>JANAVB010033820.1:3814026-4485985 GCA_029216955.1 Iris pallida
TTTCTCTTTTTTTTTTTTTCTTTTTTTTCTTTCTTTTCTCTTTTTTTTTTTTTTTCTTTCTTTTCCTTTTTTCTTAAATTGGGTAGCCCGACGCCTCTCGTAGTGGGTTGCTGTCCCAATTACGGAGACCTACTACTGCATACCATCATTTATGGCTTTTTAAATCTCGCTAAGCGGTCGCTAATCGTCTTATGGTTGTGCGCTTATCAAAGATTATATCTCTCCTAGGCTGAACGGTCCCGGGCTGTCACCCTCGAAATCCGTGTTACGTATTTTCGTATACGTGTACATATTTCGGGTCCATATTTTATTAGTCATGGTTAGCTAGCCATGATTTTATTTTTAGCATGTTGCATTGTGTAATGCCCATATCTCGTATTATGTATTGGAAATACGTGTACGTATTTCGAGCTTGTATTTTTGGTTTGTCATAATTAAGTTAGCCTTGGATTTTTTTTTTTGCAAGTTGCATTTGCATGGTTCATCATGGGATTGCATTGACTTGGTTTGGTTCGGTTTAGTGGGTTGGTTTGGTTTTATGTGGAGAACCACTCCCACCTACCACCACTCCTACCATAAATATCAATTCCACTCTCTTTCTTCCATTATTACTCATTACTCATTTCTTCTCCATCTTTACTTCTTCAACCACCAGAGAGAGAGTGGAGAGCTTAGGCAAGTGCATCTTGCTTCATGGAGGAACCCCATTTTTTTGTTCCATTGTCTTCCTCATGTGTTTCTAACCCACTTTAGTACTTGTCATTTTTTCTTTCCATGGTTAAATTTTTGTAGATCTAGCTTTGTGGTATTTTTGGTTCCCAAGATTTTGATCCATCAAACTTGCATATTTTGCTAAGTTGATGATCCCATGTTGCAGAGAATATTGTTTGGTCTAAATTTGACCTATGAAATTTTGCTGAGCCGCATGGACATTTTTGCACTCAGCCGCATGGCCTATACATACAATTGCCAGCATTTATTTTTGCATGCATTATTTAATGCAATGCTAACAAGTCAGCCGCATAGGCATCATTATTTAATGCACTAAGAATGAATGCATCAGCCCCCATGTGAGCCGCATATGCATGCAATATTTTGCATGCAATATTCCAACGTGTACCTCATACATACAATATTTTATTGCCTATTCTAAATGCATGTATTTAATGTATTGTTCCAATGCATTTTCCTAATGCACCAGAGAGCCGCATAGCTATCTAAATGCTTGAGTGCTTTAATATTTAAATATTATATGTCTTAAGAAATTCAATGCCTTAAACTTTGATTAAAGCTTTTTGGAGCAACAGAGCCGCATATGGCTTGGATGTTGTCTCATTTCAAATGCCTTTTGTTAAGAGCCGCATGTGAAGCATTGTCCAGCCGCATGTGAAGCATTGTTCGGCCGCATAGCCATCAAGGCATTGCTTTGTTCACAAATGCATTGATTTAATACTTTTATGCATTAAATGCTTTACTAAGCCTTAACAAATGTCTTGTCAATAATGGGCATTTAATGCATATGAAGCTTTAGTCCAAAGCTTGTTCCAGGGAGGACATAAAATGCATTTTCTTTGCATTTAGGTCCC
Organism: Iris pallida; assembly: GCA_029216955.1. Taxonomy (NCBI): domain Eukaryota; kingdom Viridiplantae; phylum Streptophyta; class Magnoliopsida; order Asparagales; family Iridaceae; genus Iris; species Iris pallida. The sequence continues at coordinate 3,815,613 of JANAVB010033820.1, forward strand.
TTACACATCAGCCGCATAGAATATTATGAATTGCACTTTTGCATTTAAGCCCTTTTCTTTATATAAGCATTCCATTAAGTCTTAGTACAGTAAACACTTGCATGGATTTAGTACTTTATGCATTTAAGACCTAGTATTAATATTATTGTATACTTTAAGCATTTAAGCCCTTTCATATTTACTACTTAATGTTCTCATGCATTCTCCTTATGAAGCTAGGCTAGCCGCATGGGTCTGGGGGTTGTTCCTAAAGGAATTTTCTTAGGTTTTGTCTTATATGCTTTAATTGTTTGGTCAAAGCATTTTGCTTTAATGCTTGGATTAAGCATTCTGGAGATGCCAGCCGCATGGCCATTATTTCTTTATTATTTGTTTGTACTTCTTGCAAGCAAATTGAGGGTAAGCCGCATGGCCTTGGTTATTCCTGGGCCGCATGGCAAATTGCCATTATGTGCTGACCACGTGGGTTTAATATATTGATTATTGTTGGGTCCCACATGACCACTATACTTGAGTGGTCACGTGCCCCTTTTTCTTATTGAGTGGAAGCTTGCATTTATTGCGGGTCCCACTCTCTTTGACCACATATTTGTTCTCCCACTTTTGGACCACATGGGTCCGACTTTGACTGTTTAATATTTTATTTGTCTAAATTGTGGTCAGAATTTCTTCCCACTTCCAATACAAAAATTGTAGAGTTTCTCCTTGGCTTCAAGAATATATATATATATATATATATATTATATATTATTATTTAATTTGCTCAAGTTTTTTTCCTCCTTGATAAATGGCATGTCTTGATAGTGACCCGCCGTGGTGTACTCCCGACATGATAACTTGACCTGATAAAATTTGACATGATAACTTGACATGATAATTCTTGATAGTGGCCCGCCGTGGCGCACTCCTGACAAAGTACACTGGACATGATAAACCTGACATGATAGCTCTCGAAATGCTGTTGCGACGGCTAACACGACTTGACAAGATTGAATAACTTGGACACGGTGGACGATTGTGCTTGTACAAATGAACCCGTCTTGTCTTGCATCATGTCTAGGACGGGGATCCCTGAGTACCACGGTCAGGGGTACCCACTGAAATCGACTAAGGCTAATCACTAGAATAATCCAGTAGTCATGAAGAGATTTCCCAGCTACAGGCAATCCCGTTATCTGGGCGCCCCACTTAGGATCTGTAGCCTGCCGTCGAGTAGGGCACATTTCCAGCACACTGTCATGTGTTGCACCCTCTAAGTCACCTAGGGGTACATGTATTTCCTGGACGATGTACCCACTTGAATTCAACTCTAAATTGCGTCTGGATAGCCTGGATGGTCTGCAGGGCTTGTGGCTGTGGAACAATCTCACTGCATCTTGCTAGTAGTTAGGCCTGTGATAACCCTAGTTAGTTAAAGTATCAAGCCGTACTTATTGCTTGTCCGTGGAATGTTGGATGAAGTTTACCAGTCTATTCTTGTCTTGATTCTGTACAAGATTGTTACATGACCAGATTTCTTATATTTATCCTGCCGATAAATGGTAGGAGAATCCAAGTTCTGTTCAGACGAAGGGTTACAACCCCGGTCCTTGTTTGGTTTACGGGTTGTAACCTGGTTATCTGAATAGTCCCATGGTTATCTCATCGTATATCACCTTGCCCTGTTTTTCCTTAATTGTTGTCTTTATTTTATATTATTACTCTTGTGCTGATTGCTGGTTTTAGTTCCTAAGTGAAGCCTCCTTTGTGGCACTTGCTCTTTCTGGGGTCTGACCCAGCTGGTTTTGTATGGCCAGATACCAGAGCAGCTCCAAGGGATCCACCGACTTTCCAGCCCGATGGTGACCACTAGACGGAATCCTGGCAACGAGTTTATTTTTGGCTCTCCCACTCTATTGTAAATTATTTCTTTTGAGGCGTTTAGCCGCCGAGCAAGTGTTAGCTCGTGTACATTTTTACTTACTGTCTGCCTACGGGCTGTAACATGATTGGCAACCTAGGGTTGATCATGTATGACTAAACTCTTGCTAGTCCTCATATTTTGTAACGACTAGCTTCATGATCAGCTGGATATGTAATGTTTGGGACGCCTTACTATTGTATATTTGGTGATCTTACATCTTGTAACTCTATTTACTTGCTTGTGATTGAGACACTAGGCTTGTTATTGACCTTAAGAGACTGATGGCTTGTAGATAAACCCTCATATATCTAGACAGCCATGACCGTATAGTAGAGTGGATTCCATTTCACTATACGTAGCTGGCTATGTCTGCCCCCGCTCTCCAGTATTCTGGTTCTGGGGCGTGACACATTGGCATGGTTTTTTAGCATGTCATTGGTTATGGCTTAGCTTGGTTCGGTTTAGCTTGGTTTGGTTTACTTTTGGGTTCATCATGAACCAAAAGAAAACCCTTACCTACTACCACCATCATCATTTAAAACCAAACCCCCTTTCTCTCTCATCTTTACTCTTCATTTATTTCTTCATCTTCTTTCTCTTAACTTCTCCACCTACCAAGAGAAGCTTAGGCAACTGCAACTTGCTTCATGGAGAAACTCCATTTTTGTTGTTCTATTGTCTTCCTCGCGAGATTCTAAGATACTTTAGAACTTGGCCTTTTTTATTTGGATGGATATTTTCTTGTAGATCTAAGTTTATATTATGTTTTCTTGGGTTTTGATCTATTAAACTTCAATATTTTCATTTCTTGATTGTTCCATGTTGTAGAGAATTCGATTTTACCCAAAATAAACCTTTGAAAAGTTGGATTTCGACTTGTTTTGAGAAAGTTATGGCCAAAAGCATTTTTTGTCATTTCTATGTTCATCTGTCCGCATGTCGCAGTTGGCCGCATATGATGTCGCGAATGAGCCGCATAAGACACATGTCGCAGTTGGCCGCATATGGTGTCGCAGTTGGGCCACATAAGCCGCATGTCGCAGTTGAGCCCCATATGATGTCGCAGTTGAGCCGCATAAGCCGCATGTCGCAGTTGGCCGCATATGATATCGCGAAATGAGTCGCATAAGGCACATGTCGCAGTTGGCCGCATATGATGTCGCAGTTGAGCCGCATGAGCCGCATGTCACAGTTGGTCGCATATGATTTCACGAATGAGCCGCATAAGCCGCATGTCGCAGTTAGCCGCATATGATGTCGCAGTTGAGCCGCATGTCGCAGTTGGCCGCATATGATGTCGCGAATGTGCCGTATAATCCACATGTTGCAGTTGGCCGCATATGGTGTCGCAGTTGGGCCGCATAAGCTGCATGTCGCAGTTGGCCGCATATGATGTCGCGAATGAGCCGCATAAGGCACATGTCGTAGTTGGCCGCATAAGGTGTCGCAGTTGGGCCGCATAAGTCACATGTCGCCGTTGAGCCGCATATGGTGTCGCATTTGGGTCGCATAGGCCGCATGTCGCAGTTGGTCGCATATGGTGTCGCAGAATAGGCCGCATAATGCCTATTTTGGCTATTTCTAACTGTTATATGTCCTAATTGACCGAATTGTGGCCCGAATTTCTTCCAACTCCCAACGTAAAAGTTGTAGATCTTTTCCTTGGCATCAAGAATATGTCACTAGTTATTTTATGCAAGTTTCTCATTCATGATAATGTAAGAATAGAACACGATAGTGGCCCGCTGTGGCGCACTCTTGACAAGTAAACTGACATGATATATCTCGACATGCTGTTACGACAGCTAGCCTGACATGACAAGTATGAAAGATCTGGACACCGTGGGCGATTATGTTTGTACAAATAAACTGGTACTGTCTTGCATCATGTCTAGGACGGGGATCCCTGAGTACCACGGTCAGGGGTACCTACTGAATTCAACTAAGGCTAATAAGTCATAAAGAGATTTTCCAGCTACAGGCAATCTCGTTAGCTGGGCGCTCGAGTGAACTTATAGCCTACCGACGAGTAGGGCACATTTCCAGCACACAGTCACGTGTTGCATTCTTCATAAATGGACATTCGACCCGGATAACCTGGATGGTCTGCAGGGCTTGTGGCTGTTGGGATAATCTCATTACATCTTGCTAGTAACTAGGCCTGTGATAACCCTAGTTAGTTAAAAGTATCAAGTCGTACTCTTGATTGGCCGTGATTGATTGGATGGAGTTTATTCCAGCTTAGTCTTATCCTGATCCTGTGAAAGATTGTGACATGACATGATTATTGATGCTTGCCTTAACAATAACAATCGGGGGTCCAGTTCTGTTCAGGCGAAGGGTTACAATCCCGGTCCTTGTTTGGTTTAAGGGCTGTAACCTGGCTCCCGGAGCAGTTCTGTGTCCTCTCTTCGTTTATTGTCTTATTGCAACCCCATGCCATGTTCGTCATGTTTTACCTTACCTTAATACCATGATTAAATATGTTGGCCTTAGCAATAAAGATCAGGGGTCCAGTTCTGTTCAGGCGAAGGGTTACAACTCCGGTCCTTGTTTGGTTAAAAGGTTATAACCTGGCTCCCGGAGCAGTTCTGTGTCCTCTCTTCGTTTATTGTCTTCACTGTACCAATAGTATTTGAGACGGGTTTCTATTCAGGTGAAGGGCTGCAACCCTGGTCCTTGTTTGGTTTAAGGGTTGTGACCTGGCTACTTGAATGGTTTCTTCGTACTTAGTTTACTGTTGTTATCTCAACTATTATCAGTTCTTTATTTATTTTTATCCTTAATATTCTATTGTGATATGCTGGTTTTAGTTCCTAAGTGAAGCCTCTTTTGTGGCACTTGCTCTTTCTGGGGTCGGACCCAGCTGGTTTTGTGTGGCCAGATATCGGAGCCACCAGAGGATTCACCTGTCTTCCAGCCAGATGGTGACCACCAGGCGTAACCCTGGCAACGAGTTGGTTTTTTTTTTGTCCTCCCACTTTATTGTAAAAATTATTCTTTTGAGGCGTTTAGCCGGCGAGCACGTGTTAGCTCGTATTGTACCTTTATTTACTGTCTGTCTACGGGCTGTAACATGATTGACAGATCCTAGGGTTGATCATGTATGACTAAACTCTTGCTAGTCCTGACATTTTGTAACGACTAGTTTCATGATCATCCAATATGTAATGTATGGAACGCCTTGCTATTATTATTTGGTGCTCTGACATCTTGTAACTATTATTTCTTGCTTGAGATTGAGATAATAGGCTTGTTCATGACCATAGGAGACTGTTGGCTTGTAGTTAAACTCTCATGTATCTAAACAGCCGTGACCGTATAGCGAGGTGGGTTGTACTTCAATATCGTAGCTGGCTATGTACGCCCCCGCTCTCTAGTATTCTGGTTCTGGGGCGTTATATGGTTTTAGTGGTGGCCCATGCAGGTCTTATAAATCCAGATATGTGAGGGTTTACCGAATAGATGTCTCAATCAGTATTCGCCCTTGATTTCTGCTCGTATCTTCAAATCCCTGAGAATCTTGACCTAATCACATGCTTGTATCATTGATCTGTCCTGGTCCTTCCTTATTGTTCCCTATGTCGTCTTCTTCAGCGGCATTGTTCCTGGACCTGTCGATCAGCAAGACGGAGCACCTCCCGTTGACCAGCCGCAACCTGGAGATCAAGCCCAGCATTCAGGAGTAGTCTCCAGAGTCGTGCCTACCGGAGGAGAGCCACCAATTCAGCCCGTCCAGCCTACAGAGCCTGATGATGGCACTTTGGTGGATCTCATCAGGTCCCTAATAGCTTTCCAGGATCGTCACAGAGATGCCTTGCACCAGACGGTGGCAGATGCTTTGACCAGAGGAGGTTATCAGGGTAATAGCACGACCAACAGCTTCAAGCGCTTGAACCTTCCCTTCTTCGACGGCAGTGAAGATGCGAACGCTGCAGATGCATGGCTTCAGGACACAGAGGTGATTCTAGAAGCAGTCAGGGCTCCAGAGAATGAGAAGGTGGCCGTAGTGCGCCTGCAGTTACTAGATCTTGCCCGTAGCTGGTGGGCAGCGCAGGCCGATGGATTAGTGGCCCCTATTTTATGGGCAGTATTCAGGAAGAGATTCCAGACCAAGTATTTGATGTTGTAGCTCGGTATGATCTACAGACGAGTTCACGAATCTGAAGCAGATGGGCAGGACGGTCGATGGATATGCGGCCGAGTTCTCCAGGCTTAGTCGGTTTGCTTCCACCTTGGTGACGACCGAATTCGATAGAGCCCAGCGTTCCAGCAGGGGCTCCACCTAGAGATTTTATTGGCGGTAGAGCAGTTTGAGCATCAGACTTTTGATACAGTGTTGAGAGCAGTTCGGAGGCATGAGTATACCTCCCAGAGGATCGTGGATAGGACCGGAGGTCGGAAGCGATCTCACGGCCAGATGAATCAGTCATCAGCACCAGCCCCGACAGCCAGGGCCTTGACAATTGGAGCTCCGAGGCGGGCGGTCTCAGTGACGTCGGTTTAGCATTCTACCCCGACGCACCTCAGCAGTAGAAGCAGAAGTAGTCTTTCGCTATGGGATGTTCACACTGCGGGAAGCCAGGGCATGTGGTATCAGAGTGTCGCAGAGCACAGGGTTTGTGCTTGGTTTGTGGTGCCCCGGACCAGAGGGTTGGGAACTGCCCGAACAGGGGGAGTTCATCGGCCTTCTCTAGTCCTTCTGTTAGAGGACCAGCACCAGTCCAGTAGCAGCAGCAGCTGCAGTACCCGTTCCCGAGGCCATTGTCCATACAGGTCCAGGCATTCCAGCAGCAGAGACCGCAGCAGTATGCCCAAGCCCAAGCCCTGATCCAGAGCAGATGGAGGAATTTTCAGCAGAGGGGATCCGCACCCAGAGGGCATGGTCAAGTACTGGCTTTGACCATGGGAGAGGAAGGAGTAGCACCAGGTGAGGTGGTGGCAGGTACTATTCTCGTCAACACCTTTTCAGCTTCAGTATTATTTGATTCTGGTACCTCGCATTCATTTATATCTGCACGATTTGCGACACAGATAGGATTGGAGCCCGAGTCATTATCAATGAGGCTCAATATACTTACTGGTAATAGACTTGTGGGAGTAGATAGAGTGTTTTCCTCGTGTCAGATCATAGTTAGCGGTAGAGAGTTCCCCGCTAGATTGATAGAGTTTCCGATGGACGATTATGATGTGGTCTTAGGGATAGATTGGTTGAGGGACCAGTATGCTAGGATAGACTGCCACATTGGCAGGGTTATTTTTAGCATTCCAGGCGAGCCGGAGTTTTCTTTCTCCCGAGGCGAAGTTGAACCTTCTCCTCCAGTGTTGCGGATGGCAGTAGCAGTAGTACAGTTACCTCGGATAGTCGAAGAGTTTCCAGATGTTTTCAGAAGAGCTTCCAGGGATGCCGCCAGAGCGAGAGATCAAATTTACCATCGACTTGATTCCCGGGACAGCCCTAGTGTCAGAGAGAGTCTACAGGATGGCGCCGTCAGAGCTAGAGATATTGTACAAGATGATTGAAGTGTTAGGGTTATATACTAAAAGCATCACTTTTGTAGTAATCTTATTTCCTTAAATTTTGAATGAGAATCATATGGGCAAATGTTTGCATATTGTATTTGTTGCAAGTGTTAATGCAAATGTCTGATATTCTATATTGTAGATAATATGGTGTGTGGTGTCACACAGAAGATCATATTATCAGTTTCCTATAGAGTATATAAATAGTTCACAACCTAGATGGACTTGGACAATCTATTGGAAAGGTTGTAGTGTAATCTGGTATTAGTCTATCTTGACTATAGGTTTACACTAGTACACTTTGTGTGTATTAAACAGGACCACTTGAGGTTGTTCTCTTTGTACTGACTACATAAGAGAACAAATACCTCTGTTATTATGGATGCTTGTACTCTTAATCCGGATATAAAACGGACATATATACAATGTGCATTACTGACTCATAAAAGAGTGAGATTCATTATGGATCAACAACCTCTATGAATTGGGTAATAACATTATATGTATGATGGGCCGTTGATTATAAATGGAATCCATGTCCCGATACATCGGGTTGATGATGTCCTCTTAAGGAGCTCATAAGAATTGTCTTGTAAACCCTGCAGGTGGATTATATCCGACATGATAAAGTTGAGCGGTACTACTTAAGGATAAAAGATGTCGAATCAATATAGTTGTCAGTAACTTAATTTGATCGACGGACATACGATATCTTAACATGGGGAGCCAAACGAGCATATAATAAAAGGAGCCCACAAACATAATTTGGGATTAGGAAGGTAGTGCAACAATAGCTCATTAGTGGACCGAGCTATTGTTAATGGGCCTGGATTGTGTGTTCGGGCTGAACACGGGATATCCAGATCCGTTAGGAGGCCTAACCCTAATTTCTCCTCATGGTCCCTGCCGTAGCCTATATATATCCTCTATTCTCTGGCCGCCAGATTGATGATCAGAAATCTAAAATTTTCTCTAAATTCGTGATTCACGTAAGGAGAGAAATAGAGTGCTGCCAAGGAGAAGAAAAAGTTGGGAGATCGTCGCCACAACGTCCAACTCGAGGAAGGAATACGTGCAGAAGATCTTGGGGTCGTCCGCTCGAGATTGCCAGGAATTACTTGTCTCCTTTCCGTCGCAGGTATAATTCGTGAACCCTAGTTTCCGCCTATGAAGGGTTAGAACACGTATTAGATCTGTTTAACTTTCTATCGATCAATACGCACACCAAAGGAAGGGTCCTGGGAATCCCCAGTACCATCAATTGGTATCAGAGCCACTTTGGATCTACGTATTGATTGATATGTCCATATTGTCCAATAAAACTTGCGCTATGTAATAGTCGGTAGATGAAGATCTGTTCTAACTCGGTTTTGCAGGCATCTTAGATCCAACTATTATGGTCCATTGCATGTTTTTGATTGTGTTGTTTAAACCACGGACATGTCGTGGATGTTGTTGTTGCTGTGGATGTAATTAAAATCACGAGGGTTGATCGTGCTTATTAATTTAATTTTTCAATCTAGATTATGTGTGAACTCCTTCGGGAGGCATAGGATTGATGTAATTTTAATTATTTTTGATCAATCGTGATGGAGTGGTGGCTGTTTCTGACGTCGGACGAGATGCTGGTTTTGAGCAATCCAGAGGCCGACAGATGATTTTCGATGAAGGAATCGACAGCCAAAACCTAAAAAAAAAAATGGGGCGCTGCCCCGAACCCCGCGACCTGACCGGGCAGGTCGAACCCCGTATTGATCTACGCAGCCAGATTTTGGATTCGGATAGTTGAGGACGGAACAGCAAAGATGACCTTAATAGTTGGATATTTTCTCTTATTTTTGTCATTTTGCTTTTTCTAATTATGCATGTTTATTATTGTGTGGTTATTTTTTTTTGAAAAACCAAGCCTACATTAATAATGGACAATATGGACATAATATCAACTAGTAGAAAAACCCTCATTGTTAAATAACTAAGTGGGAGAGGATTTTTTTAGTATAAATCCTATGGTCTCCATTACTGGTTTGTAGGTGATGTAATTATACTTGCGTGTTGGCTTTAGTGCTTTCCTCCATATCGGATGAGTATAATTATGGATCACCAGTACAAACTTCCTTAGGGATAATTGTAGAAAGTTACCTAGTATGTGTTTACTTCTCCATCTGAAGGAACTCATTACAAGGTAATGGAGTTAGTATTAAGTAATGGTATACACTTAGATACAAATAATGGTATCCTCCCCATCGGAGTCACTGCTATTATTGTATGACCAGAGCAAGACCAGTATATTAATTTTTTGTCATAAAGTTATATTGACATGATAGTAAAATTAATAAGAAAATCTACTGGAACAAAGTTGAATTTGTATACGTCCACACTATCGTGGCATGCTAAATTTATGGTGTTCAAGGTGTTGGTGAATTTCTTATTATTGTTTTGAGGGAATCAATATTTAGTTAATTCAAAAAGTTTTTTGTCCTACATAATTTTATTTATGCGATTCTCAGGATTTCAAAAAATGGGTTCTTTCAGTCCACTTATGGTGATTCTTAAAGAAAACAAACTTACTGGACCTAATTATATTGATTGGAAACGTAATTTGGACATTGTTCTGACTGCTGAGGAGTACAAATATGTACTTATTGAGGAATGCCCACCTAAGCCTGATGCTAACTCTGATGAAGAGGTCAAAGAGGCTTATAAGAAGTGGAAAAAGGCAGATGAGATGGCGCGGTGTTATATTCTGGCATCTATGTCAAATGTACTGCAACATCAGCATCAGGCCATGGCCACAGCTTATGACATGATGTATAACCTCAAGGAACTCTTCGGACATCAGAGTAGAGCAGCTAGGCAGTTTGCTATGAAATGTTTGATGAATACAAAAATGGCTGAGAGCACACCAGTAAGGGATCATGTTCTCAAGATGATGGGTCATCTGAATGAGATGGAAATCCTTGGAGCTGAAATCGATGGGGAAACCCAGGTCGATATCATTCTCGGGACTCTGCCTAAAAGTTTTGACAATTTCTGCCTTAATTACAACATGAACAAAAGGTTGTATAGTTGGCAGAACTTGCAAAAGAGCTACAGGATGCTGAATCTCTCTTTAGGCAGAGTGGTCATGTTTTTGTTTCTGAAAAGGCTTCTACTTCTAAGCCAAAAGACGGTAAGAAGAAGAATAACATTCAGAAACAGGCAAACTTAGCAAAGAAGGGCATGGGACCTCAAGGCGCGGTAAAAAAGCCGAAAGACAAATGTTTCAAGTGCAAAGGGTCAGGACATTGGAAGACTGATTGTCCACTTCTCAAACAAGGGAACAAAGAAGGTATCTCATTTACTAGTAGTTGAAACATGTTTAGCGGTGTTATCTACCGGCACCTGGTGTGTAGATACAGGAGCCACTAATCATGTCTGCAATACATTGCAGGAGTTCCAGGAAACCAGACGGCTCAGTGATGGAGAGATATGCTTGTTTATGGGTGATGCTACAAAAGTATCGGTCGTTGCATTAGGAGATGTTACTTTATCTTTTGGTAGAAATAAGTCTTGACATTGAGAGATTGTCTTTATGCACCTTCACTTAGAAGGAATTTAGTTTCTGTTTCTATGTTAGTTAAGGATGGATATTCAGTTTATTTTAATGACAATATTGTTATTAGAAAGAATAACATTTTATCTGTTCTGGTGCATTGGTTGACAATTTGTATGTCATTAATCCTATTTCGTCCACAATGCAACTTATGGAAATGAATAATATGTCATCTAACTTAAATAAGAGAAAAGAACCTTCTTGTATGAACCAAACATATCTTTGTCACTTACGATTGGGGCATATTAACCTAAGAAGGATTCAAAGACTGGTTGAAGATGGACCTTTGAGTTCATTGGAAGTGGAGGTACTACCAGTCTGTGAATCCTGTTTGGAAGGTAAAATGACCAAAAGGCCTTTTACGGCAAAGGGGTATAGGGCCAAAGATGTGTTGGAATTGGTTCATTCTGATTTGTGTGGACCCATGACTATCCAAGCTAGAGATGGCTTTGAATATTTTGTCACATTTATTGACGATTATTCAAGGTATGGATACATTTATTTGATGCGCCGTAAGTCTGAGTGCTTTGAGAAATTCAAAGAGTACAAGGCCGAAACGGAGAAACGTCATAGAAAATGTATCAAGTCATTACGATCAGATCGTGGTGGCGAGTACCTCTTTGGAGAGTTTAGGGATTATTTATCTGAGGCTGGGATTGTATCCCAATTGACTGCACCTGGAACGCCCCAACAGAATGGTGTAGCCGAAAGAAGGAATAGAACTCTTATGGAGATGGTTAGATCAATGATGAGTTATTCGGATTTGCCAGATTCGTTTTGGGGATATGCCTTAGAGACTGCAGCTTATATTTTGAACTTGGTTCCTTCTAAGTCAGTACCTCTTACTCCCACAGAGCTGTGGATTGGACGTAAGCCTAGTCTGAAACATGTTCGCATTTGGGTAGTCCAGCACATGTGCTGAATGGGAAAGCAGATAAGTTGGAATCTCGTACAGAAGTACGCTTGTTTGTAGGCTATCCAAGAGGAACGAAATGAGGTTTATTTTATAGTCCTAAGGATCAGAAGGTCATTGTTAGCACCAATGCCCGATTCTTAGAGGAAGACTATGTGATGAACCATAAACCCACAAGTAGAGTTGTTCTAGAAGAACTGAGACGTGAGACACCAAGTACTTCAGTACCAACAGTACAAGATGAACCATAAATAACTGCACAACGTGTCACAAATGTTACACCACAACCGATAGTGCCTCGTCGTAGTGGGAGGGTTGTGATACAACCTGATAGATATATGTTCTTGGAAGAGTCATCAGACTTCGTCCCTGAGGAACAAGATTATGATCCCTGTACCTACAATGAAGCACTCCAAGATAAAGATGCAGAGTCTTGGCAAAAAGTAATGATATCTGAAATAGAATCTATGGATTCTAATCAGGTCTGGGAGCTTGTAGAACCACCCGTTGGTGTAAAAGCCATTGGATGCAAGTGGGTCTATAGAGAAAAAGAGGATCGGACGGTAAGGTTGAAACCTTTAAAGCTCGGCTTGTAGCAAAAGGTTTTACTCAAAGAGAGGGTATCGATTATGAGAAAACCTTTTCTCCTGTAGCCATGCTTAAGTCTATTCGGATTCTTTTATCTATTGCAGCTCATCTCGATTATGAGATTTGGCAAATGGATGTCAAGACAACTTTTCTTAATGGAAGTCTTGAGGAAGACATCTATATGAAGCAACCAGACGGGTTCATTGAAAAGGGCCAGGAGCATCTTGTTTGTAAGCTCAAAAAGTCTATTTATGGACTTAAGCAAGCTTCCAGATCTTGGAACATCTGTTTTGATCAGGTGATAAAATCCTATGGATTTGATCAATGTCAGGATGAATCATGTGTATACAGAAAGTGTGACGGAAATGTGGTGGTGTTCCTAGTACTTTATGTGGATGACATCTTGCTCATTGGAAACAATGTGAAGGTATTATCTGATGTAAGGGTATGGTTATCCAAACAGTTTGATATGAAGGACTTGGGAGAAGTAGGTCACATCCTTGGGATCAAAGTTCTACGAGATTGCAAGAAAAGGATGTTGGGCTTATGCCAAGCTTCCTATATCGATACTGTACTAACTCGTTTTAGTATGCAAAATTCTAAGAAAGGTTTCTTACATTTTAGACATGGAATTGCTCTATCAAAGGAGCAGTGTCCGAGGACTCCTAAAGAGATAGAGAACATGAAGGCAGTTCCTTATGCTTCAGCAGTATGAAGCTTAATGTATGCAATGCTACGTACGAGATCAGACATCTGCTTTGCCGTAGGCATGGTCAGCAGATATCAGTCTAACCCAGGACAAGAGCACTGGACTACCGTAAAGCATATTTTGAAGTACCTGAAAAGGACTAAAGAGTATATGCTAGTTTACCAGGCAGATAGTTTAGTTCCCTTGGGGTATACAGACTCATATTTTCAGTCAGATAGGGATTCCAGAAAATCTACCTCAGGTTATGTGTTTACTTTGGGAGGTGGAGCCATTGTGTGGAGGAGTATCAAGCAAAAATGTATTGCTGATTCCACCATGGAAGCCGAGTATGTGGCAGCCTCTGAGGCAGCCAAAGAAGCGATTTGGCTCAGAAACTTTCTGTTGGACTTAGATGTGGTACCTAGTTTGCCTAAGTCTATTACACTTTATTGTAATAATAGTGGTACAGTGGCAAACTCGAAGGAACCAGGAGCCCATAAGACAGGCAAACACATTGAGCGTAAGTACCACCTGATACGAGATTTCGTAAAGAAAGGAAAAGTTGCTGTGATCAAGATAGCATCAGCCGACAACCTAGCTGATCCCTTTACAAAGAGCCTACCAGCTAAGGCTTTTGACAGTCATGTTGAGGGAATGGGAGTCAGATGTGTAGCAGCATGGCTTTAAGTATAAGTGGGAGATTTGTAACAGTATACTGAAAAGCAATGCTTTGAGTATAAGTGGGAGATTGTTAGGGTTATATACTAAAAGCATCACTTTTGTAGTAATCTTATTTCCTTAAATTTTGAATGAGAATCATATGGACAAATGTTTGCATATTGTATTTGTTGCAAGTGTTAATGCAAATGTCTGATATTCTATATTGTAGATAATATGGTGTGTGGTCACACAGAAGATCATATTATCAGTTTTCTATGGAGTATATAAATAGTTCACAACCTAGATGGACTTGGACAATCTATTGGAAAGGTTGTAGTATAATCTGGTATTAGTCTATCTTGACTATAGGTTTACACTAGTACACTTTGTGTGTATTGAACAGGATCACTTGAGGTTGTTCTCTTTGTACTGACTACATAAGAAACAAATACCTCTGTTATTATGGATGCTTGTACTCTTAATCCGGATATAATAACGGACATATATATACAATGTGCATTACTTTGACTCATAAAAGAGTGAGATTCATTATGGATCAACAACCTCTATGAATTGGGTAATAACATTGTATGTATGATGGGCTGTTGATTATAAATGGAATCCATGTCCCGATACATCGGGTTGATGATGTCCTCTTAAGGAGCTCATAAGGATTGTCATGTAAACCCTGCTGGTGGATTATATCCGACATGACAAATAAAGTTGAGCGGTACTACTTAAGGATAAAAGATGTCAAATCAATATAGTTGTCAGTAACTTAATTTGATCGACGGACATACGATATCTTAACATGGGGAGCCAAACGAGCATATAATAAAAGGAGCCCACAAACATAATTTGGGATAAGGGAGGTAGTGCAACAATAGCTCATTAGTGGACCGAGCTATTGTTAATGGGCCTGGATTGTGTTCGGGCTGAATACGGGATATCCAGATCCGTTAGGAGGCCTAACCCTAATTTCTCCTCATGGTCCCTGCCGTAGCCTATATATATCCTCTATTCTCTGGCCGCCAGATTGATGATCAGAAATCTGAAATTTTCTCTAAATTCGTGATTCACGTAAGGAGAGAAATAGAGTGCTGCCAAGGAGAAGAAAAAGTTGGGAGATCGTCGCCCACACGACGTCCAACTCGAGGAAGGAATACGTGCAGAAGATCTTGGGGTCGTCCGCTCGAGATTGCCAGGAATTACTTGTCTCCTTTCTGTCGCAGGTATAATTCGTGAACCCTAGTTTCCGCCTATGAAGGGTTAGAACACGTATTAGATCTGTTTAACTTTCTATCGATCAATACGCACACCAAAGGAAGGGTCCTGGGAATCTCCAGTACCATCATGAAGAACTCAGAACCAAGGGATTCATTCGTGCTAGTGGATCGCCTTGGGGAGCCCCGACGCTTCTTGTAAAAAAGAAGGATGGTACGTCCAGATTATGTGTAAATTATCGTACCCTGAACTCAGTGACAATCAAGAACAGATACCCTCTCCCGAGGATAGATGACTTGTTTGATCAACTCAAGTGGGCAGTAGTATTCTCGAAGATCGACTTGCGGTCAGGATACCATCAGACCAGAGTCAGAGAGCAGGACATCCCGAAGACAGCTTTTAGATCGAGATATGGGCATTGGGAGTTCCTTATGATGCCATTTAGAGCAACCAATGCGCCGGCAGTATTCATGGACCTCATGAATTGTATCTTTTGTCACGCCCCAGAACCAGAATACTGGAGAGCGGGGGCAGACATAGCCAGCTACGTATATGAAATGGAATCCATCTCACTATACGGTCACGGCTGTCTAGATACATGAGGGTTTAACTACAAGCCAGCAGTCTCTTAAGGTCATGAACAAGCCTATTGTCTCAATCACAAGCAAGTAAGTAAAAGTTACAAGATGTATGATCATTAAATATACAATAATAAGGCGTCCCAAATATTACATATTCAGCTGATCATGAAGCTAGTCATTACAAAATGTTAGGGCTAGCAAGAGTTTAGTCATACATGATCAACCCTAGGATCTGTTAATCATGTTACAGCTCGTAGGCAGACAGTAAGTAAAGTGCAATCGAGCTAAACAGGTGCTCGTCGGCTAAACGCCTCAAAAGAATATTTTTACAATAGAATGGGAGAGCCAAAAATAACCCACTCGTTGCCAGGGTTCCGTCTAGTGGCCACCATCTGGCTGGAAGGTCGGTAGATCCTCTGGAGCTGCTCCGAAATCTGGCCACACAAAACCAGCTGGGTCAGACCCCAGAAAGAGCAAGTGCCACAAAGGAAGCTTCACTTTGGAACTAAAACCAGCAGTTAGCACAATAAAATTAATAATAAAGACGGGAATTAAGGAAAAGCATAACAGGTGATATACGACGAGATAACCATGGAACTATTCAGATAACCAGGTTACAACCTGTAAACCAAACAAGGACCGGGGTTGTAACCCTTCGTCTGAACAGAACTTGGAATTCTCACCATTTATCGGTAAAATAAATACAGGCATTCTGGTCATGCAGTAATCAGGATCAGGGCAAGACTAGACTGGTTAGACTCCATCCAATCATTTCACGGCCAAGCAAGAATTACGGCTTGATACTTTAACTAACTAGGGTTGTCACAATCCTAATTACTAACAAGATGCAGTGAGATTATTCCACAGCTACAAGCCCTGCAGACCATCCAGGTTACCTGGGTTAAAAGAATTAGAGTTGAATTCAGGTGGGTACATTGTCCAGGAAACGAAAGTACCCTTAGGTAGCTTGGAGGGTACAACACATGACAATGTGCTGGAAATGTGCCCTACTCGACGGCAGGCTACAGATCCCAAGGCGTGCCCAGGTAACGGGATTGCCTGTAGCTGGAAGATCTCTTTATGACTAATGTATTAATCTAATTAATTAGCCTTAGTCCATTTCAGTAGGTACTCCTGACCGTGGTACTCAGGAGTCTCCTCCTAGACATGATGCAAGACAGGACTGGATTATTTGTACAAGCATAATCGCCCACGGTGTCCAGATTAATTATACAGGTCATGTCATGTCAGGTAGCCGTCGCAACAGCTGTTCAAGAAAATCATGTCAGGTTTACTTGTCAGGAGTGCGCCACGACGGGCCACTATCGTGTCATGTCAGGTTAGTCATGTCAGGAGTGTACCACTACGGGTCACTGTCATGTTATGCTCAATTATCATTTCCAAACATATTAAATGAATTCGTGATTATCAAGTTCATAAAAAAAGGCGTAAAGATATAAAATGGACGTAAAATATCTAATAAAATATCAATACATAGGGCTATAGAAGAGCCATGCGGCTAAGGCATATGCGGCCAGGAATGATCACATGCGGCTAAAAATGGAACAACCCATGCGGCTGGATGGGGTCAGGCGTATGCAGCTGATAAGGAAAAAGTCCATGCGGCTAAGAAGGAGTTCGGGTCCATGCGGCTGGGAAGTGTAGTATCATGCGGTTGGGTATAGAAGGAGGCACATGCGGCCTACTGGAAGCCCATGCGGCTGGGTCAATCGTGGCTGCTTATGCGGCTGATAATGAACTCAGCCTCATGCGGCCAAGGGTGCTGATGCATATGCGGCCGGACAGGTTATACGCCTATGCGGCCAGGATATGAAGGGGGTGCATGCGGTTCGGTTAGGAGCTCATGCGGCCAGGTCAGTTCAAGGGCTCATACGGCTAGTAAGGAGTACAAGTTCATGCGGCCAGGAGAAGCAAGGGCGCATATACGGCTAAGTGGGGAAAAGTCCATGCGGCTGGGAGAACACTCGCCGCATGAAATGTTCATACGGTCAAGTCAAGTACTGTTCTTCTTCTCCAAATTTCCGAGAAGAAGAACACCAAGGAGCCATGGCCACCAAGCTGCATAAAACCTTCATCCGGAGTCCAAATCCGAACTTCCATAGGTTAAAATGGGGCAGAATGAATGCTCTACAACATGGAACCATCAAAACTCAGAAATAACAAGATTAAGTAGATCAAAACTCAAGAATTTTGAAAATAAAATAGACTTAGATCTACAAGAATCTAGCCATAGAAAGTGAAAATGCCAAGTACTAAGGTAAGTTAAAATGTTGTAAGGAAGAGAATGAGGCAATAAAATTGGAGTTCCTCCATGAAGCAAGTTGCACTTGCCTAGACCTCTCTCTCTCTCTGGTAGGTAAAGGAGTAAATGGAAGAAGAGTAATGAAGAGAGAGAAGGAAGAATGGCTAATAAATGGTAGTGGTGGTGGTAGGTAGGGGTTCACCCCTTGGTTCATATTGAACCAATAGCAATCCCAAACCGAACCAAGCCAACCCAAACCAAGAATAACCAAGCCAAACCAATCCAAGGAGATATGCAAATATAGATAAAATACGTATACGTATGCCAAATACGTAATACGAACCACAGGCATTACATCTTTATGCCTTATTTGGATCAGTTCGTGATTGTGTTCCTAGACGACATCCTGGTCTATAGTAAGAGTGAGGCGGAGCATGAGCAGCATCTCAAAATCGTCCTCCAGATTCTCAGGGAGCACCAGTTGTATGCCAAGTTCAGTAATATGAGTTCTGGCTCGATCGTATTTCGTACTTGGGTCATATTATCACCCGAGAAGGAGTTGAAGTGGATCCCTAGAAGATCGTGGCCATTGAAACGTGGCCGGTACCTAGCACAGTGGCAGAAATTTGTAACTTTCTTGGCTTGGCCGGCTACTACCGTCGATTTGTTTTTGACTTTGCTCGAATTTCAGCGCCATTGACCCAGTTGACCCGTAAGGATGTACAGTTTGCTTGGACAGCAGAGTGCCAGGATTCTTTTGAGAGATTGAAGCGAGGCTTGATGACGGCTCCTATTCTCACGCTTCCAGATGGAACCGGAGGATTCTCAGTGTATTGTGATGCTTCGGGCAGAGGTTTAGGATGTGTTCTGATGCAGCATGGGAAGGTAATAGCTTATACGTCATGACAACTTCGTGATCATGAGAGAAATTACCCAACCCATGACTTGGAGCTGGCACAGTAGTGTTTGCACTTAAGCTTTGGAGGCACTACTTGTATGGAGATAGGGTGGAGATTTTCACCGACCACAAGAGTCTGAAGTATGTGTTCACCCAGAAGAATCTCAACATGCGTCAGAGGAGATGGCTAGACTACTTGTGGATTATGACATCAACTTGCAGTATCATCCTGGAAAGGCCAACATTGTTGCAGATGCATTGAGCAGGAGCTGGAGTTTATTTTCTTACAGCGCAGCCGGAGTTATTAGCCGATCTTCAGAAGATGGGAATAGAAGTTGTCCTTCCTACCAATGTGGCATTGATGGCCAGCATGCAGGTTCAGTCCAGCATAATCGAGGGGATCAAGATGGCGCAGTCGGCAGATTCCAAGCTTCAGCGGCTCAGAGCAGAGTGTGAGACAGGACAAAGACCAGAGTTATGTATTCATAAAGATGGTATACTTCGACATAGTAAGCGTCTTTGTGTACCCAGTGAAGATATCAGACAGGAGATCATGGTAGAGGCCCACAGTTCGCAGTATTCTATTCATCCCGGTGGCACGAAGATGTACCGTGATATCCGCCAACACTTTTGGTGGAATGGCATGAAGAGGGAGATAGCCCGGTTTGTCTCTCGTTGTTTAGTCTGCCAACAAGTTAAGGCTGAACATCAGAGACCAGCTGGACTACTTCAACCATTGCTAATTCCAGAGTGGAAATGGGAGCATATAACCATGGATTTTGTGACTAGATTGCCTAGATCCCTGGCTGACAGAGACGCTATTTTGGTCATAAATAGGCTCACGAACGTGGCTCACTTTCTCCCGTTCAGATTTGGTCAGTCGATGGCTCAGCTAGCGGAGATGTATCTCCGACAGGTTGTCAGATTGTACGGTGTACCAGTCAGTATCACCTCGGACAGAGATTCCAGATTTATATTGCACTTTTGGCGTAGCCTGCAAGAGAGTTTGGGAACTCACCTCCAGTTCAGCTCAGCTTATCACCCGCAGACAGATGGCCAGTCGAAACGCACGATCCAAACTTTTAAGGATATGTTGAGATCTTGTACACTCGACTTCGGTAGTTCGTAGGAAGATTACCTGTACCTGGTAGAGTTCTCGTACAACAACAGTTTCTAAGCTAGTATCCAGATGGCACCGTTCGAGGCACTGTATCGTAGGAAGTGCCGATCCCCGCTAGCATGGGACGATGTCAGAGAGAGACAGATCTCGGTCCAGAAATAATTGCTCAGACCGTTGAGGTGGTCAGGAGAGTCAAAGATCATCTTCGAGTTTCCCAAGATCGCCAGCATCATTGGGCCGATTCTTATCGGCACCCTCTTGAGTTTTCTGTCGGCGACCATGTATTTCTGAGGATTTCGCCTAACCGTGGCGTCATTCGTTTCGGCGTGCGGGGAAAGCTTAGTCCTAGGTATATAGGGCCATTTGACATTCTGGAGCGAGTAGTATATCCTATCGTCTCGCTCTTCCACCATCGCTACGTGAGGTGCATGACGTATTCCATGTATCCCAACTGCGACGGTATATCCCGGACCCGAGCCACATCCTGGATCTTTCGGAATTGGTTGTTGGTACCAACCTTTCGTATGAGGAGAGGCCCGTGTCTATATTGGACCGAAGAGAGAAGACACTCAAGAACAAGACTATCAAGTTAGTCCGAGTTGCTTGGGGTCATCACTATTTGGATGAGTCAACATGGGAGCGTGAGGATGATATCCGATCGCGATATCCCGACCTGTTTGACTCGTGAGGTATAATATCCTTCCACTACACCAAAAAAGGCTTTTAGGAATAGTTTTGATATGTTCCTAATATTTTTAGGAACATATCATAACCGTTCCTAAAAGTGGCGTTGCAATATTTGGAACACATATAAATCGTTCCTAAATTTAGTTTGGAACATTTATCAGGCGTTCCAAAATTAGATTTTTGGAACATATATAATGCGTATCTAAATTATTTTTGGAACATATTTTAAACGTTTCAGAATGTCATTTTGAAACACTTTAAGCTCGTTCCTAAATATAATTTGCAACACTTTTGCATTATTATTATGGCTAATTTTGCAACACTTTATTAACGTTCCTATTTATTTTTTTAATTTCATTTTTGTATTCCATTTTTTAGGTTGAACCACAATTAGGCTAAAGACACAAATTAAATAATAGCTTAAACAAAATAGTCAATAAGAGAACATTTGAGCAAATTATTAACACATGCACAACATCTCTTCCAAAGATCCACAATGTTTCTCTTTTAAAACAAATAACACCTTAATATATTATCTCAAACAGACATACAAGTCAAAACTTTCCTTCCAAATGGCAATATAAAATCACAAGAGAAAAGGCATCGTACTTCTTCGTACAAGTCACAAATATTCACCAGAGAAACTGAAATATTTCAAAATTATTGAGAAGTACAAAATATGATAGCATTCGTCTCTAGTTAGGGCAATTTAAATCAAGCACCATCAGACTCCCTCCTAGATTACCCAACTTCGGTAGTACACCTACTTGGATCTCTGTCTTATCAAAAATTAGTTCTCCGAAACATGATCCCAAAAATTATTCTCCAATCGAATGATAGAGATTTGAACAATGACAACTAGAAACACCTGCATGCAACATTATGAAACAAGTTAAAATCAGAAAATTGCTAATACATATAGAACTAGGAAAAATGGTTATTTGAAGCAAAAAAAAAAAGAACTGGGCATACCATGCACATCAGAACAAATAGCTATACCATGCACATCAAAACTGGACAAAATGGTTACATGAAGCAAAAAAAATTGTAAAATCAATTTGTATCCCAAATGTTACCTAACTTATTCCACCAGGCTGAAACTATTGTACATATTCTAGAGTTCAATTCACGATTTGCAGAAGATATGGGACTGTGAGAAAGGTAACACCGAAAGGTATAAGAAAAAAAAAATCTCCCTCCCCCTTCTTTTCCACCAGTATACAAACGAACATGTTCATAAAGGATGAGAGTTCCAACAAACTGTGAGTCTCTTGAAGAGTTTTAGGCGGATTCCTGGAAGCAAACAATCTATTTGCTTTCTTTGTTCCAGCTTTTGAATCACACTTTGTACTAATAACTTTTGCTAGCAAGATTATCTAGAACATAAAAAGAAGCAAAGATGACAATACAACATGATTAATTAATGAAATCTAAAATAACACAAAGAAAGATGCCCAACTACTAGAACTAGCAACAAGGTATTAATTTAGTTTTACTTGTCATGAAGTAGGGTAAGTCGTTAAATTTTGTAAGTCACATCAAACTGAAGTCATATTGGTTTCAGTAAGACGACTTACTACAGAAAGTTTGAAAGGGCTGAATTTTGGCTTCCCTCTGCGACCATACTTGAGTAAGTGTGCCCCTTTCTTTAAAGCTGTAATTGCCTGAGCATCATATGGACATATAAACTTATTTAGTAATACAATAACAAAAAAACTAGCATAGATACGTAATAACAATTGTTGCAATTCTGTAACTAGACGATTTCGGGACTAATGCTGAATCTGCTGTTATACAAGTAACTTGATTAATATAAAAGTCTAAAGTTTGTTTTAAACATTTTATGTTATCACTTCATAAGTTTGCTGTAAGCATTTCTTGGAAAGAATTTTCAAACCAACACTGAAAAGTGTTGTTGTTAAGTTCTACTTAATTTTCACCTGTCCACCTCCATTAATACCTCCAGTTTCACCCCAATTGTTCTCAATATTAACCATTGGGATAAAATCATTGGTGGTAAGGAGTTATGTCCTACAATATAGTTGTGCAATAAGGTCCACATTGTCTATAGGATAAATTTGCATTCAAAAGGTCATGTCAGACAACTATTTTTCTACATCCATCGAAACGGAACATATGGGCTTGCTCAAAGGTTACGGTAAGGACTTCTCATGCCACTTCTTTTTTTTGTCTAATTAAGAGGTAAGGATTGTTCTAGCTTTATGTCTAATCAAAGGCTTAAAAAAGTTCCATAACAAATGGCAAAAATAGGGGCTGATTGGAATGGGAGACAATACAGGAAATAAGATAAAATAGTCATATATCTCCATTCATAAGACCAACACTAACGGATATAAAAATTCTCTGAACAAGTGAACGTCTTATGAAATTTTCTTTCGAGAAACTATGTGTTAAACAGAATGACCAAGATGGCAAGATTACTTGCTGAATTCAACAGACTAATAATGGTCAACCGATGTGAATACATCAAAGAATCTTGCTACTATTAACACTACCTAGGAATCAAGCACCAAAAACCAGGGGAGCTAGTAAAACTACGAGATTAAAAAGTAAAAAAACCATAAATCACATAATATAGAACATTAAGATTTTCTGTGTACATAAAAGCTGGATAAATGAGCAAAAGGAAAAAAATCACCCTTTAAGACGAACCAATCAGTTGAGAATTGCTAAATAGCAACACAAGTAAGAAAACGATGTCAATCTTATATCATCTACAGATATCTAAATGTATGATCTTAAGCTTCTAGAAAGAAGCATTTGCATCTGCGCTGCACATGAAAGGGAGGCTACACAAAGCACAGCTAGTGCATGTCATTCACTGAAACAATAGAAAATACATCTTACTCGTACAAAGTTATAGTAAAATATCAAACTAGATATTTGTTGGCAAAAAATCAGTAGGACCTAAATTAGGCCATGATTAGTACTAAACATGGGATAGATAACTCATTATGGTATCCTCACAAAATAAGATGAGATATTGTATTAGTAGATATGGCTGACCACTCAATGAAGTGGCATACCTTGAGAAACCTTGGTATCTAAAGATTCTTATACTAGTACAACGGTAACAGAGAAAATATACAAAAGAAAAAGAAAAAAGATACCATATTGATGCACAACGGAAAATTGCTATTTTTTTCACCAAATAAGGGGACTGGAACCTATACCTCAAAAGGATTAGAGTTTATCAATCCCTTCCCAAGAAATTCATCATTTGGTAATTTAATCTGGGTTGAGATTTGTAAATTAGCATTGTAAAAATAAAATTACAAATTGTAAGTATCAATATGCTTATCATATGCAGTATCACTATGTTGGGATTTGCTTGAATATCTGAGTCTGATTTATCAGTATGCTTTAAACTTGCTTGCATATGTTTTCCAATATGAATCAAATTTTGGAGTATAGTAAATCTACAAATTTGCAATTTGGTTTCATAGCTTAGAGGTCATGTTGACAATGTGTACACATTATTTGTATGTCTATAAAAGTTTCATACTATAAGTTTTGCTCCATCTTGTGACCTATAGGAATTCCCGTGTTGGCATTAGCTTAATTGGAGAGATGAACTGATTGTGCTATCTTGCAATTATTTTAAGTTTCCGATGGACATGATTTTTGAATCACTTCAAATGTAGGAGACAGATTTATAGGAGCTTCTCTCTCAGGAGACCAAGAAATGATGTTTCTTGAACACCTTTCTTACTTATCAGATTTACAAGAGACGCATGTAGGCTTGTTATTCCACTTGCCTTTGCAAATATCCATTCTTAGCTTGATATAATTTTTGCTAGTGCAATGTACCATAGCAACTATGGACAATGACTCAAATGCTGAATATAGATTGAGTATATTAAATCTACAAAGTCCCTTGATTACATGTGTTTTCCACCATGATTCAAATTTTGGAGTATAGTAATCTACAAATTTGCAGTTTGGTTTAATAGTGTAGAGGGCATATTGACAATGTATGTACAAAGTATTTGTATTTTTACATACTGATAGAGAATAGTCAGCTTACTGACTGTATATGATAAGCATATGCTTATCATACTGATAGAGAATAATTTTGGAGTATAATCTCATGCCTATTCAATTGTCTGCTGTAGAGAAAACTCGCATTGCAACTAAATTGATGGACCCTTACTCTTTTTGCTGCTTGCTAAGTGCTATTATGTAGGCACTATATATCCTTTTAAATTTGCATTTTTAATTTTTATTAACATGGAAAAGTTGTTAACCAATTAAGATCTGACATCGAGGTTCAAGGCAGAATATCAAACATAATGGAAAACTGAATAATTTAAACATGAAGGAAACATGGACATGAGGTTAAAGACAGAATATCAGTATCAGTATGTTTTATATTTGTCTAGGAACTGCATTACTATACCATTCATTCATATATGTTTGGTTCAAGACATGAGTTCCTAGACATGAGGAAACAGAGACATGGATACGGTGAATTGGACAAGACATGCACTAAAAATTGAGTTCCTAGACAAGCAGTATACGTCATATATGAATCAGTATCGGTATCAGTCATATATGAACTAGCAAGCATTAAGCAACAGAGCATACAAGCATAATAGACAAACCCATAAAGTCTAAATGGTTTACCTTCCTTCATATATTTCAATGGCCATGCCTTGTCCTTTGTCACCCTTAGTATTTCCTCTGCCTCTTTTCTTTCCAACAGTTGAACCTATTCAAACTGTTGTTAGGAATAGGTACTGCTACCTCTGGCTCATCCACTGGTTCAACCACATAAAAAGTAGCCTTTCAGGTCGAATTAAGCAAGAGCATAAAGTAGACCTCATAGTTATTCTCTCCAAGGTACATCTAAAACCTCATCAAATTCCAAATATTTTGGGTTTAAGCTGAAACATAAAACTAGAAGGAGCAAATGGTTTTAAGACGAGTGAATAAGATATAGCAAATGCTTGCTAAGAGAAGTTATTTAGATTGCCCCAACAATCCATGTTGGGCTATACACTATATTGTATACATACAAGAAAATAATGTTGGTATCAGTACTGAGTATTGTACCAGTATCCGTATCCATATGCATTTATGCAAATCTTGGATATGCTAATTAGTTACCTATTATCTTTTATTTAGGAAACCAATATTAGTGCTACATTATTTACAATACCAGAAGAGACATTTAAATAGATTTGAAAGAGTAATTGCTTCCAGTATGAGAGTGAGATGAAGTACTAACTTTCTTCCCTAAGTGACTCTTTCGTATAGCTTCCCGATTCTGAACGAGCCGCCTAAGTGACTGCATGATAGATTTCCAAAGAGCACAAGTTCAAGTTCAAGATGCTAACTTCAAATGCACTGCCCACTTAAACATTTGAAAATTTGTAGTACCTTTTGCTCCCCCTTCTTCTCCATTAATATGACAGAGCAATCCAGAGACACAATAGCCCTATGATGATCACCTCCCAACTATAAAAAAATTGGTTCAACAAAGATCATCCTAACAATGAAAATTTAGCAAACTAAGCATTGAGAACACGAGGAATTAGGCCTACATTTCCCGTATTTGTACAACATCAGATGTCAGTGTTTCCAAAGCATCATTCATATTGTTGTGTCAAGCAACTCATACCCTCTAAATAAATGTCAATTATCGGACGATAACTTGATATGAAAATAGCCTACCAGAGAGGAAAACTAGATCAGTCACATTTAATTCTTCATTAGCAAAAGATGTATGGAAGAGCTGAATGATGAAACAGAAATTTGAGTATTGGCTTCCGAAGCATTTGAGATCAAGTCATCCTTATCACCTATAAATAACTTATAACTAATAAAGCACAGACACGGATACGATACAGTAACATGGACATAACACATACTTTTAGAGTGTGTGTCCTAGTGTATTCTAGAGCATTCAGATTGTGTCCGATACATGACTGACAAAATATAAATCATAACCTAGTTAGTCGTTAGATCACAAACATTCTCTAAAAAAATGTTAAACATTTTCGGTAACCAATTGTGAAACAAACAGTAGTTTCAATTGTGAACCAATTGTTGCCTTCTTCTCAAATACTCATCAATTCAACAACAGTTGGAACCATAAAATAACACACAATTATACTTAAAGAGTTAATAACTACAACCTAGGGTTTCTAAATCTTTTCCCTAAATCGACAGAAATAACTTGGGCTTCGAAACCCTAATCTTCAGAGATTCCTGGCCGGAAATAAAATAATAACTAATTCGAAACCCTAACCGGAGATTACTGGACGAGAAACAAAAATAGGGCTTCGAATTGTAACAGACCTCGCCAGGAATGGTAGATCCAAGAAGTGCAGCCATGGCGGACGAACAACCGACGACGAAGAAGAACTCTTAGAGGATTGAAGGAAGTTGCTTCTAAAATATAGAGAGAAAAAGACCAAGTCCAATTATTTGCCCCAATAGATTAAAGGATTTTATAAAGAGCAGAGCTCCAGTAAGTTTAGGGTCTTTCAAAACTTTTGAGGGAAATGAGTGTTTCCCTCATAACACTTTTCATTTTACGGGGACGAGAGTCCTCAGGAAAAAAGTGGGGGGATGTTTCCCTCCTAAAATTTTTCTTCCCCTATAGTGAGAGGATGATTTATGACTTTATTGCTGTAACACTTTCCTACAAAGGACATGAGATGCACATGTATGGCATCATCAATTTTAAATGCCTTTAGAACATTATTAAGGCGTTCCTAAATAAATATTTTTTTTGAAAATTAAAATTCAATATATTAGGAACGCTTTTTAAATCTGGAACACTTTTATTCTGTTTCAACACCTAGGTACAGACATTAAGCGTTCCAGATTAAAAAATGTCTAGTGTTCCAAAATGGCCATTTTGGTGTAGTGCTTATAGAATAGTTAGCACATTTAGTCTTATCTTGTTATCTCTAGAACAGCTTACTGCACTTTATCTCAAGCACAGGCTGGACATGACTCGGCCCGGCCCAACAATTTGGGTAGCGGGTCGTGACAACTAGCTACCTAAGTGTTGGCAACTAGAACTTGGCAAAAGAGAACTCTATAATAGGCTAGCTCTTAACTTCCCAATCCTATCAAGTCACCCATAACGAAATACCTACAAGCTAAGCACACCAATCCCAAATACCACATATATATATGCTCAAGAACAACACCCCATCACAATACCTTAAGTATATCATCTATATATATATATATATACATGACTGATCAATCAAGGGTTAAGGCAGACTTAACTTATAAGGGACTGAAACAAATGCTTAGAACTAGGCTAAGGATGAATGGTCTGAATCATCAGGGTAGGCAAAAGGGTATGATGCTAAGGAGACTAAAATTATAAGCTAAAGGACAGGACGTTTGGGTCCACTTGTAAAGTCAAAGTGAAGGAAAACCTACACATAAAAAATGAACTAATACTCAGGTAGAGGCTTAGAAGACTGAACCAACAATGAAAGAATGGGTTGGACGTGTATCTGGACAGATGGGCTAACCAGGTATTATCTGTTTCTAAGAATGAAAGGGGACAGAATAATGATCAAGGGTGAACTCTTATTAACAACCCACATTATATCCCATTGTATACAACTGTCCAAGTGAACTGAACAATCATGCCCAAGAAAAAGTTTAAACTCCACTATAGGGCAGGTACTACAGGTTATAATGAAGGGTATTGCAAGGCTATAAATGTCACGCCCCGATTCCGTAGAATCGATAGTCATCCCCCGGGCGTGATGCCGTGCGAACCTAAGTTGCGATCGCACAAGGCATAGTCATAAGGTTATCCGAAACATAACATCAAGTTAGAGTACGCAGAAAAATTGAATGACATATTTGAAATAGAAATAGACTTTTTTATTGATAATAATAAAACTTTACATAGACTTCTTTACAATCATTGTCGTGCGGGCTACAACATGACTCGACTTACAAAATAAATGCCGATGAGATAGTCGTTCCATACATTACATCCCTTGTTACAAGCACAAACCATTACACATTTCCACCTGCTATCGAGGAAAGTCGAGTCGCCATTCATTTTTTTTGGACTGAGTGCAGGTCTTCTTCAAAAGGAATCCAGCAACAAGCCTTTACACGCGGACGAGGCTTCAAAAGGGTTCACGTCGCCTTGAGTTTCAAGTGGCACACCCTTCGTGGTTCGGGGTACCTGCGTGGAGAACGAAGATCAGTACATTACACTTTGTATTGGTACGTGGCTATTTAAGTTCCAAGCTCTCATTTGGTTGAAGAGTTTATATGACTTAGAGTATGAATGTTTCTAACCATCCTAATGAATTTCAAACAAGCATATGACTAGCATAATGAAATTTACGTTGAAACTTACCCACGGCGGCCCGTGCCGTGCCTTATAAAACTTACCATGTTCTTCCCTGTCAATTGTTATCATTTCCATACCAAGTGCAATATTTCGTGTGTTGGTCACTGGCAAAACAAGCCATCCTGGACTCGATAGCTTTTATTAATCGGAGCCCTTGCAGCGCAAGTAGCGAGCCCCGCTGCAAGTCCCCGCTTAACCCGTGCTATCATCCAGCACAGTTATACACCGTGTTTCCATTCTCGGTCGAAACGGTCCCATGGACTTGGGTTGCCGTTACGGGAAAACTCTACCTTGTCGACAAGTTGTCCATGACCGTGCAAAGACATGTTCTTAGTTGTTAAGACATAGCCTACATTTTCTTTGAAAACTTGCTCATTCTTTCGTGTTCGTGCCCTTATATTTATCTTTTCCTTCGCAACAACACTATCGATTTTTTGCCTAAGAAGGGGTCGAGAAGAGAAGGGTCAGCCACTCACCTTGAGTTTACTTCGGCGAGAGAACTTGTTGGTTGCGCTAGACGTCGCCTACGCGATTACCTGAAATCGCACAAGCAATCGATTAGAATACTGCATTATTCAAGGAGTTCGATAGGAAATGCGAGTTCGAAATACAAGCCATAAAAACCATTGAAAATATTCATGAAAACGCATTCAGAAAACAAAGCCAAAACCAACACAAGCGACGTGAAAAGCAGAGCAACGGGAGGTCTCTCCCGACTCAGCCGCAGAGTCAATCCTCGAGGCGCAACCAGCTGAATATGGGACTTGGTTCCGAAGAAGACATTCCATAACGAGGAATGGATCTTAATTCAACCGTTCCCGTTCGATCGACTCGGTCGATCCCGACCTATCGGTCCCGACCGAATCGATAGCGACAGTGTTTTTTTCTCGTACACCCCGTGGACCGAGTACGGGGCACGATGTATGGACGGGGCACTACACCATAACCAACTAAGAAAAAGTTTCATCCTCGAAACTCAAAATAGAACCTACCTATACGAGAACAATGAATGGAACTTTTCCTTCATTTCTGACTCAAGCTCCCACGTCGACTCTTCGACCGAATGGTTCCTCCAAAGGACGCAGACGAGGAGAATAGCACGGTTGCGGAGAAGTTTATCCTTGCGCTCCAAGATTTGCACCGGCTCTTCGACATATGACAAGTCCGCCTTCAGGTCCAACTTACCCAAATCTACCACATGCCCCGGATCGTGCACGTACTTCTGTAATTGTGAGACATGGAAGACGTCATGTACCTCTGACAATGCAGGCGACAAGGCAATTTGGTAAGCTACCGGGGCAACTCGCTTCAATATTTCGAACGGGCCAACAAATCTTGGGCTCAACTTTCTTTTCGTACCGAACCGGGAAACTCTACGCATAGGCATCACCTTCAGGAATACATGGTCGCCTTCTGAGAACTTGAGGGAGCGTTGGTGCATGTCGGCATAGCATTTCTGCCGGCTTTGTGCTGTCTTCAATCTCTTTCATATCAACTTGACCTTTTGCACAGTCTGCTCCAGCTCCGGACCAAGTATCTGCCGTTCCCCGACTTCATCCCAGCAAATGGGCGATCTGCACCTTCGGCCGTACAAAGCTTCATACGGCACCATTTGAATGCTGGACTGATAGCTGTTGTTGTATGCAAACTCGGCCAGCGGTAGATGGACGTCCCAACTTGACTTCAAGTCGATCGCAAAGAGTCGTAACATGTCTTCGAGGATTTGGTTTGCCCGCTCTGTTTGGCCGTCAGTCTGAGGATGATAAGCTAAGCTAAACTTCAACTTGGTCCCCAACGCTGAATGTAGACTACTCCAGAAGTGCGCTACGAACCGTCCATCCCGATCAGAGACGATAGAAACTGGGACCCCGTGCAGCCGAACTATTTTATCAAGGTATATCTGAGCAAGGCGGTCGACGCTTCAAGTAACTTTGATGGCGATAAAGTGCACTGACTTGGTTAGTCGATCGACGATGACCCAGACGGCGTCGTTTCCCCGCGGCGTCCTCGGCAAGCCAACAACGAAGTCCATAGTGATGTGATCCCATTTCTACTCTGGAATGGCAAGGTTCTGCATCTCTCCGCCCGGTTGCTGATGCTCGGCTTTGACTTGCTGACAGGCCATACATTTTAACATGAAGAGCGCTATGTCCCTCTTCATGTCGTGCCACCAAATGACAATACGGAGGTCCTTATACATCTTGGTGCTGCCAGGATGCAAGGAATATTTTGTATAGTGCGCCTCCGACATTATCTTCTTTCTAAGTTCTGTGTCGTCCGGTACGCATAGCCGTCCCTTCACTCGCATCACTCCCGACTCGTCCTCTGCAAAGTCGGACGCTTTCTCTGTCGATATCAGCTTCCGCATCTTCTCCAGGTATGGGTTGTCCTTCTGTGCAGACTTGATCCTCTCCAGTAGGCTTGGTTCCACCCGCAGTTGCGCCAGTTTTACGTCTCTGAAACGAACTCGGAGTTCGATGCCCATTCCTTCCAAGTCGTGCAGCAGTCGATCGTTGATGCATAACGAAGCTAAGTGCTTCCGGCTCAGCGCATCCGCTACCACATTTTCCTTGCCCGGCGTGTAGTCGATTGATAAGTCATAGTCTTTGATTAGTTCGAGCCATCGCCTCTGCCACAAATTCAGTGCTTTCTGGGTGAAGAGATACTTGAGGCTTTTGTGGTCCGTATAAATCCTGTACGCCACGCCATAGAGATAGTGATACCACAGCTTTAACACGAACACAATTGCCACTAGTTCTAGGTCGTGCATGGGGTAGTTCTTCTCGTGCGGCTTCAACTGCCGGGAAGCAAAAGATATCACCTTATCCCGCTGCATGAGCACACACCCCAAGCCCTGGCCAGAAGCATCGCTGAAGATTTGAAATCCCTTTGTCCCTTCAGGAAGAGCAAGTATCGGGGCCGAAACGAGCCGTTGTTTGAGCTCCTGGAAGGAAGCTTCACAGTCGTCTGACCACTTGAATGCGACTTCTTTCTGGGTGAGGCGAGTCAATGGCGATGCGATATTCGCGAAGTCCTTCACGAAGCGTCGGTAGTACCCCCGCCAAGCCTAGGAAGCTTCGAATTTTGCTAACTGATATGGGCCATTTCCAATCAGCAACTGCCTCGACTTTCTTCGGATCGACTGCGATGCCCGCAGCGGAGATGATGTGTCCAAGGAATGAGACGCTGTTCAGCCAGAACTTGCACTTGCTCATCTATGAGTACAACTGATTCTCTCGAAGGTTTGGAGTACCGTCCGCAGATGCTCTGTATGTTACGCTCGATCCTTCGAGTAGACGAGGATGTCGTCGATGAAGACTACTACGAACTTGTCAACGAACGGACGGAACACCCGATTCATTAGATCCATGAAGACGGCAGGGGCGTTTGTCAGACCGAACGACATTACCAAGAACTCGTAGTGGCCATAACGAGTACGGAAGGCAGACTTCGACACGTCATCTGGCTTGACTTTGAGTTGGTGATAACCCACTCGCAGATCAATCTTTGAAAACACCGTTGCACCTTGGAGCTGGTCGAACAAACCGTCGATGCGGGGCATAGGATATTTATTTCGGATGGTGGCTTTATTCAATTCCCGATAGTCGATGCAGAGTCGCATCGATCCATCCTTCTTCTTCACGAACAGCACGGGCACACCCCACGGCGAGACACTTGGACGGATAAACCCTCTGTCGAGTAATTCCTGAAGTTGTGCCTTCAATTCTTTTAATTCTGCAGGGGCCATTCTCTACGGAGCTTTCGAGATCGGTCGGGTATCGGGGAATACATAGATAGTGAACTCTATCTCTCGATCGGGCGGCATGTCAGGTAGCTCGTCCGGGAATACGTCTGGGAATTCTGCCACAACGTCGGTCTCACCCGCGTTTGTGCCATCCTGTCTCATGTCATGAATGGACGCCAAGTAGCCTTCGTATCCGGAATGCAGCAGCTTCCGAGCCGAGATTGCCGAGATCACCATGTACATCGGCGATGCTTCACCACACGAATAGCAGAATTTGGGCACTCCAGGTATGCGGAAGGTGACCTTCTTTCCTGCGCAGTCGATGTTTGCATTACAAGGACCGAGCCAATCCATACCCAGTATGATGTCGAAGTCCTTCATATCTAGAACTATCGCATCAAGACCGATCTTTTGACCCCCAATACATATGGTTCCTCCCCCGCAGGCTAAATTTGTGAGTAGTAACACGCCCGAAGGCATACTTACGCTAAGATCAAGGTCTAACAACATTACAGAAAATTAATGCTCGGCGACGAAGTCCGCCGATATGAAAGTATGCGATGCGCCTGAATCAAATAACACACGAGCAGGTACATTATTGAAGTTCACTATACCTGTCACAACAGTGTCGAAAGTGAACGCCTCGTCTCGAGTCAGGGCAAAGATGTGCCCTTGTGCATTAGGACGTCTGTCTTGGTTGTTGAGTTGAGTGGGCTGAGCAGGTCGAGGCACTTGTCCTCGATTCTCTTGACGATTTTGTTGTTGTGGTGGTGCGTTGGGATGACTTGGTTTTTGGGCCATGCAGTTTCGATATCGATGGCCCCTTTCTCCACAATTGAAACATACTCCGTCAAAGACGAAGCAGTTGTTGGCATCGTGTTCGAGACTGTTGCACTTGGTGCATCGAGGTAATGGTTTCTTTCCTTTGTAGCCGCCGTTGTTTGGACGTTTTGACGCGTGATTGTAGCCTCCCATATAGCTATGACGTTTGTGATTGGAGTGGCGCACAACGTCGTCAGCACCGGAAGGATGCAGGCTCTCAAGGCGGAGAGCGTGATTCAGAGCCTCACCCGTGGTCTTGTACTCCGGGACCCCGACATGCGCACCGATAGAGTGTTGCAGACCCACTTCGAACCGTCGCACACGGCACTCTTCAGTAGGTATAAACTGACTAGCAAACTTAGACAACTTGTTGAATTCTGTGGCATACTGTTCCACTGTCCGGCTCCCTTGCTTCAACTGCATAAATTTATTTTCCTTCGCTTGACGAACGACTGACGGAAGGTACTGGACTTCAAAAGCTTTGCGGAACGTGGCCCAAGAGATCGGTACGGTGGCGTTGTCCGGTCGGATCGCTCGCTTGCGCACGGCCCACCAGTCGTGCGCGTTCAACCGTAGTTGAAGTTGTGCACAGGCGACTTGGTTTGATTCTTCAATACCGAGAAGCTCGAATTGATCTTCCAGCTCCTCCAACCAGTCGATCGCCATGGAAGGGCCTTCAGTACCGCTGAAGGAAGTACGGCACGCCTTTTTGAATTCTGACACTTCAAAGTTGTACTTTTTCGGTGCCGCTGGTTGACGCTCGGGCTCCTCCGTATCAACTTCAATGGGTTGGATCGTCGGCACGGTGGCAGCAGGTACGGTGACGGTAGGCACAGTCGCAGAATTTTCGTTGGTCCGCCATTGTCTGTACAATATGCTGCAGGGTATCCAGCTGCTTTTGTTGAAGTTTGGCATGTGCGTCAAAGCGAGCTTCGAACTGGGCCTGTCGTTCCACTACCTGTTGATGTCGGTTCTCGGACTGGTTCTGCTGCGCCTCCATTATGTACAGCATCCTTTCGATGGTATCATTAGAAGGTCCGGCCCGCGAACGATGCAAACTACTAGAGCCGCTAGAAGCGCTCTATTCTTGCTCGGCCGTGGGTTCTGGCACTTCTTCAATACGAAGGCAAACGCATCAGTCTCAATTTATTATGGACTCATTGTATGGAACAACTTATCTCATCGATGCGAGGTCAAAGGTTTGAAACTCTAGACGCGAGGCCAAAGGACGTAAAACCGTGCTCTGATACCATTATGTCACGCCCCGATTCCGTAGAATCGATAGTCATCCCCCGGGCGTGATGCCGTGCGAACCTAAGTTGCGATCGCACAAGGCATAGTCATAAGGTTATCCGAAACACAATATCAAGTTAGAGTACGCAGAGAAATTGAATGACACATTTGAAATAGAAATAGACTTTTTTATTGATAATAATAAAACTTTACATAGACTTCTTTACAATCATTGCCGTGCGGGCTACAACATGACTCGACTTACAAAATGAACGCCGATGAGATAGTCGTTCCATATATTACATCCCGTTTTACAAGCAAAAACCATTACACATTTCTACCTGCTATCGAGGAAAGTCGAGTCGCCATTCTTTTCTTTTGGACTGAGTGCAGGTCTTCTTCAAAAGGAATCCAGCAACAAGCCTTTACACGCGGACGAGGCTTCAAAAGGGTTCACGTCGCCTTGAGTTTCTAGTGGCACGCCCTTCGTGGTTCGGGGTACCTGCGTGGAGAGCGAGGATCAGTACATTGCACTTTGTACTGGTGCGTGGCTATTTAAGTTCCAAGCTCTCATTTGGTTTAAGAGTTTATATGACTTAGAGTATGAATGTTTCTAACCATCCTAATGAATTTTAAACAAGCATATGACAAACATAATAAAATTTACGTTAAAACTTACCCACGGCGGCCCGCGCCGCGCCTTATGAAACTTACCATGTTCTTCCCTGTCAATTGTTATCATTTTCATACCAAGTGCAATATTTCGTGTGTTGGTCACTGGCAAAACAAGCCATCCTGGACTCGATAGCTTTTGTTAATCGGGGCCCTTGTAGCGCAAGTAGCGAGCCCCACTGCAAGTCTCCGCTTAACCCGTGCTATCATCCAGCACAGCTATACACCGTGTTTCCATTCTCGGCCGAAACGGTCCCATGGCCTTGGGTTGCCGTTACGGGGAAACTCTACCTTGTCGACAAGTTGTCCATGACCGTGCAAAGACATGTTCTTAGTTGTTACACTACTAAAATACCCCACTTTACCGACGGAAGTTTAGCGACGGACGTATTCCGTCGCTAATAGCGACCAGTTTCCGACATCTTAGCGACGGATTAGCGAAAGATAACATAACATAATTTTTTCCAATTTTAAATGTAAAAATTTGTCGGTTTTCCGTCGCTAAGTCGACGAACGTTAGCGACGGATTCTTTTTCGTCGCTTATTCGTCGCAAATGTTGGCGGTAAAATCTTTAAAACATTGGCGGGAACTTTAGCGACTAACTGGCGACGGATATATCCGTCGGAAAATACCTTTTAATTGGCGACGGTGTAGCGACTAATTTATTCCGTCGCTATTCCGTCGCTAGGTTCTGTGCCCTAACTTAAATTGAACCGACGGGGGGGGGGGGGGGGGGGGGGGGATTTTTCATTCCCCCAAAACTCTCTCTCTCTCTCGCGGCTCTCTCTCTCTCTCGCGCGCGGCTCTCTCTCTCTCTCTCTCGCGGCTCTCTCTCTCTCTACCAGGTATCTCTCTCTCTCTCTCCTCTCTCTCTCTTTCTCTAATTTTGGGTTTTAGGGCCGGGGGGGGGGAGTGGGGGGGGGGGGGGTCGGCTTCGCGGGGGGTGGAGAGGGCGGGGGGGGGGGTGGTGAATGGGGTCAGGGGGTCGGGGGGGTGTTGGTAATGGGAGCAGGGGGTGGGGGGGTGGGGAATGAGGGTCGGGGGGTCGGGGGGGTGGGGAATGGGGGCAGGGGGGTCGGGGGGGTGGGGGGTGGAGAGGGCAGGGGGGTCGGGGGGGGTGTTGAATGGGGGCAGGGGGGTCGGGGGGGGGTCGGGAATGGGGGCAGGGGGGGTCGGGGGGCGGGGGGTGGGGGGTGGAGAGGGCAGGGGGGTCGGGGGGGTGGGGAATGGGGGCAGGGGGGTCGGGGTGGGGGGGTGGGTAATGGAGAGGGCAGGGGGGTCGGGGGGGGGGGGGGTGTTGAATGGGGGGCAGGGGGGTCGGGGGGGTGGGGAATGGGTTGCATTCCCCGATACGGATACGGTTTGGCATGTCCCGATCCTAAGAAATAATACTATTTCATTTAATTTCATTTCATTTAATTTCAAAACTACTAAGAAATAATACTTAAAACACTTAAAATTATGCCTAAATGTATAAATTATATGTTTTTAAATGTAAATAATTTATTAATAATTATTTGTTTTCCAATACCAAAAAAATCCGATACTTCGATCCGATACCGCCGATACTACCGATATCGCCGATACCAATACTAGATTGCTTAGACTTATATTGCAAGGTAACTAGATACAAGTTATGATACAATGTAAATGCAAGTATACATGTTAGCTAGATAGCTTAGACTTATATTGCAATCTCCTATTCACACGAGTATTGATATCGCCGATGCCAATACTCGTAGGAATATATAGTCCGATACCGATTCCGATATCGATACTTTGAACCTTGATTTAAATACATGTTAGTATAGTATCTTCACATATATGTTAAGAGTATATACATGATTAGCAAGGTAACTAGATACAAGTTATGATACAATGTAAATGCAAGTATACATGTTAGCTAGATAGCTTAGACTTATATTGCAATCTCCTATTCACACGAGTATTGATATCGCCGATGCCAATACTCGTAGGAATATATAGTCCGATACCGATTCCGATACCGATACTTTGAACCTTGATTTAAATACATGTTAGTATAGTGTCTTCACATATATGGTTCTGGAATTATGGAAGCTTTCCAGAACCAGGCCGACGCCCTACCCGTCGCTAATCCGTCGCTATAACGTCGAGGTTAACGACGGGATGGCGACGGAATAGCGACCGATGTTGCGTATCAGGAACCTCTCTGATACGCTTTTACCGACCTATTTACGACGGCTTAGCGACGGATATTTTAATATTATATGCCATGTAAACCGACGGGAACAAGTCGCTAATCCGTCGCTAATCCGTTGAAAGGCAACCGTCGGTAATCAGTCGCTAGTCCGTCGGTTAATCATTTGTCCGACGGCTTAGCGACGGACAAATTTTAGCGACGACGTATTTCCCGACGGCCATTTTCATCAAATATCCGTCGCTATGCCGTCGGTAATTTATGTTACCGACGAATTCGCGACGGATGTGGCCGTCGCTAAAGTTGGTTATTTTGGTAGTGTTAAGACATAGCCTACATTTTCTTTGAAAACTTGCTCATTCTTTCGTGTTCGTGCCCTGGCATTTATCTTTTCCTTCGCAACAACACTATCGATTTTTTGCCTAAGAAGGGTCGAGAAGAGAAGGGTCAACCACTCACCTTGAGTTTACTTCGGCGAGAGAACTTGTTGGTCGCGCTAGACGTCACCTACGCGATTACCTGAAATCGTACAAGCAACCGATTAGAACACTGCATTATTCAAGGAGTTCGATAGGAAATGCGAGTTCGAAATGCAAGTCATGAAAACCATCGAAAACATTCACGAAAATGCATTCAGAAAACAAAGCCAAAACCAACGCAAGCGGCGTGAAAAGTAGAGCAACGGGAGGTCTCTCCCGACTTAGCCGCAGAGTCAATCCTCGAGGCACAACCCGCTGAATATGGGACTTGGTTCCGAAGAAGACATTCCATAACGAGGAATGGATCTTAATTCAACCGTTTCCGTTCGATCGACTCGGTCGATCCCGACCTATCGGTCTCGACCGAATCGATAGCGACAGTGTTCCTTTCTCGCGTACCCCGTGGACCGAGTACGGGGCACGATGTAGGGACGGGGCACTACAATCAACAAGTAAAATACTAAGAGGTGCAGTATGTCACCATGTACAGAAGTAAGAATGAGTGCAGACCTCTAATATGCATGATACTAACTCTCCAGATATGCAGAATATGATAAGGGGTTGATGGTTATATTGGTGAGTCAATAATTGGGTCTGAACTATGGTCCAGTGAAACCTATGATGTAACATGGTGGGTAATAAATTTTGAGTGCAGTGGTCAACATGTACAAGTCTAAACCAAGGGAACATGGTATCTAGTGAAGGGTCTGCACACTACCTATAAAGGTTGATCAAACATGACTGAACTCCACACAAAGAGAAATTTACTAAAATAGAAAACTGAGCCAATTATAGGCTAAATAACTTATCAATAATCCTATACAACAATGACCTATAGGTACCAACCAAACCCATATCCTATATGCCAATATCATCTGTAACCTTTCTATATACATAGACCTCTCTGTCTTAGGTGAAACTACCACTATACACAAGGACAGGCTCTGGTCATGGGTGTCTCACTAGAAAAGGTAAGGGAAAATAATATCAATCATCAAGGCTGTAAGGCATACTAACATCCTATATATAAACTGGTTGGTATTATAATAACAAGGAAATAACCTACATTGGGTTACTATTCTAATACCAATGCTAACTATCATCCCCAGGGTACAGGCACTCTACAAGTCACCATATCATTATACTATGAAAGAACCACATATGAATAAGCTCTACAAAACTAAATATCCCTACTCCTAAGTTATTGATGAAATACAATTTTAAAAACAACAGAAGGGTATGATAGAGATGATATATTGAAACCTTCTCAAGATAAAATCTGATAATCATATGCGTCTGTCCAAAATCATGTTACTCAGAGTCTTCGTCATGTTAGTGAGCAAGGCTACGATAATCACAGAGTCCTTGACCAAGACATATACTTCTAGAATCATGGTATTTAAAATTTTTGTATTGCCGCATGCTTGGCAGCGAAAACCTTAAATTCCCACACCCGAGAAATACGTCCTAGATCTGACTATATGTCCTCACTATGCCAGCTAACACGACTATCGAAGATTCTGGAATCCATAACTGGGTGACCTAGCCCATATGATTCATCTTAGAAGAATATCAAACATAACACAAGAACGACATGACAAAATTTGATCAATCATCAAGGAACAGAGGGAATCGAAATTTCAAGGCAGTTTCGAAAATGGAATCAAAAGAACGGAACCTGCAACTAGATCTCCAACAGCCTGAGCATCTTCGACTGTCCTGGCGAAAGCTCGCTCCTGCTGGCCTCCCGTGGCCTGCTGCTGATGCTGCATGTACCTCTGCTGCTAAGTCGGTAAGGGTAATCCCTTCTGCTGGCCTACCAGAGTCCTCGCTCCTGCTCCTGGTGCTGCTCCCTGAACTACTCTGCCTATGTTCTGGGAGCACTCCCTCAGCTGGTGGTCCGCTGCTCCACATAGTAGGCACCTGCCCAGCCTCTTCCTGCACTCACCCCATCCATGCCCCGGCTTCATGCAGTAGGGACAACTGATTGTCTGCTGCCTGGGTGCCTGATACTGTCTGGGTTGCTGTTGTCCCTGCTGATGGCCCTGACCCTGGAACTGCTGCTGAACAGGCCTCTGTTGATACTGATGCTAAATCTGCAAGAGGGGTATCTTGGCCAGGCCCGCACTGCCACTAGCTCCCTCAAAAGGAGGTACAATGGGACAATCCATCTTCTGGTGGGCACCTGACCCACAGAAATAGCAAACCTTCAACCTCTTCCTGTACTGCTCCCAGATGTGTCCCGGCTTCTTACAGTAGGGACAACTGATCGCCTTCGGGTCTTGACCCCGATACTGATATTGCGCCTGCTGAACTTCCACTGGTGTCTGCGTCTGCTAAATCTGCACATGGGGCCTCTCGGCCTGGCCTCCGCTGCTGCTGGTACCGTGAGCGTCTCGTCTCCTCTTGAACAATTGTTGCCGCTTAGTTTCCACTATCTGCTGGAAGAAGGAGAACAACCGTGCCACATCCTCTGATCCTGATGGTGCCTGCTGCTGAAGAACGTTCGGGACGACAGGAGAAAGTCTCGGAGTAGGAAGAGGTGTACTCCCATAAGCTGCAGATATCCCAGCCTGAGCTGGCATAACAGGAACTGCAGTCTCGGGGCCCTGCTGATCAGGACGAGGAGTGGTAGACCCCTCAGTGGTATCTTCCTGATCGAGACGATGAGATCGTGTCTCCATAACCATCATGAAGACAGATCAAACAAGGAATCAATACTGAGATAGAAATAATAATTCAAGGGAGGACAGTTATTCAAGGAAGTATCAAGAATTTAGATGGCAGGGATCCGGTTAAGAGTTTTTTCCTAATGTGATTGAGTACTTCAAAAATAATCCTAATCCTACTGCAGGCTGTAGTGATACTCTAGTTCGAATACCACAACATAAACTCGACCAGCATGGGACACCACTAAAAATGTGTCATGACCCGCACCCTAGAGTAAGGGCACGAGACGTGGGTACGTCCAGCCTACGCCGCAGTGTCGGCGGTAGAACGCTGTCCAAGGTCACAACATCTAACAATATAATACTAAACAGTTTATACTCCCCGAATGGGAGTAACATAGCAGAAAGTAAACTCAATTACAACTAAGGCAGAAGATAAGATAGAAAGATAGATAGATAATACTGCTGAAAAGAAAGAAAATCCATAAGTACAAACAGAGAGTCTAGTGTCTAAGATAAGTACATATCCCAAGTACCAAATATATATACAATCATCCAGAGAGTAATGTAAATGAAAAACATCCTAGTCTAGAGGTGTGTCATCCACTGCTAGTGGGACCTGCTGCTGGTCCAGGTCTAGGCACTCATCTAAGGTAGCACCGTAATAGGTATCCACACAGGCCTCGTCCTCGTCCTCTGTAATATTTTCAACAGGTCCAGTCAGGACAGGAGCGAGCACAATACATCTCAACAGTTCATAGCAAGTTAGAAAATATAATCATGCAGTAAAGTAAGATACAAGAACTGAAAGAAGTACAAGATATAAACAGAGAAAGCTGTAATAGAAATATATATACTGTAAGTAGAGAACTATCAGTGGCTAGTGAGTCAGAGTATAATATAAACATGTGAATGGCATAGGAGATTCTGGGAACTATACTATGGAGTGATTCTGGGAACTACACTACTTGGATATTATTTACATGTCTACTTCTACTCCCCCGTACCCCCAATCAATACACAAGGATCCAGTCATGTTATGTTATGATTCCATGTAATGGCCCACAAGGGGTGATACATGGTAAGCCCATAAATAGGTGATCTGGGAATGCCCATAAATGGATGATTCAAAGAAGACTCTGTGATCATGAGAGTATATGTCACAAGTGATCAATGAACCGTGGAGCATAGTGATACACCATGTAAGTGAAACGCACAGAACATATAGTATACGATGCTCCATGAGGGGATAACATCTCAAGAAGGGATCCATATAGTACTAATTCGTGTGACCAACGTGACAGTATCAAGTAAAATAATTTAAAGCAGGAAAATAATTCTAAACAGGATATGAAATGATCAGAGAATGTACTCACCTGGTATCTGAGTGTCCAAGATGAAAGTACTGTCCGAGGAGTGGTGTCTGGCTCCTATTTAGAACAGCACAAGTCATAACAAGTCCAAAATGGTAAAAAGATGCACTACAATGCATTCTACATGAATCTAGGTCAATCTATGCCAAAGTCAACTCTTGGTCAACTCTGGTCAACCCTAGAAGTCAGACTAGGTCAACTATGGTCAAACTAGGTCCAACAAGTCTAAATGAGGTCAAACAAGTCATTCTAGGTCTAAACAAGTCTAGGATATGTTAAACTAGGTTTAACAGTCATTCTAAGTCCTAACAAGTCCATATTGGTCAATACACTAC
The DNA here is from genome assembly GCA_029216955.1 of Iris pallida. NCBI lineage: Eukaryota > Viridiplantae > Streptophyta > Magnoliopsida > Asparagales > Iridaceae > Iris > Iris pallida. The sequence goes on from JANAVB010033820.1 coordinate 3,858,129, forward strand.
TATACTAGACTATACTAACATTACACATTTCATCCATAGGCTATAGTTCTATGCTAATACACACACATTAGGAAACCATATTATACCTATATTTATACATCACATATAGGTACATACATAGATATATATATATACATTCACCTAAATACATAGATGCATATTTACATACACATACATATTTATATACATTACATTATATATATATTTTTATATATATATATATAGGAAGATAGGAAGATAGAGAGTGAGTGTGTGTATGTGTGTGTCAAGTATACATATATATATATATATATATATATATATATATATATATATATATATATATATATATATATATATATACATAGGAAGATAGGAAGATAGAGAGTGAGTGTGTGTATGTGTGTGTCAAGAGCTGTGTGAATGTGTGAGGACTGAACCTGTGTGTGTGGCATAAAACTGAAACAATGAAGGGAAAAACAGTGGCTAATAGGAGTGGTGGGTATGTGTGTCCTCATGTTAAATTTCTATTGTAAATCAATGACAGTGTTAGAGAATAGGCAATGTGTGTGTGTGTATTCAGTCCTACCAAATAGTGTGTGTAGTGTTCAGTCATAGGGAATGTGTGTATATCTGTACAGGTGACAGGAAGTGTGTAAAAGAAGAAGTCAACATATGGTTCAGCTTTCAGAAAAATAGGAAAGGAATCCAATTTGGTTTCCTGGATTGACAGAACCCAAATGACAGTGTCAATGAGAGCTCTTGACAGTCCACATGAATTGTAATCTCAGATGTGAGGGTTCAATACCAAGGACAACTCTCAATGAACTAAATCTCAGATTTAACTTAAAGTGAAATAGTAAATGAGTCAATGCATTAACACTGTTCAGTCCTGAACTTCAACCTACCAATTCGATTTCACTTTCCAACCAATTCACACCAAAATCGAAACCCAAGTAGTACATGCATAGACACAACATAATAGGGTCTAAACCATGCAATTAGTAGTATTAACTAAGCTAAAAAGGATGCCAAAATTCGATTTAGAAAACTAGAAATAATACAGGAATCATGACCCTGTATCAGAAATTGGTGAAAAAAGGAAATTGATATCTAAAAACAAATTAATATGTAAAATTTGTGGTTGGTAATGCATCCTAGGTATGTGCACGTGTCATACAGACCAATTTGTGTCCACCATAACGTGACACGACGTGTCCAACACAATAAAAACCAAAACAGCACACTGGACACTGCACAGCAGTGCACTGTCTCGTGCGTGTGTGCACGCATGTCGTGCACCCGACACGACACGAATTAGGTCGTGTCCTTGTGCATGGTGGTTCACCTAGTGTCCACCTAGGTTTGTTTTACCCAGTAGTAGGTCCACATGTCCCCGTGTCCAACTTGTAAAGCCGTATCAGTGGCCTAAATCGAGTGTGTGTGTGTTTGTGCAAACCCAGTGCAAGCTCGATTTCACCCTAACCACTTCACTAGATCCAACGAAACTCTGGGGGCATGATGTCAGTGCATGCCCCCTCGTGTCCACCAAAATTCGTACCAAAAGAAATCGTGTCGTGTCCTACAGGGGGCCTGAGTAGCAGGGGACTGCTACTCGCGTGCGGTACGCATGGAAACAGTGTGTTCCCGTGTCCATTCAGACACGACACGACACAAAACTAAACTCAGTACAACAGAAATCGATAAGCGAGACAAAAACACTAATTCCTATTCAAACACAAATCAAAATCTCGATCGAAATGCCCTTTGTGGCATTTCGTCGAACACCTACGCTGTTTACTGATACGTGTCCGATACGGACACGTACAAGACACGAAATCAAGCAAACCCTATTCCTACAGCACAAGGACACCTAGGGCTTCCTAGATATGCAATCAAAACAACATTTCATGGTGAGGATTAGAATTTACCTATAGGTTTGCAAAGCTCAAAAAGCCCCAAATGAGAATGGATCCTCAAGCCACCAAAACTCTCCCAAATTATTTTTCCCCTGAAATTTCTCAATAACAACGGCAAGTAGAATAAATTTAGGGCTTATTGCAATTGGTTTGGGTGGAAAAGGGGTTGAAATGGAATTTCTAGGAATTAATGAAGATGGAGACTTACCTCTTTCTAAAACTTACAAATATTCCTAATGGAGGCTAGCCCTAAATTCTAGGAGGAATTAAATAGGTGGGAATCCCTAGGCTAGTGTGGCCGGCCAAGTGGGTTGGGCTAGGGCTAGGTTACATGGTGTTGGGTTGGGCCTCTATGGGCTTAAGTCACAAGTCATGACTTGTGAAATCACAAGCCATTTTCTATTCAAATCAAATCCTAATTTCTCCTAATAAATTCTAATGAATTAAATGTCACTAAATTAGGTCAAGCTAGGGTTCCATAACCTAACCAAATAGTCATGACCTAGGTTAGCCTCTAGGACAGTCTCCTAAGTCAACATTAGTCAAGGTCAAAAATAGCACCAAATCAAATATACTAAAAATCACTGAAAATTCTAATAAATATAATTAATACTAATAAATCCCAATAAATTCCAAAATTTTAAAAATGACCAAATACCCTCAAGCTAGAAAAGTGGTAGGGACAATATGCACCGGTCGCTGGCATAACAAGCCATTTTGGACATGTTCCCCTTGGTATTCTCACCTATCATAGCATGATGGCTGGTACACCTTGATAGTCTCTTGAGATACCCGGCCTTACGTCTCCTGGGTGGCCAAGCCTACACCCAGGCCGGCACCGTAAGCCATGATTCCGCCTAGGCCGACCATGATGTCTCCTTGATCGTGTCGTGGAAACCCTTATTGCTCCTCTTCCCCCCGTATATGAGTGGATTGTCTGCGACTATTTCGTATTGTCTTGTCATTTTAACTTAACGGCTGTCTTTGAGCCATAGGTTGTCTGTGAACCATAATGCATTATCGACCAGGTTGGCGGCGGCGTCCGTGCAGCGCGAGTAGCGAGCCCCGATGCACGTCCCCGTCATACCTGTCGCTAACCATTTCTTTCTTTCTTATCTTTTATTCATTCATTCTTTTCTTTCTTTCACTTGTTCGTTCGTTCATTGATTCATTCACATATCCATTAATTCTTTGATTCATTCATTCACTTATTCGTTGATTCATTCATTCATACATTACGCAACTTCCTGTACGAGAGTCACCTTGGCGACCCATCGGTCCCAAAGTCTTCCAATGTTGCTATACTCTACTCGGAACAACTATGTCGATAGTATTCTCATTTCATTGTTGTAAACCATTCATTTTTTTATTGTTGAACGCATAAGGAACTTGAATTGTAAGTTTGTGCCTTAGCACGAGCGCGGAGTGCGGTGCGAGAGTTTCTATATTTTTTTTGAGTTCTTTTCCATTTTCTAAACAAGCATACAAGATGGGATTATTCCCTTAGCTAGGTGCATTGAGTCATTCATTAGCATGCACGGTGTTATCGCCTAGCGATTCTAGTGATAGTGTCCGTGTTATTAGGTGTCTAGGCTAAGCAAAGACGGGTTCATCGGAGCCACCCACCTTAGCGATGTTCGCATCGGCCGAGCGATACTCCGAGCACGCCTTTGAAAGTCTAAGTTTGGATTCATCTTTGACGGGCCAATGTAAGCCTTACATCGATTCTTCATCAGGTCGATGCCAACTCTTCGGGTCGACGGCTCGTTTGAGTCGTTGCACTTGCCGTTTGAATCGACGTTCCGCTAGGTCGGAGCGGGTCGTTACAATGATGATGGTAGTGTTGGAGGTGGTGATGGAGTTGGTCGGCCAGAGGGCTTGGAGGCGGCCGGAGGTGGCGGGTGGCACCGGCGGTGCGGGAGAGGGAGGGAAAGAGGAGAATCGGTGGAGGAGGAGGAATGAGGAAGAATGGAGAGGGAAAATAAAATATGGCATTAAAATGAGAGGGGAAAGAGTACTCTTCATACAATAATCCACTTGGTCAAAACATAGTGCCACATGTCCCTTCTCTACATGCATGAAGACACATAGCATGACTAGGTGTCCATGCAAATTTGAAATTACAAACTTCTCCAAAGGGGTTTATATGTAATTATTTTTATTTATGAAAAGAAAGTCAACCTTTTTTTCTTTTTTCTTTTTTTAAATAGTACATTAATAATTAATTAGATTTTTTTTAGATGCATAAATAATTAAAATAAATTGAATAATACCGTATTATTGGTTACGGCTATTACACTCTACCCACCTTACAAAAATTTCGTCCTCGAAATTTAAATTTTAAAGATAAGATTTTCAAAACAAATATAAAGAGAAGCAAAATATTCTACCCACCTTACAGAAATGGAGTAATAATCCATTACATTGTTAAATGAAATATTTTGAAACATATTTAGCAAAATCTTTACGAAAATAAGGACAATTCAAAGGTATTTGAAATAATCATGATTCTTGAAATTCCATATAGTCAAATAAATTGTCAGATACCATAACCGTGTGTGTTCTATAGAATTAAAATCATATTCCTCATTTCTCATTTCCTGACGTGATATAGTAGTCTTGTGCCTCGCCATTGCGCATATGGCTGCAATCAAGATTCCATTTCACTATTATGATTTGCTACCTCTACCTTGAAGCCATAAAATGAGTAGCAATTATGATTTTTGAAGTAACCTTACACGTTAGGGTATACTTGAAAATTCAAAAGATACTCGAGAATCGATACTTAGAAGAAAAAAAAATTGCCTCTTTATCTAAATATCAAAGTAATATAAAAGCTTTCGACCAAATTAGTAAGGAAATCTCATATATCTATTTATCAAAAATACTGAATATCATTTTAAATTATTCAAGTCAATGATTTTCAAATCCAAACTGAGATAAAACAAAATAGATTTTTGAATATCAAGCATGAAAACCAATTACAAAAATATTGTCTAGATTCTCGGAATCTTACTTAGAACCATGTTTTGAGAATGTAGTGCCTCGCCAGTCTGGATGGCTGCAACAACTTCTCATTTCACGATTCAATTGAAGGATTTTCGGATTCTTGACACAAATAAATAAATATTCATTCACATGAAATCCAATTACAGAAAGTCCAATCAAATAATGCTTCACGAAAAAATCCAATAAACAATCAATGAGTAATGCATACATGAGTATTTAGATGGAGGATGAGTCCCAAAAATCAGGGATACTACTAGAAAGAAATTAGATTAAAAGGAGAGGATACAATTCTAGATTCAAATCGACAAACCTTGGATGAAACAAGGAGATTGAAAATTTTCGAGAAAGTTGAGGATTTGTGAAAATGGATATATGAAATTTGATAAGCAAGGGGGATGAGTTGATTTAAGAATTGATAAGATCAAGATACCGAGGAATCATATTACACTCAATAAGCTATATACAATACTATGTGTACATATATAATTATGTCTATACCGTAAGCAAAATACTGCTAGTACTAACTTACCCAATAGTTTTTCCAAGTTATCCTTATATCTATGCTCATCCCATAAAACATGCTACATACAATCTAAATAAGGCCTTAGATCATATCTGGCCGGTTGACTATGTGATCATCATTCTCTTACCATTCTAATCTATATAATATCTAGATAATCTAAATCCCAGGTTTACTAAGGGTGCAAGTTCAAGATCCCTAAAGAACTTTCTGCAAATCCTTCACTGGGCTACTCTATTAGGAATACTTGTCTAATTCTCTCTGAATTAATTGACCTATATATCAGGTCATGTATCCTTATACTACCCATGACTTTCCAATATCATCTACATCCTTAATAACAATCTTAGGTTAGGATTCTTACCTATATATAGATTCACGATAGGATATTCATTAGGAAGGATCTATAAGGTAAGCAAAATGGAACATAGTCTATGGGTAAAACTTGTAGGACATTCTCTATCCTAAGGTTCCTTGTAGGCTTTTCCTAAGAATATATCGTAAGGTCTATAAGTTAACCCCTATATAGGCTTCCGTACAAGCTTAGCCTGTATCCTATCCTAGGCTTTCTATTTTTCGAGACCTGCATGGGCCACCACCAAAAAGATGAGTCACGCCCCGCTCCCAGAATAGAGTGAGCCGAGTACGTAACAACATCCCCAGGCTACGCGACATATGAATACTCCAGTACCCACATTCGCGATTGTTGCCCGTAGGGTTCTAGGATAGGTTGATCACAGGTCACTATCTTGCATGATAAAATCAATACTGTTCTACAAGGGACATTCTAAGCTATAAATAGAAAAATGAACTACTCTACCCAGTGTAACAATTAACCCAATATGATATAAAAGTATACATGAATAATGATATAGAGAGTATTCTGATTCCGACATAATTGCCTTCAAAAGTAAAAATCTCGTTCTTGTTCTTCAGCTTCCTTTCAACTTGTCGTAGCAGTTTCTTGAAAGTATGTCTACAAATCTAGTGAACAATACTAGGTCGTCAATACGACGAGCAAGCCCTCGGTCAAAGGAGAGAGTTAAGAATACATGATGATAAGATAAATGAATGCAAGAAGGAGCATACTTGAACAATTAAACTTATATCGCAGGATATCAGACAAGTACTACATAGCTCTCCAAAGTAATTTCACAAGGAACATATAAGAATTTTCCATACCTAAATGCAAGTTAGAGAAACTTTTATGGATCACACACACACGCCTAGCATCTCGACAATAACCCCATTTACCCGGGATCAGGCTCGTACAAAACGGGTGATGCTTAGATTATCCATCCGTCTTTACTATCACATATTGATGTGATTACAAGCAAGATAGCATCATGAGTTGGTTTTCAAATTATCTGGGTCGATTATCGAATCATGAGCTATAAAAAGAATTCGTATGACTTGAACTTTTCCAAGAATATCGAATACATTCATTAGATAGCTGAGCTGAACTCAGGGCCTGGATGTCTAATGAAATAACAAGTATTCTGAGCTGAAACTCAGGGTATTATGCAATGGATAGCTGAGCTAAAACTCAGGGCCTGGATGTCCAATTGCAATCAGAAAGATAAGCTAAGCCTCACCCCGGATATTCGTGCGCCCGCACGAACACCGATTTAGGGACTGATCAGTACGAAAAATCAAAATTCATATTCCAAAGAAGTCAGCCAGGTGTGATCCAATGGTTTCTCTCCCATCCAATGCAACCTATTCTAGACATTCGAATTCCATAGAAACTTATCCTTAAACAGAAGTTTTAACAAGTCAAGTCGTATTCAAGTAATAGTTTCGTTCTTTCCGAAACTAATAACGTCCAAGAAAGTATTGAAACCAAGAAAAATTCCAAAGTATCTATTTGGACAATGATTTCCACTAATCTCCCGATATTATAGATCGGAGATGCATGGTTTCAAGATCTATAACTTAAGTCAAAAGTTTCTAAAGAGCCCGAATTTTCGGAAATGACTATCTCTGGATATTCTCAAAAATTTCGGCAGAGTCTCCTTTGTATTTACTGATCCGAAAATAATTTTGATACAAGTAAACACAAGGCAAGAATATATGGGCACGCCGACCCCTTCGGTGGAGCAACTCTCAACACCGGCCACGTGCCGACCCCTTCGGTGGAGCAACTCTCAACACCGGAACCATGCAAATATATATATATATGTATATATATATATATATATATATATATATATATATATATATATATATATATATATATATATATATATATATATATATATTCAATTTAATGACCCTTTTACCTTAGCAAGCAAACAAACAAGCAAAATATACCTTTTATTTTAGCAAGCAAGCAAGCAAATATACCTTTTTCTTTAGCAAGCAAGAATTATTTCTTGGGTATGCAATTTGTTAAATACTATCCAAGTTCAAAACAAAATTATTAGTAGCACAATGATATTAAAGTCTTACTTCCAAATGTCATGACATACAAAATAATTTATAACCTTTGCAATATTGGCTTGATGATAATTATATACAAAATTAAATCTAAATTAACAACTAACTCCATACTTGCTACATATACTCACATTTCAGCTTCTTGAGTGTGCAAAAGAAGTTTTAAAATTTGAAATTAAATAGATGTAGGGTTACCTTGATATATAGGAACCTATAATATACTTAATTTAACTAATTAATCATTCCAAAATATGTCAATTTGATATATTTTTAAAAGTGGACAGAATTGATATAATGCGTTAAAATCGAAAACTAACTCATATATATACATATTCAAGCAAGGAATATAGAATTTATATATATATATTCCGTTTAAGTGTATAGGTAAGTCTCTATTTTATGCTAAGGCTTACAATTGTCCATGAAATATATACACAAGAATTTGTATCTCCATATTGTGTCAAAGTGTGTATAGATATATACATACATATATATCACAATAAAATTCAGATTTGGAGTGTCTATTCATATTGTGTCCGACACGTTGTATTAAGACGTTTGAGTATATATGTTTTCATACATAGAAAGATATGTCGAAAATGTGTTGTGTATGTATATTTATACAAAACTTAGATATTTGTGTATATATTTTTACATGCATATACATTTACATATATGGTTGTGTCCATATTGTGTCAAGATGTACATATGTGTGTGTGTGTGTGTGTGTCTATATATATATATATATATATATATATATATATATATATATATATATATATATATATATATATATATATATAGTCACGACCCGCACCCGCTTTTCGGATACGAGACGTGTCCAAGCCAGCCTACGCCACAGAGTCGGCGGTAGAACGCTGTCAAGCCCGCAAGAAATAAATGCTCAAAAATAAACATTTGCTGCTCATTCACATTTCTAATTTATTACAACATTTACAAGAATTATATTTGAAGAAAATACAAAGTTTTACAATTAATAAAATTGATACAATTGCTTTCTATTTCTAGGTTGGCCTCAGCATACCCAAGTCTTCCCAGTGCTGAGAGTGATCGCGGCTAAAACCTGAAAAATGTTGGTTATCCAGTCAGGATTGGAACAAGTACACAAACCGACGACAGAATGAAAACATAATAGAATTAACAAGACATGAAAATAGCATATGGAATATGAAAGCTAGTAAGAAAACTGATGACATAGCACGGTAGAGAAGTAAACAAGAAAAAACTAATAAAAGACATCTATCTAGGTGGTGTAAAATATCTGTTTCGACATGTGAACGGCTATGGGGTAAATCAGGCTCACTGCACGTGTCGTGTGCAGCGGCTATCATTCATGAGAGACACTGGGATAGTTCTGGGTAGTCCACATGTTTACTAAGATATTTCCCCTCCCGACTACTCCGTGTGACGAGCGTGTCAACAAGCAGCAAGATATATGTATAGACATGAAATGAAAAGACTACTATGAATCGAAAAGCAATCAAAAAGTGCACTTGTCTGAGGTCCTTAGCTGGAGAAACCAATAATAATATACCACTAGATGAGCCACAATCAGTCAACACATGCAGAAGTCTCCGGAAGCTAAAATAAATAGTACCAACGTTCTCAGAATAGTCAAATTAGCTAGAATTGCATGTCCTTAAGTTCAATTCTGGACACAGGGGCAAAACGGTAATTTCGGGCAAAACGATGTCCGCCGTTGGATCCACTTTGCACCGAAAAGCGTGCCAAAGTCAACGGTCTCTAAAGTCGGCAAACTATATGTCTACGGTTCCAGTTTTCTGATACGAACCCAACCGTATGTCCAAAGTTGGATTCCGGCGGGCCGTGCACAAAATCGCTCGTTGAGTGGGACCGTAGGGCCCGCAAAACGACGATTTTACCAACAGTCCCAGAATCGGACCAAACTTGGCATACAGGACCAGAAAAATGATACGGTCCTGTTGGCGCATGTTTTATCTCGATCTGACGAGCGTGCACAAAGTAATTAGAGAATTTGCAAAGTGTACGATACGAAAAATTTCGGCGGATACGCATCAAATTCGTCGCGCACACACGACCAATTTGAATTTCGCCAAAGCCGACACGACCACGGAGCCGTTATGCAGCTTTCGATGCTTTCGGTTCGCGACCACGTCGCCCGGAATGGCGGGACGCACGTCGTGTGGAACAATTTTCTAGTTTTTAAAACAGGTTTTCGTCAAACTTTGAAACGGTTTTAGCAAAGATTTAATTGATGAAAAAATAAAAGTAAAAAAGTGGTTTCGAACTCGTATAGGTTGTCTAAATCTGTCTTCAAATAGAATCTCAAAATCGTGCATGGATTGGAAGAAAACTGTCCGTGAACTAGAGTGCTGGGACTGGTTTTACTGTCCTGTTTCGACAGTTTTTTTGTCGAAATTGGGTTCGATTTCTCGACAGGTATACTACATATCCTTGTAAAATAATTTATGTACTTGGAAGAGGGTTATATCGTGAGCGTACCAGAGTCGATGGGTCACAAAACGGTCGATCTTCGAGGGAGAACGACTGCTGAGAACTCAGCCTCCTATTGCGGCTGTCCTGCTGTTTCTGTGTTCTGCTCCACGCGTTTCCGGCCGGTCGGTGGCGCCCTCGGTGGCACGCGCGCGCGGGGGGCAGGGTCGCCTGGTAGTCCTGGGTGGAGGCGCGTTTGTTGGGGAGTTAGGGTTTACGAGAGATTTCGATCTCAGCCTCTCTCTCGACTATATATATATTGTATATATGTAAAGAACATACGTATGAAATAAACCTGAGGGCTAAGGCTCGGGACTGTGCTTTCACAGGGGGTCGGGGCCTTGGCCTCTGCTGGGGTGTATTGGAGCTCGGGTTTGAGGGCTTCTCTTAAGCGGGCTGGGGGCCCAAAGGCTGGGGGTTTTGGTTGGGGCTTGGGTTATTTATCCACTATTTATTTATTTCTATTTTCTATATACCATATGTATATATGTGTATATACACACACCATTATATATATATATATATATATATATATATATATATATAATATATATATATATATATATATATATATATATATATCTACACATATATGCACGTATATACATATATACATACTATAAATACCTATGTATATATATACATATACATATATATAATATATATATTTAGATCTAAATACACATATACGATATTTCTATATACGTTTATATATCTATATTCACACATTTTATATTATCAATATATATATATATATATATATATATATATATATATATATATATATATATATATATATATATTCGTACACGTATTTATATATATACACATATATGTACACTTGGTGATATATATATTTATATATACACATGCACACATATTATATCATATATTCACGTATACATATACATACACAATTACAATTACTTATATACATTTATAAATACAAATATGCAACTTTTACATATATATATATATTTATACACACCAAAATAATATCACTATATACATTTATCTATATAATATATCACTACGTATATTTCTATTATTTATTTCACTATATATATATATCTATCTATATATAGTAATATTTAATTGACAAAATTAATATAATCCGTAACAATAAAATAATAATATATGTATATATAATAATCTCAATAAAATAATAATAAGCATAAAGAAATTCAGTAAAACCATAATGGTGTATATACCCTTCATGTACAGTCTAAAAATCACCATTTAATAAATAAATTAATAATAGAATATTTTACGATTTCCGGGGAGGGGAGCTACATATATATATAAGTCTCATGCATATATATATATAATTATCCCAAGGATTATCCCAAGGATTATCCACACATTCTTCTTTATATATATATATATATATATATATATATATATATATATATATATATATATATATTATATAGATATATATATATATAATATATATATATATATAGATATATATATATAAATATAATATATATATATATATATATATATATATATATATATATATATATATATATATATATATCTATATATATATATATATATATATATATATATATATATATTATGTATACATAATCACAACACAAATTTAGATGCAAAGTGTCCATAATGGCTTCCTACCAAATTTTAGGCTCATAGATGCACTTTACAATTCTATAAGATTGGATTTATCAATAAATCCATAAATTTCAAAATTAAAATTTGAACTAATTAATTCATGAAAATTAAGAGAACCAAATTAAAATAATTATCAAGAGGAAAGAGGGAAGAGGGCTTGCCTTGGGAAATTGATTTGGGGATTAGGACTTGGATCTTGCTCTCCCAATTTCTTCTTCTTCCTCTTCCTTCAAATTCTTCTTCTTCTTCTTCCTTCTCTCTTCTCTTTTTTTTTGAAAGAGGGGTTGGGTTTTAATGAAGGAGATGGAGAGGGAGATGATGATGGTAGTGTTGGAGGTGGTGATGGAGTTGGTCGGCTGGAGGGCTTGGAGGCAGCCGGAGGTGGCGGGCGGTGCCGGCGGTGCGGGAGAGGAAGGGGAAGAGGAGAATAGGTGGAGGAGGAGGAATGAGGAAGAATGGAGAGGGAAAATAAAATATGGCATTAAAATGAGAGGGAAAAGTGTACTCTTCATGCAATAATCCACTTGGTCAAAACATAGTGCCACATGTCCCTTCTCTACATGCATGAAGACACATAGCATGACTAGGTGTCCATACAAATTTGAAATTACAAACTTCTCAAAAGGGGTTTATATGTAATTATTTATATTTATGAAAAAAAATCAACCTTTCTTTCTTTTTTCTTTTTTTAAATAGAACATTAATAATTAATTATATTTGTTTTAGATGCATAAATAATTAAAATAAATTGAATAATACCGTATTATTGGTTACGGCTATTACAATTGTTCACAAGGATTGGTATTTGTCTGAATTCCGTCATGAGATGTTATTCCTTGTATTTCTTGGTATATCCTGTGCAAGTCTTTCCTTGTTCCTTGTGCATTGTATAGACACGATTCCTACGAAGGCTCGCTACCTCCTCGGAGAATCATATGACATGACATGTCATTACTGGATCCACTTTACTGGTCGGGGATGGGGGTATTTAGCGTAGATATGTGATCATTTTTCCTCCTGTGATTCCTGTTCCCTGAGAGTGTTAGCCATACACTTCACGTATGACTAGCCATGCCCTTTTTCTCCTTTGCAACCCAAGCCGATCACATGTTGAAACTAATACTAAACTCAATAGATATAGTTCCAAATTTTCGTACATGATACATACTGTTTTCTTGTTCTTACATTCAGTTACAGTCTTGATATGCCTTACCATGATTCATGTACACCTTATTTTACCTTGTATATTCTCTCTATTTACTGCTATATTTTCAATATCGTCTAACTAGAACTGTTATTTGAGATTTTTGCTCGTTACATCCTGACTGGATATGTTGACAAAATTTTACAGATTATGGCGAGGACAAGTGTCCTACCTACTACGGTCCTCATGACGTAGTTGGCCTAGACTTGGAGACCCTAGTTCGGCAAGGGTTAGCTCCAGCCGATGGAGCTTTAGAGTAGCTTAGCTGGTTTAGTTTGGTACTGGACTTTGTCTCCAGATTACATTTTGGCTTGTTATTATTTTAGTATTTGAATTAGAGATTGTTGACTCTAGACTTGTATTATTTCTATGTTAGATCTTCTGGATGATATTTCATATCTAGTTGTCTTTATCTTTCGGTATCATCTATCTTTCTTAGAGTTTGTGATTGAGTATATTATATTGTCATTGCTTGTCCTCCATTCGGAGTTGACCGTTCTTGACAGGTTTTGATATTATAACTGTTGTTAGATAGTAGACTTAGACAGCGTTCTACGTCGTTTCTGCGGCGTAGGCTGGGACGTTGTCACGCACTCGGGCCCTTACTTCGGGTGCGGGTCGTGACAGACTCCATCAATCTTCTCCTCCTGTCTGATGAGAGGGTATTGATACCATGTGTTTTCAACTGAACTCCATGCTTCTCATCCCTCGACAGAATACCTGCTCCTCAATGCCACTGATCCCCGATCCTCCGAGTTGCTTTGCATCTTCCTTCGTCTCCAGCTCCTCGACCGTCACGTCGATGCTAGCTGTCATGCGTAGCACCTCCTGCACCACTGGGATCCTGTCGATATCAATGACATGACCAAAACTGAAGTCCCTTACGATTAGCCTCACCGTAAGTCTCGGCCGCCTGTCCCCGACTTTCGTCTTCCACCGTAAAGTGTTAACTTTCTGACGAGTTTCTTCACCCTTGGCTGGCTCAACCAAGCGGACAGTGCGGTTCTCCCGAGATTCGAACTCCTGAACCTGTCCACCTTCGTGTTCGAACTTGGAGCTCTCTCATACACATGCGTCCTCGAGCAGAACATTACGCACTGTGTATGTCGTCGATGACCCACAGTTCCCCATAAACTGTGTGAATGATGACACTCCCGCCTCAGATTGAGTTTGTTGCAAACCTTGATTTCCTCCCTGTCTTAGAACTGCTGAAATCGATGTCGCTCCGTGAAGCTTTGGCAAACCATCTGTCGCCAAAACTGGATCTGTAGAGCAACCCCTACGTGGAGACCGACCAGTTGTCATGGGATCGACAGACTGACCCTCAATCTTTGACTCATCACCATCCGTCACTTTGTCTCGACGAACCGAATCCTCTGTATCCCTCAAATCATCTAAAAGTCCCTCCTCAGCAATTTCTCGACGATCCACCTCCTGTCGAACACCCCTCAAGCCTCCATCCGGTGTATGTGGCCTTCCTGTATAGCTCAGCGGCTTGAGCCTGTACATGCCACAACAAAAATCTCCCCGAGCCAGTTGTTGGGAACCCTTTGCAAGCATCCAATCTTTGCTCCCAACAGGCTGCGACAGCTATTATCTACCAGCCTCCCTACCGAAACCAAGTTGTGGCGCAAACTCGGTACATGTCGTACACCCCTGAGGACGAGCTTCTCTCCAAACTCCGTCGTCAAATGCACATCACCGATGTCTACAACTGCATCCGTCCCCTTGTCGTCCATCTTCACACATCCAAATCTGCCACCGCGGTATGACGAGAAAATCCTCCTATATGGAGTGGTAGGATACGACGCCCCCGTGTCCATGACCCAGTCGCCATCATGACACATGCCACAAGGTTTTCCTATATCGGTCGCTGCGATGATGATAACTCCAAACGCCGTGAGATCCTCCTGATCGTCCTTGCCTTTGGCTTTCTCAGCTTTGAGATTTATGCGGTTCCTCTTGATATGACCCCTTTCGCCATAGTGATAGTAGCCCTCATTGCGGTCCACAAATGCAAGATTTCGAGAACTTCCTCATGTCCTCGCCTGTGACTTAAGTATTCCCTTTTCGTAAGAAGCCACCAAAGCAGACTCCTACGAAGATTCCACTTGCTTGCGTCGGAATTCAACGAGCTACTTGTCTCCATCGTGACAACTTCATCAGGCACGGAGTTGCTCACCGACACCACCAACGTCTCCATTATTTTGGCAGAGAACTCAAGATCAGTAGTGCCTGAAGCTCATCATCAATCACCAAAAATATTTGTTTTGGAAAATCTAATTTCTTTATAATTATTAACCACTAAAAAATATACGATTAAATAGTTATTTTTCTCAATATTGATTATTTCGACAAAACATGTATTTTATTCAAAAACGATTATTTTGGCACTTATTATTTTGTAATAAAATCTATTCTTAAAAAAATATAATTATTTTTCAAGACATATGGCAAGATGCTGAAGATGGCTCAAGATGTGGAGGCCAGCTCAGTCGGCCGAACCAAGAGGGAGCACCCCGGATCCAGCAGTGTCACGACCCGCACCCTAGAGTAAGGGCACGAGACGTGGGTACGTCCAGCCTACGCCGCAGTGTCGGCGATAGAACGCTGTCCTAGGTCAACATACATCTAACAATATATCTCTAAACAGTTTATACTCCCCGAATGGGGGTGACATAGCAGTAAATAAACTCAATCACAACTAAGGAAGAGATAGCACAATATGATATAGAACTCAAGGAAAAATAGATGATAAAGTAGTCTAAGATAATTCCAGCAAATATCCAGAGTACAAACTCAGCTACAGAATGAAAGAATATATACAACTCAGAACTCTGAACAGAAAATAAGTCTAGTTAAACATGTCTTAAGGCAACATAAAATAAGATAAGCCTAACTAAAATAGTCTAGGCAATGGGGGTGATGTCCTCAGCTAGAGCTGGGTCCTCCTGAGAGTCCAGCTCGCAAGTGTCGTCTAAGGATGCCCCGTAGAAGGTATCCACATAGGCCTCCTCCTCGTCCTCTGTAATATTTTCAACAGGTCCAGTCAGAACATGAGCGAGTACAGTACATCTCAACAGTTCATAGCAGGTTAGAAAATATAATCATGCAGTAAAGTAAGATACAAGTACTGAAAGAAATGCTGTATGTAAACAGAGAAAGAGCTGTAATAGAAATATCTACTATAAATAGAGACTAACAGTGGCTAGTGAGTCAGAGTACAATATAGACATGTAAATGGCATAGAAGATTCTGATAAGACACTATGGAAGAGATTCTGATAAGATACTACTTGGGTATTATTCACATGTCTACTTCTACTCCCCCGTACCCCCAATCAATACACAAGGATCCAACCAGGTTATGTTATGATTCCATGCAAAGGCCCCCGAAGGGTGATACATGGATGTCCCATAAATAGGAATTCTAGGAGATTCTAGGATACCCAGTAAATGGGATAAGAGATTCTAGGAGACTCTGTGATCATAAGAGTATATGTCACAAGTGATCAAAGAACCAATGAAGCATAGTGATACGCCATGTAAGTAAAACGCACAGAATATGTAGTACCCGATGCTCCCTAAGGATAACATCTCAAGAAGGGATCCATATAGTACCAATCCGTGTGACCAACGTGACAGTACAAGTAAAGTAATTTAATGCAGGAAATAATTCTAAACAGGATATGAAATGATCAGAGAATATACTCGCCTGGTATCTGAGTGTCCAATATGAAAGTACTATCCGAGGAGTGGTGTCTGGCTCCTAATCAGAACAGTACAAGTCACAACAAGTCCAAAATGGTATAATAAAGTCCTACTATGCATTCTACATGATTCTAGGTCCATCTAGGCCAAAGTCAACTCTTGGTCAACTTGGTCAACCCTAGAAGTCAAACTAGGTCAACCAAGTCTAGACTAGGTCAAGCTAGTCTATCTAGTCCAATCTAGACTATACTAGTCTATACTAATCTAGTCTAGGTGTACCAAGGCTAAACTAGCCTATCAACATACAATACAAGGCTATAGAACCTATCCTATCAATCAAGCACAACTCCAACACAAACACTAATGACACACCAAGTACATATACAATATATATATATAATATATATATATATATATATATATATATATATATATATATATATATATATATATATATATATATATATACTCATAGATATATATATATATATATATATATATATATATATATATATATATATATATATATATATATATATATATATATTTTATATATATATATATATATATATATATATATATATATGGTACATAAAAAAAATATATATATGGTACATACATATACATATAGCTATATAGCACACTACTATATATATACATTATATATATCATATATAACCATAGGCTAATGTGTAAACCATACAACATTATGCTAATACATATAAATATATACATATGTATAAAGGGGGCTCATGTGTGTGGTGATACATGGGTGTATGTGTGTGTGTGTGTGTATTAGTGAGAGTGATGTGAGGCATGGCAATAGTGTGGGTGATACATGGCATGAGGGTATGTGAGAGGGTAACATGGTGTCAAGGAGTGCTAATGTGTGTGTAACATGGCAGTTGTGTGAGGAGTGAGTGAAACATAATGAGCAGTGAGTGAATATGTGTGTGGCTGTGTGTGTGTGGGAGGGTGAAAACAGTGTGCAGGGGTGAGTGATAGAATGTACAAAACAGTGAAATGATTAACACCTTAATAATTCCAACATGAACCAATTGCTAGAGACTAAACCATATGCACAATATGCTGTCAAGACCAACTGAATTCGAAATGGCAGCAGTTTAAAGTGCAGGAATGAGAGTTCAAGTCATTTTGAAAAACACAATATCAGTTAACACATTGAAAACATCAAAACTCTTTGTTGAAATCTCAGTTTTTCAGCCATAAAACAAATTCCAGATTTCAGTCTTCCATTCAATACATACCCAGGTTTACACAACATTTGAATCATTCCCTAGTTCACAATAAACTCAAAAATCAGTCTACAGCAGTGCATAATTTCCAGTTTAACATTCTAGGCTTAACATCTCAGATTTAAACCCCAAATCACACCAAAACAGTCCCAATCTCGACACACCAATAGAAAACATGTAGGAGTACATATTAGGGCTTTAATATCATGTAATTAACATCATAGAACTAGGTAAAAATCAATGTCAAAACTAAAAATCAAAATCTGGAAAATCAGGATAATAGGACTGATACACAGTTTTAGGATAATAGGGGAAATCGAGATTTAATCATCAAAACCAATTTAAAATACCCAAACAGTGGCTGGTAACATATCTACATGTTGTGTACGTGTCACACAAGAGTTTGTGTCCAAGCACGAGGACACAATGTGTCAAAACCAATCAAAACACAAAATAGTGCATTAACTGTGCCAATCCTCGTGCACGTGTTCACGGGTCTCGTGTGCACGACACGACACGACACAACCCATGTGGTTGTGTCCCAGTGTCGACTAGGTCTAGGTCTAGGGCTAGGACACCCTGATATGGGTCCACGACACGTGTGTCAGTGACACGACACACGTATCAGTGCACGAAAACTACTGAACCCAGTTCAGTGCAAAAGCAATGCACGTATTCGTGCGTGTCCGACACGACACGTGGGGGTCTAAGACTCGACACACGTCATGTCAATCACGAGGACGACCCATGTGTCAAGTGTCGCGTGTCGACGTGGCGTGTCTTGACAGCTGTGGCCCCCGAACAGCAGAGGATCCAACCCGAGCGCGCGTGCGTGTGTGCACCGCGTGTCCACGCATCGATTCCGACACGACCCGACACAAACACCACCTCAGAGGAACATGAATCAATAAGCAATATCAAAACCTAGATTCCTATTCAAAAACTTCCTAGAATTTAGGTTGAAATGTCCTTTGGGACATTTCAACAAACACCTACTAGTTCCTGATACGTGTCCAGAACGGACATGAAACCTATGAAACTCGACACGAAACTAATACAACCACTTAGGGGACTCTTAGGGCTTCCTGAATATGTAAAGAAATCAAAATTTCAATGAGGAACGAAGAAGTTACCTATAGATGAACTTTCAAGAAAAACCCCCCTTTGTTGAGCTCCTCTCCTTGATATCCCAATCCAACAAATCAACAACAAACTGAAATAAAACTCCAATAACAGCAAGTATAGGTATATTAAAACCTAATGGACGAGATTTGAATGAAAAAGGAAATAGAATGAAATTCTAGGGATTAAATGAAGTAGGAACAAACCTCTTCCTAAACTTGAGCTTTCCTAAAAAGAGGCAACCCTAAACTAAGAGAGTATTTATAGGGTGGTGTTCCCAATGTGGATAGGGTGGCCGGCTACTTAGTCTAGGCTAGAGTTTTTGGTAATGTCTTGGGCTTTGGGCCAATCTACAAGGCTATGGCTTGAATTGATTTATCAAAGGTTCTAAATCATAAGCCATGACTTATGACTTTCTAATTCCTATTGCTAACTAGAGTCTTTTGACCAAACCAAGGGTTAGCTTAGGTTATACTAGAGTCATATAACCTAACCAAGTCCATACTAACTAGGGTTAGCTTCTAGGTTGGTCTACAAGGGTCAAAACTAGTCAAAGTCAACCTAGTCCAAACAATTCCAAAATAATTCCTAAAAATTCCCATAAATTCAAATAAATTCTAATAAATTCAAATTACCCTAAAAATGTCAAAAATACCCTCAAACTAGAAATATGGTAGTAACAAATCTACCCTCCTTAAAAGAATTTTGTCTTCGAAATTGAAAGGCGAAATACAACTGATGAGAAGGATAGAAAGTATACCTCACGGTCCAAAAAGATATGGGTAGCGCTCGCGCATCTCATCCTCCCGCTCCCAGGTAGACTCTCCTGGAGAATGATGCCTCCATGCGACGCGTACCAAAGGTATCACCTGGTTCCTCAGAACCTTCTCCCGTCGATCCAGAATCTCCACTGGCTGCTCTGGATAGCTGAGAGAAGGCCCAACCTCAATCTCTGAATGATCGCGCACATGGCTAGGGTCAGCCACGTACCATCTTAACTATGATACATGGAATACGTTGTGGACCCCCACTAGCACAGGCGGCAAGTCTAGCCTGTATGCAACGTCACCGACTCTTCCGCTGATAACGAAAGGGACGATGAAGCGCGGGCTAAGCTTCCCGCCTCCACCAAAACGTATCGTATCACGAGTCGGAGATATCCTTAAGAAAACCTGGTCTCCGACCAAATCACAAGCAAGGTCTCAATTAATTATAATAAACAAACATGTTCAAAATCAAAAACAAACAAACCTAAATCTAATCCTACTATAATCTGTACCTCAAACTCCAACGGCCTCCGGTGGCTATCGGCCCAGTGCCGATGTCTGTCCTGCGCCACACAAAGTCTGTCCCTGATGAGCTTCACCTTCTCGGCTGCGTCAACAACCATCTCTGGCCCCAGTAAAGCTCGCTCACTAACATCATCCCAAGATAAGGGTGTACGGCACCTACGCCCGTACAGAGCCTCAAAAGGTGATATCTCAATGCTGGCCTGGAAACTATTGTTGTAAGCAAACTCCACCAAATGAAGATAATCCTCCCAGGAACCTCCAAAATCCAGGACGCACGTCCGTAGCATATCCTCAAGTGTCTGAATAGTCTGCTCCGACTGTCCGTCCGTCTGTGGGTGGTATGCAGTACTAAACTTGAGCTGAGTGCCCAAGCTGGTCTGCAGACTCCTCAAGAAATGGGAAGTAAAGCGACTATCCCGATCTGAGACGATGCTGACTGGAACTCCATGAATTCTGACTATCTGCCGCATATACATCTCCGCCAGCCTCTCTGTAGACGTACCCACCTTGAATGGCAAGAAGTGGGCCGATTTGGTCAACCTGTCAACGATGACCCAAATCGCATCTTTCCCTCCTGGAGTACGCGGCAATCCTGATATGAAGTCCATAGTGATATGCTCCCATTTCCACTCGGGAATGGGCAGCAGCTGCAACAATCCATCGGGCCTCTGTCTCTCTGCCTTGACCTGCTGACAGACCAAGCACCTAGCCATGAAGCGAGCCACCTCCCGCTTCATCCCTGACCACCAAACATGCTTCCTCAGATCTCGGTACATCTTGTTGGCACCCGGGTGTATAAAGTACTGATATCTGTGGGCCTCCTGCATAACCTGCTCCCTGAGCTCTCCGCTGGGCACACATAACCTGGAATTGTGCCTCAAAGCACCATCCTCTGCAAGAGAAAACTCGCCCTCCAGCAATCCTGTTCGAACCTGCTCTCGGAGACACCATAGAGCAACGTCCTCAAACTGTGCCGACTTGATCCTCTCCACCAAGTCTGACTGAAACTGCATGCCCCATATCTGCATCTGTACTCCGGGCACGATCACCTCAATCCCAAGGCTCTCCAAGTCTGCAAGCAAATGCCGATCCATGGTCAAACACATGGCTGTCGGATACCTACTCAAGGCATCGGCAACCACGTTGGCCTTCCCTGGGTGATACTGAAGTAGGATGTCAAAATCCTTCATCAACTCTAGCCATCTGCGCTGTCTCATGTTCAACTCCTTCTGAGTGAACACATACTTTAAGCTCTTGTGATCTGTGAAGATCTCCACCCTCTCACCATACAGATAATGCTTCCACAACTTCAGAGCAAATATCACTGCTGCCAGCTCCAGGTCGTGGGTAGGGTAGTTCTTCTCATGGGGACGCAATTGCGTGGAAGCATAGGCAATCACCTTCCCATGCTGCTGCAAGACGCAACCTAGCCCCTTCCCTGAAGCATCACTATAAATAGTAAAACCACCTGATCCTGAAGGCAATGTCAGAATCGGAGCTGTCGTAAGCCGCTTCTTCAACTCATCAAAAGCTACCTGACACTCCTCTGACCAAACATACTCAGCATCCTTCCGGGTCAACCGAGTCAACGGCTCTGCAACCCGGAAGAAATCCTGCACAAATCTCCGATAATATCCTGCCAGCCCCAGGAAGCTCCTGATCTCTGCAACTGAAGTCGGCGCTGCCCATGCCTCAACTGCTATAATCTTCTTGGGGTCAACTGAGATACCATCTCCAGTCACCACATGCCCCAAGAAGTCCACCCGGTCCAAGAAGAACTCACACTTGGAGAGCATCCCGTAAAGCTGCTCCTTCCTGAGAGTCTCCAGCACGATCCTCAAATGCTCCTCGTGCTTCTCCTCAGTCTTAGAATATACTAAGATGTCGTTAATGAACACCACCACAAACTGATCCAGATACTGGTGGAACACCTTGTTCATAAGGTTCATAAACACTGCTGGTGCGTTGGTTAGCCCAAACGGCATAACCAAAAACTCAAACTGCCAGTACCGCGTCCTGAAAGCGGTCTTGGAAATATCCTCCCTCATTACCTTCACCTGGTGATATCCCGACCTCAGATCAATCTTGGAAAATATCCGAGCTCCGCTCAACTGGTCAAAAAGATCGTCGATCCGCGACAGTGGGTATTTGTTCTTGATCGTGAGGTTGTTGAGTGCCATGTAGTCAATACACATCCGTATTGACCCATCCTTCTTCGGCACAAACAATACTGGTGCACCCAATGGCGACGAACTCGAGCGGATGAAGCCCTTGTCCTGTAGCTTATCCACCTGCTTCTTCAGCTCCACCAGCTCGCTGTTGTTCACCCGATAGACATGCTGAGAGATAGGTTTCGCTCCTGGAACCAAGTCTATCGAGAACTCTATGTCTCTGTCTGGTGGTAATTCCGGCAACTCCTCTGGAAAAACATCCATATAATCTGCTATCAAGGGGTATGGAATCGCTTGCTCCTCGACCGAGACTCCACAGAAGACTCCGCTGCTCCGCTCTGCCTGACGTCTGGAGTACTCGAACTCTGGCTCCCTCGGCGCTCTGAAGAGAACTCTACCCCCTCTGCAATCAATGCTGGCGTGGTGCCTGCTCAACCAATCCATGCCTAGTACTATATCGTAGTTCGGCAATGGCATTACGAGCAGGCTTACCTCCAACTCACGGCCTCCCAAAACTACTCTCCGACCCTTACAAACATCACTCACGAGGATAGTGCTACCCCCGGTCATAATCTTGTAAGTCCTAGGCAATGATTCAGCTATGATACCGTGTCTAATCGCAAAAGATACTGATATAAAGCTATGCGAAGCACCGGAATCGAATAATGCAAAAGCTGGACTGGAGTCGAGAAGAATCGAACCTGCAATCAGCTCTCCGATGGCCTTCACATCCTCTGCTGCCATGGCGAATCCTCGCCCCTGCTGGCCTCCCCTGGCCTGCTGCTGGTGCTGGACGAACCTCTGCTGCTGTGTCTGCAGGGCTGGTCCCCTCTGCTGGCCTGCTGGAGCCCTGGCTCCTCCTCCCGGGCCTGCTCGTGCTATGCGGCACTCTCTCATCTGGTGGTCTACTGAACCACACACCAAGCACTGGCCCAGCCTCTTCCGGCACTCATTAAAGACGTGCCCAGGCTTCTTGCAGTAGGCACAAGTGACACCCTGTCTCTGACCCTGCTGGTGCTGTCTCGGCTGCTGCTGCTGGTGAACTGGCCTCTGCTGGATCGGCTGCGGCTGAAACTGCCTCGGCTGCTGGTACTGAAAGTGGAGCCTCTTGGCCTGGCCTCCGCTGCTGTTGTCCCCGATTGGGTCTCGCCCCCTCTTGAGCCTAAGCTCAAGATCATCCTCTGCCAACAAGTCTTCCATCAAGATCTCCTCGAATGTGGCATCCCGGTTGCCCTTGGTCAAGGACTTGACCTCCTTGACTAGACCCTTCCGGAACCTCTCGGCCTTCGCCGTCTCGCTCAAGCCCTCTACAAATCTGCCGAGGCGGCCGAACTCCCCGGCGTACTCCTCCACTGAAAGGCTCCCCTGGACTAGGCTCTCGAACTGCGACTCCAAGGCTCTGAGTGCTGAATCTGGGAAGAACTTCTTCTTGAAGAAGCCCTTGAACTGCTCCCAAGTCTGCCCAGCTACCCCCACCCTGGGGTCTGACTGATACCAGGTGCGAGCAAGATCTCACATCCGGCTAGCTGCGGCCTCAATCTGAAGATCTGCTGGTATCCTGGCCAGGCGGAAGATCTCCTCTATATGCTCGATCCACTCATCGGCATATAGGATCCCCTCTGTCCCCAAAAAGTCTCTGGGGCTCATCTTCTGGAACTGCTCGATCCCCGGTGTCTTCGGCTGATGGACCACTGGTCGAGCTGCAACTGTCGTAAGGGCCAGCTCCATGCCCCGGTCCTGTCGAGCCTGCTGCTGGTCCATGAACTGCTGGAAGTACGCGAACATCTGTACTGCGTCCACGTGTCCTGTAGGCGGCGGCTGCTGGAAAGGATCCTCTGGGATGACCGGGTCCTGCCTCCGAGCCGGTGGAAGCATACCCCCTGCTGCTACTGCCGAGGTCTCAATACGAGCAGAGGTGGCAGGAGCTGCAGTCCCCTGGCCTCGCTGTACTGGCTGAGAGGTAGCAGTCCCCTCCATAGCATCCCCATGAATGGTACGCTGCGATCGAGTCTCTACCATCCTGAAGATAGACAAACAAGAGTATCAATTTCTGAGAAAAAAGCGAAATAACAAAGGCGGACAGTTAAAATTCAAAGGATCAGCTGACAATAAGGATTTAGATGGCAATAAAAGAAAATTTTCCTAAAGTGATTGAGTACCCTAATAATTAATGTCCTATATCCTACTGCAGGCTGTAGTGATACTCTAATTCGAATACCACTACACTTCTAGTCTAGACCTGCATGGACCACCACTAAAAACGTGTCACGACCCGTACCCTAGAGCAAGGGTACGAGACGTGGGTACGTCCAGCCTACGCCGCAGTGTCGGCGGTAGAATGCTGTCCTAGGTCAACATACATCTAACAATATATCTCTAAACAGTTTATACTCCCCGAATGGGGATGACATAGCAGTAAATAAACTCAATCACAACTAAGGAAGAGATAGCACGATATGATATAGAACTCAAGGAAAAATAGATGATAAAGTAGTCTAAGATAATCCCAGCAAATATCCAGAGTACAAACTCAGCTACAGAATGAAAGAATATATACAACTCAGAACTCTGAACAGAAAATAAGTCTAGCTAAACATGTCTCAAGGCAACATAAAATAAGATAAGCCTAACTAAACTAGTCTAGGCAATGGGGGTGATGTCCTCAGCTAGAGCTGGGTCCTCCTGAGAGCCCAGCTCGCAAGTGTCGTCTAAGACTGCCCCGTAGAAGGTATCCACACAGGCCTCCTCCTCGTCCTCTGTAATATGTTCAACAGGTCCAGTTAGGACAGGAGCGAGTTCAGTACATCTCAACAGTTCATAGCAGGTTAGAAAATATAATCATGCAGTAAAGTAATATACAAGTACTGAAAGAAATGTTGTATGTAAACAGAGAGAGAGCTATAATAGAAATATCTACTATAAATAGAGACTAACAGTGGCTAGTGAGTCAGAGTACAATATAGACATGTAAATGGCATAGGAGATTCTGATAAGACACTATCGAAGAGATTCTGATAAGATACTACTTGGGTATTATTCACATGTCTACTTCTACTCTCCCATACCCCCAATCAATACACAAGGATCCAACCAGGTTATGTTATGATTCCATGCAAAGGCCCCCGAAGGGTGATACATGGATGTCCCATAAATGGGGATTCTAAAAGATTATAGGATACCCAGTAAATGGGATAAGAGATTCTAGGAGACTCTGTGATCATAAGAGTATATGTCACAAATGATCAAAGAACCAGTGAAGCATAGTGATACGCCATGTAAGTAAAACGCACAGAACATGTAGTACCCGATGCTCCCTAAGGATAATATCTCAAGAAGGGATCCATATAGTACCAATCCGTGTGACCAACGTGACAGTACAAGTAAAGTAATTTAATGCAGGAAATAATTCTAAGCAGGATATGAAATGATCAGAGAATGTACTCGCCTGGTATCTGAGTGTCCAATATGAAAGTACTGTCCGAGGAGTGGTGTCTGGCTCCTAATCAGAACAGCACAAGTCACAACAAGTCCAAAATGGTATAATGAAGTCCTACTATGCATTCTACATGATTCTAGGTCCATCTAGGCCAAAGTCAACTCTTGGTCAACTCTGGTCAACCCTAAAAGTCAAACTAGGTCAACCAAGTCTAGACTAGGTCAAGCTAGTCTATCTAGTCCAATCTAGACTATACTAGTCTATACTAATCTAGTCTAGGTCTACCAAGGCTAAACTAGCCTATCAACATACAATACAAGGCTATAGAACCTATCCTATCAATCAAGCACAACTCCAACACAAACACTAATGACACACCAAGTACATATACAATATATATATATATATATATATATATATATATATATATATATATATATATATATATATATATATATATATAAAATAAAAAAATAAATATATATATATATATATATATATATATATATATATATATATATATATATATATATAAATATATATATATATATATATATATATATATATATATATATATACTCATAGTACAAGGTACATACATATAGCTATATAGCACACTACTATATATATATATATTATATATATCATATATAACCATAGGCTAATGTGTAAACCATACAACATTATGCTAATACATATAAATATATACATATGTATAAAGGGGGCTCATGTGTGTGGTGATACATGGGTGTATGTGTGTGTGTGTATTAGTGAGAGTGATGTGAGGCATGGCAATGGTGTGGGTGATACATGGCATGAGGGTATGTGAGAGGGTAACATGGTGTCAAGGAGTGCTAATGTGTGTGTGTAACATGGCAGTTGTGCGAGAAGTGAGTGAAACATAATGAGCAGTGAGTGAATATGTGTGTGGCTGTGTGTGTGTGTGGGAGGGTGAAAACAGTGTGCAGGGGTGAGTGATGGAATGTACAAAACAGTGAAATGATTAACACCTTAATAATTCCAACATGAACCAATTGCTAGAGACTAAACCATATGAACAATATGCTGTCAAGACCAACTGAATTCGAAATGGCAGCAGTTTAAAGTGCAGGAATGAGAGTTCAAGTTATTTTGAAAAACACAATATCAGTTAACAAATAAACTCAAAAATCAGTCTACAGAAGTGCATAATTTCCAGTTTAACAGTCTAGGCTAAACATCTCAGATTTAAACCCCAAATCACACTAAAACAGTCCCAATCTCGACACACCAATAGAAAATATGTAGGAGTACATATTAGGGCTTTAATATCATGTAATTAACATCATAGAACTAGGTAAAAATCAATGTCAAAACTAAAAATCAAAATCTGGAAAATCAGGATAATATGACTGATACACAGTTTTAGGATAATAGGGGAAATCGAGATTTAATCATCAAAACCAATTTAAAATACCCAAACAGTGGTTGGTAACATATCTACATGTTGTGTACGTGTCACACAAGAGTTTGTGTCCAAGCACGAGGACACAATGTGTCAAAACCAATCAAAACACAAAACAGTGCATTAACTGTGCCAATCCTCGTGCACGTGTTCACGGGTTTTGTGTGCACGACACGACACGACACAACCAATATGGTTGTGTCCCAGTGTCGACTAGGTCTAGGTCTAGGGCTAGGACACCCTGATATGGGTCCACGACACGTGGGTCAGTGACACGACACACGTATCAGTGCACGAAAACTGCTGAACCCAGTTCAGTACAAAAGCAATGCACATGTTCGTGCATGTACGACACGACACGTGGGGGTCTGAGACTCGACACACGTCATGTCAGTCACGAGGACGACCCATGTGTCAAGTGTCGCGTGTCGATGTGGCGTGTCCTGACAGTTGTGGCCCCCGAACAGCAGGGGATCCAACCCGAGCGCGCGCGCGTGTGTGCACCGCGTGTCCACGCATCGATTCCGACACGACCCGACACAAACACCACCTCAGAGTAACAGGAATCAATAAGCAATATCAAAACCTAGATTCCTATTCAAAAACTTCCTAGAATTTAGGTTGAAATGTCCTTTGGAACATTTCAACAAACACCTACTGGTTCCTGATACGTGTCCAGAACGGACACGAAACCTATAAAACTTGACACGAAACCAATGCAGCCACTTAGGGGACTCTTAGGGCTTCCTGAATATGTAAAGAAATTGAAATTTCAAAAAGGAAAGAAGAAGTTACCTATAGATGAACTTTCAAGAAAAACCCCCTTTGTTGAGCTCCTCTCCTTGATATCCCAATCCAACAACTCAACAACAAACTGAAATAAAACTCCAATAACAGCAAGTATAGGTATATTAAAACCTAATGGAAGAGATTTGAATGAAAAAAGAAATGGAATAGAATTCTAGGGATTAAATGAAGTAGGAACAAACCTCTTCCTAAACTTGAGCTTTTCTAAAAAGAGGCAACCCTAAACTAAGAGAGTATTTATAGGGTGGTGTTCCCAATGTGGATAGGGTGGCCGACCACTTAGTCTAGGCTAGGTTTTTGGTAATGTCTTGGGCTTTGGGCCAATCTACAAGGCTATGGCTTGAATTGATTTATCAAAGGTTCTAAATCATAAGCCATGACTTATGACTTTCTAATTCCTATTGCTAACTAGAGTCTATTGACCAAACCAAGGGTTAGCTTAGGTTAGAATAGAGTCATATAACCTAACCAAGTCCATACTAACTAGGGTTAGCTTCTAGGTTGGTCTAGAAGGGTCAAAACTAGTCAAAGTCAACCTAGTCCAAA
The DNA here is from genome assembly GCA_029216955.1 of Iris pallida. Lineage (NCBI taxonomy): Eukaryota > Viridiplantae > Streptophyta > Magnoliopsida > Asparagales > Iridaceae > Iris > Iris pallida. The sequence continues at coordinate 3,887,117 of JANAVB010033820.1, forward strand.
CAATTCCAAAATAATTCCTAAAAATTCTCATAAATTCAAATAAATTTAAATTATCCCAAAAATGTCAAAAATACCCTTAAACTAGAAATATGGTAGTGACAAGCAGCAATCATCAGGGAAATTTGAAGAGGCCCAACAACAACAAGCCCTCTCAGCAGCAGCAGCATAAGGCACCCCAGCAGAACCAGCAGAGAAACACCACCTGCACTTATTGCAAGAGACCCGGGCACACATCAAATATCTGCAGGAAGAGACTTTGTCACTGCCTTTTTTGTGGGTCTGCCACTACCAGATCAGGGACTGCCCTACAGCATTCAAGAGAGCTGAAGCTGGACAACAGAAGGGCCCACTTCCTATCCAGCAGCAGCGCTACAACCAGCACAGGGCCGGGCAAGCTTTTGCCTTGGCCATTGAGGAGCATGAAGCGGAGCCAGAACTTGAAGGAGATGTCATCGCAGGTGCTATTTTATTACACTCGTACCAGGCTTTATGCCTATTTGATTCTGGAGCTTCGCACAGTTTCATATATTCGGATTTCATTGCTGCATATCATATAGATGCAGGGTGTAGTAAGTTGATCTGTAGAGTTATGACAGGAGGGGGACCTATCCCCATCACAGAGACTTGTACCTGCCCCATCACCATTTCCGGTCATACCTTTCTAGCACCCCTTCTTGTTATGTCTCTTCCTAACTACGATGTAGTCTTGGGAATGGATTAGCTGAGCAAGCAACACGTCCTGATAGTCTGTCATCGGGGTTGTGTTATCTTTATTCCACCTGGGGGACCTGAATTTAAAATAGCTCGAGCACCAGAGAGCTTGGAGTGTGTCTTCTACACATCCATCACAGAAGATTCCAGACCCCTTCATCCCCTCATAGCAAAATTCTTAGATATCTTTCCCGACAACTTACCTGGATTACCCCTGATCGAGACGTGGAGTTTACTATCGATCTAGTACCTGGCTCATCCCCTATTTCACAGGGAATCTACAGAGTCAACCCCAAGGAGGCTAAGGAGATGAAGGACCAGATAGATGAGCTGAAGGCCCAAAAATTTATTAGAGATAGAGCTTCGCCCTGGGGATCACCAATTTTGTTCATGCCCAAGAAGGATGGAACCGTGCGGATGTGCATAGATTATCGGGCATTGAACAACATAACAATCACGAACAAGTACCCTCCCAGGATCGATGACCTTTTCGATCAATTAAGCGGTGCGAAAGTTTTCTCGAATATTGACCTCAGATCGGGATATCACCAGGTCAAAGTACGAGAGGAGAATATTCCGAAGACGGCATCCAACACCAAGTATGGACAATATGAATTCTTGGTCATGCCCTTCGGTCTTATTAATGCCCCAGCTGTGTTCATGAATCTCATGAACAAGATCTTCCATGAGTACTTGGATCAGTTTGTCATTGTCTTTATCGATGACATACTGATCTACTCAAAGACCCAAGAAGAGCATGAGAAGCACTTGTTGATTGTCTTGGAGACTCTGAGGAAGGAGAAGCTTTATGGTAAGCTGTCCAAGTGTGAATTTTTCTTAGATAAAATGGATTTTCTTGGCCATGTCATCATAGGAGAAGGGGTATCTGTGGACCCCAAGAACATAGCAGTAGTAGAATCTTGGAAAACCCTCAGCTCAGTTGCGGAGATTAGAAGTTTTTTGGACTTAGCAGGATATTACAGGAAGTTCATTAAGGACTTCGCAAGGATTGCTGAGCCTATAACGAAGCTAACCAGGAAGAACGAAGAGTTCATTTGGACCGAAGCATGCCAGGCGTCATTTGAGAAACTGAAGAGAAGGTTGACAACCGTACCTATATTGACGCTACCATCCGGATCAGGTGGATTCTCTATTTACAGTGATGCTTCGGACAAAGGATTGGGCTGTATGCTACAACAACATGGGAAGGTAATTGCCTATGTATCTCGACAATTACGTAATCATGAGAAGAACTACCCGACGTATGACTTGGAGCTAGCAGCAGTCATCTTTGCCCTGAAGTTGTGGAAGCATTATATCTATGACAAGAAGGTAGACATATACACAGACCACAAGAGTCTCAAATATGTCTTCACTCAGAAGGAGCTCAACATGCGCTAGAGGCGATGGCTGGAGCTTATAAAGGATTTTGACATCAATCTGCAATACCACCCGGGTAAGGCTAATGTCCTCGCTGATGCACTTAGCAGGTACCTGATGGCTATGTTCTTGACAAAGAACCGTCACTTGCTGGAAGACATGGAGAAGCTCGGATTGGAGATTGTGCTACCAGAGGAAATCATGTTGAAGCTTGGGAAGGAAGCAGTTGTACCAGGCGTGGACTCGCCTATGATGCAGCTAGAAGTGCAGTCCAGTCTAATTAGCAGAATCAAGGAGACTCAATTCCAGGATGAGAAACTGTACAAGTTAAGAGATCGAGTACTAGCTGGAACACTCAAAGGATTTTCCATAGCTGGAGATGGAGCATTGAGGCACGGCATGAGACTTTGCGTACCTACTGACAAACTGAGGAATGAGTTGATAAAGGAGGTGCACCAGTCGCAGCATTCTATACATCCAGGAGCTAACAAGAAGTACAAGGACATGAGGACCCATGTATGGTGGCTTGGAATGAAGCGAGACATGACAGAATTCGTCTCTAGATGTTTGATCTGCCATCAGGTGAACGCAGACCGCTAGAGACCAGCAGGTTTATTGCAACCGCTCCCCATTCCGGAGTAGAAATGGGAACATATTACTATGAATTTTGTGACAGGACTACCTAGATCCCAAGGAGGGAAGGATGCTATCTGGGTAATTGTGGACAGACTGACCAAGTCTGCCCATTTCATTCCTTTCAAGGTGGGTTTATCCACCGAAAGGCTTGCAGCTCTCTATATGCGGAACATATACCGGCTTCATGGAGTTCCAGTCAGCATCGTATCCGACAGGGATACCCGTTTCACCTCGTATTACTGGAAAAGCCTGTAGGAGAGCTTGGGCACGCAGCTGAAGTTTAGCACGGCGTACCACCCGCAGACCGACGGCCAGTCCGAACGGACTATTCAGACGCTACCAGGTAGAGTTCTCTAGTTAGATCATGCGTCATGCAGTTTGGTGGATCTTGGGAATATAACCTACACCTGGTAGAGTTCTCCTACAACAACAGCTACCAGGCAAGCATTCAGATGACACCTTTTGGGGCTTTATATGGACGTCGTTGCCGTACTCCACTAGCATGGGACGATGTTGGAGATCGCATTATGTTGGGGCCAGAGATGATTGCAGATGCAACCGAGAAGATGAAGATGATTAGAGAGGTACTAAGAATTGCACAAGACCGCCAAAAACATTGGGCGGACAGCAGGCGTCGAACCTTGGAATTTGAGGCCGGAGATCAGGTATTTGTCAGAATATCACCTACCAGAGGCACAATCAGATTCGGCCAAGCTGGGAATCTGAGTCCCCGCTACATCGGTTCGTTTGAGGTTTTGAGCAGAATCGGAGAGGTAGCATACAAAGTGGATCTACCTCCAGTCTTGAAGACTTGCACAACGACTTCTACGTTTCGCAGCTAAGGCATTACGTACCGGACCCGAGCCACGTTGTTGATCATTCAAAATTGGAGGTTGGACCTAAACTCACCGTGCCAGAGCAACCAGTGGAGATTATCGACCGCAAGGAGAAGAGACTGAGGCGTGCAGTAATCCCACTAGTCAAGATAGCTTGGCGTCACCACTCCCCAAGCGAGGCAACCTGGGATCGAGAGGACGTGATGAGGGAGAAGTATCCTCATCTTTTCTAGGTATGTTCTATCCCTTCTCTTTTATTTTTTTGGTTGAAATTTCGAGGACGAAATTTTCTAAGGAGGGAAGGTTGTGAAGCCCATAACCTAATAGCCCAAACCCAATGACTTAAACCTACTAGTTATCAAACCCATTAACTCTAACGCGTTCAAACCCACGTCCACTTCACCCCCTGGTCCCGCGTAAAACCCCTCCAACCGGATCTAGAGAGAATACGGAGAGTTTAACTCTCAGAAACTTTCTTTCTTACAGAAGCTCCACCATTCCCAAAGCTTCCCAAAATTCACCTGTCTCCTAAACCACTCCACCGATTTTTGACCCGAGGCCACCACCGCACTCCCCTCACCGCCTCCGTTAATTCGAGACCACTCATTTCCGTGTTCTGTCGCCGAACCCGCGCCTGCCGAACCGCCGCCCCGCCCGCGCGCCCAATCAGCGCCGGCCCACCCGACCAGCGCCGGTCCCCGCCCGTGCGTGCCAGCCCCATGCTGCCGCGTGTCTCGCGCGATCTCACCGTACGTGCACCCATGACCGTTTCCGACCTCCTTGGCGTTCCGACGCTTCGTTCCGAGTCCGAGACCTCCCTTCGGTGCTCCTTCGTACAAGTTTCTGGTAAGGTTCTGTTCCAGAAACCTTCTGTTATTTTGTACAAAACCTTTCCATGCTCCGACCAATTGACAGAATAAAGCTCTGTCAATTGGAATAGTTAGACTAGTGTAGATGACAGTAATTATTATTATCGGATTGTATTATGGTTTTGCTAATGTAGTAATATAATGTTTAATTATAGAAATAATGGTTTATTATTAATTAGATTCACTAAATATTATTAGTATTTGAATTTTCACTAGAAGTATATGTATATATTTCCTAAAACGTTTTATACCAAAAGTTTTCAATATTTAGAATAAATAATAAATGATATTATTTCTAATAAATGATTTTTCTTTGCTAAATATTTGATTTCGGTAAATAAAATGGTTTTTGTAATAATAACCGAAAATGTTTTGCTATTAAATTAAAACGTTAATTTGGAAAAGACCGTATGGTTATAAAGGATTATTTTGTAATTAAAAGATATTTTCCTTTTATGATGGAAAATGGTTAGAAATGGTTTTTTGAGAAAAATTATTTTATTAGTATTGATCGGTAAATAATTTCTAAATTAGTAAAAAATATTTGTTTTGGAAAATCTAATTTCCTTATAATTAGTAACCTCTAAAAAAATATACGATTAAATAGTTATTTTTCTCAATATTGATTATTTCGGCAAAACATGTATTTTATTCAAAAACGATTATTTTGGCACTTATTATTTTGTAATAAAATCTATTCTTAAAAATATATAATTATTTTCCAAATAGATTTTTTTCAACCTACCAGACTTAGCCTCTTGTGTTGTTTTTCTAGAATTAAGCGTAGTTCTAGTTTCTAAAATCTGTTACTACGATCTTGTAGGTTCTGTTCCCTAAAACCTTAGCAGTTACCCACGTGTTGTTGCCCACGCCGAGGAACCGTCTGAGGCAAGTTTCATATCTATTCCATGTCTGTGTTTTTACTTTAATAGTTAAATGTATGCATCAGTTGATTTCATATAGTATATTGACACTGGTTCATCATAGATCCCTCTCAGACTCCACATCGATTGACGGATTGCTATATATTGACTTATTGACTCGAAAATAGCTTGGGGGGTAGTATAACGTCTGTGACCAAAGCCAAAATTCTTGCTTCTCTCTCTCGCGCTAACCTCTACCACACAGGGGATTGAGCCGTACAGTATGCTATTCATTTCGGCCGAAACAATTAGTATACATATTGCCTCCATCCCAACCGGTCACAGGCCCTATTATATACTCAAAATACTAGCATATCATTTCATCATATATGACATCAGAGACCATACTGCTTATTGTCTTTTACTATTATTTACAAAAACATATAATGTTTCTTAAATTGTCTCGCATTTTCATTTATTGTTATTTTAGAAATGCTAGATGTGGAAGAAATATGTTTCTTGTTCATTCCTGACTGGAGACCCAATATTTTTAGGCGATTGCGATGAGGAGGAGCTAGCGTACAGTTCTTTCTACGGGCCGGACTTGGGTCCTGCAGATTTAGCTGAACCAGAACCAGGAACCCCAGAACTATAGATGTTGGCATAGTTTCTTTCCTTTCTTTGTTTTATCAGAACAATTGTAATAAATGTATGGTGTTATTGTAGTCTTATTATTTCTATTCCAGATCAGTTTCAGTTAAATAAAAAAATGTTTTATTTCAGTTAGATATTTGTCTGTCGTGTTTCACTGCTAGACACAGCTTACCGCCGCCGTCTCACGACGGTACAGGCTGGGCATGATCCGACTGGACCTATTACATTGGGATCGGGTCGTGACATGGTGGCCCATGCAGGTCCTCTTCTGTAAATTGGTCTGTCAACTTAGTCTAGACCAACATACAGTTCTGTAACTTGACCTAGGTTTAGATGAGACTTTAGAAAAACAGACTTTAGAAACAACTAGAACACCTAGATTATATTTATCCTGTTACAATATAGGGCCGCAATTATCTATTAAATATCTATTTTTGCTTGCTTATAGTCCTATAGGCCACCTTGCTTATGTGTGTACCCAAACCTTTCAAAAGATGGCGAAAAGAAAGATGACTCGCTCTGGACCTGCGGACGAAGAGGTCTTTTCCTCCGGGAACACACTTACCCAGGCTCAGTCAGACCCCTCTCCAGTGCAGCCCACTACCCGTTTTCGTGCTGCACGGACTTTCCGTACTGCATATACCTCCACTGTGCATACAGCTGCACCGATTCCTCCGAGACCTATACTCTCGATTGCTGACGCGAATCCTCCAGCTGCTTCACCAGTGCCAGTGGACCCTGCCGAGCTCGTAGGCCTGCTACGAGGAGTACTTGAGGCCCAGAGGGCTCAAGCAGAAGTGAATTGCGAGTAGACCGCGATCATGAGGAAGGGCATGGAGAATGCCCACAATGTTGCCATGGCAGTACTCGACTCATCACAGAAGGAACCAGGGCCTGTCAAGGTAAGAAAAGTGGAATTGATAAGTTTTATGTTTCATTGGAGATATAATTCTGACTGGCAGTCTATTATCCAGGAGAAAGTTGGAGACATTGAAAGCTTCAAGAAGATGAATCCGCGGCCTTTCAAGGGAACTGAAGGCCTTGTATACGCGGACGAATGGCTGGATGACATGGAGCGCATTCTCAGCGTTGCTCGAATCCCACCCGGCCTCATGATAGAGGCTGTAGCTCTACAGTTACAGGATCTGGCTAGCATATGGTACAGGAACGAGCCAAGATTTCAGGCTGGAGGAATCTCCTGACGATCTTTCAAGAAGAAGTTCTTTCCAGAAGCTGTCCTACATGCCATGGGAAGGCAATTTCACGACTTGAAGCAAGGAGACTGTACTATCAAAGAGTACGCAGCTGAGTTCAACCGACTCGGCAGGTTTATACCTCGCCTGGTAGCAGACCCGGTGGAGCGTGTCCAGAAGTTCCGACATGACTGCGGGAGGAAATTCGCACCATGGTTACCGCAAAAGGAGCCAAGACATATGACAAGATGCTAAAGGTGGCTCAAGATGTGAAGGCCAGCTCAGTCGGTCGAACCAAGAGGGAGCACCCGAATCCAGCAGCAATCATCAGGGCAATTTTAAGAGGCCGAACAACAACAACAGCAAGCCCTCTCAGCAGCAGCATAAGACACCCCAGTAGAACCAGTAGAGGAACATCACATTCACTTATTGTAAGAGGCCCGGGCACACATCGGATATCTACAGGAAGAGACTAGGTCACTGCCTTTCTTGTGGGTCTGCCACCAACCAGATCAGGGACTGTCCTACGGCATTCAACAGAGCTGGAGCTGGACAACAGAAGGGTCCACTTCCTACCCAGCAGCAGCGCTACAACCAGCACAGGGCCGGGCAAGCTTTTGCCTTGGCCGTTGAGGAGCATGAAGCGGAGCCAGAACTTGAAGGAGATGTCATCGCAGGTGCTATTTTATTACACTCGCACCCGTCTTTATGCCTATTTGATTCTGGAGCTTCGTACAGTTTTATATCTTCGAATTTCATTGCTGCATATCATATAGATGCAGGGTGTAGTAAGTTGATCTATTGAGTTATGACCGGAGGGGGACCTATTTCCATTACAGAGACTTGTACCTGCTGCATCACCATTTCCGGTCATACCTTTCTAGAACCCCTTCTTGTTATGCCTCTTCCTAACTACGATGTAGTCTTGGAAATGAATTGGCTGAGCAAGCAACACGTCCTGATAGACTGTCATCGGGGTTGTGTTATCTTTAGTCCACCTGGGGGACCTGAATTTGAAGTAGCTCGAGCACCAGAGAGCTTGGAGTGTGTCTCATACACAACCATCACAAAAGATTCCAGACCCCTTCATCCCCTGATAGCAAAATTCTTAGATGTCTTTCCCGACAACTTACCTGGATTACCTCCTGATCGAGACGTGGAGTTCACTATCGATCAAGTACCTGGCTCATCCCATATTTCACAGAGAAGCTACAGAGTCAACCCTAAGGAGACTAAGGAGATGAAGGACCAGATAGATGAGCTGAAGGCCAAATTGGTCTGAAATGGAAATAACAAGACTACAATAACATAATTTATTTATTACAATTGTTCTGATAAAACAAAGAAAGGAAAGAAACTATGCCAACATCTATGGTTCTGGGCTTCCTGGTTCTGGTTCAGCTAAATCTGCAGGACCCAAGTCCGGCCCGTAGAAAGAACTGTAAGCTAGCTCCTCCTCGTCGCAATCACCTAAAAATATTGGGTCTCCAGTCAGGAGTGAACAAGAAACATATTTCTTCCACATCTAGCATTTCTAAAATAACAATAAATGAAAATGCGAGACAGTTTAAGAATCATTATATGTTTTTGTAAATAATAGTAAAAGACAATAAGCAGTATGGTCTCTGATGTCATATATGATAAAATGCTATTCTAGTGTTTTGAGTATATAACAGGGCCTGTGACCGGCTGGGATAGAGGCAATATGTATACTGTAATAGCCACCTAATAAAATATTATTTTTATTGTCTATTTCTCTATAATTATATTTGTTAATATTTTTTTTAATAATAATTATTATTATTTATCATTAATTTTATTATCATTATCTTATTTTCAATTAAACCCATTTTTCTTTTCTAAAATAAATTTTTATTTATGCATAAGCCCTTGTAAATATTATAAATTGCAAATTTACCATGACACCTCAATCCCTACTTGTCACCTTGTATGAACATTATGGGTATTTAAGTAATTTTACATGAAGACGTGTCATCATGCATGGATTTAAATTTGTTGTTTAAAAAAAAGGAAAAAAATACATATTTAGAGAAAGAGAGAGGGGCAACCCCATCACCCGCACCCTTTTTCTCTCTCTCGGCTCTCTCTCTCTCTCTCGGTTCACTCTCCCTCTCTCTCTCTCGGTTTTTCCTCTCTCCCTCTTGGCTTCCTTTCTCCTCCTCTCTTCCTCTCCCTAACCGTCGGCCTCCTTGGCCGCCGGTGCCGCCTACGGCCGCCTCTATCACCACCACCATAATCTCCATCTCCATCATCACCACCACCTCCAACACCACCATCACCATCATCCTCTTCATCCTCATCATCATCTCCATCACCAAAGCCCTAACCCCTTTCTTCAAATAAAAAAATAGAAAAGGAGAAGAAGAATTTGTTGGAGGAAGAAGAAGGAGAAATTGGAAGAAGAAGAAGAAGAAGAAGAAGAAGAAGAAGAAGAAGAAGAAGAATGCTCAAACCCTAGTTCCAATTTCAAATCAATTTTTCTCAAGGCAAGTCCTCTTCTTCTTTCTTTCCCTCTTCTTGATAATTGCTCGAAATTGATTTTCTAAATTCTTCTTGAATTAATATGGGTTAGTTTACATTTCTGGAATTTAAATAAATTCATGACAAATCCAACTTCGTAAAGATGTAATATGGATATAGACCTTTAAAATTAGAAAGAAGCCTACTTATGGACACAACACCAATAAAATATTTAAATGAATATAAAATTGGACACAACAACATGTGGATACATTATGCTTGGACACAAGTGTTGGATACATCTTGAATAGACATTTCGAAATTAATTTTGTTATATATAATGATCCTCGATATATATATATAAATAAATATACACGTAAATGTATATATGTGTATGTTTTGTGAGAATATGTATATAAGTATATGTAGATGTATGGACACAAACTATAAGCTTTATACATATATGGACATCTATACATATGTATAAAAATATATCATAGACACAACACATGAGCTATATTATCTTGAATACTTAAATTAACAATTGGTATCACTTTTGGGCATAGCCTTATATTTGTTTAAGATTTCAAAAATTTACCTATGAACACATCTTTAGTACATATGTCCACATTAGATTCGTTTCAATATAAATGAAAAAAATAATTTTGCTTTATCAAAAATACCATTTCTGTCCATACTTTAAAAGATACCAATTTAAGGTAGTTTGACATGATAATTTAGTTAATATTGATATGTATGGGTACCTACATGTTAAGGTAACCTTACATATGTTTGGTTCAACTTTTAAACTTCCATTGACATCCTTAACAAACCAAAACTATAATTGTAAGTAATTTAAAATATAATTAGTATCATGCTACTATCACAAGGTTATAAGAATTAATGGATATTCTAAGAGTAAAATGTGACATCATTATGCTACTAACAACTTTGTTTTGATATTGGATAGCCTTTAGCAAAGTACCAGAGGCAATTAGGTTTACTTGCTAGAATGCTTGCTAAGGTAAAAAGTTTTCAATTAACTACATTTATATATATATATATATATATATATATATATATAACTACATGGTTACCGGTGTTAAGAGTTGCTCCACCGAAGGGGTCGGCGAGCCCGATATATATTTGTGTGGTTTCGGTGTTGAGAGTTGCTCCACCGAAGGGGTCGACGAGCCCGATATATATTTGTGTGGTTCCGGTGTTGAGAGTTGCTCCACCGAAGGGGTCGACGAACCCATGATTATATGTTTTATTGTCTATTGTGAAAATTTTGGGCTCCAAAATACAAGGGGATTCTGCCAAAAATTTTGAGAAATTCCAGAGTTCATTTTAGAAAGTCGAAATGATTAAACCCAAATCCCTAATTTTATCAAATTTCCTAATATAAATATAACCCTGAAATCCTTGAAAGTGTTGCCTTAGGCACACAAATTCTAGTTTGACTTTTTATTCCGCTAAGACGGAATCTGCTGCTTAACTTTATTCTCGTTTAATGTGTGTTTTCTATCACACGAAAAATGAGATACAAAATCGAAATGTGCTTTAACTAAGTAACATTTTGGTAAGAATTGCATTGTGATGGAAGAGAAAACTTTGGATCACACCTTCGAACTCTTCGTAATATTATATTTTACAAAACTGATCAGTTCCTGTTATCGGCATTCGTACGACCATATGATTACCGAGGTGCGACTTAGCTCACTTTCATGTTTCCTGTTTTCCATTGGATTCCGAATCTTCGAATTCGGCCCTGTAATATCCAATGTAGCCTGCTCCGATATTCTTAAAAAATTTCAAGTCATACGACAATTGTTATAACACTTGATTCCGATAACTCGGAATACCACTCATCTGTTATCCTGATTATATCACATCAATATGTGATCCTGATACTAATGGGACGGATAAATCTAAGCACCGCCCATTTAGTATAAACCTTATCCCGGGTAAATAGGATTATTGTTGAGAAAATAGAAGTTGTGTGATCCAGAAGTGTTTCTCTAAACATTGCATTTTTCATACAAGATTTGTTTGATTGCTTACATATTTATACCTGACACCTGCATTCTTTTAGGAAAAGATGTTGATACGATAAGAAATTTTTATCAGTGAATATACTTTTTAAATTATCATTTCCCTCCGTTTAATTTCGATAATTTTATCATCTTACCTTACCTACTTTACTCCTTTGACTGAGAGCTTGCTCGTCGTATTGACGACCTAGTTTTGTTCACTAGGTTTTGATGAAGGTCAGGAGAGAATGCAAATGCACACTGGAGAGAACCTAAATGAATAAGACAAAGAGGAGGTCGATCCTGAACATCATCTAGTAGTATTTTGTAGCTGGTTTTGTGCTATATGTAATTGAGTTAATGGTTGTATTCGGGTAGGAAAAAAATATTTACAGTTTAGACTATCATGTAAACATAATTGTAATCATTATAGTTTGTACTCGATGACCTGTTGTAATCCTATCCTAGAGCTGTACGGGCGACAATCGCGAATATGGATACCGAAGTATTCGTATGTTGCGTAGCCTGGGGATGGTGTTACGTACTCGGCTCGCCGTATTTTGGGAGCGGGGTGTGACATATACTGATTGTTTCGGCCGAAACGAATAGCATACAGTATGGCTCAACCCCATGTGTGGTAGAGGTTAGCACGAGAGAGACAAGCGAGAATTTTGGCTTTGGTCACAGACGTTATACTACTCCCCCCAAGCAATCCCCGAGTCAATGAGTCAATAAGTCAATATATAGTAATCCAGCAATCCGTCAATCGATGTGGAGTCCGAGAGAGATCCACGGTGAATCAGTGTCACTATACTATATAAAATCAACTGATGCATACATTTAATTATTAAAGTAAAAACACAAACATAGAATAGATATGAAACTTGCCTCAGACGGTTCATCGACGTGGGCCGCAACAAGTGGGTAACTGCTAAAATTTTAGGAAACAGAACCTACAAGATCGTAGTACCATATTTTAGTAACTAGAACTACGCTTAATTCTAGAAAAACAACACTAGAGGCTAAGTCTGGTAGGTTGGAAAAACCTATTTGAAAAATAATTATATTTTTTAAAAATAAATTTTATTACAAAATAATAAATGCCAAAATAATCGTTTTTGAATAAAATACATGTTTTGCCGAAATAATCAATATTGAGAAAAAATAACTATTTAATCGTATATATATATATATATTTTTTTTTTAATCGTATATATATATATATATATATATATATATATATATATATATATATATATATATATATATATATATTTTTATATATATATATATATATATATATATATATATATATATATATATATATATATATATATATATATATATATATATTAGAGGTTAATAATTATAAGGAAATTAGATTTTCCAAAACTAATATTTTTTACTAATTTAGAAATTATTTACCGATCAATACTAATAAAACAATTTTTCTCAAAAATCCATTTCTAACCATTTTCCATCATAAAAGGAAAATATCTTTTAATTTCAAAATAATCCTTTATAACCATACGGTCTTTTCCAAATTAACGTTTTAATTTAATAGCAAAACATTTTCGGTTATTATTACAAAAACCATTTTATTTACCGAAGTCAAATATTTAGCAAATAAAAATCATTTATTAGAAATAATATCATTTATTATTTATTCTAATTATTGAAAACTTTTGGTATAAAATGTTTTAGGAAATATATACATATACTTCTAGAGACAATTCAAATACTAATAATATTTAGTGAATCTAATTAATAATAAACCACTATTTCTAATATTTCTAATAACTACTCATAGCCTAATAATTACTATAATTAAATATTACTACATTAGCAAACAGTTACCATAATACAATCCGATAATAATAATTACTGTCATCTACACTAGTCTAACTATTCCTATTGACAGAGCTTTATTCTGTCAATTGGCCGGAGCATGGAAAGGTTCTGTATAAAATAACAGAAGGTTTCTGGAACAGAACCTTACCAGAAACTTGCACAAAGGAGCACCGAGGGGAGGCCTCAGACTCGGAACGAAACGTCGGAACGCCAAGGAGGTCAGAAACTGGCACGGGTGCACGCAAGGGGAGATCGCACGGGACACGCGGCAGCACGGGTCGGGCGCGCGGGCGGAGCCGGCGCTGGTCGGGCGCGCGGGCGGAGCCGGCGCTGGTCGGGCGCGCGGGCGGAGCCGGCGCTGGTCGGGCGCACGGGCGGAGCCGGCGCAGGTCGGGCGCACGGGCGGAGACAACGCTGGTCGGGCACGTGGGCAGGACGACGGTTCGGAAGGCGCGGGTTCGGCGACGGAACACGAGAGTGAGTGGTCTCGGATTAACGGGGACAGTGAGGGGAGTGCGGTGGTGGCCTCAGGTCGAAAATCGGAGGAGTGGTTTGGGAGATAGGAGGATTTTGGGAAGCTTTGGAAATGGGGGAGCTTTTGTGAGAAAGAAAGTTTCTGAGTGTTAAACTCTCCGTATTCTCTCTAGATCCGGTTAGGGGGGTTTCACGCGGGACCAGGGGGTGAGGGGGACGTGGGTTTGAACAGGTTAGAGTTAATGGGTTTGGGTCGGGTTGATAACTAGTGGGTTTAAGTCATTGGTTTTGGGCTATTAGGTTATGGGCTTCACAACCTTCCCTCCTTAGAAACTTTCATCCTCGAAATTTCAACCAAAAAAAATGAAAGAGAGGGGATAGAACATACCTAGAAAAGATGAGGATACTTCTCCCTCATCCATCACAGAAGATTCCAGACCCCTTCATCCCCTGATAGCAGAATTTTTAGCTGCGAAACATGGAAGACGTTGTACGCACCTTCAAGACTAGGAGGTAGATAACTTTGTGTGCTATATCTCCGATTCTGCTCAAAACCTCAAACGGACCGATGTAGCGGAGACTCAGCTTTCCAGCTTGGCCGAATCTGATTGTGCCTCTGGTAGGTGATATTCTGACAAATGCCTGATCTCCAGCTTCAAATTCCAAGGTTCGACGCCTGCTATCCGCCCAATATTTTTGGCAGTCTTGTGCAATTCTTAGTACCTCTCTGATCATCTTCATCTTCTCGGTTACATCTGCAATCATCTCTGGCCCCAACATAACTCGATTTCCAATATCGTCCCATGCTAGTGGAGTGCGGCAATGACGTCCATATAAAGCCTCAAAAGGTGTCATCTGAATGCTTGCCTGGTAGCTATTGTTGTAGGAGAACTCTACCAGGTGTAGGTGATCTTTCTAAGATCCACCGAACTGCAGGACGCGAAATCTCAACATGTCCTCAAGCGTCTGAATAGTCCGTTCGGAATGGCCGTCGGTCTGCGGGTGGTACACCGTGCTAAACTTCAACTGCGTGCCCAAGCTCTCCTGCAGGCTTTTTCAGTAATGCGAGGTAAAACAGGTATCCCTGTCAGATACGATGCTGACTGAATGTCACGACCCACACCCGCTTTTCGGGTACGAAGCGTGTCCAAGCCCAGCCTACGCCGCAGTGTCGGTGGTAGTACGTTGTCTAATATAGACAAGTCATGGCAATCTAGAATCTCATGGTAAACTATATCTCATCCACAGAATAATCGAATCACAATCAAGATCAATTGAATAAGACAAGAAACCGAACAATAATAAATATAACTGTATATCTCCAAGAATCAATGTCACGTCCGGTGGACACAAATCCACTACCAATAGACGGAAAGAGAAATAAATACATGGATTACACGAACTGAATACAACCTGCTAATCGAGACAACCTCCACTGCAAGGCACCATGGTCTGAAGCTGACTCAAATCCTCTCGTGTGCTCCTGGTACAACTTGGCTAAACCTGAAAAGATCATCAGGTCCTCAGAGGACTAGCAAGATACATAAAAATGAGCCTTTCTAACAGTTTATTATGCATGGAGAAAAATACAGAATAAACAAGTAAAACTGAGCAATGAATAAACACAAATCTGTACACTGTCTACACATAAATGAACTGCTGGAGAAGAACAAGAGGACACGATATCACGATGTCAAGGATAGCCAAATCGAATACTCAAACCCTCGCCCCTAGTGTGGACTCGCAGGTTTGATCAAACTACTAGCCCTCGCCCCTAGTGTGGACTCGCAGGCTAGCATCACCCTCGTCCCTAGTGTGGACTCGCAGGTTAGCATCACCTTCGTCCCTAGTGTGGACTCGCAGGTGTGGACCAATAACTACTAACCCTCGTCCCTAGTGTGAACTTGCAGGTTAGCTTAAGACACAGATAACTACTAACCCTCGTCCCTAATGTGGACTCGCAGGTTAGCTTCAAGATTTCAAGACACGGAGGTAAAGCAGTTCAGTTCACGACTTCTCGACCCACGATACGACTCGATCAAGACTCAAGTGAATACATCCAATAAGGTATAGCTAACTGTGAACAAGGTCTATATAGCAATGATACAAATATATAAGCAGGATAGTAAAGATACATGTCAAAAATATGAAAAAAAACTGGATAATAATAAAGAGACATTGCATGTAAATAAAGCTGTGTAGAAAGATAAGGTATACTTGTCTGGGGTCCTGAGCTGCGGTACAGGTTACAATCCGTATCGATGTCCAGGTAACCTGCTCGATGAATTTGTAATGATCAATACATGAGTTTAGATTAAGAACAAGTCTAACTTTTAACCATTTGTTAATTCTCCCTATCGTTCTAGTGATTTCAACCATTGGGCTGTCTACCCCCTTAACTTATGTGCTATAAGGTTATTCAGGATGTATTCAGTCTTGGGTCATCAGTCCTATTGACATGGCTACAAAGACTGAATTCAAGCCCTGGATAGAACATAATGCCAGCGTGTGCAAGTAACTGAATGCTCTCTTGGGACAGATACCAAGGCTGACTGAATGGTCCAACTGAACCCCAATGTTCAGGACAGTCCAGTCCATTGGACTGAACTCACCATTCCTTTTTAGACAACTTATATACTAGTTTACCTACCATGGTCTATAGTCCTAATCCAATTAATGCACAGATATTTGAGAGAGGATCCATCACTGTCACCTATTGGTCAATCATAGCTATACATTTGCTTTTACCTCTGAATATTACTACTGCTGCTGTGGTTAGCAGCACAACCAAAGGAGGCTAGGCCCTTGGCAAGTGTGTGTACTCTGTACACAGTTTGGGACACTCTTGTGCCCATTCAATGTTTCTTACTACACTCTAAATTCTAGGTAATATAACCTGATCCAAAAGAAGTCCCGGCCCAGGTTGTACCTGGACTACACCCCTAGTTACTTGAGTAGTGATGTGTACATCTATCATCTTTTCTTGGATGAGAAGGGCACAGAATAGTTTTGTAGAACATGAACTGCTCGACCCTGATATCGAGGAAGGAACTTCTTATGTTTGAGTGAAACTAATCCCCTGGGTTTCTCCATACTATCCCATGCTGGAACATTTTACATATAAGCATAGCACTATGGGAATGCAGTAAATATTCCTATTTGTGTGCAGGAAAAATATAGGTGAAGCAGTGAACATAAGTAGGTAAATAGGGCAAGTGCCCAGGTTGCACTGAAGCATGGGATGTATGGTGGTCACAGAACATGTGACAAGGAAATGATACAACTATGAATGGGAAGGTGCCTCCATACTAACTAAGTGACTTGGTTCTATACTGATAACAGCAGTCCCTTGACCTGTGCTACAAACGCTGTTTGTTCCTGTGCTTGCCAGGGTACAGGGGAACCCCTTCAATTAGATGGGAACTACATATTGTTTCAGTCCATATCTATTATCAGTCCAGACTTGGCTAATTATCTGGTATCATCTAGAGATTTTAGAAAAAGCTATGAGTCCTGTCCCATCATAACAGATCAGTAGTAAAAGACAGGACAGAACATCTATATGTACATCCAGGTCAATTAGAGGTAGGACAATATTTGGCTGGTCATGACCAAGGAATGAGGGCTGAACCTATTTAGAAATGTAGGAACATCCTAATGTGCATTCAACCTGTGAGTGAACCACTGCAATATGTGGACTGAACAGATGCAATATGTTGCCTGAACAAAATGGCAATATGTGGACTAAACAGATGCAATATGTATAAGCAAATATCTTGAAGGAATTGCTGAATGACACCAAGGACATGAGAAAGAGGCCCACTGTTCAGGAGTACAGCTTCAGTTATCATGGTTTGTTGCTACATAGCTCTCCAAAAATCTGAGACAGGTGCCACAACTTGTTTCTCAACTCCCAGGTTAGACTGAAAGTTATACCCCTGAACACAACTGGCATTCCTTTATGATATGGAGACAGAACACTGGTACTCCTTGCCTTAAAAGCACCTGAATATAGGTGCGGCTGTAAATAGAGAATCCACCTGATCCGGATGTTGTTGTAGCACACAGCCCAATCCTTTGTCCGATCCAGATGTTGTTGTAGCACCTGAATATGGAGACAGAACATTGGCATTCCTATGTTGTTGTAGCACACAGCCCAATCCTTTGCCCGAAGCATCACTGTAAATAGAGAATCCACCTAATCCGGATAGTAGCGTCAATAAAGGTGCGGTTGTCAACCTTCTCTTCAGTTCCTCAAATGACGCCTGGCATGCTTCGGTCTAAACGAACTCTTCGTTCTTCCTGGTTAGCTTCGTCATAGGCTCAGCAATCCTTGCGAAGTCCTTAACGAACTTCCTGTAATATCCTGCTAAGCCCAAGAAACTTTTGATCTCCGCAACTGAGCTGGAAGTTTTCCAAGATTCTACTGCTGCTATCTTCTTGGGGTCCACAGATACCCCTTCTCCTGTGATGACATGGCGAAGAAAATCTATTTTATCTAAGAAAAATTTACACTAGGACAGCTTACCATAAAGCTTCTTCTTCCTCAGAGTCTCCAAGACAATCCGCAAGTGCTTCTCATGCTCTTCTTGGGTCTTTGAGTAGATCAGTATGTCATCAATGAAGACAACGACAAACTGATCCAAGTACTCATGGAAGACCTTGTTTGTGTGATTCATGAACACAGCTGGGGCATTAGTAAGACCGAAGGACATGACCAAGAATTTATATTGTCCATACTTGGTGTTGAATGGCTGTAATGCCTGTGGTTCGTATTGCGTATCTTGGTATACATATACGTAATTTGACCCGTATTGCATGTCTCCCTGCTTAATTTATTCTAGCATTTCATTAGCTGGTTTATTCTTGGGTTGGTTCGGCTGGCTTGGTTTACTTTGGTTCATCATGAGCCAAGGTGAACCCTCCTACCTACCACCACCCTTCTTATTTAATCCTTTCCCCTCATTCTCTCTCTTTATTTACTTCTTCTTCTCCACCATTACTTCTTCAACCACCAGGAGAGTGAGAGAGAGAGAGAGAGCTTAGGCAAGTGCATCTTGCTTCATGGAGGAACACAAATTTTATTGTTCCATTCTCTTCTTCACAGCATTCTAAAACACTTTAGTACTTGGCAATTTTAATTTCCATGGCTCAATTTGTGTAGATCTAAGTTTATAGTATTTTCAGATTTTTTGGGTTTTGATCTACTTAACATTGTTATTTCCAAGTTTTGATGGTTTTATATTGTAGAAAATTTTGTTCTACCCCATTTTGACCTATGGAAGTCCAAATTTGGACTTACGGTGAAGGTTTTATGGAACTTGGAAGCTAAGGGTTCCATGGCTATCCTTCTCAGGTTTTTCTGAGAAGATGGGTCCCCACTTACTCAGCCGCATAGATGGGTACCCACTTACTCAGCCGCATAGATGGGTACCCACTTACTCAGCCGCATAGATGGGTACCCACTTACTCAGCCGCATGAGATTTACTTACTCAGCCGCATAGATGGGTACCCACTTACCCAGCCGCATGAGATTCATTTCACTCAGCCGCATAGATGGGTACCCACTTACTCAGCCGCATGAGACCCACTTACTCAGCCGCATGAGACTCATTTACCTAGCCGCATAGATGAGTACCCATCTACTCAGCCGCATAGATGAGTACCCATCTACTGCCGCATGAGCCCCCAATCCACCCTTGGCCGCATAGTGTCTAATTGGGTTATTTTTCTTATCCTATTTGGCTGATTTATTGCCAGAATTTCTTTCAACTCCCAACATAAAAGTTGTAGATCTTTTCCTTGGCTTCAAGAATATGTTATTAACTATTTACGCAACTTTTCTCATTTATAATGATGTAAGGATAGAACACGATAGTGGCCCGTCATGGCTCACTCTTGATAAGTAACCCTGACATGATACACCTCGATATTTTGTTACGACAGCTAGCACGACATGACAAGTATGAAAGACCTGGACACCGTGGGCGATTGTGTTTGTACAAATAAACTGATACTGTCTTGCATCATATCTAGGATGGGGATCTCTGAGTACCACGGTCAGGGGTACCTACTGAAATTGACTAAGGCTAATTAACTAGAATGATTCAGTTGTCATGAAGAGATTTCCAGCTACAGGCAATCCCGTTATTTGGGCACATTATGTGGACTTGTAGCCTACCGACGAGTAGGGCACATTTCCAGCACACAGTCATGTGGTGTACCCTTCATAAACGGACATTCGACTCGGATAACCGGATGGTCTGCAGGGCTTGTGGCTGTTAGGATAATCTCATTGCATCTTGCTAGTAACTAGGCTGTGATAACCCTAGTTAGTTAAAAGTATCAAGCCGTACTCTTGATTGGCCGTGATTGATTGGATGGAGTTTATTCCAGCTTAGTCTTATCCTGATCCTGTGCAAGAATGTAACATACCATGATTATTGATGCTTGCCTTAACAATAACGATCGGGGGTCCAGACCTGTTCAGGCGAAGGGTTACAACCCCGGTCCTTGTTTGGTTTAAGGGTTGTAACCTGGCTCCCAGAGCAGTTCTGTGTCCTCTCTTCGTTTATTGTCTTATTGCACCCCATGCCATGCTCGTCATGTTTTACCTTACTTCAACAAGCATGATTAATTATTTATACCGGCCTCAACAATAAAGATCGGGGGTCCAGATCTGTTCAGGCGAAGGGTTACAACCCCGGTCCTTGTTTGGTTTAAGGGTTGTAACCTGGCTCCCGGAGCAGTTCTGTGTCCTTTCTTCGTTTATTGTCTTTACTGTACCAATAGTATTTAAGACGAATTTCTATTCAGGTGAAGGGTTATAACCCCGGTCCTTGTTTGGTTTAAGGGTTGTGACCTGGCTACTTGAATGGTTTCCTCGTACTCAGTTTACTGTTGTTATCTCTATTATTATCAGTTCTTTATTTATTATCTTTAATATTCTATTATGATATACTGGTTTTAGTTCCTAAGTGAAGCCTCTTTGTGGCACTTTCTCTTTCTGGGGTTTGACCCAGCTGATTTTGTGTGGCCAGATATCGGAGCAGCACCAGAGGATCCACCTGTCTTCCAGCCAGATGGTGACCACCAGGCGTAACCCTGGCAACGAGTGGGTTTTTTTTTGTCCTCCCACTTTATTGTAAAATTATTCTTTTGAGACGTTTAGTCGGCGAGCACGTGTTAGCTCGTATTGTACCTTATTTACTGTCTGCCTACGGGCTGTAACATGATTGACGGATCCTAGGATTGATCATGTATGACTAAACTTTTGCTAGTCCTGACATTTTGTAACGACTAGCTTCATGATCAGCTGAATATGTAATGTTTGGAATGCCTTACCATTGTATATTTGGTGATCTTACATCTTGTAACACTTACTTACTTGCTTGTGATTGAGACACTAAGCTTGTTCATGACCATAAGAGACTGTTGGCTTGTAGTTAAACCCTCATGTATCTAGACAGCCGTGACCGTATAGCGAGGTGGTTGCACTTCAATATACGTAGCTGGCTATGTACGCCCCCGCTCTCCAGTATTTTGGTTCTGGGGCATTACATGGTTTAAGTGGTGGCCCATGCCGGTCTTGTAAATCAAGATATGTGAGGGTTTACCAAATAGATGTCTCAATCAGTACTCTTCCTTGATCTCTGCTCGTATCTTCTGAATCCCTGTAATCTTGACCTGATCACATGCTTGTATCGTTGATCTGTCCTGGTCCTTCCTTATTGTTCCCTATATCGTCTTCTTCAGCGGCATTGTTCCTGGACCTGTCGATCAGCAAGACGGAGCACCTCCCACGGACCAGCAGCAACCCAGAGATCAAGCCTAACATTCAGGAGTAGCCTCCAGAGTCAAGCCTACCGAAGGAGAGCCACCAATTCAGCCCGTCCAGCCTGTAGAGCCTGATGATGGCACTTTGGTGGGTCTCATCAGGTCCCTATTAGCTTCCCAAGATCATCACGAAGATGCCTTGTACCAGGCGGTGGCAGATGCTTTGACCAGAGGAGGTCATCAGGGTAATAGCGCGGCTAACAGCTTCAAGCGCTTGAACCCTCCCTTCTTCGACGGCAGTGAAGATGCGATCGCCGCAGATGCTTGGCTTCAGGACACAGAGGTGATTCTAGAAGCAGCCAGAACTCCAGAGAACGAGAAGGTGGCCGTGGTGCGCCTGCAGTTACTAGATCTTGCCCGCAGCTGGTGGGCAGCGCAGGCCAATGGATTAGTGGCCCCTATTTTATGGGCAGTATTCAGGAAGAGATTCCAGACCAAGTATTTTGATGTTGTAGCTCGGTATGATCTACAGACGAGGTTCACCAATCTGAAGCAGATGGACAGGACGGTCGATGGATATGCGGTCGAGTTCTCCAGGCTTAGTCGGTTTGCTCCTACCTTGGTAGCGGCCGAGTTCGATAGAGCCCAGCGGTTCCAGCAGGGGCTCCACCTAGAGATTTTATTAGCAGTAGAGCAGTTTGAGCATCAGACTTTTGATGCAGTATTGAGAGCAGCTAGGAGGCATGAGTATACCTCCCAGAGGATCGTGGATAGGACCGGAGGTCGGAAGCGATCCCACGGTCAGATGAATCAGTCTTCGGCACCAGCCCCGGCGGCCAGGGCTTTGACTATTGGAGCTCCGAGGCGGGCGGTCTCAGTGACGTCGGTTCAGCATTCCACCCCGACGTACCCTCAGCAGCGGAAGCAGAAGCAATCTTCCGCAGTGGGATGTTCACACTGCGGGAAGCCAGGACATGTGGTATCAGAGTGTCGCAGAGCACAGGGTTTGTGCTTGGTTTGTGGTGCCCCGGACCACAGGGTTGGGAACTTCCCAAATAGGGGGAGTTCGTCGGCCTTCTCTAGTCCTTCAGTTAGAAGACCAGCACCAGTACAGCAGTAGCAGCAGTTGCAGTACCCGTTCTCAAGGCTGTTGTTGACACAGGTCCAGGCATTCCAGCAGCAGAGACCGCAGCAGTATGCCCAAGCCCAAGCTCTGATCCAGAGCAGGCAGAGGAATTTTCAGCAGAGGGGACCCGCACCTAGAGGACATGGTCAAGTGCTGGCTTTGACCATGGGAGAGGAAGGAGTAGCACCAGGTGAGGTGGTGGCAGGTACTATTCTCGTCAACACCTTTCCAGCTTCAGTATTATTTGATTCTGGTACCTCCCATTCATTTATGTCTGCACGATTCGCGACACGGGTAGGACTAGAGCCCGAGTCATTATCAGTAAGGCTCAATATACTTACTGGTAACGGACTTGTGGGAGTAGATAGGGTATTTTTCTCGTGTCGGATCGTAGTTAGCGGTAGAGAATTCCCCGCTAGATTGATAGAGTTCCCGATGGCCGATTATGATGTGGTCTTAGGGATGGATTGGTTGAGGGACCAGTATGCTAGGATAGACTGCCACATTGGCAGGGTTATTTTTAGCATTCCAGGCGAGCCGGAGTTTTCCTTCTCTCGAGGCGAAGTTGAACCTTCTCCTCCAGTGTTACGGATGGCAGTAGCCGTAGTACAGTTACCTCAGATAGTTGAAGAGTTTCCAGATGTTTTGCCAGAAGAGCTTCCAGGGATGCCACCAGAGCGAGAGATCGAGTTTACCATCGACTTGATTCCCGGATCAGTCCTAGTGTCAGAGAGAGTCTACAGGATGGTGCCGTCAGGGCTAGAGATATTGTACAAGATGATTGAAGAACTTAGAACCAAGGGATTCATTCGTGCAAGTGGATCGCCCTGGGAGCTCCGATGCTTCTTGTGAAAAAGAAGGATGGTACGTCCAGATTATGTGTAGATTATCGTACCTTGAACTCTGTAACAATCAAGAACAGATACCCTCTCCCGAGGATAGATGACTTGTTTGATCAACTCCAAGGGGCAGCAGTGTTTTCGAAGATCGACTTGCGATCAGGATACCATCAGATCAGAGTCAGAGAGCAGGACATCCCGAAGACAGCTTTCAGATCTAGGTATGGGCATTGGGAGTTCCTTGTGATGCCATTTGGAGCAACCAATGCGCCGGCTGTATTCATGAACCTCATAAATCGTATCTTCATGCCTCATTTGGATCAGTTCGTGATTGTGTTCCTAGACGACATCCTGGTCTACAGCAAGAGTGAAGCGGAGCATGAGCAGCATCTTCGAGTTGTCTTCCAGATTCTCAGAGAGCACAAGTTGTATGCCAAGTTTAGTAAATGCGAGTTCTGGCTCGATCGCATTTCGTACTTGGGTCATATCATCACCCGAGGAGGAGTGGAGGTAGATCCCCAGAAGATCGTGGCTATTGAGTCGTGGCCAGTGCCCAGTACAGTCGCAAAAGTTTACAGTTTTCTTGGATTGGCCAGCTACTACCGGCGATTTATTTCGGACTTTGCTCGAATTTCAGCGCCATTGACCCAGTTGACCCGCAAGGATGTATAGTTTGCTTGGACAGCAGAATGTTAGAATTCTTTTAAGAAGTTGAAGCGAGGCTTGATGACGGCACCCATTCTCACACTTCCAGATGGAACCGGAGGATTCTCAGTGTGTTGTGTGATGCTTCAGGCAGAGGCTTAGGATGTGTCCTGATGCAGCATGGGAAGGTAATAGATTATACATCTCGACAACTTCGTGATCATGAGAGGAATTACCCAACCCATGACTTAGAGCTGGCAGCTGTAGTGTTTGTACTTAAGTTGTGGAGACACTACCTGTATGGAGATAGGGTAGAGATTTTTATCGACCACAAGAGTATGAAGTATGTTTTCACCCAGAAGGACCTTAATATGCGTCAGAGAAGGTGGCTAGAGCTACTTGTGGATTATGATGTCAACCTGCAGTATCATCCTGGGAAGGCCAACGTTGTTGCAGATGCATTGAGCAGGAGAGCCGGAGTTTATTTCCCAACAGCGCAATCAGAGCTGTTAGCCGATCTTCAGAAGATGGGTATAGAAGTTGTCTTCCTACCAGTGTGGCATTGATGGCCAGCATGTAAGTTCAGTCCACTATCGTCGAGAGGATCCGGATGGCACAGTCAGCAGATTCCAAGCTTCAGCGACTCAGAGCAGAGTGTGAGGCAGGACAAAGACCAGAGTTATGTATCCATGAAGACGGTACCCTTCGACATGGGAAGCGTCTTTGTGTACCCAATGGAGATATCAGACAGGAGATCATGGCAGAGGCCCACGGTTTGCAGTATTCCATTCATCTCGGCGGTACTAAGATGTACCGTGATATTCGCCAGCACTTTTGGTGGAATAGCATGAAGAAGAAGATAGCCCAGTTTGTCTCTTGTTGTTTAGTCTGCCAACAAGTTAAGGCTGAAAATCATAGACCAGCTGGACTACTTCGACCATTGCCAATTCCAGAGTGGAAATGGGAGCATATAACCATGGATTTTGTGACTGGATTGCCTAGATCCCCGGCTGGCAGAGACGCTATTTGGGTTGTCATGGACAGGCTCACGAAGGTAGCTCACTTTCTCCCGTTCAGAGTTGGTCAGTCGACGGCTCAGCTAGTGGAGATGTATCTCCGGCAGATTATCAGATTGCACGGTATACCAGTCAGTATCACCTCGGACAGAGATTCCAGATTTACGTCATACTTTTGGCGTAGCCTGCAAGAGACTTTGGAGACTCGCCTCCAGTTCAGCTCAGCGTATCACCCACAGACAGATGGCCAGTCGGAACGTACGATCCAGACTCTTGAAGATATGTTGCGGTCATGTACACTCGACTTCGGTGGTTCGTGGGAAGATCACCTGTACCTGGTAGAGTTCTCGTACAACAACAGTTTCCAAGCTAGTATCCAGATGGCACCATTCGAGGCACTGTATGGTAGGAAGTGCCGATCCCCGCTAGCATAGGACGATGTCGGAGAGAGACAGATGCTCGGTCCAGAAATGATTAATTGCTCAGACAGTTGAGGTGGTCAGAAGAGTCCGAGATCATCTTCGAGTTGCACAAGATCGCCAGCGCCATTGGGCCGATTCTTATCGACGACCCCTTGAATTTTCTGTCGACGACCATGTATTCCTTAGGATGTCGCCTACCCGTGGCGTCATTCGTTTCGGCGTGCGGGAAAAGCTTAGTCCTAGATATATGGGACCGTTCGATATTCTGGAACGAGTAGGAGATGTGTCCTATCGTCTCGCTTTTCCACTATCGCTACGTGAGGTGCATAACGTATTCCATGTATCCCAACTGCGACGATATATCCTAGACCCGAGCCACATCCTGGATCATTCGAAATTGGTTGTTGGTACCAACCTTTCGTATGAGGAGAGGCCCGTGTCTATATTGGACCGAAGAGAGAAGACACTCAAGAACAAGACTATCAAGTTAGTCCGAGTTGCTTGGGGTCATCACTCTTTGGGTGAGTCAACGTGGGAGCGTGAGGATGATATCCGATCGTGATATCCCGACCTATTTGACTCGTGAGGTATAATATCTTCCTTATGCCTCATGTCTTCGATTCCTTGCTTGCATGATTGATTGGTTGATTGATTGATTGCCTAGTATAGCTTGCCTGTGATAGTATAGCTTGTTCTTGTCCCTCTAGCTAGCCTCTTAATTAAATTCCGAGGACGGAATTCTTTTAAGGTGGGTAGAGTTGTAATGCCTGTGGTTCGTATTGCGTATCTTGGTATACGTATACGTAATTTGACCCGTATTGCATGTCTCCCTGCTTAATTTATTCTAGCATTTCATTAGCTGGTTTATTCTTGGGTTAGTTCGGCTGTCTTGGTTTACTTTAGTTCATCATGAGCCAAGGTGAACCCTCCTACCTACCACCACCCTTCTTATTTAATCATTTTCCCTCATTCTCTCTCTTCATTTACTTCTTCTTCTCCACCATTACTTCTTCAACCACCAGGAGAGTGAGAGAGAGAGCTTAGGCAAGTGCATCTTGCTTCATGGAGGAACACAAATTTTATTGTTCTATTCTCTTCTTCACAGCATTCTAAAATACTTTAGTACTTGGCATTTTTAATTTCCATGACTCAATTTGTGTATATCTAAGTTTATAGTATTTTTGGATTTTTTGGGTTTTGATCTACTTAACATTGTTATTTCCAAGTTTTGATGGTTCCATGTTGTAGAGAATTTTGTTCTACCCCATTTTGACCTATGGAAGTCCAAATTTGGACTTACGGTGAAGGTTTTATGGAACTTGGAAGCTAAGGGTTCCATGGCCATCCTTCTCAGGTTTTTCTGAGAAGATGGGTCCCCACTTACTCAGCCGCATAGATGGATACCCACTTACTCAGCCGCATAGATGGGTACCCACTTACTCAGCCGCATAGATGGGTACCCACTTACTCAGCCGCATGAGATTCACTTACTCAGCCGCAAAGATGGGTACCCACTTACCCAGCCGCATGAGATTCATTTCACTCAGCCGCATAGATGGGTACCCACTTACTCAGCCGCATGAGACCCACTTACTCAGCCGCATGAGACTCATTTACCTAGCCGCATAGATGTGTACCCATCTACTGCCGCATGAGCCCCCAATCTACCCTTGGCCGTATAGTATCTAATTGGGTTGTTTTTCTTGTCCTATTTGGCTGATTTATGGCCAGAATTTCTTCCAACTCCCAACATAAAAGTTGTAGATCTTTTCCTTGGCTTCAAGAATATGTTATTAACTATTTATGCAACTTTTCTCATTTACAATGATGTAAGGATAGAACACGATAGTGGCCCGTCATGGCGTACTCTTGATAAGTAACCCTGACATGATACACCTCGATATGTTGTTACGACAGCTAGCACGACATGACAAGTATGAAAGACCTGGACACCGTGGGCGATTGTGTTTGTATAAATAAACTGATACTGTCTTGCATCATGTCTAGGATGGGAATCCCTGAGTACCACGGTCAGGGGTACCTACTGAAATTGACTAAAGCTAATTAACTAGAATGATTCAGTAGTCATGAAGAGGTTTCCAGCTACAGGCAATCCCGTTATCTGGGCGCATTAAGTGGACTTGTAGCCTACCGACGAGTAGGACACATTTCCAGCACACAGTCATGTGGTGCACCCTTCATAAACGGACATTCGACCCGGATAACCGGATGGTCTGCAGGGCTTGTGGCTGTTGGGATAATCTCATTGCATCTTGCTAGTAACTAGGCTGTGATAACCCTAGTTAGTTAAAAGTATCAAGCCGTACTCTTGATTGGCCGTGATTGATTGGATGGAGTTTATTCCAGCTTAGTCTTATCCTGATCTTGTGCAAGATTGTAACATGACATGATTATTGATGCTTGCCTTAATAATAACGATCGGGGGTCCAGATCTGTTCAGCGAAGGGTTACAACCCCGGTCCTTATTTGGTTTAAGGGTTGTAACCTGGCTCCCGGAGCAGTTCTGTGTCCTCTCTTCGTTTATTGTCTTATTGCACCCCATGCCATGCTCGTCATGTTTTACCTTACTTCAACAAGCATGATTAATTATTTATACCGGCCTCAACAATAAAGATCGGGGGTCCAGATCTGTTCAGGCGAAGGGTTACAACCCCGGTCCTTGTTTGGTTTAAGGGTTGTAACCTGGCTCCCGGAGCAGTTCTGTGTCCTCTCTTCGTTTATTGTCTTCACTGTACCAATAGTATTTGAGACGGGTTTCTATTCAGGTGAAGGGTTACAACCCCGGTCCTTGTTTGGTTTAAGGGTTGTGACCTGGCTACTTGAATGGTTTCCTCGTACTCAGTTTACTGTTGTTATCTCTATTATTATCAGTTCTTTATTTATTATCTTTAATATTCTATTGTGATATACTGGTTTTAGTTCCTAAGTGAAGCCTCCTTGTGGCACTTGCTCTTTCTAGGGTTTGACCCAGCTGGTTTTGTGTGGCCACATATCGGAGCAGCACCAGAGGATCCACCTGTCTTCCAGCCAGATGGTGACCACCAGGCGTAACCCTGGCAACGAGTAGGTTTCTTTTTGTCCTCCCACTTTATTGTAGAATTATTCTTTTGAGGCGTTTAGCCGGCGAGCACGTGTTATTTCGTATTGTACCTTATTTACTATCTGCCTACGGGCTGTAACATGATTGACGGATCCTAGGGTTGATCATGTATGACTAAACTCTTGCTATTCCTGACATTTTGTAACGACTAGCTTCATGATCAGCTGAATATGTAATGTTTGGGACGCCTTACCATTGTATATTTGGTGATCTTACATCTTGTAACACTTACTTACTTGCTTGTGATTGAGA
This sequence comes from Iris pallida, assembly GCA_029216955.1. Classification (NCBI taxonomy): domain Eukaryota; kingdom Viridiplantae; phylum Streptophyta; class Magnoliopsida; order Asparagales; family Iridaceae; genus Iris; species Iris pallida. Next base: position 3,916,296 of record JANAVB010033820.1, read on the forward strand.
CAATAGGCTTGTTCATGACCATAAGAGACTGTTGGCTTGTAGTTAAACCCTCATGTATCTAGACAGCCGTGACCGTATAGCGAGGTGGGTTGCACTTCAATATACATAGCTGGCTATGTACGCCCCCGCTCTCCAGTATTCTGGTTCTGGGGCGTTACAATGCCGCCTTCAGAATATTCTCCTCTCGTATTTTGACCTGGTGATATCCCGATCTGAGGTCAATATTCGAGAAAATCTTCGCTCCGCTCAGCTGATCGAAAAGGTCATCGATCCTGGACAGAGGGTACTTGTTCTTGATTGTGATGTTGTTTAATACCTGATAATCTATGCACATCCGTACGGTTCCATCCTTCTTGGGCACGAACAAAATTGGTGATCCCTAGGGCAAAGCTCCATCTTAAATCCCTGGGCCTTCAGCTCATCTATCTGGTCCTTCATCTCCTTAGCCTCCTTGTGGTTGACTCTGTAGCTTCTCTATGAAATAGGGGATGAACCAGGTACTAGATCGATAGTGAACTCCACGTCTCGATCAGGGGGTAATCTAGGTAAGTTATCGGGAAAGACATCTAAGAATTCCGCTATCAGGGGATGTAGGGGTCTGGAATCTTCTGTGATGGATGTGTAGGAGACACACTCCAAGCTCTCTGGTGCTCGAGCTACTTCAAATTCAGGTCCCCCAGGTGGACTAAAGATAACACAACCCGATGACAGTCTATCAGGGCGTGTTGCTTGCTCATCCAATCCATTCCCAAGACTACATCGTAGTTAGGAAGAGGCATATCAAGAAGGGGTGCTAGAAAGGTATGACCGAAAATGGTGATAGGGCATGTACAAGTCTCTGTGATGGGGATAGGTCCCCCTCCGGTCATAACTCTACAGATCAACTTACTATACCCTACATCTATATGATATACAGCAATAAAATTCGAAGATATGAAACTGTTCCAGAATCAAATAGGCATAAAGCTGGGTGCGAGTGTAATAAAATAGCACCTGCGATGACATCTCCTTCAAGTTCTGGCTCCGCTTCATGCTCCTCAACGGCCAAGGCAAAAGCTTGCCCGGCCCTGTGCTAGTTGTAGCCCTGCTGCTGGGTAGGAAGTGGACCCTTCTGTTGTCCAGCTCCAGCTCTGTTGAATGCCGTATGGCAGTCCCTGATCTGGTGGGTGGTAGGCCCACAAGAAAGGCAGTGACCTAGTCTCTTCCTATATATATCCGATGTGTGCCCGGGTCTCTTGCAATAAGTGCAGGTGATGTTCCTCTGCTGGTTCTGCTGGGGTGTCTTATGCTGCTGCTGCTGAGAGGGCTTGCTGTTGTTGTTGTTGGGCCTCTTGAAATTGCCATGATGATTGCTGTTGGATCCGGGGTGCTCCCTCTTGGTTCGGCCGACTAAGCTGGCCTCCACATCTTGAGCCACCTTCAGCATCTTGTCATATGTCTTGGCTCCATTTGCGGCAACCATGGTGCGGATTTCCTCCCGCAGTCCATGTCAAAATTTCTGGGCACGTTCCACCGGGTCTGCTACCAAGCGAGGTGCAAACCTGCCGAGTCGCTTGAACTCAGCTGTGTACTCTTCGATAGTACGGTCTCCTTGCTTCAAGTCGTAAAATTGCCAATTGAGCCACATCTAGCATTTCTAAAATAACAATAAATGAAAATGTGAGACAGTTTAAGAAACATTATATGTTTTTGTAAATAATAGTAAAAGACAATAAGCAGTATGGTCTCTGATGTCATATATGATGAAATGTTATGCTAGTGTTTTGAGTATATAACAGGGCATGTGACCAGCTGGGATAGAGGTAAGATGTATACTAATTGTTTTTGTACATAATCTTTCCATGCTCCGGCCAATTGACAGAATAAAGCTCTGTCAATTGGAATAGTTAGACTAGTGTAGATGACAGTAATTATTATTATCGGATTGTATTATGGTAACTATTTGCTAATGTAGTAATATAATGTTTAATTATAGTAATTATTAGGCTATGAGTAGTTATCTCCCCGTGCGTGCACCCGTGCCCGTTTCCGACCTCCTTGGCGTTCCGACGCTTCGTTCCGAGTCCGAGGCCTCCCCTCGATGCGCCTTTGTGCAAGTTTCTGGTAAGGTTCTGTTCCAAAAACCTTCTGTTATTTTGTACAGAACCTTTCCATGCTCCGGCCAATTGACAGAATAAAGCTCTGTCAATTGGAATAGTTAGACTAGTATAGATGACAGTAATTATTATTATCGGATTGTATTATGGTAACTATTTGCTAATGTAGTAATATAATGTTTAATTATAGTAATTATTAGGCTATGAGTAATAATAATTATATTTTTTTAAGAATAGGTTTTATTAAGTAATAATAATTGACAAAATAATTACTTTTGAATAAAATACATGTTTTGTCGAAATAATAAATATTAAGAAAATAACTTTTTAATAGTATTTTAGAGATTAATATTTTTAAGGAATTTAGGTTTTCCAAAACTATTTTTTAATAATATAGAAATTATTTACCGATCAATACTAATAAAACGATTTTTCTTAGAAATCCATTTTTAACCATTTTATTTACCGAAATCAATTATTTTAGCAACTAAAAATTAATTATTTTTCTGTACAAAAAATGACAGAAGGTTTCTGGGACAAAACCTTACCAAAAGTTTGCACGAAGAAGCACCGAGGGGAGGCCTCGGACTCGGAACGAAGCGTCAGAACACCAACGAGGTCGGGAACGGGCACGGGTGCACGCACGGGACGTGCGGACGCACGGGGAGGTCGCGCTGGACACGCGGACAGCACGGGACTGGCACGCGCGGGCGGGAACCGGTGCTGGCGGGTGCGCGCGGGCGGGGCCGGCTGGCTGGGCGCGGCGCGCGGTCGGGGCCGCGCTGGTCGGACATGGGCGGGCCCGACGGCGACGCGGCGCTGTCGTGGGCGTGCACGGGGAATAGCACGGAAAGGCGGGGGAGAGTGGTCCGGATTTGAAGAGGGCGGCGAGCCGGACGCGGGGGTGCCTTCGGATTCGGATTTGGTGGAGTAGATTGGGAGATGGAAGAATTTTTGTGAAAGTGAAAGATGGGGAGTCACTGTTCTGTGAGATGGTTTCTGTAAGATGGGTTGTACGTAAGGGAGAAGGGAGAAAAGGGGTACGTGGGGGCACTGGGTACGGATCTGAGAGGGAGAACCGGGGAGTGTGGAGAATGGGTAAGTTTTGGGTTGAACTTGGATTTGGGCTCAAAAAGAGAGATAAATAAGCAAATAATTAATAAAAAGAAATGAAGCCTAAGACAACTCAATTAATTACAACTAAAATAAACATATTAAAATTGTGGGCTTCATATTATCGCCGACAGCTGATTGATGATACCCTGAACCTCGTTCAGATGTTGTGCCACCGAGGCACCCTCTGTGTACTTCAAGTTGACGAGTTGACGAATAAGAAACGTCTTGTTGCCACCCGTCTTCCTTTCGTACATCGAATGCAATTTCTTCCACAATGCTTTTGTCGAACTCTCTATGGATACGTGATGAAACACCGAGTCGTCCAGCCATTGGCGAATGAATCTAACGGCCTTCCGATCCAGTCATTTTCAGTCTTCAGCAGCTTTGATGTCTTTGCGTTGTCGCCCTCCAACGGGCCATGCAAGTCCTTGCACCAGAATAGATCCTTCATCCTTGGCTTCCAAATCACTCAGTTCTTTTCCTGTGAGGGTGATCATACGAGTGTTCATCTGCTCCTAAACATGGTTGCCAGAACCTCCAAAGCTCTGATACCAATTGTTGGACATCAGACCAGAACGAACCGAACCTTCGCTCTGATACCAATTGTTAGGCGCGTGCGAAAACGTTTGCCAACCCACCTGATCACCCCCCCCCCCCCCCCCCGTCTAACGGACACCAAGCACAAGATAAAGACAAGTATATGGCGGTGACGTACGTCACCTGGACAAATCTCAACCTTTAATAACTCAGATGAAATTACAAAATTGACAGAACTCACGTTGAACTATTTGCCCTAATAGGTTCAACCACCTCACCACTCTCAAGAAGAAAAAGGTTATCAAGTTAATATATGCAGAAAGTCAACATCGGCTTGAAAAAAAAACACAAGGAGAAATGAACACAAGTCGATTGCAATCGGGTTTGCACTCGCAAAGTGAAAAGGTAAATTCCATTTAGGCCCTGTTTGGTAAAGATGAAGTGGGCCTGGATTCCTAAGTTTGGGTGAAGTGGGGAAGGGAATTTAAGTCCGGGTGTTTGGTTGGTGGGGGAAGAGGGGAAGGGAACTGGCAGAAGTGACTGCTGCCAGTTCCTGTCGCGGGATTTTGGTTGGGTTTTTGGGCTGCTCCACATCCGGAGTTGGCAGCCGGATGTGGGTGGGAGTTTTTTTTTTTAATTAAATTTTTTCACTTTTCTTTCAAAAAAAATCTTAATTAGTTGTAGATTTTATTTTATTTTGCTAACAACCACACTAATTTCTTGCTGATTAATATAATTAATTTAATTAATAGTTTTTTTCTTAGTAATTTTAATAGTTTTTGCTAACAGTCGCATTATAATAATTTTTAATAGTAGTATAATTAATGTAATTAATAATTTTTTTCTTAGTAATTTTAATATTTTTTCCTAACAGCCGCATTATAATAATTTTTAATAGTAGTATAATTAATTTAATTAATAGTTTTTTTCTTAGTAATTTTAATATTTTTTGCTAACAGCCGCATTATAATAATTTTTAATAGTAGTATAATTAATGTAATTAATAGTTTTTTTGCTAACAGGCGCACTATTTTTTTTTTGCTAACAGCTGCACTAAATTTTTTTAAAATGGAAAAAATAGTTAGATAATTAATATAATCAATGTAATTAACAGTTTATTTAATTTTGAGTTGATAAATTTTGAGTTAATTTTCCACTTTCCACTTTCCTATTCCAACCAAACACATTTATCTAATTTTCATTTCCCACTTTCCACTTTCCTATTCCAACCAAACACATTTGTCCCCTACTAGGGGGACAAGGAAGTATATGAATTCCAATCCATCTTCCATCTTTGTAAGTCCAAATCCAAAAAAATTCACACTTACAGTTTAGCAAACAGGCCCTTAGAAGAATCATCAAGAAAGTCGAGGGTGGGGGTAGGGGATGAGGCTGGGGAAGAGGGGGATGGATATGTAATGCATGGTGTGATGACTAATTATGTCCACTTAAGATTCTGATGAAGTGATCATATCTAAGTTTATGTTGCTGTTGAAATTTTCATGATAACAACAGTAATAATACCATACAATCTAATATGTGATTGAATTTCATTGGGAATCTACAAAGAACTTTTGGACCTATATACAAGTAACAAAAAAAATGGAACATCTCATAAAAGAATAGCTTTCTTTAGAGCATCATTAGTAGATGATGTTCAAAATTTTATTTTGAGGTCCAACATTTTAAAAAAATAAGTAAATGTAGAATGGGTTAGGCTTGTATGAGAATAGTAAAAAATGATAAAATGAGCTTTGGTCCCGAAGATTGTGTGGTCAAAAATTAAAGTGAGAAAAAAAATAATGTAAATCTAGAATTGGACTCCAAATTGGGACTTACTATTCTACAAAATAATTTCCTACATTCTGAATCTAGAATTTCTCAGGCCCAACCTATAGCTCATGTGGGTGGGTTGGGTCTGAAAATCTAGAAATTGAAACCTAGGATGGGTCTTACAGTTCTACAAAATGAGCACCTACATTCTAAATCTAGAATCTAGAAAATGGATTGGACCTTACTAATGATGTGGCGGGGGAAGGAGCAGAGTAGGAGGAAGGAGGAGGCGGCGATGAGGAAGAAGGAACAGAAGCGCAAATCCTAGGGTTTGGGTAGATCACCAGAGAGAGCAAATCCTAGGATTTGGACACACATTTTTTTACCTAGTAACACTCAAATTCTGAAAATTGAACACATCATATCCAACCAACGCCAAATCAAATCCTGCAACTCACAATTCTCCCAACACTCAAATCCCTCGTTTCTCCAATAATACAATTCCAGACTAACAACAATCAATCAAAATTACACAATCATATATATTCCTTCCTAACTCTACAAAAGTACCAAATAATAAGTAATTAGATATAATCCTAGTAATTAGATATAATCCTAGTAAAAAAAGGCAAATGTTAAAGGTCACCCTATTTTTACTAAGGGCCACCAACTTAAAACTTTAAAAAAAATTACAAGTTTGTCATTTTGAAAACACTAAGGGCCACCCCACTTCTGTCAACTGAGGACTTGCCTGCAGTCCAAAGTGAAGACATGACTGCAATGCTGGCCTGCAGTCCTCAATTTGACAGACTTTTTTTTTTTTACCTACAGTGACTGCAGGACTTGCCTGCAGTCCAAAGTGAAGAGAGGACTGCAGTGCTGGCCTGCAATCCTCTTTTTTGTTTTTGTTTTTTTTCGTTCCTCTTGGTGGCCCTTAGTAAATCACTTTACATTAGGTTGCTCTTAGTAAAAATTTGAGAGGGTCATGGTTGTCTTTAGTAGGATGGTTGTCCTTAGTAAAAATGGGTGGCCTTTAACATTTGCCTAAAAAAAATCGAGAAAGCAAAAGCCTTTCCCCCTTCTTCTTTGGATTGTTATGTGATTTACATAAGTGCCCCTGTCGTCTGCACTAGCCCTTGTCTTAGGTCACCTGACCCATTTGTCCTACGAGTCTAAATTTTGGAGCCCAAACCTAACAAAATGAAGCATCAGAGCCCTTTGGAATAGTCACATGTTCATATATAATGGACTGTTTGGTACCGTAAATATACTTTGTGTCAATCATGTTCTATCTTATAAATATAATTTTTAGTAGACACTAGTATCGTACATGTGCATACAAAATATTAAAAAAATTAATTAAAATTTTAAATATATATTTAGATAATACCTAATTAGTTTAAATATAGTTAAAAATTTTGTTTTTTTAGAACTTTGTACATATGTTTAGATAATATCATATAGTTAAATATAATTAAATATTAAATATATTTTAATTTGAATTTGTCATATGTTTATAGAATTTTTTATATATGTTCAAATAGTTTTAAGAATTTAACTTATTTTTACAATTAGTCATAATAATATTAAATTATAAGAATTAAAAAAATTATTAATTACTACAAATACCTTGTACGGCTCACGTTTTGGATTGTTTCTAAGTAGTATTATAATAGTAGAGATAATTACACCGAAAAAATTTAGTAGCGATAATTATTTATTTTTTTAAAGAAAAAATATAATAATATTTTAAATAGATAAAGTGTTACATTTATAGAAGAAACAAATTGATACATAACTAATTAGGAAAGCAAATCTGCTCCCATCAAAAACAACACCTCCTAAGTTTCAAAATAGTCTAGTTTTATGGAATATTTCTGAACAATAATTTCTATAGTAAAAAAATATACTGTAAAAATTTATGTTTCTTAATATTGAATCATTATTTAATTAATATATAGTAGGTGTATACAAAAATCTACTCTCTATCAAGCGGTAGTCAATAAATACCGGGAAATTAGTATTGCCAATAGACAGGTGATAGGTGCTAAAAACAAAATAACAATTAACAGATTTTTCTCCCTTTCTTCGTCTTCAAGGAAAAGAAAGAGAGGAACGAAGCGGCGATGACGAACAGTTTCTTCCTATTCTGCGCGTGCATCGACCAGGCGAGCGTCGGCGTGGTGGAGCGGTGGGGCCGCTTCTTACGCCTGGCGTCGCCGGGGTTCCACTTCTTCAACCCCTTCGCCGGCGAGTGCCTGGCCGGCGTCCTCTCCACCCGCCTCTCCTCCCTCGACGTCCGCATCGAGACCAAAACCAAGGTCCCCCCCCCCCCCCCCCCCCCCCCCCCCCTCCCTCCCCCCTTTCTTATGCAAAGTATTCGTGTTGATGAAGTTTGCATCGACACGACAATGAATCATAACCGTTTCGTTCTAGTAGCGGACACGGCATAAATTTTGGCGTGTCCTAAGATATTTTGGAGCGATCCGTATCGTGTCCGGCACGAAAACGACACGACGGTGGTATTTTGTCTATTCAATTTGATGTTCAGTTGTATTTTGGAGTGCCTGTGGACACGCCACAGGCGTTGACTTCAGGGAGTCGGCGCTTCCTAGATCTAGAGTTTTTCTTTCCAGTTTAGAATGGATCTCTAGTATTAAACAAGCGGATCCTTGTTTGCCCCTTCCGTAGAAGTAAAACCTGGGACCTCCCTTTTGTAATGGAAGTGTGACAATTTTTCACTACAGGACCTATTTTGTTGCAAATGGTTTTGAGTAAATAAAGACACCTACCATAATTTGAGACGAGGTTCGTCATATCGGTATCGGATCGGTTCCCGAACCTTCATATGAGTATAGGTATCGGTGGTTTTGACAGTCGACGGTTTTGGATTGGAGTTTTTGAGTTCTTATTTTCGGAAAGCTAATCAATGATTACAAATTAGTAAAGCTAAAAAAATTGATACATTTAGGCATAATTCAATTGCACCTTTTTTCATGTTAGCTCTGAATGAATTAATATTCAACATTGATGAATTGTTCACCTGCAATTGATATTATCCGTTATTTACTTGTTTTTAGAGAAAGAATACCTGCTATATAGAATGAATAATATCAAGATTATCAAAATGTTGCGAATTTATAAATATACAACTACAATAAACTATAATGGTTATAATGTGTCAATAAGGAATCTTATTGATACACCATAGCATGTCAATCTTTGGCACAAATCGGTTAATTGTTTGGAAAATGTTTTTGGTACTTTTATATTTCTTTTTCTTTTTCTTTTTTCTTTGCTGTATTGACGGGAAAGACAACTCCAGTGATACGCAGTAGTGGCCATATCACCCACTATCAGTGTGTGTCAATACCAGATCAATACTGGCCAACAGTAATACGATACGGCCGATACATATTGGTATTGGCTGATACCATGAACCTTGGTTTGGAACTTGGTGTCGGTCAAAAGTGGCTTGTATTGGCTGTTTGTTATGTTCCAGATTTGGTCCAAGTCTTGTGGAGACTAATTGAAACAAAGACACGATGTACCTCTTGGTTGATACCATGAAACTTGTAAGGATCATAGTTGTGAAATGTGAAAAGAGCACTTAGGTGCCATGTTCCTTCAGGGCCTAGTGACAAAGCAAAAAAGAAGGTGTGTTCCTGAGCAGAGCAAATCAAAGAAGAGAAAAGAAAAGCTTATGTATATTATAATAACAACAAAGACTCTTGAACTTGAAACTGCCGTGTTGCTCTGTTGATCTGTTCTAGGCCACACTTGTTCGAGCAAAAGTGGGAAGCTTCAGTGGCGGAGTTAGCAACTTTAGCAACAACCCAAATACCTATAGTTTTCCAATGTTTATAATCTTTCAAATTTGACAGGGGCATAACAGAAACAGCAGCATTAGTTGCAAAAAATATAATCCCAAGGCTAAACAAGCATTAAAAGCTCCATTATCAAGTAAATTGCGATGGACTTGCACTCACCTCAGCACCTACAGGTGAATAATTGAATGCATACTCCCAGAAAATGGAAGAAAGAGTTTCCTTTGGGAAAAAAACAGAACTGGGAAGTGACCCTGTGTCCTTGATTCCAAGGCCCTTTCAAAGGGAAGGGTATCAAAGAGCCAGCACACATCCAGTAGATCATTGGTGTCCTATCTTGCTTAATTCGAGGAATTCTTTCTTTGCATCCTCTTGGCCCTGTCTTCCACAATATTGTACCACAGGAGTAGATTTGATATAAGGCAATAACATTGAATGTCAACAATTCCGTAAAGGACTACATTGTCCGTGGGCATGACCGTGGGCCCATGTGGCCAAATCCCATTGATAGGATATCCGGTGGTGGGCCCAAGCAAATAGGGGGGGCCAATGGAATTTGGCCACGTTGGTCTGCGGTCACGCCCGCGTTCAAATCCCATTGACAGGATATCCGGTGGTGGACCCGAGCAAATAGGGGAGGCCAATAGAATTTGGTCACGTGGATCTGCGGTCACGCCCTCGGTCATAGACCACGGGCAAAATATCATTTCCGTTCCGTAAAAGTAAACTATTATCACAATTCTCACACGGTCAACTCTGAGAAAGATGAGCACAGAGCAGTTGGGTAGGATGAACAGAATGTGAGATGGAGACATTTTTAGAAATAGTTGTCACTTGTCAAAATACTTGTCGACAACGACCATTTTTAGGGGCCGGCTGCTTATGCTGCTATTTGTTATGGACTTAGGGTGAGCACCGGCTGCTTCTGCTGCTATTTGTTAGGGTGAGGCGGTGAGCACAGGCTGCATGTGAAAATGGATGGGCTGCCGGCTGCATATATCCCTAAAAAAAATTCAAATTTTTTTTGGCAGTGCTCCACCTCTGGGAAGCTTCAATGGTGCTTGAACCCCAGTCCCCAGATGGGGATGGTCAATGATGTTATTGGGTCCCTGTGTGGGCTCGTTCTTGTATGCAACAAAAGCAATGTGTGGGTATGGCTGAAGTGAGACACGACATTCCTTAGATCTGAGCTTCTTGCCTAGGCGTGCACCTAGACACTTGTAATAAACTATGGCAACAAAGACACCTAATAAAGTGAAAGTTAGAAATACTACTACCTGTTGCCTTATTGACGTGTATTGGGTGATGAATCTTGCTCGAGAAAGATGCATCATATGCATTCAGCAAATTTTTATATGAATGTCCGAGAGAGGAACTGATATTGGTATCAAAGTACAAATTAAAAAAGTCTTGCTTAAATTGTAAATACTGATTCAGACAAATATTTCATGAAATCTCCAAGATAAGAATATTACTTTGTCATTTATTATCCTTATCTACACAGGCGACTACTGTTTTTAATAATACAGATCAGTTTTGTTAGCAAGAGTGATTTTAGTAATAACATATGGCTAACATATTTATGATGATCATAATAATTATCATCTAAGCATTCTGCCATTAGAATGGGGTTAAGTATGGTGCATGAGAAAACTCGACAAATGAATTTCTGAAGGTTTTATGACCTACCATCAATGTGTTGGTTCCAAATTACTTGCCAGGGTAACTATGCACGAGACAATGCATTAGCATCAAACCTAGAATGCCTATTGTCAAACAGGTGGATGTTTTGGTCATGCAGTTTAACTTTAAGCTCATGGGACAAAGGAAATACTTTCTTTTAGACTAGAAAATACGCTAGATGAAGAGGTAAAATGATATGGTTTGCTATATGAAATTGCATTCGTCTCCATGACCTTACCAATATTCAAAATATTTATGCAATTGAAAATTAAATGATCAGTAAGAAGTCCATCATTACTCTGAGTGAGCTCAATTGGAACCGGGAAAATGTTTGTTACCCATTTATTAATTTGATCTAGATAATTTCAATTTAGGTAATATATTTGAACTTTTTGAACTTTTGAAGGTAGCTTTTCTCTTAAGTCAACTACTATCACTATAAAAAAAAAAAAACAAAACAAAACTACTATCACTATATAAAACAATACGGTCAGAACTAAAGCTAGCAGGTTAAGAACCAGATTAAGGGGTAAGTAAGTGTATCAGGTTAAATTTCTGATGATATGTCAAATAATATGAATTACGAACAAACTGTATACAGTCTTTACCTTTATATATATATTTTTTTTATAGTCTAAGATTTATTTAGTGCTGAAAACCGTTCTACAAGAGTCCGATCCAAAATGCCAAAACTACTGCATTTGAAACTCTAAAGGAGACTGAAGCATAGATTGTTCAACCTTGCTCTCAACCCTGTTGTGCTCTCTAAAATAGAATGTCCAACAGTTGTCAGCTGGTATCAGAGTATCCAAGCATTCAGTATATCTAACATAAGAATAAATGCATATTATATGGGCTTCACATTTGTTCTAGTATCAATTTTTGCAGATGTATTCTTTAAGGAACTGATTTCAATCAAGGAATAAACTTAATAACTTTTATTCTGTCAAATGGAGTCAAAGAAGGTTGGTTCCTATTGAATCAGTAATACATTCTCTTCTTCCTTTATTATTTAGACATATGTGTACCTATTGGTATGCTAAGATGTTTCTAATATATTGGGGTTGTTTCTTATTTATGGTTTTGTTTGAAAATTCCGACTGCTAATATCTAATTTACATTCTACCAGGATAATGTTTTTGTGCAACTGTTGTGCTCGATTCAGTACCGTATAATCAAAGAAAGTGCAGATGATGCTTTCTATGAGTTGCAAAACCCTAAAGAGCAGATTCAAGCTTATGTTTTTGATGGTACCTTCTTGTTATCCTATGAGTTTTATATATTTGTATGTTTATCTGCACTTACCCTGCTTGTGATGTTTTCTTGCTTCATATCATAGTTGTCAGAGCTCATGTTCCTAGAATGACACTTGATAATCTCTTTGAGCAAAAGGGCGACATCGCACAAGCTGTCCTAGAGGAACTTGAGAAGGTAGTTTACATTACTGCTTTAATCTGTGACTGAATTTAGGAGTTCACAACCTTCTATTAGCTTCGTGGAAAAATGATTCGTGGATTTTTCAAATCCTTTTTTGGGTGCATAAGGGTGAAATGTTACTTCATCGTCCTATAATTCATGTCCAAAAATCATTTTGTTAATATTTTTTCTTGAGTATATACTTTCATGCATTATTGTTCGTTAACATAGCGACTCCTTGGTTGCAATATCCACCTTGGTGCTTACTGTCATGACCTCAACCAAATTGTTTCATATAGTTTTGGAAGATGACTAATTGAAACAGATCTGCAAATATATGCTCCTTCAGATTGTAACTGTAACATAATTCTCACCACATAAATCACTGCTCCGTTGAAAATTAAGCGTCTTTAGGATGAGTTTCACGAAAAGAAAAGCTTAACAATCTTTAAGTCGAATGAGAAATGAGTATAAGAACAGATATGACTTTGAAAGACACTGAGATGTTCTTTTCAATATTAAAATTCTCCTTTTTGGTAAAATTACTTGAGAGGTTTTTGGAAACAGTTGGATGTATGGGGACATAGCTTCCCTGTTCCCACCATTGACCAACAACATGAAGCATGTGTAAGCACATATAACAATTGCTTAAGATATTGTAATCTGCTTTCTGAATATGAAATTTCTCCTTTTTGTTAAAATTACCTAATGATTGTTAGGTGAAGCAGCTTTAAGCCATACAACTCTACAAACCATAGTATAATCTGCATACATTGTACTCTTGGGTATTTGTCTCCATTTACGATTACTATAGCTCATCTGTAGGAATCGATTGGACCTTTTTCTCCATTAATTCTTCTTTATCATTCTGCATCAAGCTCCAAGTCTTAGTCTTTACTGAAATAATTTTGCCTACCTCGTTCTTTTAGACGCAAAGTTATTGTCAATTTGTAATTGTTATGTTTCAAAGATAAAAAATACCACATTTTCAGTTTCTCAAGATAATGACAGTAGAAAGTCTGGCATCATCATCGTTGTCGTTGTCATCATCATCCAAGAGTCGGCTATGGAACATAAGAAAGCTCCATACAAGATTTCACAATTTGATGACCGTCTGTTAACATGTCAACCCTCTAAGTGGTGCCAAATTCCTAGCCAAGATAGTATGAACATAGAGGGCTATGCCATAAAACCTAGGTGACCAGTTGGCGGTAGACAGACCTACCTTTTGGATTGTAGTCTAAGCTTATGCAACCAAGGAGCACCCTTCAAGTTCCCTAGACTACTAAGAGTACGAAGAGGTGATACAATTTTGTTTAGGGAATTACATTCATCTCTGACACATTATGTCGAAAAGTGAAGGAATGACAACCCAACAGTATAAATTCTCACTTATTATTTATTATTATCCTTCTTGGTTCTCTAAGCCTTAATTCTCCGGTGTATCCCTTATAGATATGATTTGGCATTACACAGTATCGGTATCGGTATCGGTATCGGTATCGGTATCGGAATCGGAATCGGACTATTCCTATGAGTATTGGTATCGGCGATATCGGTAGTATCGGCGGTTTCGGATCGGAGTATCGGATTTTTTGGTATCGGAAAACAAATAATTGTTAATAAATTATTTACATTTAAAAACATATATTTTATACATTTAGGCATAATTTTAAGTATTTTCAGTGCTATTTCTTAGTAGTTTTAAAATTAAATGAAATAGTAGTCACCCTTACCAATTGGTTTACATACAATAGATTGATTTCTTTTCTTTCTTTTACATGCTTTTACAATCTTATTATGCTTTAAACCCTTGCTGATTTGTCTTTTTCGTTTAATTTTCTTTGCCGAATTGACCGGAAAAGTGACCCCCAGTGTCGATATCGGTCAGTATCGGGTATCAGTCAGTATCGGATCGGGACATGCCAAACCGTATCGGTATCGGCCGTATCGGATCGGTATCGTCCAATACTTTAAACCATATTATGTGCTTTGTTTCATGAGCTCCAATTCTGGCACCTACTTCCCTTGCTTTACTATGTTATTATGTCAACAATGCCAACATATGTTTGTATACAAAGTAATATATACGCGTGTGGTATTTCTTCTACACAATGTTATCACTATACTACATGGTTTGGTGATTCTTAAATATTCTATTATTTGCAATTTGGTCAGGTGATGGGAGCCTATGGCTATAACATAGAACAGATACTCATGGTTGATATCATACCAGATCCCGCTGTAAGGAAAGCCATGAATGAGATAAATGCAGGTGCATACTTTTCCTTGCTGAGTTTGATAAACTATAAGAGGAAGTTCTATAATCTCATTAATATATATTTTTGATTGAGCATTCTTATTTTTCTCCTTTTGGAGGTGTCATTCCATCTCTATTAGGATTGTCTGATATAGCAAATGGTATCGTGTTACATTTTTCCTTCTTGAATCATTTCTACTCCAGGGGAACTTGCATGATGCTTCTTGGTTGCATGAGCTTAAACTACATAACCAAAATCTATCGACCTGTCAACTAGTCCTCTAGGTCTTATGGCATGGCCTCTCTTGCTCATAGCTACCTTTGCTAGGGATTCGGCAATAGCTTAGAGTTAGAGGTCAATATCCGGTTGAAATCCGATCATTAAAAAATTGCCAATTCTTTTCTGGAACTTTTTTCTGCACCACAGCCAACCCCCATTCAAATGGGACAAGACTTAGATGATGATAATGACTGTCATTGTTTTCCTTAAACTATTACGCGAACTGTCAAATTTTGGACGTGTAATTTAGCTTCTTTACATAATAGTTATTTTCTTTAAATTTCTAGACACTTTTTGAGTGAATTAATTTTAGTTTTAACTGTGACCTTCATCCTGGTTGTAAACATATGACTGGATACTGGTAATTCTTACTTTTGAGAAGTCATACAGTAGAACAAGAGAATGACAGCTCTATAGTAGAAAGCCTTTGATAAATTTATTATCAATCAATTTTGGCCCGGAGTTGAGGTTATTTGGCAACTGGTCTGAGTAACTTAAGAAGATATAGGTGGATTGGATTAGTATATTACTTTCTGTGAGTGATAATAACCAGGAATGTTTGTGCTTCTCCACTCTCTCTGGAGACTACTTGAGGACTACGCAGGTGAAGTGATATTTATGAAAGGGATGTAAAGTATAACAGGGTAGAGAGCCAAAAGGAGAACTCTTGATGAAGATGAATGATTCAATGGACTGAGAAAAGGATCATGAGGAGCAGTGTCTCAGTTTAGTTTCTTCTTGCAGCTTATATTTGAGAAATTAAGAAAGAGGTACTAAATTAATTTTTCTTTTTATTGATAAATATTCTATAGAACTTTTTTTATATTTTGATGTATGATATATTGAAGATATTTTTGAAGCATATTTATTGGATTATGTTGAAATTGCAACCAAAAGGCCTTGGAAACGTACAATACTTGGTGGTTACTGTTATGGTCACATGACTTCCAGTAAATTTCCTTATCTTTGTACCCTTTCCAGCAATTTTCCTTGAATGTCTCCCGACTGTGTACCCTTTCCAGCAAATTTCTCTTAAATCTCTTTTTTGTGCCCTTTACAGCAATTTTCCCCTAAAACTTTCCTTTGTACTCTTTTCAGCAATTTTCCTTAAAGTCAAACCTCTCCTTTTTATCCTCTCCAGCAAATTCCCTTGAATCTTTCCCGTCTTTTGTAATCTTCTTTTTTATTTTGTTTGATTCCAGAAATTGCTAATAAGTAATCCTGCAACTTGGAGAAAAATATACAAAGATGATGCTTAGAAATATGAATTCAACTTAAATGTTGTGTCGCTCTTTTGAGACAAGAAATAAGGGTGTTCTCATCTGAGACACCTAAAACAGTTGAAGCATGTTTATGCTTTATATCGAAATTGCAAGCAAAAGATTCTAGAAATATACAATGCTTTATATCGGAATCACATGAATTCCAGTAAAATTTCCTTAAATCTCTCCTGTCTTTGTACTGTTTCCAGCAAAATTCCCTTGAATCTATCCTTTGTACCCTTTTCAGCAAATTTCTCCTGAATCTCTCCCGTCTTTGTAAATTGCTATAAAGTAATCTTGCAACTCGGAGAAAAAGATACAAAGAGTCAAAGATGATGCCTAGAAAATGTGTATTCAACTTTAAGGTTGTGGCACTTTTTTGAGACAAGATACAAGAGCGTTCTCATCTGATGAGATATCTAAAGCAATTGCAGTCATTTAGTAGAGTGATCATGGAGGCTTGCAAATGAGAAGCATTGGTAGGTGGGCCGAGTTGGTTCTTAGGAAGGCATCAAGAGTTATCATAGCGGAATGAGCTTGGTTTGTGTTCTCACTATTTAGTGGCTTGATTTTTGTTAGAGGTTATTTTATCCGCTTTCGTTTCTCTAGGACTTCTGTTATCGGGTAGATGATGACATGACATCTAGAGATGTCTTATATGAAGGGAGGTCATAAACTTTTGACTACCACCCTTTTCAGGATTAATTTGTCTTTTCCAAGATCTGTTGTTTAGTGACCCATTCATCATTTAAACACGAATATTGAGGGAACGGTCCTCCAAGTAAATATTTTCTGAGAAAGTTCTATTTGAACTTACATGCATGCATTAGAGAGTAGGAAATCTAGTGCTCCCTTTCTTCATGATTATTTGGGTTCTTTATAGAAGGCTTTTAGTGCTGTTAGAAGTTCAGTATCATGTTTCAGAAACACTGAGGAGCTGTTGGCTGTAGATGATCCTTTTAAATAAGCGATTATGCTGAAAGTCGTCATAGTTGGGAATCTACACTGTTTGATTCTACATCCATTCTCTTTGTATGACTGGTTTTATTTTGAGCTTTTCTTTCACTCGAATAGAACCCATGTTATTCATGGCTAGCATTGCCCTTTCTCCATGAACAAATATCTTCCAGTTTGGACTCTCAGCTTAAACATATTTCCTGGAGATAAATCTATTAATGAAAAGATAGATTTGGATACAAACAAATTTCAGCCGAAGGAGAGCTTGTCGGTTGAAAGCTGGTGGGCTAATAGTTTCTCCATCATGTAGAAAATCTTTGAAATAACCAACACACTCAAGATATTATTGCTGTTTATATTTGTGTAGCAACCTACAATACTGAGAAGCTTTTTCCCTTTCAGACGTATGACCGAGTTTGCTTGCCATCAAACAGCACTTAGAAGAGTTGGAACTTTGAAGTAACATTCATTTGTACTAGTCAAATTGTGGAGATGTACACAAATAGGTCTTCCTGCAAACAAATGGGGGATATTTTATGTGTATCTCACTCTTATAGTTTACACTTTCAGTAACATTTGTACATCATCAGTAGCATTCGTGTCAGAAAATCCAAACAGCAGACTAATCCACCTTGGTGTGTGAGACAATTGATAACAGAGTTGGTCTAAAATGGATCAAGTAGGGAAAAAGTATCGGAGAAAGTCATTAAACTTTTGGAACTGTTAGTTCTCTAGGTGATGTGAACAATGAATTTACTAAACAAAAACTAAAAGGAGCCTAATGTATTCTTGGTTAGAAAATATTAAATAGCAAAAATCTCTCTTCAGTTCGCTTTAAATATGAACAAATTTCTATAAGAACCTTTAATTATTGCCTAAAACAACAGTAGATATAGTCAACTTGGACCTGGATTTGGGTCCTAATAATTAACTAAAGTGACAAAGGATGACAAAAATAATTTATGTCATGTCATGTGTTTTTAATTTTATTTTCCTTCTCTCTTTTTAGTTTGTTATTTTGCCTCCTTGACAAATAATAGATATGTAATATCCATTCTTCTCACTGCAGCCCAGAGGCTCCAGCTTGCTAGTGTTTACAAAGGAGAAGCTGACAAGGTCCTTATCGTGAAGAAAGCTGAAGCCGAAGCAGAGGCTAAGTACCTCGGTGGTGTTGGGGTCGCAAGGCAGCGCCAGGCAATAACGGATGGTCTGAGGGAGAACATCTTGAACTTTTCTCACTCCGTGTCTGGAACTTCGGCGAAGGAGGTGATGGATCTGATAATGGTCACTCAATACTTCGACACCATAAAGGAACTCGGGAACTCGTCGAAGAACACTACCGTCTTTATACCCCATGGTCCCGGCCATGTAAGAGATATAACTGATCAGATACGCAATGGAGCGATGGAAGCGTCTTGCAGTCGGGTGTGAGTAAATTTTGTTTGATGTTTGCCATCAGGTGCTATTCGTGTGTACTTGTGTATATATGACTGATGCGGAATAACATATTATCGAGTGTGTGTACTAGAGCTCAAGGATGATGTTTGTTGCTTACTATTGAATAAGGCTTGAATTGTTTCCGTAAGAATGACAACTGACCTATGTCTGGTTGTTATGTGTCTGAACTTTCAATTGTTTGTTCCATTAGGTAAATCATGGGCAAAGGCCATATTTAGTTGCCAGCTGAACAGTTTCGATGTTTATTGTGTTAATGGTGCATTTTTATGTTTTTACAGGTCAGGGTTAAGAAAAATTAAAGCTGATTTTCTCATATATTGAATGTTCTAGGTACCATATAGTAATAGTGTGAAGACCCCAGAAACACAATGAATGTTATTTATTCTCAAAACTATAAATAAAAAAGAAATAATGAATGTAATTTTTTTTTAAATAAAGTAAAAGAGATCCAACCCATATGAAATTTAATTATAATTTCCTTGCATCTTTAATTTTTGAAGATTTGTTACTAATTTTCTTGCATCTCCGATCGGACATCCCAATTATCTATATCTCATTCTTCCACTTTTTTTTTTATTCGATGTGGGACTAAATTTCTAATCAACTCTCTTAATTTTTTTTATTGTCACGTTCTGCTGTCGATAATCAAGTTCTCGGAGACGTGATGTCGCACAAGTCTAAATTGAATTGTACAAGGTAAAGAATATCGATTCTCGGTTCTTTATAAGCAGCAGATCGAACACATTTAAAGACAACTGAAAAACAATTCTTTATGCAACTGAATTTTCAATTAGGAGTTTTTCAAATGATTACAATCAAACTCAAATGTTTCATACAGTATATCCAATACTTAAATTATGAGACACCTTTCGAATGATTAAAGTAATCCAAAGAGCCACACTAACGTTTCAAACTCCTGTCTCCATTCATGTACCTAAAATGCTAGTGTTGGCACATTAGGATGTGCTAGTGAGTGACAAAATTGTACTCACCTAAAAGCAAGCACAATATTCACTCGCGTCAAAACATCTTTTATTTTAAATATGGTCTTTCTATCTTTTGTCTATTTTCAGTTTCATTTCATTTTGTTTTTTAAGCAATTAAGCAATACTTCCTTCTCTCATTTGTAAACCATTAGGGACTATTCCATTAATACTATCCATTTATTTCTACTTTACCAAGCAAACCATTCAATAATACATATTCATCTCTATTTTTCTTTTGCTTGGAAATCAATTTGCTTTCATGCTCATTTATTTTACATTCAAATAAAAAAAGATGGAGAGTGATTCTACTTCGATTAGCAATTGGGCAAATAACTAAAAAAAGTGACTTTTTTCAAGCTCCCAATTTTGCGAACCAAACATGATCTTTAAGAAGAGAAGGAAAAAAAAAAAAAAACAATCCAGGACACCAACTTTATCAAACCCAAAAAAAAAATCCCAATAAATTAACCGAAAATTTTCTTTGTAAACAGAAAGGTAAAGTTGTACTTGTAACCCCACACATGATTGTAAGATTGATTCCACTGAGAGGGTGTGTCCGATTAAAGTCTTGTACTTTGCAAATAGTTTAAGGCAACTAATAGCAGTCATCAGTCTACTCATGAGTAAAACTTTCACCAACAAATGATGGAAATCTACACAAATGGTGGTGGACCATCATCCCCCTCCCCTCCCCCCCCCCCCCCCAACTCAGTTTAGTCCTAGTCCTCTAATAGTGCCCCTCCAGTGGTTGACTGTAATTTTTGTGATCCCTTTCTCTGAACAATGTAAGGAAGAGAGGAAGAGAAAAACATTCTCTCTCAATGAAATTTGCGAAGGCCAAGATCTTTTCATACTTGCAACGTAGCAAACTGCTTTAATTAATAAATAAATATTTTTTCTTTCGATGTCCGATATAACGTACGGGACTTTGTGCACACTGTATTGTATTCCATTTGGGTCCATTGTCTGCAATTTTTACATCTACATCCGTCTCCTCCGCAGTTCGATTTCGAGACCGTCCGTCTAGCCAAGAAAGTTATACATTTTTTCATTGACCATAAGAGCCAAATTGAGTTTGATAATTAATTAATTAATTAATTAATCATAATTTTATTGTATCTTTGATTCTTTTCTTTCTGCTGTCACATGAGCCCACTTAGTGCTCCCAGAAGACCCCCATTTTCTTTTGTCGGTAGTGGCGTACTGGCATTTCTCCTACAATGATGGGGACAATTTTAGGCTTAGTTTGGAAGAAAATGCGTTGTGGGCCGGGCGGCCTGGGACCGGCCCGTTTAAACAAGGGTCGGCTCGGCCTAGGTCTAATCAAAATTCGGGAACGATGCGACTCATTTTCTGTGGGTTGGGTAGCCAGTAGGGCTGCAAATGAGCCAAGCCGTTCGCGAGCTGCTCGAAGCTCGGCTCGATAAAAGCTCGTTTGAGCTCGATTCGTTTACTAAACAAGCTGAGCTCAAGCTTCATTTTCGAGCTCGTTTAATAAACAAGCTAAGTTCAAGCTTAGAAGTACTCGGCTCGTTTGAACTTGCGAGATGGCTCGTTTATGAGCTTGCGAGCTGGTTCATTTAGAAGCTCGTTAAAGAGCTCGTTTGTTCTTTGTTGATTATATATATATATATATATATATATATATATATATATATATATATATATATATATAGAATTAACAAAGAACAAACGAGCTTTTATATATATATATATATATATATATATATATATATATATATATATATATATATATATATATATGTGTGTGTGTGTGTGTGTGTGCGCGCGCGCGCGCGCGCGTGTGCGTGTGTGTGTGTGCGCGTGCGCGCGCGCATTATATATTTATATGTCCTTAATAATTGGTATTAAGAAACTTCTTTAATTAAATTTTTATAAATAAATTGTCAATATTACAGGTACTTGAATTCAAACATAACTAAATTGAAATCGAGCTCGTTAAGCTTGAAATCAAGCTTAATGAACTTGAAATAAAGTTGAACGAGCTTGAAATCAAGCTTAACGAGCTTGATTTTGAGCTTATCGAGCTTGTTTATCAAGCTTGAATCAAGCTTACTTATCAAGCCAAGCTCGAGCTCAAACCAAGCCAAGCTCAAGCTTAATATAAACAAGCTCAAGCCAAGCTCAAGCTCAAAAATAAAAAATTTATCAAGCTCGAGCTGGAGCTTGAGCTCGATTAATTCTAGTCAAGCCAAGCTCAAGCTTACAAAAGCTTGGCTCGGCTTGGCTCGTTTGCAGCCCTAGTAGCCAGACACAGATACAGTCCAGTCTAGACCGCTCGTCCAACCGGATCAAGCTGGAATTTTTCCTTCCAGACCGGAAGACTACTTCGGTCCAAACCGGTTTGTATATATATAATTATAGTATATAGATACCAGTAGCATTGTATTATATAATATAATTATATATTGTACTATATATAATTATATATATAGTAATGTATATATTTATATGTTATATACTAAAGTAGCGTAAAGTGCAAAAAATCCCTCGTTAAATATGTGCCTTTTGCACTAAAAGACCTTTTAGAATTTTTTGTCAGTTTACCCCTCCTTAGATTATATATCCGCTCGTTTAGGCCCCTCCAGCCAAATTTTAAAAAATTTATACCAAAAATACCCCTCCCCCCCCTCCGGCGGCGCCGGCGCCGGCGAGCCCCCAACCCCCCCTCCATCGCCGGCGATCCCCCAGCCCCCCGACCCTCCCCCCCCCCCCCCCGCCGGCGATCCCCCAGCCCCCCCGACCCCCCCGATCCCCCCCCTCGCCGGCGAGCCCCCAGCCCCACCCTCCTCTCCGGCGAGCGCTCCCCCGACCCACCCCCCCTCCTCCTCCCTCGCCGGCCTCGACCCCCCCTCCTCCTCCTTCGCCGGCCTCGACCCCCCCGCTCCCTCGTCGGCCCCGACCCCCGGCTCCCTCGCCGGCCCCGACCCCCCTGCTCCTCCTCGCCGGCGAGCAACCCCCCGACCCCGCCCCCCCCCCCTCCGCCCGCCCCTCCCCTCCCTCCCCCGACCCCCACCCCCCTCCCCTCTGCCTCCGTCGCCGGCGAACACAGCCGAAGAAGGAGGGGGGAGGGAGGGGTAAAATTGTCAATTGGGGGCAAACTGAGCATATTTCAAACTTTTGGGTATTTTAAGAGCATGGGATCTTTTAGTGTAAAAGACACATATTTAACGAGGGGTTTTTTGCACTTTACCCTACTAAAGTATAGTATATTATATGTTTGTATTTTACATACTAATATACCATATATAAAACATAAAATTTTCTCTAGGGAGATGAATTTAGGAGAAAATGGATGTAGGGAGAAGGTTTTGTCAAAATTTACTGTAAAAAGACAATACATCAGTCTGACTGTCATATTCTAAAAATCAAAAAATGTGTTTATCGGACTAGCACATTCCATATTTTTTTTAAATTGCAAAAAACCATCGTTTGATTACAAAGGTTAGATTCTTGATCTATAAATTAAATGGAGCTTTAGGTTTTTTTAGCATAAGCTTTCAAACACTCTTCTATTCGCTGTTTTTCTACAATCTCTTCTCTATAGAGTCATTATCTTCTCTATATACTTCTTCGGAGGAGCCTTTGTGTCTGAGTCATGGTAGAGCCAATACAATTGCTAGAGTTCGCTCTTTGATTCTCGGTTGAAATCCTAGACTTCAGACATATGATGTGTCATACTTATCACCGATATTAAATATGATAGAGGGTATGTTATTGAATAATTAATTATAAAATTTAATAAAGTACGAATGTGTGTTATGTTCATATTTTGTTGAAATTATTCAGTAATAACACTTATAGACGTTAGTGGGGGAGCCCCTCCTATAAGCCACCGACCATATAGATCTGAGAGCCTTGGTTGCAACAGCGAGCTATAAATGATTCTATCTTGCAACAGTCTTATGAAGTGTCAGTAACATGATACATACTTTTTATTTTTTTATATCCATAATAGATTTTATTTGATATTTATACGATCTATTAAAATAATTAAGAAATATTTAGATTTTTAGCTACCTAGACTTGAGCTTGTAGTCCAAAACCCAAATATAGATCATCTAATGGTTTTACCACAAGTTGTGAACTATTTTAGAACATGCCTAGAAGCACCCCTCCCCCCCCCCCCCAACACACACACACACCCCCCCCCCAATGCATTCATTAGACATCCCCTCTAATTATCATGTAACCACTGTCAATCAAAGACAGGCACGTCAAGGTAGGGTTAGGCCGACTATTAAAAACACACCATGTCAGACTGGCAAGGGTAGTGCACGTCAGAGTAGTTCATCGACTTCGCTACAGGTTGGCTAGGGCACTTCTCGACAGGTTGGCGATTGCACTCAGGGCCGTCTCAAGCCATCTGGAGGCCCTGGACAAAAGTTCAAAGATTGGGCTCTAGGCAAAAGTTCAAAGATTGAATGCAGTATGTTGCTATGACAAAAGTAAAGATTGTAACTTGCTACGAAAATTAAAATTATTGAAATGAATCAAATGATAAATAAAAAAAGTGCATGATGATCTTTGTTCATACCTGAATCCTAAATCCAAATCCTTCGTAACTTCGTCATGGGGAGAGAGAAATAGAGAGAGAGGATGCAGATGCACTTGTAGATATTGAACGGAGAGAGAGAGAGAGAGAGAGAGAGAGAGAGAGGATGCACTTACAGATATTGAACTCAGAGAGATGAGAGATCATGGCAGTTTTGTTGTTGTGTTTTTATAAAGAGATTCTGAGAGAAGATGGAGAGACCACAGGAGACGAAGAGGTGATAACCATTATTAAGTTTTTTTTTCAAAGTTTGATAGGTTTAATTACGTTTTAATTGTTGCTTTAATTACGTGTTTTAATTAAGATTGAAATCTTGGGAGGCAATGGCTTACCAAGGCTGGCAATCTGCTTTAAATAAGTTTTAAATTTACACAAATTTGCAAGTCTGTCGTTTGTTTCTTTTTTTAGCGGAACTCTTGAAAAGAAAAATAATTACATACATACCTATAATAGTATCTGGTATTTATGGGACCCTAGGCAGCTGCTTTCTTTGCTTTAAGGATGAGCCGGCCCTGATGGCACTTTAAGCAAGGGTGGTGCAGGTACTTCATACAAGACCTTTGATATGGAGAAATATATATATATATATATATATATATATATATATATATATATATATATATATATATATATATATATATATATATATATATATATATAAAAGGACTCTCAAGATGATGAAGTAGACGAGGACTCCCATGATGGTGGTTTATATGCGCTTGCGGAGGATACAACACAAATAAAGGCGCGAATGCATCTCAAGCGTTGTGCTCATAGGGGATACAAAAAACTTGCCAAGGAAATTAGCTGATTCATTGGATATGTATGTCTAGGGTACAAGATGTTTGTATCATTTTATTTTCTTAGACGTATACGCTTATGTTTCCTTTGAAATATTTGTATTGTGTTGTTTATTTTTCTACAGCGGATATGCATATCATTTTATTTTCTATTAATTTCTACATGCCCGGAGCTGAGATTCACCAAGAATGATTGGGCCGGCTATGAAAAATAAATAGAGGCCTATTTCATATAACAAAAATTATAATTAAAAATTTCATAAATAAAATTATCCAAAATTAACATCAATTAAGTAAAATCATTCGACTACAATATATTTCAATTGAAATAATATTCGACTAAAAGAGATAAAGTAAAGCTAAAAAATTAAGCATCTTTTGTCATCTTCACATTAAGAACAATTTTATAGCATTTCTAGCTGCAAAATTATCAATCAATTGTTCATAATTAACACCTTCCAAAGGACTTTGTCAATAAAAATTAGAGCTAGTCCATTTAATATTTCTTGTAACATGGCTGATTGCATGTTTGATTTCAATAACAACTTGAAAAAATTTCTTTCTGCATATGAAACAGTCACTCGTATTGCCAATAGAATTCTATAGGCAATGCTTGAATTAGGAAAAGAATTTAAAATTTTCGTAAAATTTAATATCTCGAGTGTTGTCGGGGTGGTCCGGTTTGTCGGAACGACCCTCAGTTGACAAGTTGTTATTTAAAGTTACAATTTTGGGAGGCCTACTTTGCTAATGATTTAATGTATCTATATTTTGAATTAACATATAAAATTTTACATACTAGAGTTATAGGGATCGTACATGTGCAATTGGTTTGGAATTTCGTTGAACGGGTATGGAGATCTGCTCGCGCTAACTTTCCAAAACCCAAGGGTTATTCTGTGCAACAATGTCTTCTTTGTGCACATCCTTCTACCGGCAGTTGATGGACGAGCTCGTTGATAGCACTGGGGCTTCAGGGCCGATGGCGAGTAACTCGCTTGAGACTAGGGTGGCTCAGAAAGCACTCCAGGATAGATTTATCATCGACGGTCGGACATGGAACGGTGATCGATGGGACGTCTCCGACGATTGAGATGTGACGGCGAGGGGATCAGTGGCTCGAGGGGTTGTTGAGATTGATTGATGAATTTCATTGATAATCTCATAGGCTTTATATAGCCTTTATATGATAGAATATCCAATAGAATATCCTGTAGCATATTCTGGCATCCCAAATATGTCTTCAGGATATTCCCATACTAAATATAACATATTCCAGGATATTTCCATACTAAATATAACATATTCTCATACTAAATATATCAACACTCCCCCTCAAGATGGGCGAAAGATGTTCACTAAGCCCATATTGTCACATCCTCTCATCATGCTGATAGAGTTGAGCCCCTTGGTCAATTCGTCTGCTACCTGATATTTGGTTGGAACATAGCCCAGCTCTAGTAGTCCACCATCCAGCTTTTCTTTGATGAAGAATCGGTCAATCTCGATATGCTTGGTCTTGTCATGCTATACTGGATTGTTGGCAATACTAATAGCTGACTGGTTGTCATACCATAGCTTCATCTTGGCTCCCTGGTCCAACTTCAGCTCCATCAGCATATTCTTCAACCACAATAGCTCTGTGACTCCCAAGGCCATAGCTCTATACTATGCTTCAGCTGTTGATCTGGCAACCACTGACTACTTCTTACTCCTCCAAGAGACCAAGTTGCCTCCTACAAATATGCAGTATCCCGATGTAGATCTCCTGTCGTCAGCACAGCTAGCCCAGTCAGAATCATAATAGCCCTCGATGCTCACATGATTATTTCTTCTAAAAAACAGTTCCTTTTTGAGGGCTTCCTTCAAGTACCTCAGAATCTGGTACACTGCGTCCATATGACCCTTCCGGGGGTCATGCATATAGCGGCTCACTACACTAACCGCAAAGCTGATATCAGGTCGAGTGTGGCTCAAGTAGATCAACTTGCCTACCAATCTCTGATATCTATTCCGGTCAACTGGTTCTCCAGCTTCAGCATCCAATTTGAACTTTTGGTCTATCGGTGTCGTAGCTAGTTTGCATCCCATCATCCCTGTTTTCGTAAGTATGTCCAGTACGTACTTCCTCTGAGAAAGAATAATTTTCTCTATATCTCGAGCAATCTCAATCCCAAGAAAGTATCGAAAAGGGCCAAGATCCTTCACCTCGAACTCCTTGTCAAGCTTCCCTTTGAGTTGGGCGATCTCCCGCTCATCATCGCCTGTAATAATCATATCATCTACATACACCGCAAGCATGGTGATGTGGCCTCCACTTCGTCTGAAAAAGACAGTATGATCAGCATTGATCTGCTGATATCCAATCCCTATCATTGCTCTCCTGAACCTGTCAAACCATGCTCAAGGAGACTCACTACAAAAATCCAACGATTTAGCGATGGCCCTATCTGTCGCTAATCCGTCGCTAATTGAAATTACCGACGGATACGGGCTGAAAAAATCCGTCGGGAATAACCTCGTCGCTAAAACTAGTCCGTCGCTTACCGACTACTTAGCGACGGATTACCGTTGGCTACGTCAAAATATTTAGCGATGACTAGCCGACGATTTTCTGTCAACTTCGACAGTTTAAAATTTTAATGTAGCAACATTTAGCAACGGACAAATCGTCGCTAAACCGTCGTTAAACGTGTATTAAAGGGTTTCTAATACGCAAAATATGTCGCTAATCCGTCGCTAATCCATCACCAAACTCGTCGGATTAGCGGCGGAGTAGCGACGGATATTCCGTCGACAGGCTCCTGGATATCTTTCATAATTCCAGGACCTTGGCGACGAATAACCCGTCTGGTTTTAGTCGCCCATCCGTCGCTAACTGGGAATCCCTAGTTAGCGACGGATAGTCCGTCGGAAGGTGGCCGCCAGTCCGTCGGTATCTAGAAATATTTTTAAAAAATAGCATAAAACTGGGCATTCCCATATACACAATTCCAATATACAAAATACACAAATAATCCCAAGCAATTCCAATATACACAATTCCAATATACAGAACACAAATATTCAATATTCAATAAAACAAATATCTCAAGCACAAATATACAAAACACACAAATATTCCAATATACAAAACACACAAACAATTCCAACACACAAATATCCCAAGCATTCAATACTAATCCGATACGGTCAATACTTATAAGTACCTACGGTCCAGGAGGTTGATCCGCTGGTACATCCATGTTCGATCAACGAAGTAACGATCCATTTTAATTTGGATGTGAAAATCTGTATCGTAAGACAAACTAAACATAATCAGTTCATGTCAGTCTGCACTTTCTGCAGTAATGACCACAACTTTTATGTTCTTCAACGATATATTTCACATGCTTAATTGCCAAGTATGAGAACGAATGGCTCAGAACACAACCCAAAATTTATTCTAGCATACATTAGTGTGAATCATCTATGTTCTGTACATATGGTGTAGTATATGTTCTTATCGTATCTAGTATCTGAAGAATGTAACAGAATCAAGATGAACTCACATAATGTAATACTAAGACATCATCTACTACTATATAAAATATAGTGATAGGTTGTCATATCATCATTGCCGAGGGATGAGGGTCGAAGGACAGTCAACTTTATCCACGGCTACATAGTTTCTGCCTCGCCAGTCGAATGGCTGCAGGGACTATGTCCTGATCACCATGTCGTAGTCCAATACAATCCAGAGATTGACACAGTACTAATTCATATATGTAGTCCAATACAAATAGTCTAATACAAAAACAACCCAATATAAATAGTCCAATACAAATAAGTACTAATAGCTAATGAGAACCACGCAGCTCACGCAAACGCTCAGTGATACGATCACGCAACCACCTCGAATAAGTGGGATCAACGGCGGCATGAGCGATGTAGTCCATTGCAGGTACTGGATGAATAGAACTCCTGGTCTTACTAGCTACCGGTGCCACTTCCTCCTTAACAGTAGGAGGAGCCACCTCAGCATTCAGTGTTTCCCTCAAATGACGTACCGCTTCTCGGGTCATGGGTGCCATCTGGTAAGATCGATATTCACAAATAATATAATTGTAACATAAGCAAGCTAACTAAAGGAACCATCATCTCGTTTGAGTATATTTTCAAAAGTAGATAAAATATGGAATATTCGATTTTTTGCCAAGTGTGAGAA
This sequence comes from Iris pallida, assembly GCA_029216955.1. NCBI lineage: Eukaryota > Viridiplantae > Streptophyta > Magnoliopsida > Asparagales > Iridaceae > Iris > Iris pallida. The sequence goes on from JANAVB010033820.1 coordinate 3,945,530, forward strand.
CGGATGGCTCAAAACATAACCCAAAATTTATTCTAGCATACATTAGAGTGAATCATCTATGTTCTGTACATATGGTGTAGTATATGTTCTTATCGTATCTAGTATCTGAAGAATGTAACAGAATCAAGATGAAATCACATAATGTAATACTAAGACATCATCTACTACTATATAAGATATAGTGATAGGTTGTCATATCATCATTGCCGAGGGATGATGGTCGGAGGAAAGTCAACTTTATCTACGGCTACATAGTTTCTGTCTCGCCAGTCGAATGGCTGCAGGGACTATGTCGGAGGACAGTCAACTTTATTAATAGTTATTTGTTTCTCGATACCAAAAAATTCGATACTCCGATCCAAAACCACCGATATTACCGATACCCCTGATTCGATACTCACAGGAATGGTCCGATACCAATTCCGATTTCGATACCCCCTCCCCCGATCTGATACTCATAGGATTGGTCCGATCCGAAACTACCTATACCCCCCTCCTCCGATCTGATACACCGATCCGAAACCACCGATACTCATAGGAATGGTCCGATCCGAAACCACCGATACCCCCACCCGAAACCCTACCCCTACCCCGAAACCCTACCCGTGTGTCCCCTACCCGACCCCCTCCCCCACCCAACCACCCCCCTCCCCGACCCCCCTCCCCGACAGCACCCCCTCCCCCGACCTCCCGTTCCGACAGCACCCACCCCCCATCCCCCCTCCCGTACCCCACCATCCCCTCCCCGATAGCACCTAACCCCCCACCCACCCCTCCTCCACCCCCGACCCCCACTCTGACCCCCCTCCCCGACAGCACCCACCCCCCGACCCCCCTCCCCGACCCCTCTCTCCGACAGTACCCACCCCCCACCCTCCCTCCCCCACACCGACACCCCCTCTCCGACCCCCCTCCCCGACAGCACCCCCTCCCCGACCCCCCTCCCCTCCCCTCCCCCACCCCACCCACCCCTCCTCCACCCCCCGACCCCCCTCCCCGACAGCCACCCACCCCCCTAACCCACCACCCCTTCCCGACCCCCCCTCTCCGACAGCACCCCCTCCCCGACCCTCCCTCCCCACCCTCCGATCCCCCTCCCCGACCCCCCCTCCCCGACCCCCCTCCTCCCGGCCCCGACGACAGCCGACCGCCACCACCCCCGAAACCCTAAAATAGAGAGAGAGAGAGCGGGAAAGAGAGAGAGAGAGGAGAGAGAGAGAGAGAGAGAGAGAGAGAGAGAGGAGAGCTTACCAGCGAGATCGACGGAGGGAGAGAGATCGACGGAGGGAGAGAAATCGTCGGAGGGGGAGAAATCGCCGGAGGAAGCGAGGGGGAAGAGAGAGAGTTCGTTTGGGGGGAAATAAAAAAATTTCTCTCGTCGGTTCAATTTAAGTTAGGGTACAGTATTTAGCGACGGACTGGCGACGGATATATCCGTCGCTAAATACCCAGTAGATTACCGACGGAAATGTTAGTCGACAGTCCGTCGCTAATAGTCCGCGCCATTTTTTTCAGTATTTTGCCACCAAAATATGCGACATATCAGCGATGGACTGTCCGTCAGTCCGTCGCTAACTTTTTGTCAAATTAGCAACGGAAGTGCGACTGATTTTTACACAAAAAAATAAAAAATTTATTTATTGCTTTCTGACGGTAGTCCGTCACAAGTTAGTCGCTAGTCCGTCGCTATTAGCGACGGATAGGAGCCGTCGCTAATTGGCCGTCGCCAAATTACTGTATTTTAGTAGTGACTGCTTCAGTCCGTAGAGGGACTTCTTCAGTCTGCAGACCTTGCCTTCTGTCTGATTGGTGCCGAATCCTGGTGGTATCTCCATGTACACCTCCTTCACTAGATCCCTATAAAGAAATGCATTCTTCACATCCAGTTGGTGTAGCTTCCATCCTCCATTGGCTGCCAGAGAGATCAAGGTCCTGACAGTGCTCATCTTTGCCACTGGTGCAAATGTCTCGTCATAGTTAATATCGTACGTCTGACTGTATCCTTTTGTCAGCAGTCGAACTTCGTAGCGCTCAACCTGTCCATCTGGGTTCTGTTTCACCGTGAAAACCCATTTGCATCCGACTGCTCTCTTTCCTTCTGGCAGTCTCACCAGCTCCCAAGTGTGGTTCTTCTCAAGAGCTCCCAACTCATCGTGTATCGCCGCTTTCCACTTTGGATCGTTCTTGGCAACCTGCCAATTGTTAGGTACGGTAATACTATCCAAAGATGCTATAAATGTTCCATGAGAAGAAGAGATATGGTCATAAGAAACAAACTTAGCAAGATCCCAACCATATCTGTCCGAAAGATTTTCCGCATTACTGCGAGTAGTCCTTCGTGTAGATAGTGGTGTGAAAGATGTAGGAGGAATGATATCACCTGAGGAGGATGGTGGTGCAGATGAGGAGGATGGCGGTGTAGGTGTCTTAGGAGTTGGGACAGACGCAGGCAGGAGACTTAGCACTGGCACTGTAGGTACTGGTCCTGCAGTTTGCTTTTCTCTTCTGCTATAAGTAAGTAACTCCCCCTGAGCCGTAGGCCTAACACTTCTCATCTCCTCCCCCTGTTCCGCTTCACTTTAATGTTCCTCCTCAACCGTGCCTTTGTGCCAAACTTCTAAATCGGTTACCACCAAGTTCTCCATCTTCCCCTCTCGCCTTATACTGGTAGTGTTAGGCGTATTGTGTGAAGTTCCCTCCTTGCAGTAATATGGCTCATGCTTCCGGAAGTGAACATCCATACTAACAAACTTCTTCTTCTCTACTGGACTCCAGCACACATACCCTTTTTGAGTTGTTAAGTAGCCCACAAGGATGCACTTGACCGCTCTAGGGTCAAGTTTTCCAACTGATGGTCTGTTGTCTTTCACAAACCACACACATCCGTACACCTTCAGTGGAAGTATCCCACTATTATTGTCTCGTAATACTTCACATGGGGACTTCCATCCGAGGATTTTTGAAGGTATCCTGTTGATAAGTTGAGCTGCCGTCAACACTGCATGCCCTCATAGATTTGGTGGGACATTCATGTCGATCATCATACTTCTTGCAGTCTCCAGAAGGTGTCGGTTCTTCCTTTCTATTACTCCATTTTGTGCTGGTGTGTATGCACAAGTGGTCTGATGCTGTATTCCGTGTGCTGACAAGTACTCTACAAGCGTCTTGTTAGTATACTCCATTCTATTGTCAGACCTCAGTACCCTCACCACTGCATTGTACTGAGTCTGGACATGCTTATGAAAATCCCAAAAATAGGCAGATACATCACTCTTATTTTTCATCAGATACAGCCATGTGACACGAGATGCACAATCAATAAAGGAAACAAAGTATTTTTACGCATTCATAGTGTTAGTATCACATGGACCCCAAACATCAGAATGTACTACCTCAAAAGCAAAAGAGCTTTTATGACCAGTACCAACATATGAGCTTCTAGTAAATTTTTCTAACTCGCATGCATCACATACTAATTTCTGTTTATTTGTTTTTGCATAAATCTCTGGATATAACTTACTTAGAGTATCAAAAAAAGAATGTCCCATCCTCCTATGATGAAGTATCAAAGTATCTTCAGTCCTCTGCTGTAGCTCTCCCATTCCAGCCTTCTCTGCTATAGATACCAATGCTGAGTCCAGTCCTTCTCGATCTAGGTACCACAGTCCCTCATGCCAAGTGACAGTCCCAAGTCTTCGTCCCATTCCTTTCTCCTGGAAGATCACCTTAGGAATATCAAAAGAAACAATGCATTTAAGTTGAAGAATTATAGAACTAATAGACAGAAGACTGACTGGAAAGGATGGAGCATGTAAAACATTAGATAATCTTACTGAACCTGTACAATTAACAGTACCATTACCAACCACTGGCTGAAAAGTGTCGTCTGCAGTCTGAATGGTGTCTGCTGATGCTAGGTGAGTGTATGAAGAAAACTCACTAGCATTTTCGGTCACATGCCGAGATGCTCCTGAGTCGATAATCCAGTCTGACGTTTTAAGGGAAGACATAGATGCAAGAGCAAGTGACTCATCAGTACCTTCTGATGGGTGGGCATACATAGCGGCACTGCCTCCAATGAAGAATGGAGTGGATGCCTCCTCTGTTTCACTCCTCCTGTCTCCTTCGGCTGACGCTCTCTGCTTTCTCTCCAGCATATCCAGCAGTGCCTGATCCTCCTCAGTAAAGGTGCCAGCAGCTCCTCCATTCCCTTCTGCTACTAGCAAGTTTGCCCGATACCCTCCTCGGCCGCCTCATCGACCCCCTCGATCACGACCATGTCCAATATATCCTCGTTCTCGTCCACCACCTGAGTCTCCCTCCTTAGGTGGTTTGGTACATGCATACCGATGATGGCCCATCTTCTCGCAGTTGTAGCACTGTCGATTGTATTACCAGAGCTCTCCCTTGGATCCTGTGTCGCTCGAGCTAGTAACCGCGAGTGCTGACTTTGCTTCGGGGGGACCACCTGTCCCCACCTGTAGTCTGATGCGCGTCTCCTCCTGGATCATGGCTGAGATAGCCTCCTCGAGACTAGGAATCTCTGGTTGGGCGAGGAGTAAGGATGTCCTCTGTGCGAATACTGTAGTCAGTCCTTTGAGGAATTTTATCGTCCTCTCCTGCAGACACACATGTCTCTCCTTGCACTTTGGGTCCCCGCAGCTTGTCCGTTTTGAGGAGTGATCATAATCCAGCTAGAGACGCTCCAACTCTGTGGCGTACTCCTGTACCGTCTGCTCTCTCTGTACGATGTCGTCGATCTCCCCTTTTATCTGGAAGATCCGTAAGTTGTTCCCCACACCATTATAGGTTCTCCTCAACTTCTCCCACACGTCTTTTACCATTTCAATGCTATCTACCGTGGAGGCAATAGACTGGACTAAAGAATTGAGAAGCCAGATGTAAATTACCATATGAGTGGATTTTCACTCGTCGTGTCCTGTCGAGCCCTCGTCCGGCTCTTTCTTCTCTCCCGTCAAGAATCCCTCCAGGTTCTTTCCTGCAAGGGTTCTTCTCACCCGTCGTGACCAACTCAGATAGGTGGCTTGTCCGTCCAGCTTCAAATCGATGGAGGGAAGTTTCAACTTTGGCGACGTTCGTGTCGTGCTTTCACCAGCCGACATCTTCATCAACTTCATCAACATCGCAACATCTGTAGCATCCAGCTTCTTGAGGATCGCCTCCATCGATGCTTCTTCTCCGATCATGTTACGCTTGCTCCACGACTCACGCTCGTTCTCGTCGTCCTCTCCTAGATCCGAACATGTTTGATTTCATCATATCTAGGCATAGGCGTCTCCTTCGTCCTCGTCGTCCTCTCCTACGTGCGGGGAGAGGGGGTGGCGCGCACAGCGGCAGCCACGGCAGCAGCAGCAGCAGCGGCAACAACAGCGGGAGTGGCAGCGGCAGCGGGGAGGGAGAGAGGAAGGAAGAGGGAGAAAGGTTAGGTTAGAGTTTTGGTGGCGGCTAGGGTTAGGGTTTGTGGAAAGGTGGCTCTGATACCATGTTGAGATTGATTGATGAATTGTATTGATAATCTCATAGATTTTATATAGCCTTTACATGATAGAATATCTAATGGAATATCCTGTAGCATATTCTGGCATCCCAAATATGTTCTCAGAATATTTCCATACTAAATATAACATATTCCAGGATATTTCTATACTAAATATAACATATTCTCATACTAAATATATCAACAGGGGTGTTGGCGAAGAAGGGTCCTGGATTGGAGATGAGGTGGTTTGGAATCTATGGACATTTTTGAAGGGGTCGAGAGAGATGCATACGATTTAATTTGAATCCTATTACTCTTGGGATTTCCTATTGAGTTTTTAATATTTTCTATTGATTTCGTATAGGAATTGAATGAGATTGAAAGAATCTCGACTTGATGGAGATTGGTTGATCTATTAAGATTTGATTTGCTCTCATTTTTAAATCCAAAAGTTTGGAATCTTTTGGATTTGTCTTGGTTTCTCCCATGGGACCGGATTAGAAAAATTGTAACAATAGAAGGCTTAGTTAATTGGTTGCCTTTAAGTTAGTTTAGTTTAGTATACATAATCCGGTAGGCCAGTAAATTTTTAAAGTATTTATTCATAAGTTAATTTAGTATATATAATACATATACATATATATTTTTAAAGTTATTTATCCATAAATTTTAATTTATTTATTCATAAGTTTGGAATCTTTGATATTTTTTTAAATTATTTATATATGTTAGTTTAGTATACATAACACATTACATTTTTTTTTTTGGAGGTCTACGATTTCGAGAGACATAGTACGACCTTTACTCATTGTACTCTCTCAAAATCAATTTTGAATTTCTATCATGCATAAAGACCAATAAAAAACATAGTACTAAATAAATAATACGACAAAAAGTGGCATGGGAATTTGACAAAATAATTGGACAAAATAATTGGACAATTACTATTGCATAAGTATAGTATGACAAAATAATTGCATAAGTATAGTATGACAAAATAATTGGACAATTACTATTGCATAAGTATAGTATGACATATATTTTTATTTATATTTTACATACTAGTATACCATATATAAAAATTGTACACGAGTAAAAGATTTTAAATTAATTTTTTTTATCAAAATAGTCAACCAATTACGTATATATAGTATAAGTATAGATTAGTTTTCCATCATTTTCTTTTTCTCTTTCTATACTATTTTGAGTATTTCCATTATTATTATTATTATTATTATTATTATTATTATTATAATAGGGGCCAATGTTATTGTGCCCAAAGCTTGGTTTTTTATATACAATAATATCCAACCCCAAGGTCCACAGTCCAACCCAATAGATTTTGAGAAAAATTAAATCAGTTTGGCTCAAATCCAGCTCGAACCGACTAAACCCGGATTATGGGTCGAGTTGGATTTGAGTTTTAGGTTTACAACCCTGCTCGGCTTAGCCTGGCCCAGATTGGTGTTCATAACCGGCCTGACTAGGTCCAACTGAACCCGGTCAATAATGGGTCCAGCCCAGATTGCATCTTGAAGTTTTGAATTGCTAATGTTTTGAAAAAACCATAGCAAAAGTTATTTTTTTACGGCATATAGAAGATTGTTATCCCAAATTAAATTAACTAATTTTAATTCTTTAATAAACTAATGTTACCAAATAATTTGGTCTACTTTCCTAAAACTGGAAATTGCTGAAAAACCCAATTTCGGGGTTGATTTTTATGAAAAAATCCACCCGCAGGATGGGTTTTATGAAATGCCCAGAATTATATATTTCTACGTTAAGTATTCCAAGATTCTCTTTAGATGTTCTGTATTTACAAAATTAATACCATAACTACCCCTCCGCACAAACTCAGATTTGGATTGCGATTCTCTTCTTCTTCTTCTTCACGAGTGATCTGAATTCCATTGCTCTCATCTTCAACAGAGATCGCAAAGATCGTTCGTAGTTCACCGTACTTTTTTTTTCAGTCGAACTCCGATCATCGGTCATTTTCTTCTTCTTCTTCTTCTCCGACAATTAGGTCAATTATGGAGAGAAGATCTTATTCTTCTTTTCCATAAGAGTTAGCATCGTTTTGAAAGAAGAACGAAAACTCTCGAATCTTTATTCATGTCCAATTTCTTTCTACAAAACAAAAAAATAAAAAATAAGGTTTCTGTTAACTGTTCTCCGTCGATATAACACGAAGAATAGTCATTCTCCTGCATTTTAACAAGGAGAATGCCATTCTCCGTGTAAATTAACACGGAGAATGCCATTCTCCGTGTTACTAACACGGAGAATGGCATTTTCCGTGTTTCTAACATGGAGAATGGCCATTCTCCTGTGTTTTAATATTTGAATGACCATTCTCCGTGTTATTTAACACGGAGAATGGCCATTCTTCGTGTAATTTAGAACGGAGAATGCCATTCTCTGTACTAAATTATACGGAGAATGGTCATTCTCCTACGTTTTAACACTGGGAATGGTCATTCTCCGTGTAAATTAACACGGAGAATGCCATTCTTCGTGTTAATTTACACGGAGAATGGCCATTCTCCTGCGTTTTAACACTGGAATGACCATTCTCCGTGCTAAATTACACGAAGAATGACCATTCTCCGTGTAAATTAAAACGGAGAATGGTCATTCTCCGTGTAAATTAAGACGGAGAATGCCATTCTCCGTGTTACTAACACGGTGAATGGCCATCCTCAAGCGAAATTAATATTCTTCGTGTTCTAACACGGAGAATGGCCATTCTCCTGCATTTTATGGTCAGTTGAAACTTTGGAGGGCCATAACTTTTTACTGGAAGGTCAAAACGAGGTCCGGTTTGTCGCAAAATGAGCGTATCTTCGAGGAGCCTGAGATAAACAATTTTATCGTTTGTCGGTCTTCCGAAATTTTACTATCGCAAAAAATAATGTTTGGACCTCCGTTTTAGCACTTTTGCCGTTTGTCTCGGTCTTTCCGAAATTTTTCGACGAGTTTTTGAAGATTTTTGAGGAGAAAACCTAGATTCGAAAGTGAGCAGCGTATGAAAGAAGATGAAGTATCGAAACATTTTTTTAAGAGTAGTTTCGTGGGTGTTTTCAATAAATTAGAAGGAAGGGCAAAAAGGTCATTCGGAACCCTCATTATATATTTTTGCTAATTCTGGGCACGCGATAAAATGTTATTGCGCGGTGGATTTTTCATAAAATATTTTTGTTTTTTGGGCATTTCATAAATTTTCCCTTCCTAGAAACGTAGTAGAAGCAACCTCAAATAAACAATCTCAAACTTAGCCTTATACTTGGTTTGAAATTATTTTTACTTTTCAAAAAACTAGCAGTCGAAGCTATTTTTTAAATTTCCAACTCTGGAATTAAAATATAAAATAACGATCTAATCGAGATCGAGGCTTGAACTTGATTTAATATCCTTAAGATAATATTCGTCCCGCACTAGTGCTTACAGTTTAATGGCGATTAGTCTCTCAGGATACAATGATTCTTCTCATTCGGTAGCAGTACTTCACACCGGAGGAACTGGACGAAGCAATGTTGGTAGTCACTCTCTCTTAAACTTAGTGTTTGATAGATGAATTGAGTTATTGAATTATTCAAACACATGTTTTTATCTTCTACTATATATTGAGGCTTCAAAACGGCTCACTTTTGAGTCGTCTAAGCCGTATGTATATGATGGTCCATTTTATTTATTAATAAAAATTTGTGTAAAAATTTGTGTGAAAAAAGTTTAAATTTGTCAGCATGGACAATCGAACTCAACCAAACAAGAAAAATACCTCACACCTTAACCACATGACTTAGAAGAAATATTTGACTATATCTGAATAATATTCTTATTATACGTTATTATACGTGCAAAGTACGTGCATTTACTAGTAGATGATAAAGAGACACAATGAAAATGACCCATTTTCAATAGATTCGTTGGATAGATTTGTTACCATATATTAAAAAGACACAATGAAAATGACACGCATTTCTAATAGATTCGTTGAATAAATTCGTTGCCGTAGATTCGTTATAATTGGACACACTTATTAGAAAATAATAATTATTATTAATTAATATCTCAAATATATATTCACTTTTCCAACATGAAGATGTTGTCAAAGGTAGTCCAAAAATTGAAATGACTTGTCAAATATATTTTTTTGGTAAGTTCTACTTACCAAACAACCGTGGATAGTTTTTCCAAAAAAGAAGAAGCACGAGTTGAAAAAAATAACCTAAACCCAGCCGTAGTTAGGTGTGATATATAAATGGGTTAAATTCGAGGGATCTATATGCAAAAAACCCAAAAGAAAGTCTATTCAGTAGACCATTTTATAAACAAGAAACGTGAATTTATAACCCCTAACATGATTGTAAGATTGAGTCATCGAGTGTGTATCCGATTAAAGTCTTGTACTTTGCACTAATTTAAGCTACAAACAAAAGTAATTAGTTTCTCGTGACCAAAACTTTTCATCAACGCATGATGGAAAATCTACGTAAGGCCTCGTGACCAAAATTTTATCATCTAATTTTTTTTTTTCATTGAAAATCACTTTCTTTTTCTTTTTAATTTCTTTGACATCCATACATATAAAAATAATTAATTTTATTTTCCAATCCGATGATTCCGCAAACTAAACGAGACCTAAAAATATTTGGGAAAGGAAACTGATTTCCAAAGGAGAAAAAAAAATAGAAAAAAAAGTAGTTTCCTCCGTCCACCTAGGATTCACTTTTCTACACTAGAAATTAACTTTTTCTTCCAATTTTTTTGGACACCAAAAAAATGGATGAAAATTATAATTTTACAAAGAAAAGAAATGAACAAGGAATTGATTTTCTTTCCTTTCCTTATCGCGAACAAATGTGTACGTGAGAACCGAAGAAAAAAAAGAGAAAATTGTGTACACCCCCTCCAACTTCTTGTTGACGAATCTATTCGTTACAAATCCCTTCCTTTTGCATAACAAATTAGAATAACTTTTATATCCTCTTTTCTAAAAATTAAAAGTGGATTAATCCCTCTTAATATGAAGGTATTGTTGTAACTCATGGTAATCCTTCATGTTCCCAAGTGACTCTTCACCTTTGTAACTCCCAAGTGACTTTTCATTTTGTAACTCCCAACCTCTCTCTCCCTATATAAAGAGAGGTCGGGATGGCTTGTAGAGACACATTGAAATATATTGATATACATTGAGAGGTTGAGCTAATTGTCCACACAACACGTTATCAGCACCTTGCTCGTGCAACGCCGGAGACCCGACGTACCGATCGTTTTCTCACTTTCTTCCACCATAAGGTAAGAAAGGTAAATTTTTTTTGTTAATATACTCTTCATTTTGAGTAGTTGTGGTTGGTCCATTTTCTAAGTTTCTGAGATCGGTAGGAGAAATTGTAGTTGAGTGATTTTTTTTCTCTTCTATTCGTCTACTGAATTTTTCGTCTTCTATTTAGACTCTTCATGGTTCACATAAAAATTCTATGTTTACGATGGTTCGATTGTGTATTGCATAATGTTTCCGACTTATTTCAGTCGTCACGAAATTTATTTTTCATCCGAATTCCGCTCCCAACATGAATTTGGACATACTTACTGTTTAAGAAATGAAGTGTGTGATTTTTAAGAGTAGTAGAAGCTTTCGTAATATATACTCAAATTTTTTTTAAAAAAAATATATACGAGTAAATTTTTTTATCAAATATATTTTGTTACAGCAATATATTTTGTTACAGAAATTTTGTTACGAAAATATACTTTGGTAAAACACAATATTTTGTTCAAAATTTTCTTTTATCAAAATATACTTTGGCGTGTTTATCAAATAGTCTGCTGTATATATTTTGGTAAAAGACATTTTTCAGAAATTTTTTAAACTGACAATTTCAGAATTTTTTTTGTTTAAATAGTACTTATCCCAAAAAAATATTTGTTAGTTTTTTTTCTGAAAAAATAATTTTTTTGAAATTTTTTTTTTCATGTTGACGAAAAAAATTTAATGCTAACATTTTTTTGGTAATGATGGATTTGGAGAGCCCCGGCGAGCACCTCAGTGCCATCTGCGCCCTGCCGAGCACCTCAGTAGTATTTTTTTTTTATGTTACTCAGTGAATTATTGTAACAGATGGGTAGTAAAATTGTATTTTTTTCTCGCTATTTTTTTTGGCATCGCTTCATTAGACGTCGAAAAAATAATTGACATTTTTTTTTGTGCCGCTTGCTTAGGCACCAATTCTTTTGTGTGTTATTGCCTGTTTATGTTGTACGTTTTTTTTAACGTAATAACGAAAAATCTTAAAAAATTGTCTTGGCTACATAAACAAATTCTGGCACCGCCAAATTTGGGTCTTCCAAAATAATTTTTTTGGCTAATAATTTTTCAAAGGCAACGCTCATTTTGAGCACGCACTAAATTGTCACCTATTTTGCACAGTTCGTAAATAGTGTGAATTTCTTGAAAAATCTTATTTATTCTTACATTTGAAATTTTTTTTTACGAAGTCTCTCCGAATAGGCTCACCTATTTGGGTATGATGTCAGAAATAACTTGGGGCTTGGTTCTTAAGAGGTCCTCGGTGACCCTCCTTCCTCATTTTTCTGCCTGGTCATATTCACGTAGAGCTACTGAAAGGGGTTGACCGAATATTTTTTTTGCTCAAATTGTATTTATAATTATGCATTTTTTCAAGAAACTAATTGAACTCTCTATATCGGCCCGTCGATCGATATAAGAAATTTTTTTTAAAAAAACAAAAATTATTTTTTCAAAACCGTTAGTTTTATTTACGATTGTTTGTTGTTGCTTATACAAACCAAATCCATATAAACCTGTCGTTTTATATGTTGACTGATCAAGATTTTTTCTCCTGTTGTAGAAAAATGTCGATCAAGGTTGATTTTCCCATCCTTGAAGCCTCTGACAAGAACTACTTGGACTGGACGCAAGACATCCAGAACCATCTAGATGCGCAGGGCCTCTTGGACGTCATCTATAACGAGGAAGAGCGTGAAGTGGAAGTCACTCGCTCAATGAACGCCAAAGCGATGATTCTATTCCGCAGGCATTTATCTGACGCCATGAAGGCGGAATTCATTGAAATCTCCTCGCCGAAGACGCTATGGGACTCTCTGAAAGAGCGCTTCGACCACCAGAAGACCATATGGCTGCCTGAAGCGCGCCATGACTGGTTAAACCTGCGTTTCCAAGACTTCAAGAGTGTAACTGATTACAACAATGAAGTCTGCAGGATTCGATCACTTCTCCAATACTGCGGTGAGATATTAACCGACAGTGATCTATTGGAGAAAACATACACCACATTTCCTTCCACTGACAACTTGCTCCAGAAACAATACCGTCAGTCTAAGTTCACCAAGTTTTCCGAGCTCATCACCCAGCTTTTACTAGACAAGAAGAACAGTCTCATTTTAATGAGAAACAACAATTCTCGTCCTGCTGGAACAAAGGCAATTTCAGTGCCTGATGCAAATGCTCTCCGTGGACCAAATCTACGGTGGAAACGAGACAAGGGCCAGTCGTCCCAGCCAAGGAACAGAGGCGAGTTTAAGTCTCGTCATCCAAAGCGAGGTTCTAACAAGAACCAAGGACCTTTGACTCCTAGACAGTCTCATGGTAAGAACCAACGGGCCAGTCATCCCAAAGCGAGAGTGGATGGCCAAGCGCCTACTCTCTGCTACAAATGTGGTGCTTATGGTCATATGCAACGGACTTGCAGGACAACCACCCAAGAAGATGATAACTATCACAAGGGGTGCCGGGCCGAAGCAAATCTGGTCAACGAGTGCGAAAATCTAAATCTTGAGACCCCCGATTTTATAGCAGAAATGGAAGAATGAATCTCCATTTTCTCTCTATATTTGATTTAAGTCATGAAACTTTTGGTGGTTTGTATTTTCTGTTTTCTCGATAAATTAAAGTTCTATTTCGAGCACTTTCCTCAAACGTGTGACAAACTTTAATTTTCTTTACTTATAGGCATGGACCACGAGGCAGTAGATTGTCTGGTTGATAGTGGAACGACTCACACTATCTTGAGAGATAAATCATACTTTATCTCCTATACGCCTAAAGTAACCTCATTGACAACCATTTCGGGACCCTCAACCCTTGTTCAAGGTTTTGGCAAAGCCCATTTTTCGTTGTCCAATGGTACTCCCGTTGAAGTATCAGAGGCCTTATATTCTCCAAGGTCCAGTCGTACCTTACTGAGTTTTAAGGATATTCGAGAAAACGGATTTTATGTTGAAACTGCTCGAGAACATGGCTTCGAGTATCTTTTCATTACCTCCACTCAGTACGACCAAAAGCGTATCATGGAGAAGTTGAAAAGTCTTTCAAGTGGTTTGTATCTCACTACGATACAACACATCGAGAGTAATCTCATCATTCGTCGAGCGCCAGTTGATGAGAGCATTTTTACGCTATGGCATGACCGGCTGGGTCATCCGGATCAAAATACAATGCTTCGCACTATGAATGCATCGCATGGGCATCCTCTTGGAGGAAAGAATTTCATTATAAATCCGAAAAGCCTTTGCCAAGCTTGCTCGATTGGGAAGACGAATCTCAAGCCACTCCATGTGAAACCTACGAGATTGGTTTCTCAATTCCTTGAAAGAATTCATGGAGATATTTGTGGACCAATCCAACCAACATGCGGACCATTTAAATACTTTTTGGTTTTGGTTGATGCATCGACTAGATGGTCACACGTAGTGTTGTTGTCCACCCGAAATGCATCGTTTTCTAAACTCCTCGTCCAGATCATTAAGTTAAGGGCTCACCATCTGGATTATCCGATAAAGTCTATTAGACTTGATAATGCCGCGGAGTTTACATCGAAGACTTTCGATGACTATTGCATGAATTTGGGAATAAATCTTGAACACCCTGTTGCGTATGTTCATACCCAAAATGGCCTAGCGAAAGCTTTTATAAAGCGACTGCAAGTGATAGCGCGGACCTTGGTTATGCGCACCAAACTTCCACTATCTGCATGGGGCTACACAATTTTGCACGCTGCAAATTTGGTCCGTCTAAGGCCCATGGCCACCCAACCACTTTCCGCGTACCAGCTGGTTACTGGATGTGAGCCTGACATCTCACATTTACGCGTGTTTGGGTGCCTAGTCAATGTTCCAATTGAGCCGATAAGGCGTTCAAAATTTGGACCTCAGAAGCGACGGGGAATATATGTCGGTTATAACTCCCCGTCCATCATTCGCTATTTAGAGCCCTTGACAGGCGATCTCTTTACCGCGAGACACGCGGATTGCGACTTTGATGAGGCAATCTTCCCGTCGTTAGGGGGAGAAATACACGCTAACGTTAATGAGGAACGACGTGAATTAGCGTGGCATGTGCCCGCTTTTGCTCATCATGATCCCCCCTCTGTACATAGTGATAAGGAAGTGCAGAGGATTCTAGGTCTGCAAGATATTGCAAATCAAATGCCAGACGCATTTAGCGACCTAGCAAAAGTCACGAGATCAATTATACCTGCTGCAAATGTGCCTGCAAGGATAGACGTCCCTGAGAGACGCCATGTTCCTGTGAAACATGTTGCTCCAGTTGAACCCGCCGAGCAAAGGACGCTGCCATCGGCCGTCCAGTCCGCTGCCATTCCCAAAAAGAAGGGAAGACCGGTTGGTTCCAAAGATGTTCTGCCCCGGAAGCAGAAAAATCTTGTTAAAAGCGTTTTGCCACATGAGATCATTAAGGATTACGGCGATGTATTAGAAGAGCGCGTTCCAGATGAAACGCCTATTCCTAATCATGCCGATAACCTCAAAATATCCGTCAAGTATGCTAGCTTAGACGATATTTTGAAGCAAAACAAAACTGTCATCGATGATGTGTTCATATACTCAGTGGCCACTGACATTATGAGCAATGATGACATGGAACCTCGCAGCATTGTCGAGTGTCAACGACGAACGGACTGGCCACAATGGAAACAAGCAATCCAGGCTGAATTAGATTCCTTAGCGAAAAGAAGCGTGTTTGGACCAGTAGCTCCAACACCACCCAATGTTAAACCAGTTGGTCACAAATGGGTTTTTCTAAGGAAGCGTAATGAGAATAATGAGATTGTGCGATACAAGGCTCGCCTTATGGCGCAAGGCTTCTCACAACGCCCTAGAATTGATTACGAGGAGACGTATTCTCCCGTAATGGACGTCATAACGTTCCGCTACTTAATCAGTTTAGTAGTTTCCGAAAAACTGAATATGTAGCTCATGGATGTGGTCACAGCCTATCTCTACGGGGATCTGGACACAGAGATATACATGAGAGTCCCTGAAGGACTAAAGATGCCTAAATCAAGTAGTTTCCGACCACGGAATGCGTTCTCGATTAGACTGAGACGTTCGCTATATGGATTGAAACAATTCGGGCGAATGTGGTATAACCGCCTAAGCGAATACTTGATCGATTTGGGATACATTAATAACGAACTTTGCCCATGTGTGTTCATAAAGAAATCCACTTCAGGATACGCAATCATCGCGGTCTATGTAAATGACATGAATCTCATAGGAACCGAAAAAAGACTTGTCAGAAACTGCTGATATCCTGAAGAGAGAATTCAAGATGAAGGATCTTGGGAAGACACGTTTTTGCCTCGGCCTGCAGATCGAGCATCGTAAAGATGGAATTCTTGTCCATCAAGTGAACTACACCCAAAAGGTGTTGAGACGCTATAGTCATTTTGACGTTAAGCCATCCGCTACTCCCATGATCGTCCGCTCTCTAGATATTACTAAGGACCCATTCCGTCCAAAGGAGGATGACGAAGAGATATTGAGTCCTGAGTGCTCTTATCTGGGTGCAATAGGCGCTTTATTTGTGAGCACCCTAAATTTTGGGTTGATTTTTTTTAGTTTCGATAAATAATTATTCTGTTTATTTATCTTTAAGTGTACTTTCCCGTGCCTTTGATATTTGGAGTGTCAGGGATGTTCAACTCTGGAAATCTTCTTCACGAGTTTTGTAGTGGACATGATTACCTTCATGACGGTATATAATGTCCTACTCAAACTTGTTCCCATGTACTCTTTCTGCTTCGCACAACTTCGGGTCGATTTAGACCATTTGATTATTAATTAATTTTCCCACTCTTTTTCTTGATCATTATTAACACGTTACCGTGACTTTTCATTTGGGAGCACAAGACCAGTCATTTTCTTGAAACCAACTTATCATGCATGATCTACTCGAGACGCTCTTCACCCATGACCTTCGTGTCCCACTCAGACACACCATTTTGTGCTCCATTTGCTTCACACAACTTTCCTGACACGTGACTCGATTTTATTTCACCCCACGGTGTCACATTCATTTTCCAACTTGATTTGTGGGTACCCTGTCGACCAAAACCTGTCAGCCCCAAATATGGACATGGCCCACATTGAGCCTACTACCCGCACGACACTTGTGTCCCATCTATGGGAATCTCCATGTGCTACTTATTTATCCATGATCATCAACACCTATTTTTATTCTATTATTTCACAATGTCCGGTTTTGATCCAACCCGGCTTGACTGAACCCAGCCCCAGCTCCATGTTACTCTCCATCACCATCACCCTCAGCCTCATTACCCTTGAAAAATACTAAATACTCATCCTACCTAATTTTAATATTTATTGGAAATTCCGTTATTAAATTCTATAGGAATAACCTAAAATTCCTATAATTAATTACTACCCTTGATTTCCCTCATTCAATCCTCACTCTACAATTTTTTCCCAACACTCACTCACAAATTCCCCTATCCCCAGCCGGCTCTAACCCCAAGAGAACACTTTTTCTCTCTCTTCCTCTCTCATTAATTTCACACAATTATTCCCATCTCTTTCTCTCTCCTTCTAATAATATTTTTTCCACACAACCAAACAACACAACAACAGCAGCAACCCCTGGCCGAGCCCGACCTCCCCTCCACCTAGGCCGAGCTCAGCCCAGCCTCGCCACCGGCCACCCTGGTCGGCCATCGACCACCAGCAGCTGTAGTGCCCCGTCCCGCTCAGTCAATCGGAGGAATCGAAACGCCGACGGCGTTCAGACTTAGCCTTACAACGGCGACTCGAAGACATCTCGGTCAAGGCGACCGCTCGCTCAGGTGGGGTAGTTTCGGTGAACTTGCCTCATCTTTGCCTTCACATAATAAATCGTGTTTTCAACTTGCACAAGTAGGCTTAATAATAAAAGAGATGAATCCACATAGCTAAGGGAATAATCCCGATGGGTCAAAATGAGTTAGAACATGGAAAACGTCCCACGGTCGGCTTAGAGTTGGTGCACGGCGTGCTTTGAAAATGATACTCGGTCCTTCGTCCCGTGGCTTGGGAGAAGGAAAGTTGGTCTTCGACACAAAGTTATGAAATAGCCTAAGTCATAGGCGTCGCCTGCGTGAATGCTTGTTAAAGCATGCACGGTCCCGTCGAATTATCCCGACACTTGAGTTGGCCTAAGTTATAGGCGTTGCCCACGTAAATGCTCGACAAAGCATGCACGTTTCCATAACGCAAGGCTTGGCATAGCCTTTGCTCGTCCCTTGAGTCAAGTTATAGGCTCGATTAAGTTAGGCAAAGTTACGCCGATCGACCTAAGTCATTTCTAGCGCTGTCCCGCTCTTTCTGCGGTTGTCAAGTTAAATAGTCCTGCGATCCCAAGGCCTGTCATATGAAGTATGACTTGTGCGATAGCGTCAGGTAGATCAGAAGTCGAGTTGAGGCACGATTGCACGATCCTAGAGTTTTTAAAGGCACGGGCCACGATTGATTAGTTGAGTTTTGGAAAGTGTCTAAATAAGTTGTTGTCTTGAGTTAAAAGAAAGAAAGAAAGAAAGAAATGCTCACGACTGGGTCGTTGAGGCAAGAAAGAACAATGCTCGCGACTACGGATCGTCGAGGCAAGATCTCAGATGTGAGAAATGGCACTAAAAGAGAGGAATGGCACTAAAAGAGATGGTAACACCAGAAGTGAATGACTATGTGAGACGTCAGTTTGAGTCGGTCTTGCATGGTCATGGACAACTTGTCGACAAGGTAGAGTTTCCCCGAATCGGCAACCTGTGGCGCCACGGGACCGATTGCGGCCTAAGGAAACATAAAGGCTCTGGGAGCCAAGCTGCGCCTGGGGCAAAGTATTCGGTGGACGCGGAATAGGGCTAGCTACCCAAAGAAGGTCCATCCTATACTCAGCAAAAAGGAGTCCACTATGGCTCTGGGAGTCAGTGACCAAATCATATAGATGAGTCGGCATAGCGGCAGATCCGCGGGTATGCCTTTGGATTGAGTTGAGTTGTCGAAGGTGTATACAAGCTAGAATACAAGTATTGGACTTAAAGAATGGCTACAACATAGGCGACGTGCTTCGGCACGAGATGTGGCATTGAGTCTTGAGTTGTCGGCATATAGTTGCATAAGTTGGTTGAGTTGTTTGAGTGTAAGTCGGGAAACCGCCGCAAGGCAAAGTCAGTCGTGTGACACTAAACCCATAAGTCTTGATTGGGTCAGTTGGCGATCAAAGTAACAAAGGGGCCGCGAGACAGCGATATGGTTGAGTCGCACTGAGTTGCGAGGCACGACACGAAGGAGTTATAGCACGGTTGTAAGGAAATTGGGTACTACCGCGTAGTTGCGTCTCTGATTCTGGCCGAAAGGCAAGCACGACCTGATAGGTTAACGTTGTGGTACGAAAAGTGGTCTAGAGGCAAAGTATGAGTAACGTTGACATTGCAAGCACGGGATGGTTTTGACACACAAGTTGCGCCAAGGCGCCGGTCCTAAAACTGAACCTAAGGCAAGAGTAGAAAGACAATCAAAAAGGGATTTAAGCTGCACAAAGTAAATGAACGTGTAGGTTTTGTATGGGTGGGCGAGAAGCTCACTCCACCAGTATAGTTGAGTACTGACACCCACACAGTGTTCATGTGCAGGCACAGGTAGAAGCTCGTGGCGCGGAGCCCGCTTGGATGCGTCGAGGCACAGGAGTTCCTTGGCGATTCGAAGCACGCGGCCGCATGGATTGAAGACTTATAAAGGACATAATGTATGGACATCGCCTTCCGAAGCTTCCGCTGGATCGAGCATTTGTATTGAGAGATGAGAGAGAGCAGAGTAAACTTGTAAAAGTGAGCACGAGAGACATTGTAATTTGGCCTTGCGCCCACAAATGTAATCTTGTATTAAATATCAATAAAGAGATTCTTTGAATGACTTGCGTTAAGGTGTTCTTCTTTAAATTCCGCTGCAATGTATTCAATGTTTCTGCTTGGGACTTCTGTGCGACGACCCCGTCGCCGCCGATGTAATCGGCCGTTATGGAATTGCCTTGCACGAGCGCAATCTAGGCTCGTGCGGCATCACGCCTTAGCGAGGACGATCGCTCCTACTGGAGCGGGACGTGACATAGTGGTATCAGAGCACGGCTTTACGTCCTTGGACTATCGATTGAATTCTTTAACTCCGCTGTTTCCGCAAAGTTGAAATCGTTGGTGCGCTCTCTCAAATGACCCATGGGATGTCCATACAATAAGTCTATCTATTTTGCAAAATATAGGTGAACAGTTTTTGATAAGAAAACAAAAAGATGGTTTACGTAAGCACGGTTGGCTAAGTCGGGCTGGGCATATACACCAAAGTTGTGTCGACCTTAGAAAAGTCGAGTGCGGGAATTGAATAGCGTCGAGCTAGAATGAGTTGAACTCGATTGAGTAAAGTAAGATGAGTATCGATAGGGGTGCTATCGAGCGACGATATCGTCGGTGCGATATAGATAAGCGTGCTTGGGTTTTGAGGAATGGTTCGAACGGGATTCGAAGAAGTCGATTTTGAATCAAATAATAAGTTAAGGATTGGTTGAATGACTTCATTCCTGAGTGGTGTATGCGATAGGCTCAGGGATGTCGAACGATGCAAATTGAGAAAAATAAGTTGGTCGATGACTTAAGATGGACGGATGAAGAATACGTGAAATTGGTTGGAGAAAATTGATATCGTAAATGATTCGAGGGAAAATGATCGGAATTGGTGTTATGAATGTCGAGGAGACTATCCAGTTGGACGATAACACCATTCGCACGACTCAGAGTTTGGTTGCAAAGGAAGATCGTCAGGTTACGCATATCATCGATGGTATTGAGGCGTATCAAAGATCGATATGCGATAACTCGGGGGCACTCCAACTCGTCGAGTGACGATCGTGCAGTGTTATCGTTCGTCGGATGTGATGCCTAGGATTTTGATTGAGATGGATGTTGGATGAAAATGAAAGTATCTTGATGGTAACGCGGATAATCACAACGTCAACATTCTTGTCTTGCGCGAGCGCAACTCTAGCCTCGCACATGCGTTGCGTCGGGTTTGAGGCGATCGTTCCGCATGAGCACAGACATGGTGATTCATGTCGCGGGAATGATCGAACTCGGAGTCAGGACGCGGCAACTAGGATTGTCTTGACTTGTCGGTTTGATGCAAAGGAGAATTCGAGGATGACTTGTGATCAATGAATGAAATGAACTTGAGGATTGAGTAGGTCCAATCCACGCATCGAGAATGAATTAGTCTAGACGTAAAACAAGAGTTACATCCCGATGAGAATGACTATCTCGCGGGAGCGTGCATGGTGATTCATGCCCATCGCGGATAATCTGACTCGCGTGAGATCGGGGCGCAACACGTTGTTAAGCTAGACGACCTTGTGATCGGTTTCATGAATTGGAATAGACGACTTCGGAAATGTAAAATGTGGATTATGGTTTAGCGGCGAATTACGTAGTAACGTGCTTGACTTGGAAGGATTTGATAGGCAGATTATGTCGAACGTGTTCGAAGAGATAGACTATGCGAAATGGCTTGTTGAACGGGCGATATTGATACGTCGGAGAATTTGGTTGAACGTGAGTTGTAGGATGGCTTTGCTGAATGACTCGGATCCCGTGCGACAAATGTTGGGATGTGCGTAGGCAATCTATGCTCGATGTTTAGAAATCAGAGTGATGCGAGCTTGGGTAGAAAACCCCGTACTATCAACTTGGTTTGACCTTAGGATGGGGTCAGTGTTGATATCGTTGTTTGGGAACTATGATTCCAATACTGACGGAAAGACATAGCCTAGCAGTTAGGCAGACATTCCGGTGCGGAGCGATAGGAATGGTGAAGGCACCACTCATGAGGCTCGGTTGACATGCATGTATATCAAGGACGCTTGAATACGTGCACGATCCGACTCGAGTGGTGATGGCGGATTCTCTATCACAAGGCTTGGCTAAAATGCATGTATTTTGGGGACGCCTGGAATATGTGCACGATCCAACCAAGTGATAAGTTAAGTCAAGTGAGACTTAAGGAATGGAAAGTGTTGAGGATTTCGAAATAGAGATTCGAAGAAAAGATTGAGGGTAGTGCGAGCGTGGCTCGGATTGAGGAAACGCATAGGCGTAGTGTATGCGAGAGTTCCTGAATGTTGAGTAAGGTGATAAGTCAATAAGTAAGTACTCAGTAAGTCTCGAGGACGAGACTTGTTCTGAGTGGTGTATGTTGTAGTGCCCCGTCCCGCTCAGTCAATCGGAGGAATCGAAACACCGACGGCGTTCGGACTTAGCCTTACAACGGCAACTCGAAGACATCTCGGTCAAGGCGACCGCTCGCTCAGGTGGGGTAGTTTCGGTGAACTTACCTCATCTTTGCCTTCACATAATAAATCGTGTTTTCAACTTGCACAAGTAGGCTTAATAATAAAAGAGATGAATCCACATAGCTAAGGGAATAATCCCGATGGGTCAAAATGAGTTAGAACATGGAAAACGTCCTACGGTCGGCTTAGAGTTGGTGCACGGCGTACTTTGAAAATGATACTCGGTCCTTCGTCCCGTGGCATGGGAGAAAGGAAGTTGGTCTTCGACACAAAGTTATGAAATAGCCTAAGTCATAGGCGTCGCCTGCGTGAATGCTTGTTAAAGCATGCACGGTCCCGTCGAATTATCCCGACACTTGAGTTGGCCTAAGTTATAGGCGTTGCCCACGTAAATGCTCGACAAAGCATGCACGTTTCCATAACGCAAGGCTTGGCATAGCCTTTGCTCGTCCCTTGAGTCAAGTTATAGGCTCGATTAAGTTAGGCAAAGTTACGCCGATCGACCTAAGTCATTTCTAGCGCTGTCCCGCTCTTTCTGCGGTTGTCAAGTTAAATAGTCCCGCGATCCCAAGGTCCGTCATATGAAGTATGACTTGTGCGATAGCGTCGGGTAGATCAGAAGTCGAGTTGAGGCACGATTGCACGATCCTAGAGTTTTTAAAGGCACGGGCCACGATTGATTAGTTGAGTTTTGGAAAGTGTCTAAATAAGTTGTTGTCTTGAGTTAAAAGAAAGGAAGAAAGAAAGAAATGCTCACGACTGGGTCGTTGAGGCAAGAAAGAACAATGCTCGCGACTACGGGTCGTCGAGGCAAGATCTCAGATGTGAGAAATGGCACTAAAAGAGAGGAATGGCACTAAAAGAGATGGTAACACCAGAAGTGAATGACTATGTGAGACGTCAGTTTGAGTCGGTCTTGTATGGTCATGGACAACTTGTCGACAAGGTAGAGTTTCCCCGAATCGGCAACCTGTGGCGCCACGGGACCGATTGCGGCCTAAGGAAACATAAAGGCTCTGGGAGCCAAGCTGCGCCTGGGGCAAAGTATTCGGTGGACGCGGAATAGGGCTAGCTACCCAAAGAAGGTCCATCCTATACTCAGCAAAAAGGAGTCCACTATGGCTCTGGGAGTCAGTGACCAAATCATATAGATGAGTCGGCATAGCGGCAGATCCGCGGGTATGCCTTTGGATTGAGTTGAGTTGTCGAAGGTGTATACAAGCTAGAATACAAGTATTGGACTTAAAGAATGGCTACAACATAGGCGACGTGCTTCGGCACGAGATGTGGCATTGAGTCTTGAGTTGTCGGCATATAGTTGCATAAGTTGGTTGAGTGTAAGTCGGGAAACCGTCGCAAGGCAAAGTCAGTCGTGTGACACTAAACCCACAAGTCTTGATTGGGTCAGTTGGCGATCAAAGTAACAAAGGGGCCGCGAGGCGGCAATATGGTTGAGTCGCACTGAGTTGCGAGGCACGGCACGAAGGAGTTATAGCACGGTTGTAAGGAAATTGGGTACTACCGCGTAGTTGCGTCTCTGATTCTGGCCGAAAGGCAAGCACGACCTGATAGGTTAACGTTGTGGTACGAGAAGTGGTCTAGAGGCAAAGTATGAGTAACGTTGACATTGCAAGCACGGGATGGTTTTGACACACAAGTTGTGCCAAGGCGCCGGTCCTAAAACTGAACCTAAGGCAAGAGTAGAAAGACAATCAAAAGGGATTTAAGCTGCACAAAGTAAATGAACGTGTAGGTTTTGTATGGGTGGGCGAGAAGCTCACTCCACCAGTACAGTTGAGTACTGACACCCACACAGTGTTCATGTGCAGGCACAGGTAGAAGCTCGTAGCGCGGAGTCCGCTTGGATGCGTCGAGGCACAGGAGTTCCTTGGCGATTCGAAGCACGCGGCCGCACGGATTGAAGACTTATAAAGGACATAATGTATGGACATCGCCTTCCGAAGCTTCCGCTGGATCGAGCATTTGTATTGAGAGATGAGAGAGAGCAGAGTGAACTTGTAAAAGTGAGCACGAGAGACATTGTAATTTGGCCTTGCGCCCACAAATGTAATCTTGTATTAAATATCAATAAAGAGATTCTTTGAATGACTTGCGTTCAGGTGTTCTTCTTTAAATTCTGCTGCAATGTATTCAATGTTTCTGCTTGGGACTTCTGTGCGACGACCCCGTCGCCGCCGATGTAATCGGCCGTTATGGAATTGCCTTGTACGAGCGCAATCTAGGCTCGTGCGGCATCACGCCTTAGCGAGGACGATCGCTCCTACGGGAGCGGGGCGTGACAGCAGCTCCCATTCTTCCCTCCTCTTTTTTTAAACCACCACCACCACCTCATCCATCATCATCCTTCACCGAGCCACCACCACCTCCACGTCCACCGTACGCCGCCGCCCGACCCTCGTCGAGGCTGTGTAGCCCCCGCCGTCACCGGGCTAGGCCAGGCGAGGCCGCACACCGTCGCCGGCCACCGTGGCTCCGGCGACCCCCATGCGGGTGCTCCCCACTCCGGTGAGCATTCCCATGGCGGCCACCGTCCTCCAGGACGTGCCGTCGAGGCGATTTATGCGTTTCGCACGAAGTTCCATCGTGACGCACGCAGGAACGATCCAGATTTCACGTTCCGTCGCAGTGACTTCGTGCACGTTTTCCCGAGAATTCGACCATTGGATCGGCAATTTCTTCGCTCCGTCGCAATCTCGGTATATCCACCTTCACTCCTGTCAATTTTCATCCGTTGATTTTGCCGTTTGATACATCAAAACCGGCCACCAAGTTGACCGTTTAAATTGTATTAATTTTGGACAGTTTTGCGGGGTCAACTTCGTCAGCTTGTACCTCCTCCACCGCAGCTCCGTTTAGCGTGCTACGAGTTCCTGTGCGAAGCTGGTATAACCCTCTTCCTACCCGTCTAGTTTCGTTTCATTGTGAGCTTGTTTGATTGGTTGAATTCGACGCCAAAGTTGGTCGTCCGAATTCGACGCCAAAGTTGGTCGTCCGAATTCGTAATTTCCAACTTGTAAAATTCTATTTTTGAACACGGGACTCCAGATTTCATTTCTGACACCACCATTAGACTTGTGGCGTCGTTTGGCATGTTTTCATATAAAATTTGTTAGATTTGGAGGACGTGGGGCCTGACATATTTTTCGGTGCAAAGTGGGTCCCACAGTCCGGGTCAATAGAACTTTTTGACGCCGGCTCATCGGAATCCAATTCCGGATATACCGTTGAGTTCGTATCGTCATTCTGGACTCGTTGACATATAATTTGCTAGATTTTGGTGGACATTGGATCCGGCACGCATTTCGGTGCAAGTCGGATACCAATATTCGGGTCAACAGGTCATTTTGAGATCGGCTCATCGGAATTCAATTTCGGATATACCGTTCAGTTCATATCGTCATTCTGGACTCGTTGACATGTAGTTTGTTGAGTTTTGAGAACATTGGCTCCGGCACGCATTTCCGTGCAAACCGGAATTCTAAGTTCTGGTTAACGGACCAAATTGAGATCGGGTCAACAGAATCCAATTCTGGAGATACCGTTGGGTTCGTATCGTCATTCTGGTTTCGTGGACATATAATTTGTTATATTTTATAGACTTGTTTTCTTGCACGTATTTCGGTGCAAAACGGCTCCGACACGGATACCGTTTTGACCCAAAATTACCTTTTTGCCCTTGTGTCCAAATTGGACCGATGGGTAGGCTATCCTAGCTAATTTGACCATTCTGGACACGTTGGCGATATTTATTTCATCGTCCGACAATGTTTATTGATAATTTCTCCGAGTTTAGCCTTTTTATAATTTATTAATAATTAATTCTTATAATGTTCGTATTTCAGGATTAGTACAACGAAACTGAGCTCAGTCAATTCCAGTGATCTCACATCGCTGAAATTGACAAGATGGACACGTGGATCACTATAATAAGAGTATCAACTTTACCGTTGATCATCTTATCTCGATTTGCGTGACGTAAGTTTCGACGTACGAATAACGAAGTACACTTTATATCTTTAATAATTAGACTAGAATTGACCATATTTGACCAGAGTTGACCAGTTGACCCAAAGTCAACTGTAAGTCAACACTTGACCTAGTTTGACTAGATTATTGACCGGAGTTGACCTAGAGTTGTTTTGACTTAGAAGAACCTAGGATAATATAGATTGCTTGTAGAGATTTATTTATTACTACTTGAACACCTTGTAGCCTGTGTTGCTTTAAATAGGACTCTGTGGCTTCAGTTGGACCCCCTATACTTATCAGCTGTTCAGGTTATCGAGGCGAGTACATTCTCTGATCATTTCATATCCTGTTAGAATTATTTTTCTGCTTTAGATTACTTTACTTGATGCTGTCACGTTGGTAACACGGATTAGTACTATATGGATCCATTTTTGAGATGTTATCCCCTCAGGGAGCATCGTATACTACATGTTCTTTGCTTTTCACTTACATGGTGTATCACTATGCTTCACGGTTCTTCGATCACTTGTGACATGTACTCTCATGATCACAGAGTCATCCCAGAATCACCCCATTGTGGGCATTCCCAGAATCACCCATTTATGGGATATCCATGTATCACCCCTTGTGGGCCTTTGCATGGAATCATAACATAACCTGGTTGGATCCTTGTGTATTGATTGGGGGTACGGGGGAGTAGAAGTAGACATGTGAATAATATCCAAGTAGTGTAGTTCCCAGAATCACTCCATAGTATAGTTCCCAGAATCTCCTATGCCATTCACATATTTATATTGTACTCTGACTCACTAGCCACTGTTAGTTCTCTACTTATAGTAGATATTTCTATAACAGTTCTCTCTCTCTGTTTACATACTGTATTTCCTTCAGATCCTGTATCTTACTTTACTGCATGATTATATTTTCTAACCTGCTATGACTTGTTGAGATGTACTGTGCTCGCTCCTGTCCTGACTGGACCTGTTGATAAATTTTACAGATAGCTTAGAGGTTACCTGCTAGCCTAGAGGAGACATATTAGAGGTTATTTAGTTAGCTATTTCAGTTGTCTGGAGTTGTATTTACTTTATGGATTACTGTATTTGAGCTTTAAGATGTATTTCTGGGTTTGTGTATCTTAGACACTTAGACTTCTATCTGCTGTATCTCTTTTGGATTTCATGTTTTATCTATTTCCATTATGCTCTACCTTAGATGTGATTGAGTTTACATTCTGCTATGTCACCCCCATTAGGGGAGTATAAACTGCTTAGCCTTATACTGTTAGATGCATGAGACCTAGGACAGCGTTCTACCACCGACACTGCGGCGTAGGCTGGGCATTATTACGTTCTCGTGCCCTTACTCTAGGCTGCGGGTCGTGACACGTTTTTAGTGGTGGCCCATGCAGGTCGAGACTAAAAGTGTAGTGGTATTCGAACTAGAGTACCACTACAGCCTGCAGTAGGATTAGGATATATTTTGAAGATACTCAATCACAGTTAGGATCCCTTGAGAGATTCCTGGGACGACCCTTGAGAATCTTATTTTAACTTCGATTTGAAAACTTTTTTTTTCCTTAATTTGATTTATCTTTACTTTCTGTTGTTGAATTTGATTTTAATGGATTATAGTTGAATTTGAGTTTGTATTTATTGATTTTGATGAATGATTGTTGAATTTTGAATCTTGATGTTAGCTGTAGCATCCGAGTTTGTATTTATATGATTTGAAGGATTTTTGTTCATTTTTGAATCTTGATGTTCGTTGATAAATTTGATTTTTGGGTATTCATTGTTGATTTAATTTAATTTTTGTCAAGATGAAATTATATGGGCTAGGTCATCCAAGTTATGGAATCTAGTCTTCCATAGTCACATTAGCCAGCATGGTGAGGACATATAGTCTAATTTTGGATATATTTCTCGGGTGTGGGAATTTAAGATTTTTGCAGCCAAGCTAGCGGCATCGCAAAAATATTAAATACCATGATTCTAGAGGTATGTGCCTAAGTCGAGGACTCTGTGATTATCGTAGCCTTGCTTACTAGTATGACGAGGATTTAGAGTACCATAATTGTGGATAGACGCATATGATTATCAGATTGTACCTTAAATATTTTCGAACATGTTTTCTCTAGTTTTGTTTCAGTCCTTCAAAAAAAAAGGGAAGTTATTATTTGTTTTGTTTTGCTTCTCATTATTTAACTTAGGAGTAGCTTTAGCTATTTTTATGAACATTGTACAACTTCTTACTATGAATTTTTTCTTAATACAATGAATCGACGATTTTGCTAGACCTTATCTTGGATTTGATATTATAGCTATGGTTTCAAAATGGTTCTTCCTTTAAACAGATAAGCAGAATAGATTTTATTGTTATTTCTTCTTGCTATTATTATTGTATTAAATAATGATAATAATAATAATAATAATAATAAAACTGTCTTGATTTCACCAATCACCTACTTTGCAATCTTTGTAGGAATCTAAATGTTGGTCTTGATATAGAATTTGATTTTTATATTCGGACATGAGAGTATATATATAGTGGACACAGACTCTTTGCCTGACACGTATGCATGCTACACTTGATTTCCCACCTATCTAAATACATATTAATATGTTGTTGATGTTTAAATTGTCAAAATCCCAATATTTCTGGTTTTCTGCTTTTTCAGTTTAAATTCGTAATTCAAATATAGGTTTCTTGTTGTTAGTTTTACTTACATCACTGCACATGTATGTTATATACAGGATTCTAAATTTTTTTTTTAGGGAAATTGGTTGAGTTTATGTTTGAATTTGTTAAATCAAAGACTGTGTGCATATTAACCCTTAATACTGGATTTCAATGTTAGTTCAATTTGTTGTTTCAATGTAATGTTTTGAGCTATATACATTGTGGTATATAGGGATATAAATTTAGGTTTCGTATTCTTACATCTTAGGTTGTGATAAACATTGGGTTGGTTTGATGTTTGAATTTTTCCAAATCCTAAAATTGAATACATGTAAACATTTTCACATTGATTTCCAATGCTTAGTTCAATTTCCGATTTAATATGTAATATTGAACTGTATGCATAGCTAAATGTATGGATAGTATGTTAGGGTTTCTTCTCTATCATGTTAGGATGTATTGGAAGCATTGAGTTAGTTGTGATGTTTCAAACCCCTAAAATTTGAAACTGCATTATGTTAATATTGTACTGGTTTAAATGTTAGCTTATTTTTAGATTTTGTATATAAATGCTGAACTAAAACTGGATTTAACCCTTCAATATTAAGCTATAACCCTGTACAAGGACACACACACCCTAACTTAGTATACGCTGTCATGTAAACCTAACCTTTCCTCTCTATGTTATGTTCATATACCTGTATAGATATATATATAGTTTATGCATACATGTTATAATGTATATAGATACATAACTAAATCTCTACCTCTTTACATATATATGTATATGGTTATCGATGCATGTTATGAGTAAATAGGTTGTGTATTGTAGATTGTTTAACCAATATGCCATGAGTAGTATAACTTGATAGATGTTGTTTTGAAACCCAAATCCTCATATACTCTTCATGTATATTTCACATACACCCATGCCTACTATCTAACCATATGAACATGTCCATATATACCCATACACACACGAACCACATAACCTTTACATAATGCTAGCTTCTCCCTCTCTAACGCACCCTCTATATATATACATATTGTGATTGGATTTCCATGTAAGTGACTTTCATTCCTTAACTTTTGATTTTGATTTTTCTGAACCTTTTATAGATAATTGGTAGTTACCTTTCTTTATTTTTATGATAATACCAGTTTTCGTGTAAGATGGTAGACTGCCTTACAGTTTTGATGATTTGTTATTTCTGTATCTTTTCTAGTTTAGCACCCTAGATTGCTTGTGTGTTTTGATACCCTATGACCGTTTTGGTTTAGCATGACTAGTATACCTAGATGAGACTTTCACTACCACCGTATGCCATGATCCTACGAACATTTTAATTTCGAGGACAAAATTTTTATAAGGTGGGTAGGATGTGAGCACCCTGAATTTCGGATTGATTTTTTTTAGTTTTGATAAATAATTATTCTGTTTATTTATCTTTAAGTGTACTTTCCCGTGCCTTTGATATTTGGAGTGTCAGGGATGTTCAACTCTGGAAATCTTCTTCACGAGTTTTGTAGTGGACATGATTACCTTCATGACGGTATATAATGTCCCACTCAAACTTGTTCCCTTGTACTCTTTCTGCTTCGCACAACTTCGGGTCGATTTAGACCATTTAATTATTAATTAATTTTCCCACTCTTTTCCTTGATCATTATTAACACGTTACCGTGACTTTTCATTTGGGAGCACAAGACCAGTCATTTTCTTGAAACCAACTTATCATGCATGATCTACTCGAGACGCTCTTCACCCATGACCTTCGTGTCCCACTCAGACACGCCATTTTGTGCTCCATTTGCTTCATACAACTTTTCTGAAACGTGATCCGATTTTATTTCACCCCACGGTGTCACATTCATTTTCCAACTTGATTTGTGGGTACCCTGTCGACCAAAACCTGTCAGCCCCGAATATGGACATAGCCCACATTGAGCCTACTACCCGCACGACACTTGTGTCCCATCTATTGGAATCTCCATGTGCTACTTATTTACCCATGATCATCAACACCTATTTTTATTCCATTATTCCATTATTTCCATTGGCGCAAGTTTCGTCGCGATTTGATGAGTGTGCACAAAGTAATTGGGAAATTCTAAAAAGCCCGACACGGAAAAATTTGACGGATACGGGTCAAATTCGTCGCGCATACGCAACCAACTTGAATTCCGTCAAAGTCCGCACGTTCGCAAAGTCGATACGGACCTTTCGGTACTCTCGGTTTACGACGAGGTTGCCCGGTTTGTCGGGACGTACCTCGTACGGAGTTTTAAGGTTTTGAAAACGGGTTTCTCAAAAATTTTAATTTAATTAAACATGGAATTTATTGCAGAATAAATAAATCTATTTGAAGTGGATTCTAGAGGGTCATGTGGACTTTCTACACGAATTGACGGATCTAAAAACGGATTTAAGATGATGGAGAAATCGAATGGAGAAGTGGGATACCTTGATGTTCAATTCTGTTATTGTTGGTGGTGTTTGTTGTTGTCGTTGTTGTTGCGGCGCACAAGGCCGAGGGCTGCTCGTCGGAGAGAGGAGAGGAGGATGGAGGAGAGAGAAGGTGGAAGGAGGAGTTAGATGAGAAGGGGTTAGGATTTAGTTTTAGGTTTAATCAAAGCAAAACAAAACAAAATTCCCATTAAATAGGGTCGCTCCCCCCTCTCTTTTATTCCGAAGCAAGTCAGCAACTGCTGTTGCTTCTCTTTATTTGTAGCGTGGGTGCATGTGGTGGTCGGCTGGTAGTGGGGCCGACCACCCACCCCCTTTTCTTTTTCTTTTTTTTTCTTTTTTTTATATTCTCTTATCTTATCTTATATATATATATATATATATATATATATATATATATATATATATATATATATATATATATATATATATATATATATATATATATATATGTATACATGTATATTTAAATACATAACAAAATCTCTATAAATCAAAGTACTAGTTTAATGTTATCTTATTCAAATATTTAATATATTTAAACATATATATATATATATATATATATATATATATATATATATATATATATATATATATATATATATATATATATATATATATAATACATTTAAATATATTTACATATCTACATATATTTAATGGCGAGGAGATCACTATTAACTAAACAAATAATTTAATTCTAAAAATACATTAATAATAAATTGCAGTAATAAAATAATCAAATGATAATTTTTGGTGAACGTATATTAGGCCTCTTATCCGGGTCTAGAAATTTGTACAATCTTGTAAAATATTATTTAAAAATAAAATACCA
This sequence comes from Iris pallida, assembly GCA_029216955.1. Lineage (NCBI taxonomy): Eukaryota > Viridiplantae > Streptophyta > Magnoliopsida > Asparagales > Iridaceae > Iris > Iris pallida. Next base: position 3,977,676 of record JANAVB010033820.1, read on the forward strand.
ATAATTGTACAAATATTTAAATAATTAGAAATTGTTCATAAAAAAATCTAAAATAATTTAGGAGATATTTCTAAGAACATAAATATGTCTACATGGCCACATTTGGTCACACTACCTGTTCACATGGGCTTAAAATTTTGTTCGGACTCTGTTCGGACTGAATTGGCCAAACCGGGTCATCAAAAATAAAAAATAAAACCACTAATTGTATAAATTCATTTTTTTAAGTCTAATAAAATAAAAAATAAAATAATAAAAAAATAGGGATTTTACATCCTACCCAACTTACAAGAATTTTGTCCTCGAAATTTAGGAATAATAGGATAGGTAGGGTTGAGGGATATCAAGAGTTTATCAATACCAAAATATAATTAAATTTTGGAGGAGGCGATAAAACGGCGTTCAACACCACCATGCAATAGAAAATTTGTGGAGTCGATATATAGAAAAATATATCATGATTATGGAATTCAAGTAAGGATTGCTAATGAAGGTAACAAAATTTTGAATATCCAATATTTTAGAGAACAATAAGGAATTGAGTAGACCAAAGAGAATAAATTAGACAGTTAGGAAATGTGATACCTTAAGGGAGAACTGGATACTAATCGTCTTGGTCGGGGTTTGATTTAAGTGAACGATTAGAATCATTCTCGAGTGCTCAAGGATAATTGGGAGGACACGATAACAATTCTAGGGTTAAGGAACAAGGAGTAGTTAAAGGCGAGGATACAGCCACATGAGTCGGTCGGTGGCTATCTACATTTGTGTATAGTTAACCGATTGGGCAACCAAAGATGATACCTTGAGTCTATCTAGCAAGTACAGTGCCTTGTCTTTCCAAAATAAGTAAAGACAAGAACAACAAAGATTTCAAAGACGGTGTTATATATTGAGTACGAATTGCGGGGTTCATAGGCGGCGAAAATAATTCAAAAGAGAATTGCCAAAGCTATCGCGGATGAGACTCTAAGGCAAGTTTACTATGTCTTCATCCACGTAGAATAATATGTGATAAGCGAACCAAAGTGCAATAGGTTGATCAGACCATCATGCACCGGTTCTGATTAGACAATATGTTAGTGGGTGCACCCAATAAAATATGTCATGATCAAGCTTGGTAAAGAAATAAGCTTGCAAAATTGAAGCTACGTTAGCAGCGTGAGATAGTCAAAATATGAGAAAGGGAGGTACTGATGAAAAAATTTTTAAATAGTCCAAGATCTTTAAAAATCAAGGCTCGCCCGAAGTGTGGGGCTATACAGTTGTCCTAGTGTTTCTTCATTTATGGCTTGGTAGGCTAGATAAGGTAGGGTCCTCTGAATTTATAGTCTAAGTGAACTTACCAATGTGGTTCACAAGAAAAAAGGTTTGTTAGGTGGTGAGGTATTCTACCCAACTTACAAGAGTTAAACTAATAGTATCATGGGACAATGGGTCAAGCAATCGAGATAAGGTACAAATTTAAGCATTTAAGGAATTTAGTAGAACACAATCAAATATCGGGTCGAAAGAATTGAGTCGAGGTTGAATCCCTATCCGTGGTCGAAAATATATCGGTATCATGGTAGAGATTATAGTTTAGCCATTTTGATCAGAAGGTCATATCATGAAAATAGTGTACAAGAAGACGTGTTTTAGTGGGACACGATATATCTACATGAAGGCGGACTTGTCTAGGTCTTACACATGAAATTTGTTGGAAGGAAAAGTCTAGAGTTGTGCTCCAAACATCTAAGTCACAGTAAGGGACGCCAAAAGATCTAAAAATAGAAAGTGGGAGTTCACGAGGTGATAATTAATGCACAAAAATAAAAAAGATCTAGTTAATGTATGAAATAAAATTAATTAATGAATCCAGTAAAAATAATTTAGGAACACAATTTCGGAGAGAAGATAGTCTCCTAGATGGATACAGTTAAGGAGCCGTTAACTCATTATTCAAATTGCAAATGGGTTAGAAGGTCGCAATTAAAAGATCTAGAATTGGAGGAAGGTCGAGTAAGTCAAGGTGGAAATACAGTCACATAGCTTGGTAGATGACTAACAACACTGGTGTATATACTACTATCATGGTCATGAGTGACATGGCAATTAGTGTGGAGTACATCTATCTTATTAGAGCTATCTTGATGGCCTACCATTAAAATTTTAACTCAAGTTCCTCCAAAAGTTTCAAAAATAAACTTTCAAAAATAAACCACCAAAAATTGTACTCACTGCAAGTCGTTCAATTAGATTATGGCTAACAATTTCATTTCCTTTAATAATCTCAAAGTAAACTTTTACCATGTTACTACTAACTTTTTCCAAAACTTAACGTTCAAATCCAACTATTGAAATCAAGAGTTCATAATTCACGAATCCATAAAAATCTCATAATCAATCAAAATTTTAAAACCCAAAATTTTTCAAATAACTACAGAAAGAGTCTTAGCAAGAAAAACAATCTCAAAATTGAAGTTCAATATCTTAATGCACTTATCAACCCTAATCCGACAACATAAATTTTTTTTTGCCAATTTATTGATAATCTCAATCAAAACCTTTTCACTCAAAATCTAAATAGATTTGTAAATCATAAATCACATGCCACAATTTAAAATTTGAAAATCTTCCTCAAAAATTATTTTTATATCTTTCAAAATATTTTAAACCAAAATTTAAAAATCACTGCTTCCCCTTAAAATTTGAAATTTAAGAAACATACTAATCGTAAGTTGTACGAGAATAATTTCTACTGCTACATTTAAAATCCAAGCTCAATTTCAAACCAAATTTATAACTGTTCAAAGGCGTATAATTATAACTCAATAAATCATAAATATCACAACTTGAAATTGAAATCAGTTTTATATTTGCTCAAAGACGTATAGCTATAATCCAATAGATCAAAATTCGAAAATTAAAACAATTTCTTAAATCAATTGTGTATAGATTCCAACTATTTTTCTGCAGCATAAAAATAAAATCCTATCAATCCTCTTATGATCACTACTTAGAAATCTCAAGATTTCAACTTCCTTAGATATTCTATTTTACAAATTACTAATAAGTAAATCACACTTCTTCTTTTTTTTTTTAAAAATGCCTTTTTAATTCCATTAGAGTCTTAAATGTATTCCAATTGCCAATGTAACCCTTCTAGCCATATGGTTGACCAATAAGTATATAGTAGTGTAGTCATCTTTCTATCTGTCGCTAAGCACGAAAGATAAGAATTTACGGTAGGAGGAATTCAAGCAGGATGCAAATCAAGGAGGTCGAACGAGAGTTCAAAATTTGAAGTCAAGAAAGGATGTCAGGTAGGTGGATGAGATTCTAGACTCTAATCCTATATTGCAGGCCCGTTCGGTACAGTCATGTAACCGAAACGGCAAATTCGACCTGTATGGGCCACCACAAAAACATGTAACGCCCCAGTCCCAAATACTTGAGAGTAGTTACGTATCATGCCAGCTGTATACATACGAGTGAATATACGACTCGTATATATACATAAGTTGTAAATGTAGAAAGCCAAGACACTAAATCTCATCCACAAAGATAAATAATAATATAAAAGCAACTTTGAGTTTGTCATGTACACAATAGTTGGGAGGAGACAAAGTTCACTACCAACCAAATTAAATATGGAAAAATTATACAAGGGAAGAATTTAGTAAGCGAGAGTAATGGCAAGTCCAAGAGCAATCATCACGAAGGAAGGAATGGCCTTAGCTAGAGCACCTGCAAGAAATACGAATACGCACAACTGGAGAGATCACCAGGTCCTCAGAGGGACGTAACAAGACACATAATATCATGCCGATAAACTGAATAAATAAAGCTCAACAGAAAAGTATGTATGAGTAAAGGTTCCTAACCATTCTAAGTGATATGCACTTTGAGGACAACGTTCTACGCAGGGGCTGTAACGGATTCACGCAAGCAAGTAATAGAGAGTGGCCAGCAAGTAGCGCTCATCCGAGTCACTATCGGCCTTGGACAGAAGGTAGTGCTCATAAGAGTCACCCTCGGCCTAAAATGTGTGTAAAAATAAAATGTAGCCCCTACGCTAATAACTGTCCCCTCCCCCCAATGATGCTATACATGTGCCGACTCCACGACACTGTCTAATCCTTAATAACTGCCAAGTCTCCTACACAAATCTATTAGCAGTTATATCCTAACGCACGGCCTGTACGCACCAATGATCAGTCAGCACGCAAGTCCATATCTATATGTGACTCACAACTCACACACAATCCGTGGTACATCATGACAGTTTATGAGATGCACTAAACTTACGGTGGTCCCTTAACTCTAAGCCAATTGCATAAAATATAATAATTTGCATCAATATATAGTTTTGAAAGAACAACATAAAAAAAAGCATGCATGATATTGAGCAAGAAATTAAACAATAAAGGCAAGGTGTCTTGCCTGAGGTTATGTGCAAAAGAGAATAATCCAGTAGCTCGAACAGACCAATAGATGAAGCAAGAAAAGCCAAATACCGCAGATGACTCCGGATGCTGCAACAAATATCACGAACGAGTTTGGAATATAAGATATGCCTAGGAAACGCCTGTCCAAAAGTTAAATTCTGGAACAGGGACAAAATCGTAATTTCGGGTTAAAACGATGTCCGCCGTTGGACCCGCTTTGCACCGAAATACGTGACAATATCTACGGTCTCTAAAGTTGTCAAACTATATGTCTACAGATTTGTTTTGATGAGACGAACCCAACGGTATGTCCAATTTTGGATTCCGGTGGGCTGTGCACAAATTCGTCCGTTGAGTAGGATTGTGGGCCTGCCAAAATAGCGTCCCGATCAACGGTCTCAGAATCGGACCAAACTTGGCTCAGAGGACCAGAAAAATATTTCGAGTCCAATAGCGCAAGTTTCGTCGCAATTTGATGAGTGTGCACAAAGTAATTGGAAAATTCTAAAAAGCCCGACACGAGAAAATTTGACGGATACGGGTCAAATTTGTCGTGCATACGCAACCAATTTGAATTCCGTCAAAGCCCGCACGTCCGCAAAGTCGATACGGACCTTTCGGTACTCTCGGTTTGGGACGGGGTCGCCCGGTTTGTCGGGACGTACCTCGTACGGGGTTTTTAAGGTTTTGAAAACGGGTTTCTCGGAAATTTTAATTTAATTAAACATGGAATTTATTGCAGAATAAATAAATCTATTTGAAGTGAATTCTAGAGGGTCATGTGGACTTTCTACACGAATTGACGGATCTAAAAACGGATTTAAGATGATGGAGAAATCGAATGGAGAAGTGGGATACCTTGATGTTTAATTCTGTCGTTGTTGGTGGTGTTTGTTGTTGTCGTTGTTGTTGCGGCGCACAAGGCCGAGGGCTGCTCGTCGGAGAGAGGAGAGGAGGATGGAGGAGAGAGAAGGTGGAAGGAGTTAGATGAGAAGGGGTTAGGATTTAGTTTTAGGTTTAATCAAAGCAAAACAAAACAAAATTCCCATTAAATAGGGTCGCTCCCCCCCCCCCCCCTCCTTTATTCCGAAGCAAGTCAGCAACTAATGTTGCTTCTCTTTATTTGTAGCGTGGGTGCATGTGGTGGTCGGCTGGTGGTGGGGCCGACCACCCACCCCCTTTTCTTTTTTTTTTCTTTTTTTTTCTATTCTCTTATCTTATATATATATATATATATATATATATATATATATATATATATATATATATATATATATATATATATATATATATATATACATGTATACATGTATATTTAAATACATAACAAAATCTCTATAAATCAAATTACCAGTTTAATGTTATCTTATTCAAATATTTAATATATTTAAACATATATATATATATATATATATATATATATATATATATATATATATATATAATATATATGTATAATATATTTAAATATATTTACATATCTACATATATTTAATGGCGAGAAGATCACCATTAACTAAACAAATAATTTAATTCTAAAAATACATTAATAACAAATTGCAGTAATAAAATAATCAAATGATAATTTTTGGTGAACGTATATTAGGCCTCTTATCCGGGTCTAGAAATTTGTACAATCTTGTAAAATATTATTTAAAAATAAAATACCAATAATTGTACAAATATTTAAATAATTAAAAATTGTTCATAAAAAAATCTAAAATAATTTAGAAGATATTTCTAAGTACATAAAATATGTCTATATGGCCACATTTGGTCACACTACCTACTCACATGGGCTTAAAATTTTGTTCGGACTCTGTTCAGGCTGAATTGGCCAAACCGGGTCATCAAAAAAAAATAAATAAAACCACTAATTGTATAAATTCATTTTTTTAAGTCTAATAAAATAAATAATAAAATAATAAAAAATAGGGATTTTATACCTTGTGTATTGATTGGGGGTACGGGAGAGTAGAAGTAGACATGTGAATAATATCCAAGTAGTGTAGTTCCCAGAATCACCCCATAGTATAGTTCCCAGAATCTCCTATGCCATTCACATGTTTATATTGTACTCTGACTCACTAGCCACTGTTAGTTCTCTACTTATAGTAGATATTTCTATTACAGTTCTCTTTCTCTGTTTACATACTGTATTTTCTTCAGATCATGTATCTTACTTTACTGCATGATTATATTTTCTAACCTGCTATGACTTGTTGAGATGTACTGTGCTCGCTCCTGTCCTGACTGGACCTGTTGATAAATTTTACAGATAGCTTGGAGGTTGCCTGCTAGCCTAGAGGAGACACATTAGAGGTTGTTTAGTTAGCTATTTCAGTTGTCTGGAGTTGTATTTACTTTATGGATTACTGTATTTGAGCTTTGAGATGTATTTCTGGGTTTGTGTATTATAGACACTTAGACTTCTATCTGCTGTATCTCTTTTGGATTTCATGTTTTATCTATCTTCCATTATGCTCTACCTTAGATGTGATTGAGTTTACATTCTGCTATGTCACCCCCATTCGGAGAGTATAAACTGCTTAGCCTTATACTGTTAGATGTATGAGACCTAGGACAGCGTTCTACCGCCGACACTGCGGCGTAGGCTGGACGTTGTTACGTTCTCGTGCCTTTACTCTAGGGTGCGGGTCGTGACACGTTTTTAGTGGTAGCCCATGCAGGTCGAGACTAAAAGTTTAGTGGTATTCAAACTAGAGTACCACTACAGCCTGCAGTAGGATTAGGATATATTTTGAAGATACTCAATCACAGTTAGGATCCCTTGAGAGATTCCTGGGACGACCCTTGAGAATCTTATTTTAACTTCGATTTGAAAACTCTTTTTTTTCCTTGATTTGATTTATCTTTACTTTCTGTTGTTGAATTTGATTTTGATGGATTATTATTGAATTTGAGTTTGTATTTATTGATTTTGATGAATGATTGTTGAATTTTGAATCTTGATGTTAGCTGTAGCATCCGAGTTTGTATTTATATGATTTAAGGAATTTTTGTTCATTTTTGAATCTTGATGTTCGTTGATAAATTTGATTTTTGGGTATTTATTGTTGATTTAATTTAATTTTTGTCAAGATAAAATTATATGGGCTAGGTCATCCAAGTTATGGAATCTAGTCTTCTATAGTCACATTAGCCAGCATGGTGAGGACATATAGTCTGATTTTAGATATATTTCTCGGGTGTAGGAATTTAAGATTTTCGCAGCCAAGCTAGCGGCATCGTAAAAATGTTAAATACCATGATTCTAGAGGTATGTGCCTAAGTCGAGGACTCTGTGATTATCGTAGCCTTGCTTACTAGTATGACGAGGATTTAGAGTACCATAATTGTGGATAGACACATCTGATTATCAGATTGTACCTTAAATATTTTCGAACATGTTTTTTCTACTTTTGTTTCAGTCCTTCAAAAAAAAGGGAAGTTATTATTTGTTTTGTTTTGCTTCTCATTATTTAACTTAGGAGTAGCTTTAGCTATTTTTATGAACCTTGTAGAACTTCTTACTATGAATTTCTTCTTAATACAATGAATCGACGATTTTGCTAGACCTTATCTTGGATTTGATATTATAGCTATGGTTTCAAAATGGTTCTTTCTTTAAACAGATAAGCAGAATAGATTTCATTGTTATTTCTTCTTGCTATTATTATTGTATTAAATAATGATAATAATAATAAAACTGTCTTGATTTTACCAATCACCTACTTTACAATCTTTGTAGGAATCTAAATGTTGGTCTTGATATAGAATTTGATTTTTATATTGGAACATGAGAGTATATATATAGTGGACACAGACTCTTTGCCTGACACGTATGCATGCTACACTTGATTTCCCACCTATCTAAACACATATTAATATGCTGTTGATGTTTAAATTGTCAAAATCCCAATATTTCTGGTTTTTTGCTTTTTCAGTTTAAATTCGTAATTCAAATATAGGTTTCGTGTTGTTAGTTTTACTTACATCACTGCACATGTATGTTATATACATGATTCTAATTTTTTTTTTTTAGGGAAATTGGTTGAGTTTATGTTTGAATTTGTCAAATCTAAGACTGTGTGCATATTAACCCTTAATACTGGATTTCAATGTTAGTTCAATTTGTTGTTTAAATGTAATGTTTTGAGCTATATACATTGTGGTATGTAGGGATATAAATTTAGGTTTCGTATTCTTACATGTTAGGTTATGATAAACATTGGGTTGGTTTGATGTTTGAATTTCTTCAAATCCTAAAACTGAATACATGTTAACATTTTCATATTGATTTCCAATGCTTAGTTCAATTTCAGATTTAATATGTAATATTGAATTGTATGTATAGCTAAATGTATGGATAGTATGTTAGGGTTTTTTCTCTATCATGTTAGGATGTATTGGAAGCATTGAGTTAGTTGTGATGTTTCAAACCCCTAAAATTTGAAACTGTATTATGTTAATATTGTACTGGTTTAAATGTTAGCTTATTTTTAGATTTTGTATATAAATGCTGAACTAAAACTAGATTTAACCCTTCAATATTAAGCTATAACCCTGTACAAGGACACACACACCCTAACTTAGTATACGCTGCCATGTAAACCTAACCTTTCCTCTCTATGTTATGTTCATATACCTGTATAGATATATATATAGTTTATGCATACATGTTATAATGTATATAGATACATAACTAAATCTCTACCTCTTTACATATATATATATGTATATGGTTAGCGATGCATGTTATGAGTAAATAGGTTGTGTATTGTAGATTGTTTAACCAATATGCCATGAGTAGTGTAACTTGATAGCTGTTGTTTTGAAACCCAAATCCTCCTATACTCTTCATGTATATTTCACATACACCCATGCCTACTATCTAACCATATGAACATGTCCATATATACCCATACACACACGAACCACATAACCTTTACATAATGCTAGCTTCTCTCTCTCTCTAACGCACCCTCTATATATATACATATTGTGATTGTATTTCCATGTAAGTGACTTTCATTCCTTAACTTTTGATTTTGATTTTTCTGAACCCTTTATAGATAATTGGTAGTTACCTTTCTTTATTTTTATGATAATACCAGTTTTCATGTAGGATGGTAGACTGCCTTACAGTTTTGATGATTTGTTATTTCTGTATCTTTTCTAGTTTAGCACCCTAGATTTCTTGTGTGTTTTGATACCATATGACCGTTTTGGTTTAGCATGACTAGTATACCTAGATGAGACTTTCACTACCACCGTATGCCATGACCCTGTATGTCGTCCTTTTTAGTCATATGTTTTATTTAAGTTCTGGGACTTGATTGTGGGGGTTTGACCTAGAAGGAGTACGAACATTTTAATTTCGAGGACAAAATTTTTATAAGGTGGGTAGGATGTGAGCACCCTGAATTTCGGGTTGATTTTTTTTTAGTTTCGATAAATAATTATTCTGTTTATTTATCTTTAAGTGTACTTTTCCGTGCCTTTGATATTTGGAGTGTCAGGGATGTTCAACTCTGAAAATCTTTTTCACGAGTTTTGTAGTGGACATGATTACCTTCATGACGGTATATAATGTCCCACTCAAAGTTGTTCCCTTGTACTCTTTCTGCTTCGCACAACATCGGGTCGATTTAGACCATTTGATTATTAATTAATTTTTCCACTCTTTTCCTTGATCATTATTAACACGTTACCGTGACTTTTCATTTGGGAGCACAAGACCAGTCATTTTCTTGAAACCAACTTATCATGCATGATCTACTCGAGACACTCTTCACCCATGACCTTCGTGTCCCACTCAGACACGCCATTTTGTGCTCTATTTGCTTCACACAACTTTTCTGATACGTGACCCGATTTTATTTCACCCCACGGTGTCACATTCATTTTCCAACTTGATTTGTGGGTACCCTGTCGACCAAAACCTGTCAGCCCCAAATATGGACATGGCCCACATTGAGCCTACTACCCGCATGATACTTGTGTCCCATCTATTGGAATCTCCATGTGCTACTTATTTACCTATGATCATCAACACCTATTTTTATTCCATTATTCCATAATTTCCAATGGCGCAAGTTTCGTCGCGATTTGATGAGTGTGCACAAAGTAATTGGGAAATTCTAAAAAGTTCGACACGGGAAAATTTGACAGATACGGGTCAAATTCGTCGTGCATACGCAACCAATTTGAATTCCGTCAAAGCCCGCACGTCCGCAAAGTCGATACGGACCTTTCGGTACTCTCGGTTTGCGACGGGGTCGCCCGGTTTGTCGGGACGTACCTCGTACGGGGTTTTTAAGGTTTTGAAAACGGGTTTCTCGGAAATTTTAATTTAATTAAACATGGAATTTATTGTAGAATAAATAAATCTATTTGAAGTGGATTCTAGAGGGCCATGTGGACTTTCTACACGAATTGACGGATCTAAAAACGGATTTAAGATGATGGAGAAATCGAATGGAGAAGTGGGATACCTTGATGTTCAATTCTGTTGTTGTTGGTGGTGTTTGTTGTTGTCGTTGTTGTTGCGGCGCACAAGGCCGAGGGCTGCTTGTCGGAGAGAGGAGAGGATGATGGAGGAGAGAGAAGGTGGAAGGAGGAGTTAGATGAGAAGGGGTTAGGATTTAGTTTTAGGTTTAATCAAAGCAAAACAAAACAAAATTCCCATTAAATAGGGTCGCTCCCCCCCTCCTTTATTCCGAAGCAAGTCAGCAACTACTGTTGCTTCTCTTTATTTGTAGCGTGGGTGCATGTGGTGGTCGGCTGGTGGTGGGGCCGACCACCCACCCCCTTTTCTTTTTCTTTTTTTTTTCTTTTTTTTCTATTCTCTTATCTTTTATATATATATATATATATATATATATATATATATATATATATATATATATATATATATATATATATATATATATATATATATATATAATACATTTAAATATATTTACATATCTACATATATTTAATGGCGAGGAGATCACCATTAACTAAACAAATAATTTAATTCTAAAAATACATTAATAATAAATTGCAGTAATAAAATAATCAAATGATAATTTTTGGTGAACGTATATTAGGCCTCTTATCCGGGTCTAGAAATTTGTACAATCTTGTAAAATATTATTTAAAAATAAAATACCAATAATTGTACAAATATCTAAATAATTAGAAATTGTTCATAAAAAAATCTAAAATAATTTAGAAGATATTTCTAAGTACATAAAATATGTCTACATGGCCGCATTTGGTCACACTACCTGCTCACATGGGCTTAAAATTTTGTTCGGACTCTGTTCGGGCTGAATTGGCCAAACCGAGTCATCAAAAAAAATAAATAAAACCACTAATTGTATAAATTCATTTTTTTTAAGTCTAATAAAATAAAAAATAAAATAATAAAAAATAAAGATTTTACATCCTACCCAACTTACAAGAATTTCGTTCTCGAAATTTAGGAATAATAGGATAGGTAGGGTTGAGGGATATCAAGAGTTTATCAATACCAAAATATAATTAAATTTTGGAGGAGGCGATAAAACGGCGTTCAACACCACCATGCAATAGAAAATTTGTGGAGTCGATATATAGAAAAATATATCATGATTATGGAATTCAAGTAAGGATTGCTAATGAAGGTAACAAAATTTTTAATATCCAATATTTTAGAGAACAGTAAGGAATTGAGTAGACCAAAGAGAATAAATTAGACAGTTAGGAAATGTGATCCCTTAAGGGAGAACTGGATACTAATCGTCTTGGTCGGGATTTGATTTAAGTGAACGATTAGAATCATTCTCGAGTGCTCAAGGATAATTGGGAGGACACGATAACAATTCTAGGGTTAAGGAACGAGGAGTAGTTAAAGGCGAGGATACAGCCACATGAGTCGGTCGGTGGCTATCTACATTTGTGTATAGTTAACCGATTGGGCAACCAAAGATGATACCTTGAGTCTATCTAGCAAGTACAGTGCCTTGTCTCTCCAAAATAAGTAAAGACAAGAACAACAAAGGTTTCAAAGACGGTGTTATATATTGAATACGAATTACGGGGTTCATAGGCGGCGAAAATAATTCAAAAAAGAATTGCTAAGGCTGTCGCGGATGAGACTCTAAGGCAAGTTTACTATGTCTTCATCCACGTAGAATAATATGTGATAAGCGAACCAAAGTGCAATAGGTTGATCAGACCCTCATGCACTGGTTCTGATTAGACAATATGTTAGTGGGTGCACCCAATAAAATATGTCATGATCAAGCAAAGAAATAAGCTTGCAAAATTGAAGCTACGTTAGCAGCGTGAGATAGTCAAAATATGAGCAAGGGAGGTACTGATGAAGAAAATTTTAAATAGTCCAAGATCTTTAAAAATCAAGGCTCGCCCGAAGTGTGGGCCTATACAGTTGTCCTAGTGTTTCTTCATTTATGGCTTGGTAGGCTAGATAAGGTAGGGTCCTCTGAATTTATAGTCTAAGTGAACTTACCAATGTGGTTCACAAGGAAAAAGGTTTGTTAGGTGGTGAGGTATTCTACCCAACTTACAAGAGTTAAACTAATAGTATCATGGGACAATGGGTCAAGCAATCGAGATAAGGTACAAATTTAAGCATTTAAGGAATTTAGTAGAACACAATCACATATCGGGTCGAAAGAATTGAGTCGAGGTTGAATCCCTATCCGTGGTCGAAAATATATCGGTATCATGGTAGAGATTATAGTTTAGCCATTTTGATCAGAAGGTCATATCATGAAAATAGTGTACAAGAAGACGTGTTTTAGTGGGACACGATATATCTACATGAAGGCGGACTTGTCTAGGTCTTACACATGAAATTTGTTGGAAGGAAAAGTCTAGAGTTGTGCTCCAAATATCCAAGTCACGGTAAGGGGCGCCAAAAGATCTAAAAATAGAAAGTGGGAGTTCACGAGGTGATAATTAATGCACGAAAATAAAGAAGATCTAGTTAAAGTATGAAATAAAATTAATTAATGAATCCAGTAAAAATAATTTAGGAACACAATTTCGGAGAGAAGATAGTCTCCTAGATGGATACAGTTAAGGAGTCGTTAACTCATTATTCAAATTGCAAATGGGTTAGAAGGTCGCAATTAAAGATCTAGAATTGGAGGAAGGTCGAGTAAGTCAAGGTGGAAATACGGTCACATAGCTTGGTAGATGACTAACAACACTGGTGTATATACTACTATCATGGTCATGAGTGACATGACAATTAGTGTGGAGTACATCTATCTTATTAGAGGTATCTTGATGGCCTCAAGTTCCTCCAAAAGTTTCAAAAATAAACTTTTAAAAATAAACCACCAAAAATTGTATTCACTGCAAGTCGTTCAATTAGATTATGGCTAACAATTTCATTTCCTTTAATAATCTCAAAGTAAACTTTTACCATGTTACTACTAACTTTTTCCAAAACTTAACGTTCAAATCCAACTATTGAAATCAAGAGTTCATAATTCACGAATCCATAAAAATCTCATAATCAATCAAAATTTTAAAACCCAAAAATTTTCAAATAACTACAGAAAGAGTCTTAGCAAGAAAAACAATCTCAAAATTGAAGTTCAATATCTTAATGCACTTATCAACCCTAATCCGACAACATAAATTTTTTTTTTTACCAATTTATTGATAATCTCAATCAAAACCTTTTCACTCAAAATCTAAATAGATTTGTAAATCATAAATCACATGCCACAATTTAAAATTTGAAAATCTTCCTCAAAAATTATTTTTATATCTTCCAAAATATTTTAAACCAAAATTTAAAAATCACTGCTTCCCCTTAAAATTTGAAATTTAAGAAACATACTAATCGTAAGTTGTACGAGAATAATTTCTACTGCTACATTTAAAATCCAAGCTCAATTTCAAACCAAATTTATAACTGTTCAAAGGCGTATAATTATAACTCAATAAATCATAAATATCACAACTTGAAATTGAAATCAGTTTTATATTTTTATAGATCAAAATTCGAAAATTAAAACAATTTCTTAAATCAATTGTGTATAGATTCCAACTATTTTTCTGCAGCATAAAAATAAAATCCTATCAATCCTCTTATGATCACTACTTAGAAATCTCAAGATTTTAACTTCCTTAGATATCCTATTTTAAAAATTACTAATAAGTAAATCACACTTCTTCTTTTTTTTTAAAATGCCTTTTTAATTCCATTAGAGTCTTAAATGTATTCCAATTGCCAATGTAACCATTCTAGCCATATGGTTGACCAATAAGTATATAGTAGTGTAGTCATCTTTCTATCTGTCGCTAAGCACGAAAGATAAGAATTTACGGTAGGAGGAATTCAAGCAGGATGCAAATCAAGGAGGTCGAACGAGAGTTCAAAATTTGAAGTCAAGAAAGGATGTCAGGTAGGTGGATGAGATTCTAGACTCTAATCCTATATTGCAGGCCCGTTCGGTACCGTCATGTAACCGAAACGACAAACTCGACCTGTATGGGCCACCACAAAAATATGTAACGCCCCAGTCCCAAATACTTGAGACTAGATACGTATCATGCCAGCTGTATACATACGAGTGAATATACGACTCGTATATATACATAAGCTGTAAATGTAGAAAGCCAAGACACTAAATCTCATCCACAAAGATAAATAATAATATAAAAGCAACTTTGAGTTTGTCATGTACACAATAGTTGGACAGAGACAAAGTCCACTACCAACCAAATTAAATATGGAAAAATTATACAAGGGAAGAATTTAGCAAGCGAGAGTAATGGCAAGTCCAAGAGCAATCATGACGAAGGAAGGAATGGCCTCAGCTAGAGCACCTGCAAGAAATCACGAATACACACACCTGGAGATATCACCAGGTCCTCAGAGGGACGTAACAAGACACATAATATCATGCCGATAAACTGAATAAATAAAGCTCAACAGAAAAGTATGCATGAGTAAAGGTTCCTAACTATTCTAAGTGATATGCACTTTGAGGACAACGTTCTACGCAGGGGCTGTAACGGATTCACGCAAGCAAGTAATAGAGAGTGGCCAGCAAGTAGCGCTCATCCGAGTCACTATCGGCCTTGGACAGAAGGTAGTGCTCATAAGAGTCACCCTCGGCCCAAAATGTATGTAAAAATAAAATGTAGCCCCTACGCTAATAACTGTCCTTGGACAGAAGGTATGGCTTCGAGCTGTTATTGGCCATATTCGAAGTACATGTGATTTTTCATATGACCCAGATGAACCTGTTGTCGTCTATGAGGACAATATCGCTGTTATTGATCAAGCGAAACATGGTTACATCAAAGGGGATGCTACCAAGCACATATCGCCCAAGTTGTTCTTTACACATGAACAACAAGCGCTTCAGAAGATTGAAGTGTAACACAATGGATCAGAGAATAACCGTGCAGACTTGTTCACCAAGTCACTGCCGAAACACTCGTTCCAGAAACATGTCAGAGCAATTGGACTTAGGAAACTTTCAGAGCTAGCCTAAGTGAAACATGTTTCCTGTACCCTGTTGTGTGCATGTGAGGGGGAGCGCCCCAACGAGCGCCTCCAAACGCCCTGTTATGCGTATATTCCGTACCCTGTCGAGTGCGAGTGAAAAGGGAAGCATCCTGATGTATGCTTGTGTACTCTTTTTCCCTTCGACCAAAGTTTTTCCCACTAGGTTTTTTTTGGCAAGGTTTTTAACGAGACACAGTTCAAATCTCTTATTCACTAAGGACTATTGTAATTAGGGGGAGTATCCAGTGTATACTTCTAATCCATCGTGTACTCTTTTGTCCTTCGATCAGCAGTTTTTTCCTATTGGATTTTCCCTGACAAGGTTTTTGACGAGGCACCTTTGCAATGGTTAGTTTACCCCCATCATCACTGACCTGTGTGTACTCTTTTGTCCTTCGACCAAAGTTTTTCCCACTGGATTTTCTTTGGCAAGGTTTTTGACGAGGCACAAGTAGGTGGTCAAATTTGAATCAGCAAGCTACAGACATATAAAGAAGCTCAGAGGTGTTTACAAGCAGAGTTTGTGAAGAGCCAAGGGGGAGTGTTGTAACTCATAGTAATCCTTCATGTTCCCAAGTGACTCTTCACCTTTGTAACTTCCAAGTGACTTTTCACTTTGTAACTCTCAACCTCTCTCTCCCTATATAAAGAGAGGTTGGGATGGCTTGTAGAGACACATTGAGATATATTGATATACATTGAGAGGTTGAGCTAATTGTCCATACAACAGGTATTTTTTTTAATTTAATTGTTCAACTTGAAGCATTGTACTTATGTTATGCACAAGACTTCATTACAACTAGGGCTGCAAGAACTCGTACCTATCTTTGGAATTCTTCGTAAATGTCTCCCCCGAGATTGAACTCGTCCAGCTTGTGGACTTATGTCTCTCATCTTCTCAGCACTTGAGTTAGAAGACTTTGATTATGTAACATTTGCTTTCCAATAAGTCCTAATTAGCAACTAGAAACTTAATTCAAAGATTTGAGAAATCTTTTTTGAACTGATGGGAGTTAAGACGATGTCTCTATAGCCATAGGGACAATGTAGATGAAGGAAACCCATCATAAGCCTTAGAAAAGCCTAGAATAACTCAATACAGTCTCAGAATTTTATTGGATTTTTAAGGATCTTTCTGATAGCTAAAAGTCGAGAAAACATTAGAAAATGAATTATTTCGAACTTCTAGGATTTACAATTTGAATACTTTGTTGGGAATCAGATACGTCCTTCTGCACTTCGATACCGTGTCTGAGACGTTGCCGTATAGGAAACTTAGACCAACCCACCTGAAATAACCAACCCCCATCTAACGGACACCAAGCGCAGATAAAGACAAGTACATGGCTGTGACTACGTCACCTGGACAAATCCCAATCTCTATAACTCAGATAAAATTACAAGATTAACAAAAAACTAATGTTGAACCCTTTGACATAATAGGTTCAACCTCCTCACCACACTCAAGAAGAAAAGAAAGGTTATAATTGAAATCGCTCACCAACCCGTAGCAATCTCCCTAACAGAAGTTGACGATCCCTCGATTAGATCTGTCACTCCCCGATCCTGGAATACGTATTTTAATACGTAAACCGATAAATTGTATTTACTTCGTATTTATACGATATTTATATGCTGTATTTCTTCATGCATTTCCCAAAATATTCGACAAAATATTGTTTCATAATTTATTTTCTGCATTTGGGCCTACAGTTTTGGCTCATTTGGGTAACCTATTCTTGGTTCACCAATGGTTCATCATGAACCCCTTGGTTCATCATGAACCCATGGGTTCAAGATTCTATATAATAACTCATCTCATTCTCTCTCCTCTCATTTATCTCCTCTCATTTATTTTCCTCCACCAACCAAGGCAAGTACCAACTTGCTCAAGAGATGGATCCATAAATGATGTTGATATTTTCTTACAAAATTATTTGCCAAAATATGTTCTTCTCCTCATTCTATACTAGTTTAGAACTTGAAGTTTTCCATTTTGAAGCTTTAATTTTTGTAGATCTAGGTTTTAACCATTTTTGGATGTTCTTGGTTTGATCTAGCAAACTTTATTATTTTCAAGTTTTGATAGTTCCATGTTGTTGAAAATTTTATTCTACCCAATTTTGACCTTTGAAAAGTTGGATTTGGATTTATTTTGACCAAGTTATGGACTTTTGAAGCTTTGGGTTCAACCCATGGAGTTCTTGCTGTTTGGAGAAGACAGTGAGCAGTGCACGAGCTTTTTAGCTTGCGCCACTGAGTTGCGCGCGCTCTTTAGCGCAGCGCAGTCCTCATACGCTGTCTTTTGGGAGCGTATGTCTTGCATACGCTCACTTGTGTGACAAGGAGTCGTATGGAGTCCATACGCTGCCTTTTGGGAGCGTATGTCTTGCATACGCTCACTTGTGTGACAAGAAGTCGTATAGAGTTCATACGCTGCCTTTTGGAGCGTAGGCTGACCTGAGCGTAGTATGACCTGAGCGTAGGCTGACCTGAGCGTTGGCTGACCTGAGCGTAGGCTGACCTGAGCGTAGGCTAACCTGAGCGTAGCCTGACTTGAGCGCGCTCTGACCTGGACTCCCCTACACCTTATATTTTTATATGTATATATTATATTGTATATATATGTAAATGTTTGTGTATGCTATATATCCTTACGCCTTTTGTCCTGAGCATGATATGAGCACTAATGTGACCCCGGTGAACAAAGTGTTCCTACCTGATACTTGTACCTGAATGTCCCAGTTCTCGTTCATGCTCGACAAATGACTCGTAACTCCACGTGGCATATTTGCAATGTTGCATTACACCAAGGAGGGTAGAACATGTTGACATACTGATTGACATGGATCCTCTTTTGGGGTACTCGTACTTGAGTACGATATTTAGGAGGATAATCATGCAGGCCACAGCATGTGAGTCCAAGATTTCACCTAGGGTTAAACTAGGCAACTAAATATACTAGATGCATGGGGAGGGCAGAATCCCGAGATCGTGTTACACCAGCCGCCTTGAGATGTTGTCTTGACGCGCCGGCTGGTCTCCACGGATACTGTGTCATCCGCAACGAGTGGATGACTGTATCCGATTAATTCCTGCTATATATTATATGTCTTGGCAAGGTGGCCTTACGAGGGACCTGTGCTCAATGACACCTATCTACGCGAACCCCTGGGTTGGCTAGCCTTGTTGGAAAGATACGATCTGAGGATTTTGAATTAACATGATGCGAGGATAACCTCGTCCCACTAGAAACTCGTAGACTTGATTGGCCGCGAAAATGACTTGCGTGTATCTTAATACCTTCCGTGAATAACTGAGGGAAGCGGACTGTCATGGTACGTGATCCAACCCATGTTCTTGTTTGATTGTTGGGTTGGTTATCGTACTATGACAGGCTGTGGACCGAAGTTATGAACGGAAGACTTATTCTGGTTGTGAAGTGCTACTCTTGTGAATGACTGAGGAACATGGTCTATCATGGTGCATGATCCAAACCATATTCTTGTTTGATTGTTGGGTTGGTTATTGTGCTGCGACAGGCTATCGATCGAAGTCACGATCATGAGATTTTATTGTTTATACCCTTTAACTTATGTGAAAGTTATAGAGTACGACGCGTCCCGACTCCATACGGCACCTTTTGTCCTTGTTTGGTTGTAAGGGTGCCGTATGGGTTCGAGGATGTGGCGCTACCCTATAATGGTAGCATAAGTATTACTATTATCAATCATTCTATTAACTGGGTTTTTAATCTTAGCTCTTGTGCCCCTTTGGCGGTACTTGCTATTCGGGGCTGACCCCGCTGGTTTTGTTTGGCCAGATCTCGTAGCAGAGCCAGAGGACACGATCTTCCTCCCTGACATCCATGGTGCATACTAGGAGCATGGCGGTTCGGGGACTCGAGTGGGTTTCTTCTCCACCACTCCTGCTTATACTTTGTGCGGCGTTTAGCCACCGGCACCTGTTAGCCGGATTACATAATATTTTGTGTCAGTACAAAATTATAAATAAACAGACTACAGCTGTGTATAATTTTGTACTCCTGACTCTCTGAGATAGCTAAATTATAAAGCTAGTCTCTCATGATCATTTTGATGAAGCATCGGGGATGCCTTACTGCTTTATCTTTAATGTTTATTTATTTGCTGATGTGATTTGATTGATTGAGACATAGAACTCTGCGGGACCATAGGAGACTTGATTATAGCATGTACCCCCTAATCTCTCGACAGCCACGATCGCCGTGTGACGTTATGTACCTCATATGGAGTAGCTGGCCTAGTTCGTCTCCGTATTTCGGTACTGGGGCGTGACAAGGTTTTAGTGGTGGCCCATGCAGGTCTGTTTTTCAGACTTGTGGGGTATTGCGAATTATTAGGAGTCTCAATCAAAACTTGTTCCCCTTAAAATTCTGTTTCGAATTCTGTGTCCTTGCCTTGATCTCTAACCTGACTTGCATCCTCGAAATCTTCCTCGTTCGGACTTGATAATCTTATATCTTTCTCTATAGGGGTGCTTCATTCTCAGTAGCGGGTGAGGCCCATGAGGAAGAGCAGCGAGAGCATGGCTCGACTGGGCACCAGCAGGGGAGAGATCCTTCCCCAGGGCGGACACGAGCAGAAATGGAACCAGAGGCAGTACAGCCGCAGGTTATTGAAACTCCTACAGCACCAGCAGCGACGGCAGTACCAGATGCCGTAGCACTCCTGGAGATCATCCGGGGGATTCTTGTCACTCACCAACAGCAACAGACTCAGCAGCAGGAGCAGAACGTGTTGTTGAACCAAGGGATTCAGTTAGCTCTTGAGAGGAGTGCCGGGGTTGACTCGGGAGCATCAGGAAGGTTCCGTCGCTTGAATCCGAGGTATTTTGACGGCACGGAGGATGCCATCACTGCGGATGCATGGATTCAAGACATTGAAGCCATTCTTGTGGCAGCCAAGGTTCTAGATGATGAGAAGGTTGATCAGGTCAAATTAGTACTTTAGGATCTTGCCCGCGACTGGTGGGCATCAGAAGAAGTTGGTATAAGACGCCCTGTTCGTTGGACCACCTTCAGTGAAAGATTCAAGGCCAAGTATTTTGGCGTAGTAGCTCGATATGAGCTCCAGCAGAAGTTTATTAGTCTCAAGCAAGCAGGCAAGACCGTGGATGGGTATGCAGCAGAGTTCTGCAGATTGTGCCGTTTTGCCCCAGCAATGGTGACAACAGAGCCAGAGAAAGCTATGAGGTTCCAGCAGGGACTTCATTTGGAACTATTACAGCTTGTGGAGGGACACGACTACCAGACGTTTGACGCTATTTTGACGGCCGCTGGGAGGCACGAGCTTACCCAGCAGAGGTTGGCATCGAGGACAGGAGGTCAGAAGAGATCTCATTCCCAGGTTGGAGGAGGAGTAATACAGCGAACATCGGCACCAGCACCCGGTGTACGTATTCATGATGCAGGAGCGCCACGGAGGACGGCCGTGTCTACTACTACAGCGCCAGTTCGACACCAGCAGCCGAGGAACCAACAGCAGCGTCAGGGAGCACCCCAGGGCTGTACATTCTGTAGAAAGGCAGGGCACACGAGGGAGGTATGCCGGTCAGCGAATGGCTTATGCTTGAGGTATGGTAGTTCAGACCAGCGTATTTCCACTTGTCCTATGATGCAGAGGCCAGGAGGGCCAGCTCAGCAGTTTCCAGCGTTGCCAGCTCCGGTGGCAACCCCGAGTGGAGGGCCAGTATTAGCAGTGAGGCCCCTAGCCCAGCGTCTACCAACGCAGGCTCAGATGTTTCGCCAAGCACAGGAAGCCGGAGGCCCTCAAGGGCAGCAACAACATGGTCGAGGAAGGCTGCAACAAGGGGCTCCGCGGGGCCAGGGCCAGGCTCTCACATTATCTTTGGGAGAGGCTCTAGCGTCTAGTGACGTGGTGGCAGGTAAAATTCTCGTCACCTCATTTCCCGCTGTAGCATTATTTGATTCAGGCGCTACTCATTCATTCATCTCTGCACAATATGCTATACGAATTGGACTAGTATTTGAGGCATCGCCGGAGAGGATGGATATACTCACCGGCAATGGGCTCGTAGAAGTTAGCAGAGTGCGCTTTTCATGTCCGGTAGAGGTGTGTGGGCATTTACTGCCCGCATCATTGATTGAATTCCCTATGGAGAATTTTGATGTTGTTCTTGGCATGGACTGGTTGAGAGACAGTCATGCGACAATTGATTGTAGAGGAGGTAGGGTCATATTCAGCATTCCTGGGATGGAACAGTTCATCTTTACTCGAACCTTGAAGAATCAGGCCGGAGGCGTCATCTCAGCAGCAGTGTCAGAGCCAGGACAGATTCCAAGAGTGGTCGAAGATTTTCTCGACGTCTTCCCTGATGAGCTCCCCGGGATACCCCCAGTCAGAGAGGTAGAATTTAGCATTGAGTTGAACCCTGGATCGAGGCCTATTGCAGACAGAGTTTACAGAATGTCGCCGTCAGAACATGATAAGTTGTATCAACATGAGGAAGAGTTGAAGTCTAACGGATTCATCCGAGACAGTAAATCGCCCTGGGCCGCGCCAGTGATTCTAGTTCCCAAGAAGGATGGGTCGACGAGGATGTGCATCGACTACCGCAAGCTGAATGCAGTAACAGTGAAGAATAAGTACCCGCTACAAAAGATTGATGACCTGTTTGACCAGTTGAGCAAGGCCAGCGTCTTTTCCAAGATCGATCTTCGGTCGGGATACTATCAAGTAAGAGTCCGGGAGCAAGACATACCGAAGACAGCATTCAGATCTAGATATGGGCATTATGAGTTTTTAGTAATGCCCTTTGGACTAACCAACGCCCCTGCAGTATTCATAGATTTAATGAACCGCATCTTTTTGCCGTATTTGGATAAATTTGTGGTGGTGTTCATAGATGATATCCTTGTCTATTCCAGCAGTGAAGATGAGCATGAGAAACATCTTAGGACTGTCTTGCAGACATTGAGGGAGCATCAACTTTATGCGAAGCTCGACAAGTGTGAATTCTGGTTAGACCACATTTCGTTCCTGGGACATGTAATTTTTGGAGCAGGAGTGTCAGTGGATCCGAAGAAGATTGAGGCCGTAGAGCATTGGCCGGTCCCGAGAACGGTGGTAGAAGTACGAAGTTTCTTAGGATTAGCTGGTTACTACAGAAGGTTCGTGGCGGACTTTGCCAGGATCTCTGCGCCCTTAACGCGTTTGATGCACAAGGACATAGAGTTTGTTTGGTCAGCTAGCTGTCAGGCATCGTTTGAAGAATTGAAGAAAAGATTGATCTCAGCCCCGATCTTGATGCTTCCAGTAGGAGCGGGAGGCTTTACAGTATATTATGATGCATCAGGGAAGGGTCTTGGATGTGTAGTGATGCAGCATGGAATGGTGATAGCATATGCGTCTCGGCAGCTTCGAGACCATGAAAAGAATTACCCGACTCACAATTTGGAGTTAGCAGCTGTGGTGTTTTCACTCAAGTTGTGGAGGCATTACTTATACGGGGATCGGGTAGAGATCTATACTGATCATAAGAGTTTGAAATACGTATTCACGCAGCGAGATTTGAACATGAGGCAAAGAAGATGGTTAGAACTGCTGAAGGATTTTGATTTAGATCTTCAGTATCATCCAGGCAAGGCGAATATAGTTGCAGATGCACTGAGTAGGAGAGACAGTACCTTTATCTTGACCTCGCAGAAGCATATTTTAGAAGACCTTCAGAGTATAGGAATTGAAGTAGTTTTGCCAATGAATATAGGAAGAATGACCAGTATGCAGATTCAGTCAACCTTAGTAGAGAGGATAAGGGCAGCACAAGCAGGAGATACAAAGATTCAGAAGTTGCGATCGGAGTGTGAATCAGGCCGTAGGAAGGAGTTAGTGATTCATGAAGATGGTACGCTCAGGTTTGGAAACAGACTCTGTGTACTGAGTGGAGACCTTCGACAAGAAGTTATGTCCGAAGCTCATAGTTCTATTTACTCCATTCATCCAGGAGGAACGAAGATGTATTGAGATATCAGGCAGTTCTTTTGGTGGAATGGCATGAAAAGAGAGATAACGAGATTTGTATCCAAGTGTCTGGTATGTCAGCAGGTGAAAGTCGAGCAGCAGAGACCAGCAGGATTGCTACAGTTGCTTCCTATCCCAGAATGGAAATGGAAGCACATCACGATGGATTTTGTGACCGGTTTACCTAGATCCCCGGCTGGCAAGAATGCAGTCTGGGTAATAGTAGATCGACTCACGAAGGTCGCTCATTTCCTTCCCTTCCGAGTTGGACAGACTACTGAGCAGCTAGCAGAAATGTACATGAAGCAGATAGTAAGGCAGCACGGTGTTCCAGTTAGTATAGTATCAGATCGGGATACGCGATTTACTTCCCATTTTTGGCGGAGCTTACACCAAAGTTTGGAAACCAAGTTAAGATTCAGTACTGCTTATCATCCACAAACTGACGGGCAATCAGAAAGAACCATTCAGACATTAGAAGATATGCTACGGGCGTGTACCTTGGATTTTGGCGGATCTTGGGAGGATCACCTTCATCTAGTAGAGTTCTCCTATAACAACAGCTATCAGGCTAGCATTCAGATAGCCCCGTTCGAAGTATTGTACGGAAGGAAGTGCAGGTCCCCTTTGGCATGGGACGACGTCGGAGAACGGAAGTTGTTTGGGCCAGAGATGATCACGCAGACTGTGGAGATAGTTAAGTTGGTCAGAGAGCGCCTTCGAGTTGTACAGGACAGACATCGTCATTGGGCAGATCAGCATCGTAGGCCTCTAGTGTTCAGAGTTGGCGACCAAGTATTTCTGCGGATTTTGCCTACTCGGGGTATCATCAGATTTGGAACCCGAGGAAAGCTTAGTCCAAGATACGTTGGTCCTTTTAAGATTCTCGCTCGGGTAGGCGATGTGGCTTATCGACTTGCCCTTCCGCCTTCGTTAACTGGCATACATGATGTGTTTCATGTGTCCCAATTACGTGGGTATGTCCCGGATCTGAGTCATGTTCTCGATCATTCTGAGTTAGTCGTTGGTACCGACCTAACTTACGAGGAACAACCCGTGTCTATTTTGGACCGGCGAGAGAAGGTACTCGAGAATCGGACGATGAGCCTTGTCCGTGTTTCTTGGAACCATCACTCTTCGGGAGAGTCAACCTGAGAGCGCGAGGACGAGATCAGATCTCGGTATTCGCATTTGTTTGACTAATGAGGTATATTTTTTTACGCCTTATTGACACGATTCCATGCTTATCTGCACCTACTTGTTTTGCACTTTGTGATGTATGATAATAACTGATATGATAGTTAACTTGTATATGATTGTGCCTTGCTTGCCCTGATTTCACTATCCTGTCTTGGCTGGAATTCCGAGGACGGAATTTTTCTAAGAAGGGTAGAGATGTCACTCCCCGATCCTGGAATACGTATTTTAATACGTAAACCGATAAATTGTATTTACTTTGTATTTATACGATATTTATATGCTGTATTTCTTTATGCATTTCCCAAAATATTCGACAAAATTTTGTTTCGTATTTATTTTCTGCATTTGGGCCTACAGTTTTGGCTCATTTGGGTAACCTATTCTTGGTTCACCAATGGTTCATCATGAATCCCTTGGTTCATCATGAACCCATGAGTTCAAGATTCTATATAATAACTCATCTCATTCTCTCTCCTCTCATTTATCTCCTCTCATTTATTTTCCTCTACCAACCAAGGCAAGTACCAACTTGCTCAAGAGATGGATCCATAAATGATGTTGATGTTTTCTTACAAAATTATTTGCCAAAATATGTTCTTCTTCTCATTCTATACTAGTTTAGAACTTGAAGTTTTCCATTTTGAAGCTTTAATTTTTGTAGATCTAGGTTTTAACCATTTTCGAATCTTCTTGGTTTGATCTATCAAACTTCATTATTTTTAAGTTTTGATGGTTCCATGTTGTAGAGAATTTTATTCTACCCAATTTTGACCTTTGAAAAGTTGGATTTGGACTTATTTTGACCAAGTTATGGACTTTTGAAGCTTTGGGTTCAACCCATGGAGTTCTTGCTGTTTGGAGAAGACAGTGAGCAGTGCGCGAGCTTTTTAGCTTGTGCCACTGAGTTGCGCGCGCTCTTTAGCGCAGTGCAGTCCTCATACGCTGCCTTTTGGGAGCGTATGTCTTGCATACGCTCACTTGTGTGACAAGGAGTCGTATGGAGTCCATATGCTGCCTTTTGGGAGCGTATGTCTTGCATACGCTCACTTGTGTGACAAGGAGTCGTATGGAGTCCATATACTGCCTTCTGGGAGCGTATGTCTTGCATACGCTCACTTGTGTGACAAGGAGTCGTATGGAGTCCATACGCTGCCTTTTGGGAGCGTATGTCTTGCATACGCTCACTTGTGTGACAAGGAGTCGTATGGAGTTCATACGCTGCCTTTCGGGAGCGTATGTCTTGCATACGCTCACTTGTGTGACAAGGAGTCGTATGGAGTTCATACGCTGCCTTTTGGAGCGTAGGCTGACCTGAGCGTAGGCTGACCTGAGCGTAGCCTGACTTGAGCGCGCTCTGACCTGGACTCCCCTACAGCTTATATTTTTATATGTATATATTATATTGCATATATATATGTAAATGTTTGTGTATGCTATATATCCTTACGCCTTTTGTCCTGAGCATGATATGAGCACTAATGTGACCCCGGTGAACAAAGTGTTCCTACTGATACTTGTACCTGAATGTCCCAGTTCTCGTTCATGCTCGACAAATGACTCGTAACTCTACGTGGCATATTTGCAATAATGCATTACACCAAGGAGGGTAGAACATGTTGACATACTGATTGACATGGATCCTCTTTTGGGGTACTCGTACTTGAGTACGACATTTAGGAGGATAATCATGCAGGCCACAGCATGTGAGTCCAAGATTTCACGTAGGGTTAAACTAGGCAACTAAATATACTAGATGCATGGGGAGGGAAGAATCTCGAGATCGTGTTACACCAGCCGCCTTGAGATATTGTCTTGACGTGCCGGCTGGTCTCCACGGATACTGTGTCATCCGCAACGAGTGGATGACTGTATCCGATTAATTCCTGCTGTATATTATATGTTTTGGCAAGGTAGCCTTACGAGGGACCTGTGCTCAATGACACCTGTCTACGCGAACCCCTGGGTTGGCTAGCCTTGCTGGAAAGATACGATCTGAGGATTTTGAATTAACATGATGCGAGGATAACCTCGTCCCACTAGAAACTCGTAGACTTGATTGGCCGCGAAAATGACTTACGTGTATCTTATTACCTTCCGTGAATAACTGAGGGAAGCGGACTGTCATGGTACGTGATCCAACCCATGTTCTTGTTTGATTGTTGGGTTGGTTATCGTACTATGACAGGCTGTGGACCGAAGTTATGAACGGAAGACTTATTCTGGTTGTGAAGTGCTACTCTTGTGAATGACTGAGGAACATGGTCTATCATGGTGCATGATCCAACCCATGTTCTTGTTTGATTGTTGGGTTGGTTATTTTGCTGCGACAGGCTATCGACCGAAGTCACGATCAGGAGATTTTATTGTTTATACCCTTTAACTTATGTGAAAGTTATAGAGTACGACGCGTCCCGACTCCATGCGGCACCTTTTGTCCTTGTTTGGTTGTAAGGATGCCGTATGGGTTCGAGGATGTGGCGCTACCCTATAATGGTAGCATAAGTATTTCTATTATCAATCATTCTATTAACTGGGTTTTTAATCTTAGCTCTTGTGCCCCTTTGGCGGTACTTGCTATTCGGGGCTGACCCCGCTGGTTTTGTTTGGCCAGATCTCGTAGCAGAGCCAGAGGACACGATCTTCCTCCCTGACATCCATGGTGCATACTAGGAGCATGGCGGTTCGGGGACTCGAGTGGGTTTCTTCTCCACCACTCCTGCTTATACTTTGTACGGCGTTTAGCCACCGGCACCTGTTAGCCGGATTACATGATATTTTATGTCAGTACAGAATTATAAATAAACAGACTGCAGCTGTGTATAATTTTGTACTCCTGACTCTCTGAGATAGCTAAATTATAAAGCTAGTCTCTCATGATCATTTTGATGAAGCGTCGGGGACACCTTACTGCTTTATCTTTAATGTTCATTTATTTGCTGATGTGATTTGATTGATTGAGACATAGAACTCTGCGGGACCATAGGAGACTTGATTGTAGTATGTACCCCCTAGTCTCTCGACAGCCACGATCGCCGTATGACATTACGTACCTCATATGGAGTAGCTAGCCTAGTCCGTCTCCGTATTTCGGTACTGGGGCGTGACAAGATCTATTCTTTTTTCTGTCTTGGATGACGAAGTCCTAAGAGCAAAGTGCGAAACTTTCTCTTAGATTTTCTGTGGATGAGCACCACGAATCTCCACTTTTGTGTTGTGCTTTGTGCCTCCACCCTCACCTCATATATATAGGATGAAAAAAACCTATTTTATGTCACAATAGGATTTCTTAAATAGGAAGCCCTCAAATAAGAATCCTACTACACCTAAAATAGCCCATCAACATCCTATTTTAGATTATAATAGGATCTCGTAAATAGGAAACCCTCAAATAAGTATCCTATTATATCTAAAATATCCCAGCACTAATTATGGACATCTAAATCAAATTAAATGAAATATTTAATCAGATTTGGACTCCATAAATATGTTATTACCAAATCCAGAATGGACTCCAACAATCTTCCCCTCCAGTCTGATGAGAGGGTGTTGACCCCATGGCTCCTCGACTGGACTTCATGTCTGTCGTCATGCGACAGAGTTCCTGCTCCCCCATGCCACTGATCTTCGATCCTCCGAGCTGCTTTGCATCTTCCTTCGTCTCCAGCTCCTCGACCGTCACGTCGACGCTAGCTGCCATGCGTAGCACCTCTTGCACTACTGGGATCATGCCGATATCAATAACACGATCAAGACCGAAGTCCCTGACGATCAGCCTCACCGCAAGTCTCGGCTGTATGCCCCCGATGTAGGTCCTAAAAATCAAGTTGCACCCATCAACAAAGTCATCAAAATCAAATTATACATCCTTCAAGTGAACTGCACAGAAGACAGATTGCGCAACAATTCGATTGTGCAGGCTGAACTGCGCACTCATCCAAGTACGCATGCTGACGTGGCCTCGTCATCATTACCTGACAGAGAATCAAATCTTCTAACAGCTGACAGTACGGAGAACGTGGAAACTGTTCGTTTATCGTGTAGCACAGCGCTCGAGGACAGCTGTACATGCAGCACAATCTGCCTGCAGCGCAGTCCATCCCAGTGCGGTCAATCCCAGCGCGGTCCATCCCAGCGCAATCCGAAGCAAGCACAATTTCGGTGGCGCACTCCATCACTACAACTGACAAAGTACACGTGGCCTTTATGCCATCAATGACTCATTACGTGGTAACTGTCTGTACACGATCATGCGCATTTCAATCAAATAATGCCATGTGTCTAATACAGTTGGCCCACGATCAAGTAACTGCCAGCGCAGTCTAATGTCTGCGCGGTCCAATACAGCACAATCCAACTTGCGCTGTCCAGAATAACTAAAAAGTAGTTATTTCCAGAACTCTATAAATAGAGTTTCAAGTCCTTCCTAGAGGGGATCATACACACATACAGAGATCAGAGATCATCACCAGAGATCAGGAGTCCTTGCCAAAGTGCTGCTGCAATCTTCAGAGGCTACCATCTTCAAAGTTCACATCGTCCAAGGGATAAAGCGATCGTCATTCAGATCGGATTCCTATAGTTTTACTTTCCTAGAATTCTTGTAATCTTCTTTACAAAGTTTGTTGAAATAAAGATCAACTTTTATTTTTGCAAACAAAATGGCGACTCTGCTGGGGACGACTTTCTCCTCCGACGAGAAAGTGACAACTCAATGTGACGTTGCGTCTATCGGAAAGACGCAGAAGACGCTGGTTGTGAAGGTCAACCAGACGGCCTATGAAGCCATGATCAACTCCAGGACCACCCCTCGTACTACGACAACTTCTGCCACGAGCAAAGTGCGCCCCGTGTGGGTCCCCAAGACTGCTGTGCAGTCTGTTGATTCTGCTACCAAGACTGCTGCGCAGTTTAAAGTCTCTGCTACTAAGACAGTTGTACAGTCTGTTGTCTCTGCTGTTGCATAATCTGCCTCTACTACTCATGCGCAGTCTACTATTGCCAGTGCACAAACTACTTCTTATGCTGCTCTGTCAAAGTGCAAGACTCCTATTCCTCTGGCACAATTGGTTGCCACTTTGCCTGCACAATCCACTACTCCAGCAACCAGAGTGCAACCCAAGCACTCTGGCAACAAGATTTCTGCTGCGCAAGCCACTGTGACTGAGGCCGGAAGACTTTCTGCCAGAATTACTCCTGCACAACCTACCAGTGCGCCATCAACCCATGCGTAAGCTATCCCTGCGCAATCCAAGAGAGACAGCACTTTGGCTAATCTCTCCTCTTTCCACAGTAAGGAGAAAAGTTCTACTCTTCCTCTCAAGCACCCTGTTGCTCTTGCGCAATCCACAGGGGGTAGTCTTTTGGCTATTCCTCCTCTTCTCCAGAACAAAGGAAAAGGCCCGTTGGTCTTTTCTCAAACTTCCTCATCCCACGACTTGGAAGACAACAGAGGGAAACGCTCTTTAGCTATCCCTTCTTCACAAAACAAAGGAAAAGGCCCTTTGGTCTTTTCTCAGTCTTCTTCGGTTTTTACCGAAGAAGATCAAACTGAACGTGCTCCGGCACTAGTCAGTACAAGAACTCTCTCCAATAAGGGTTCTCCTTCTCTTCTTGCCAAAGGGAAGTGTACTGATCAGAGAGGTATTCTGCCTACTCCGGTAGCAGAGTTCCAAGATCTCCCAACTCTCAAGATCTTCCGTTCAAGACAGAGAAAATTGTTAGTATCTCAGGCAGAAACCCCTGGGGGTGAGTTTGCTGATATAAGAACATATCTCAATCGACCAACTTCGGTGAAATACAAACAGCCAATGCCGAAGACCAACCAGTATCAGAAGCAAACTTCCAGGATCAAGAATCCGGATGCCTATGCCACTGAAATGAGTACTTTCTTGTACACTCAGGGGGCAAAACATTTAAAGAATCGGAACCATGTTCCGAATATTGTCAAAGAACACATCCCTCGAACTTCTTCTCGTCCTGTTGCTGTTCCTGATCTCCGAGAACACCTCAAGCAAAAACGGGACAACATCCCAACATCCCCAATACAACCACTTGGATACCATTGTAACCACAAGGTTGTCATCAAGTGTTGTTGTCAGACAACTAGACGATCTATCTTCGATCGTCTGAACTTTTCAAACTCTGAACCTATGTCTGAAAATGAAGATGAAGTTTTGTACGCTTCTGTCAACATGACTTCCAGAGACACTGGAGGTAAGAAGTGCTCCAAGCACGGCAAACCTCGCAAGCCGAGCCAACGGTATTTGGATTTACTCCAAGAATCCTCTGAAGGAGTATTCCAACATACCCGATCCCGAAGCCGAGACACAATCGGTCAAAGGAATCTTCAAGATCCTTCTGGTCATCTCCCTCTTTCTCACTCAAGAGATGATTCTTTCTCCGACTACGATGTATACAGCGAAAGTTCGGAGCAGACAGTGTCCTCCAATGTACCTAGAGAAGTGACAGCTTATGTTGTCACTGAAGATCCCGATGCTTCCAGTACGGCTAGCCAAGAACAACGGATCGCTGCGCTAGAAGACAAGTTGAAGACCGTGGCCGAAATGGTCGCAAGTATGCATTCCATTATTGTGGCCCAGCATACGATACTACCGACCGTACCTCCTGTAAATCCTGAAATCATAGCATCGTCGGTGCCTGGCAATGCAGGACTGGGGGTAGCATCTCTTCAAGTACCTCCTGTACAGGTCCAACCTACACCCAGTCAATCAGGTACTGGGGGTAGTGCTTACCACGCTGTTCCTCCCCCTAACACTGTGACTCAGCCTGCTCCTTCTACATCAGTGGAAGATGCCAATGAAGCTGTCAAGCTCCTACGCACTCAGTTCGAAGCTTTCAAAGAGAAGGACAACTTGCAGAGGTTGGGGATCAAGCAACCTTACCCAGTTGAATGGAAGGAAGTCCCGTTTCCTCCTAAGTACAAAATCCCAACAATCTCGCTGTTTAATGGCAGCACCTCTCCCAGTCATTTCATTAACCACTTTGAGGTTCTGACTATCCAACTTCAACCAAATGACGCTCTTCTCACCAGAGTATTCGTTGGCTGTTTAGCCGGCATAGCATACGATTGGTACAGAAGCTTGCCCGATGGTTGTATCACCTCCTTCTCCGGCCTGAAACAAATCTTCTTGGAACGATTCTATGAGGGGATCAACGACATGACTATGTCAGCCCTCAATAAAATCAAACAAAGACACAATGAAACTGCTGAGAGTTTCATCGAAAGGTTCCGCCGGGAAGCTTTGAAAATGCCTCCTGGAACTCCGGCCGCTGTTACCATAGACACTTGCAATGCAAATCTTTTGTCTATCATCAGCATGTGGACGGGGTCTACTCAGTTCCAAGACTGGCCATCTTTCATTGTCAATGCTAAAGCAGCTGAAGTTAGCGCTGACAAATTCAAGCAGCTAGGGGTACAAAGGTCTAACCCCGACCGGGATGAACACCAGACATCGGGTGGTGGCAATCGCCAGAACAACCGTAAGGGAAAAGAATCTTTGAATATCAATTTGAATAAGAACAAAGAATCTTTGGCGGTCAACGTAGCTTCCCCTACGTCCACTTCTACTCCTTCAGCACCTCCACCAAGGGAACCTCGTCCGAAAGTAGAGTACTCTTTTGACGAGAATGACACAGTGAGCATCTTTGATTGCTTGATCAAAAGCAACAAGCTCCAGCTCCCAGATCCCAAGAAACCTGATGAAGTCGGTAAGACTGATCATCCTAAGTACTGTGTTTATCACAGGTTCATTGGGCATCCCACTCGAGCATGTTATGAGCTCAAAGGCAAAATTCAAAAGCTGGTCAATGCTGGTGTTGTCACTTTGCAGCAAGACGAGAAGACTGTCACCGCAAATATGGTCTCAGTTCAATTTGGTGACTTTCTGCCCCAGATGGTACAGCATGGTGTCATTCCTATCCCCAAAGCTACTCTTGAGATCGAGAATCTCCCTCCTCCACGATGTGAAGGTCTCGTCCCCTTGTCTTTTGACAGCGGTGAGATTATGTGGATTCATCCGGATCTTGCTTCAGAGTTCGAACTTCCCTCTTCCTCCAAGAAGAAAGACCGCTCTAAGGGCAAGACAAAGACTTACAATATGGTGTCTTTTGACCCCATAGTTGATGAAGAAATCCTGCTGGACACCAGATCGGGGAAAGCCTATTTAAAAGATTACCCCGAAGCTCAAGAGAATCCTGCTTCTTCTTCTGAGCCTGCTCCAGTGCAGCCTGCTTCCACTGAGGAGATTCCTACTGCATCCTTACCGGTTGTAGTGTCCATTCCTCCCAAGCCGACGGTATCCGACAAAGGCAAACAGTAAGTCCGCTTTGACAAACCTTTGAAG
The DNA here is from genome assembly GCA_029216955.1 of Iris pallida. Classification (NCBI taxonomy): domain Eukaryota; kingdom Viridiplantae; phylum Streptophyta; class Magnoliopsida; order Asparagales; family Iridaceae; genus Iris; species Iris pallida. Next base: position 4,011,220 of record JANAVB010033820.1, read on the forward strand.
AAGTCATCTCCCTCCGGACTTGAAAAGCCTTACAACTTTGATATCTTGGCTCAGTTAGCCAATACACCGACCTGGCTGTCCATCTTCGAGCTCTTGCGTCTCTCCAAAAAGACTCGGGAAACTCTGAGTGAGGCTCTCATGCAAGCAGAAACTTGTCTAGCCCTTCTGAAGAAGCCGAAAGCAGAACCAGTCTCTTGCCTCCATTGTCATAGTGTGTTGGAGTTAATTCCAAACATAACTTTCACACAGGATGACATGCTGATGGAAGACAACAGGCACGACCGTCCTCTCTACTATACAGGATATGTCGACTCGATGAAAGTCAATCGCATTCTGATAGATCCAGGGTCTGCTCTCAGTATCATGCCGAAGACAATATTGGATGCGCTGAAGATCCCAGTGCATAGTCTTTCCAGTACAATCACCACTATCCTTGGATTCAATCAGGGAAGGAGTGAGGCTTTGGACAAGATTCGCCTAAAACTCCAAATAGGCAATCTTCGTACAAAGGTGACCTTCTACATCATTGACAACCATGGTTGTTCTTACAATGCTTTATTGGGAAGACCATTTCTGTATGAGCATAACATTGTTCCTTTGACTCTCCATCAATGTTTTAAATAAGTCGATGACAATGGAGAGGTGCAAAAGGAGGTTGCTGATCTCTATCCTTTCAAAGGCGTCAAAGTATACTGCAACGATGCTCGTATGTACAAGGATGAATTCATGAAGGTTGTCCTGTCTTTGGACACTGAAGAAGAGCAAGAAACACTGCCTAATGACACCCTTATCATTCCTGTCAAAGGGCGTGTTTCTCGTCCTCAGTCCTCCAAACCACTGGCTATTCACTTGCCAGTCTCGAAGCAACCAACTGATGATGATCAAGATCAAAGGGAGCTCACCTCTTCTGAGCCCCTTGTTATCGACTTACGTCGTAACAAGAAAAAAAAGGCAACTCACCTCTTCTGAGCCACTTGTTATTGACTTATCTCATAACAAGGACAAAAGGGAGCTCACCTCCTCTGAGCCGCTTGTTATCGACCTTCGTCGTAACAAAGCCAATCCTCCTCCACGTTCTTCTTCTCCCCCTCTTGTAATCAATCTGACCAAGCCTGCTAAGGCTAAAGGTCCTGCTATAAATACAGATGTACAAATTAATGAAAAAGCATCTACTTTCCAGTATACTGATGTCATTTATCATGCTAATTGCTATTTGGATATGTTAGATAGCTTTCAATCATTTACGATAGGAGTTGTGCAATCTCTTCAAACAGAAGTCTCATTTGAACACCCAAAGGATTCATATCGGATTGTTCCCGCTCGTAAGAAAGGTGAGAGTCCAATACTTTTTAGTAAAGGATCGGAACAACAATTTAGCTATACGGATGATAGCAAAAATAATGATACGGGGCATCTTCAATTCCGTCGTTACAGTCAGCAATCAAAAGACATCATCCGAAAGATGGGTTATGACTTCAAGAGTGGCCTCAACTACGATAAAGGTAGAAGAACTCCTATCCGTACGGCTGTGCCAAAAGAAAAATCAGAGATGTACTACAGCAGGACCAAAAGAGGTCTCGGATATGCTTCTCCTCCGGTATTATCCCCAGCAGCTTCTGAATCCGATAGTGAAGAGCGTTCTAACTCTTCTGATTCCAGATCATGGGATTCTGATACCAGCATCGATCAAGTTCATCGACTGACTGTGTCTTCTAACATGGTCTCCGTCGAATTTCCAGAAGGCTATGACGAGGATGTTGAAGAAAGCCCCGAAACAGATCCTTGGGCTCAACGAATGGATACCCAATGGGAACTCCGATTCGAACAAAGAGAACCTCCTACTGAAGATCAATTAGTTCAAGTTGATGTAGGAGAGAACGGGTTACCTCGTCCAATATTCATCAGCAAGAACCTCCCAGAGGCCGATAAGCATGAATTAATTCTTCTGATTAAAGAATACATTGATGTCTTTGCCTGGAGCTATGAAGACATGCCAGGTCTAGATCCTAAAGTTGCTACTCACAAACTGAATATCTTGCCGAATGCAAAACCGGTCAAATAGCAACAACGGCGTTTCAAGCCAGAAATGATATACGCAATCGACGATGAAGTCAAGAAGCTCATCGCTTGTGGCTTTATCCGAGAAGAACAGCATCCTGATTGGGTAGCCAATGTCGTCCCAGTTCTAAAGAAAATCGGCAATGTTCGAGTCTGCATCGACTTTCAGGATCTTAATGAAGCATGTCCAAAAGATAAATTTCCTCTCCCTATCACGGACGTCATGATCGACAACACCTGTAGGTTTGAAAGAATATCTTTCATGGACGGATTCTCCGGATACAATCAGATTCGGATGCATCCTGAAGATGAAAAGCATACTTCTTTTCGCACTCCTTGCGGAGTCTAATGCTACACTGTCATGCCATTTGGTCTCAAAAATGCTGGTGCAACATACCAACGAGCCATGAGTACCATATTTCGAGATCATCTGCGCAAGACTGTCGAATGCTACGTCGACGATATTGCTGTCAAAAGTCGTCTAAAGGAAGATCACATCCTAGACTTGAGAACTATCTTCAACCTCATGCGCCAACATCAACTCAAAATGAATCCCACCAAGTCATTCTTGGGTGTCTCTAGTGGCAAATTTTTTGGCTTCGTCATTACCTCTAAGGGCATACACGTGTATCCCAAGAAGATCAAAGCCATTCAAGAGATGTGTCCTCCACGCAACCTAAAAAAGCTACGAGGATTCCAAGGTCGACTTACATACATCAGGAGATTCATTTCGAATCTGTCTGGACGCTGCAGACCATTCACTCAACTAATGAAGAAGGGTGTATCTTTCGTTTGGACCGAAGAGTGTCAACGAGCATTTGATGACATAAAGCGGTATCTCATGAACCCACCAGTCTTGGTGCCGTCAATCTCTGGCATACCATTCTTAATGTATGTCCGTGCTATGGACCATTCATTGGGTACTTTACTTGCCCAAAAGAACAAAGAAGGCCACGAACAAGCTATCTACTACCTCAGTCATACAATGATTGGTGCTGAACACCGTTATAGTCCGGTCGAAAAAGAATGCCTAGCTCTTATGTTTGCTGTTCAGAAGACTCGACATTACATCATTGGCCAAACTATTCATGTCATATCCCGAGTTAATCCTCTTCGAGTTCTGATGAAGAAACCCAGCACACTCAATTATCGGCTGGCTACATGGGCCATTCTGCTATCCCAATATGACATGGTATATGTTTCTCAAAAATCTGTCAAAGGTCAAGCACTGGAGGATTTCTTAGCAGCTCATCCTGTTCCAGAGACGTCCAAACTCTATGATAAAATTCCAGACGAGACGTTAGAATCTAATGCAGTCTCCGAAGAATTTCCTACTTGGCGTCTATTCTTTGACGGTGCATCCAGGATTGGACCCAATGGTGCCATTGTCGCAGGAGTTGGAGCTGTCCTTATTTCTCGAGACGGGTCAGCTATCCAAAGAGCATACTCTCTAGATGAGCCTTGCTCTAACAACGTGGTAGAGTACAATGCTCTACTTATTGGCCTTCAGCTAGCCAAACAACTTGGCGTCGAGTATCTTGAAGTCTATGGTGACTCTAAGCTGGTTGTTAACCAGGTTAGAGGGACTTATGAAGTTCGCCATCAAGATCTAGTACCTTACTTTAAAGCGGCAATCAACATGGCTACATCGTTCAAAGCCTTCTTCATTGAATATGTACGCTGAGCTTGTAATACTGAAGCCGACGCTTTGGCCAATCTTGCGGCAGTTTTAGCCATCCCTATCAAAAGACAGCAGGTGGTGGTCATCTCTAATCGGAAATTGTTCTGTTTCGAAAACAATCGTAATATTGAGATCAGTAATCTTACTGAAGTCAATGTTATCAATGAAGATTGGAGAACTCCTTTCATCGACTTCGTGGTCCATGACATACTCCCTGAAGATCTTAAGGAGGCTACGAGTATTCGTCGGCGGTCTTTGCGATTCTATTACAATCAGACCACCAAAACTCTTTATCGGTGGACTTATGACGGTCTACTTTTGTGCTTTCTTGCTGGTGATGAAGCAAAGCAAGTACTGCGTAAAGCTCACGACGGTGTCTGCGGAGCACATTAACCCGGTCCTAAGCTACAGGATCGCATCCGATGCATGGGTTACTACTGGCCCTCAATGGTATCTGATGCCATCGATTATGCAAGGAAATGTAGTGCTTGTCAAATCCACACAGATTTTATTCATCAACCATCGGAATTTCTTCATTCGACTGCTCCTTCCTGGCCTTTTGAAGCTTGGGGCATGGACATCATCGGTCCCATCAATCCTCCTTCTTCTAGAGGACATCGGTTCATACTGGTAATAACCGACTACTTCTCCAAATGGGCCGAAGCTATACCATTGGCTGAAGTCAAGACCAGTAGTGTCATCAATTTTGTCAAATATCATGTCATCTATCGATTTGGTGTACCTCGAAGGATCATGCACGATAATGGACCTCAATTCATCAGTCAAAAGTTCATAAGGTTCTGTGACGATCATCGGATTGACAATGTCGCTTTGACAGCTTACAATCATGCTGCTAATGGCTTAGCTGAAGCCTTCAACAAGACTATCATCAAGCTCCTCAAGAAGTTTGTGTCTACTAACAAACGAAACTGGAGTGAAAAGCTTGGGGAATGTCTTTGGGCCTATCGTACTACGGTCCGTAATCCTACAGGCTGTACACCCTTCTCTTTGGTGTACGGCTGTGAAGCAGTTTTACCTCTGGAACTCCAAATTCCATCTTTGAGGATTGCCATCGCCAACGAACTCACGACAGAGAATAACGATCTTCTTCGACTTCAAGAGTTAGAAGCGCTCGATGAGAAGCGGCTATTGGCTCAACAGCATATTGAGTTATACCAAGCCCGCATCTCAAAGACTTTCAACCGCAAAGTTAAGGTCAGAGCCTTTTAGAAAGGAGAACTCGTTCTAACCGTTAAACGTCCTATGACTATGACTCACTCGAACAAAGGCAAGTTCGATGCGAAGTGGGAAGGTCCATATATTATGAGCAAAGTCTTCTCAAATGGAGCCTATCAACTCACAGAGCTAGACGGTCGAGTTGCAATGATGCCCATCATTGGCAAATTCCTCAAAAAGTATTATGTATAAATGTAACAGACATTGCTTGTAATTATCAGACAAGTTCATAAATAAAATTTAGTTTTATTTCATCTTGAATGATAGTACATAATATCAAGGAAGGTCACTATCATCCTTCTCAAAATTAGGACGCAAACCACTACCGTCCTTATCAAAAACATGATCAGTAAAAGAGTCAAGAACATTCCTGCTGGAATCCACCAGGAATTTATAAGCAGCCATCCTCATAGCTTCTTCTTCTTCAGTCTTTCCTGGTTCGAGAAGGAAGTCCAAGATGTCCTTTGGCGGTTTGGGGGCAGACGAACCTTCGCCCGCTGCTATCTGCTTTGGTTGAGCTGGCTTGACTGGACGTTCTTCAGTACCCGCTTCCACCTTCGAGGCGATCTCAGCCTTCTTGGATGCATCTCCAGACGACATCTTTATGCTGAAAAGTGAAAGTGATCATCCCATCTGATTTCCTGTTCTATTTATAGACAGAGAGTCGTAAGACAACCAAGTGACACATTCATCTGACGGTTTACCCGTTCGTCACACCCATCCGACGGTTCACCCGTTCATCCGACGGTTCATCCGTTCATTTCATTTATCTGACAGCTCGCCCGTTCATACTTTCATTTGACGGTTCACCCGTTTATTCCATTCATCTGACGGCTCGCCCGTTCATCACTTTCATTTGACGGTTCACCCGTTCACACATTCATCTGATAGTTCGCCCGTTCATTATCCGACGGTTTATCCGTTCATTCCATAATTATCCGACGGTTTACCCGTTCATCACATCCATCCGACGGTTTATCCGTTCATTCCATATTATCCGACGGTTCACCCGTTCATCATATTTATATAACGGTTTACCCGTTCATTCATCATATTCATCTGACGGTTTGCCTGTTCATCATCCGATAGTTTGTCCGTTCACACATCCACTTGACGGTTCGCCCGTTCATCATCCGACGGCTCGTCCGTTCATTACATTTATCCGACGATTCATTTCGTTTATTTGTTTTGACGAATCATCCAGTTCATTTCAGCAACTTATCATCTTTGATTAAGTTTTCTATTAAAATAATGATATTCAATAAATTATATTTGCCACGTCCATATTACCTCTGAGCAGATATAATTGAATATGATTATTTTCCAGAATCAAGAAATATATCATGTCTTGTACCTCTGAATATATTTTCTATCTCTATTATTTATATCTGAATAAGATATGCAACAAATAATAGAGCCACAAAAATGTCTTTTTATTGATCAATGATGAAAGACGTTACAAAGACATATATCATAAAAAACAAGAAGATACAAAAGATCCTTCTACTCAGCCGGTGGTGTCATCAAATTGGTCATCTGCTGCTTCAAAATTTGTAGTCGCTCTTCACGAGATTCCATCACTCATTTCCTAGCTTCTTCCATCCTAGATTTATCATCGAAGGTTGGCAGGGTTACTAGTCTGCGAGTGATTTCAGCTTCGTGAGCTGCAGCATATTCATCTCTCTCTTGAGTCAGAACATCAAGTTGTTGAATTGCAGTTTGATGTTGGGCAGCCTCATCTTCCAGAGTTAATTGAGCAAGTCTCAGTTCTTCCTGAAGATGGGCAATTTCTTCTTGTAATTCAGTAACTTTCTTTTCTTTCTCTTCAGCAATAGATGTCGCTGTTTCTACTTTGGAGTTGTACTCAACGGACTTGGCAGTGAAAGTATCCAAGAGAACTTGGAAATTAACTTTCTCAACCGCGGCCTCTTGAGGCATCCGTTCAAATTCAGCGTGCACCAGAGGCTCCACCTCTCCCTTTCTTAGCTCTTTGTAGCTCTTAACTAAAGTCTCCAACTCATCTAATATATGATCAAGAAAAGTAGCCTGAGCTTCATCACCTTGGCTGCGGATGGCATTAATCAAGTAAGAGGTTGGACCTCTAACTGTAGAAAAATTAGCCTCTTCCTTCTCTATCACCCTATCTATTAAGGGTCCCAAAGAGTTAAAGAAGAAGTTGGTGAAAGAGCTGATGACAAATTGGTTGGTGGCCAAAGCACCAGGAGTAGTAGCGACTCATGTTGATGATGAAGCAGTAGGACGTTCAGCCACTTGGACGGGAGGCTCTTTAAATAAGGGAGCTAAAGTAGAGCTGGTTGCTCCTCCCGGTTGTTCCTCTGCAAAAACAGATAAACTTTATCATTTTGTCTGTCATTTGCAGCTATTGAAAAGATCAAAAGTAAAAGCAGTCTTACCATGGCTTGGTTCAGTGATAATTCGATCATTTGCTGGCACAGATTCCAATCTAGCAGAAGTAGCCTCAGATATTACTGCCTGGCTACTGCCTGCCTCGGAGCCACCTGACAAATGACGACTGCTGCTAGCTATCGTCATTACAGGTACTATATCCGTGCACACTGGAGGAGCTGGAAAAGATTCGATTTCTGCATTGATCAAAAGATAGAGATGTTAGCTATTAATCTATGAAAGGAAGATTGATAATTTCATTTTATACCTTTGGGATCAACAGTAGGAGTTTCCTCCAGAGCCACTTCCTCATTTGCAATCTTTTCGGGAGATACCTGCACCTCAACATCCTTTTCAGGATCAAAGGTGTCATTAGCAGCTTCGGGAGATATATGGACTTCAATGTCCTCTCCAGGATTCTGTGTATCATCAACAGCCTCTGATGATGTACTCTCCTCACTTTCATTATCCTCAGGAGCTTCCTCGCTGGCAGTTGCAGTGGCATGATCAACGTCATCTTGTAGACCGAAGTCGCAATCATTTAATGCCTCAATCATTAGACGATCCTCCTCTTCGCGGATTATTCCTGGTGTGACAGGAAGCTGAGTAGTTTCTACCACTGGCGAAGGAGATCGTAAAGCTTCATCTTCCCTAGGCTCTGCATCCTCCTATCTCTGTTCAGTCTCTTGTCTCTGCTCTGGACTAGGCTCAGAGGCAGGAGTAGGAGATGACATAGTAATTCCAGCAGCAGCATTCACCACCACTGAGGACAGGCTCGCTTTCTTTCTCTTTCTAATAGCCAGCTTCTTTCTATGAAGAGGCCTTTCTGGGCTCTCTACATCTACTACATCAATCGGCTTTGGAATAGAAGTCGGCGTGGTTGCCTCTTCTCGTTGAATTGACTCGGCCAGCTGCCGAGATTATGATCTAGTAGTAACTTTCTCTGGTTGATCCTGGATAAGTTTTTTCTTTGCAGCTGGGAAAGAAGGTTCGTCAATCCTTCTTTTCCTCTCTTTGGCCGAAGATTTAACAACTTTCAGAAAAATTCTCAGTGGTTGATTTACTTCCTCAGGAAGTTTGCTTCCCTGGAAGCTTCTAAAGGATCATCTACTGGTTCATGTTGCTCATCATTTGCTGGAGCTAGCGTAACAGTTGCTCCTTTCCTCAGACGTGTCGCTGTTGCGAAGCTATCCACCAGATTGAAATTCTCGGCGAAAGTGTTTGCAGCTGTATAAAATAATGAATATGTATATAACATTCTAGGGCCATTAATATTCTTGTTTGGCATCGAGAACACTGTTCTAGTGTCTCGAACGTTGTAGTAGGCCCATACTCTGGCACCATCAATCAGGTACCCCTTTCCTTATAGGCAAGTTATAGCGTTGCCTACATGGAACTGGTCGTACCCAAATTGACGAGCGAAGCGACTCGACAGATAGGGTTCTAGATAGCACTCCACCTCAAATCTGTATACCAAATGTGATGGTCTGATCGCCTTCAGCCAGTCGAAAGCTGCTCGACCCAACGGTTGCCTCCCAAGGTCAACCAGATTTGTTGCCATGAATTCATAACCAGCTGGAGGGGCAAAGCAGTAAAAATTCCATCCCTTGCCAAGGTTCAGGGCACGTCTGCAGTCCTTCAGACTAACGTACACCCACTTGCTACGAGAGAATCTCCGAAGGAAGCTACCACCGACTGCTCCCATATCGGGGTCCATCAAAGACGGATGGTGCAGAAGCAACCACCCGAATAGATAGATGTAAGGCAACTCCAATCGAGGGAAGTTTCCTTTCTCACCCTTCTATTTGATCATGGAGTCGACATACAGACGAAGACCTGCATTTATTCTACAGGTCATCGCTGAAAGCAAATCCATCCGGTAGCCGAAAACTAACCGGACGGCAGCGAAGAGTACGCCGCGGTGGAAGCGGTCCACGGCGCTCGCTCCAGGTACAATAAATCGATGGAGCCAGTATGTCAAAAATCCTGCCAGCTGGACTTCTTGAGACATGGACCTGTAGTCCATTCTTATAAAGCTTTCAATAAAATCTCCGGGCTTGAGCGGAGGGTATTGGTGTTCATCAGTAACTCTGATATCCATCTTCTTATTCTCTTCCATCAGTTTTATTACTTCACTGTGGCTGAGGGATTCAAAGAAAGTTGGGTTACATGTGTCATGATCTTTGGTCTTTTTCTCAATGATATGATTAAGAAAAAGATACGGCAACCACTTCGATGAATAACAGGTGCCAGAAGAGCCGCTCTGGTAGTACAGGGAGCATATGTTGTAATGGCACAATAGTTCATCGAAGACAGCCACCATTTCTGCATTTTCTCGACGTAGTCTATCTAACTCGTCGTTTGTGGGAACATACTCCTCATAAGGGAAGTCTTCCGTTGGTAGGCATGAGATATACTTCATCTCATGGAGGGCTAATCCCATCTCCCCGCAGGGCGTCATGAACGTCCCTGTCCTATAATTATACCTCTCTGCCAGGGCCAGAAACAGATGAGGGTTTGGGCGGAAGCCATACACGATAGCATATACCGCATTATAAAGCTCGATCTCTTTAAGTTTGTCTTCAAACTGAGCCAATACCCAGTTAGCTATGCAGTTCCACCTCCTGTTGTCTGGGTTCACCAGACCGGTCAGCCGGATGTCTTGATCCGGGTATCTTCCCTCCACCTTTGCATACTCATTAGCAAAAATTGGTGTCCTCACCGACAGCAACAAAGACGAGTTCTCTGGAGGGATACAACCTGGCTTCAACCCTCTGAGTAAAGTATTGTGTCGCTCAGAAGAGCTATAGAACATGTCTCTATTGTTTGGGCCTTTCTTGACACAAATCTTTCCTGTCCGTGCCTGCTGAAGGGGAGTAATGTCCCAGTCCATCCTCCTGGGATGGCTTGCATGTGCATATCGTGCTAGAGGGAGGCATCTAGCAATGTTCGGTAACTGGATCAGTTTCTCCTTCTTTTGGAAAGTTCTCGACTCAACACGGGGTCTGGGTTGAGAACTCTTGTCGATGGCTTCACCAAATAAGAACATGGGTTTCTTGTGGGTAATGGCGTCAGCAAACTGCAAGGGCTGCCCATTCATCAAACTTAACAAAGTCTCATTGTCCTGAGCTATCAAGATAGCTTGGCGAGAGAATGGTAGAGCATATTGTGGAAAGAGCACATGGGACAAATCTTCTTTGAATTTTGGCTCAGCAAGGGACCATGTAAATATTTCACACTCAGGGTCTTCTCTGATGTTAACTGCATCAAACAGAAAAAACAGAAATCAGTACAAGTAAAATCAAAGATTCTGTCAGCAGATTGTGCAACCATCAGATTGTGCAACCATCAGATTGTGCAACAATAGCTTCTATGTGCAAACTATCCAGTGGCACCAACTCATCCACTTGCGCAAGCCATCAGAATCCGCTGAATAACTTGCGCAAAGTATCAGTTTACGCTGGACAGCCTTGCGCAAATCAGCAGACTGCGCTGACTTTTGCCAGCACGTTCTAACCGATTGCGCAAGAAAATAGTCTTCATAAAAATGAAGATTATTGAATTTGTGCAACCGAAACCGTAAATAGGGTGTCACAACGTAACCAAATCTCTAAAAAGAGATCGGTTTGAAGGTGCAGCAATGACGAAGAACCCTAAAAAGGGTTTTCGATCGGATGTCTACCTTGTAGTACTGGGTGAGCCACCTCATGTCGAGAAGGACGTGGCGCGGCACGAGTCGAGGACTCGGCGAGGGCGTTGTCTTTCTCGGCGGCGGAACGCTTTGGAGCCATGGAGATCGACGGGAAGACGAAGGAGAATCAGGAAAGCTCAGAAAGTTTTCTCTTTTGAAAGTTCGAAAGCAAGTAAAGAATGGCAGTGAGAGAACGGAGAACTATTTATAGTTTTCCAAAATAAACAAACTCCTCAGATTGCGCCGAATAAACAGGGGCTGACTCCTCCGATTGTGCAGACAGGTCATCATATGCGCAACTTGATTTTCAAATCGAAATTCAAAGTATTTCAAAGCTTTGATTATTATAAACTTCGAAAACTATGAAGGGGGTCTTGTAGGTCCTAAAAATCAAGTTGCACCCATCAACAAAGTCATCAAAATCAAATTATACATCCTTCAAGTGAATTGCACAGAAGACAGATTGTGCAACAATTCGATTGCGCAGGCTGAACTGCGCACTCATCCAAGTACGCATGCTGACGTGGCCACGTCATTATTACCTGATAGAGAATCAGATCTTCTGACAGCTGACAGCACGGAGAACGAGGAAAATGTTCGTTTATCGTGCAGCACAGCGCTCGAGGATAGCTGTACATGCAGCACAATCTGCCTGCAGCGCAGTCCATCCCAGCGCGGTCTATCCCAGCACGGTCTATCCCAGCACAATCCGAAGCAAGCATAATTCTGGTGGCGCACTCCATCACTACAACTGACAAAGTACACGTGGCCTTCATGCCATCAATGACTCATTACGTGGTAACTGTCTGTACACGATCATGCATATTTCAATCAAATAATGCCATGTGTCCAATACAGTTGGCCCACGATCAAGTAACTGCCAGTGCAGTCTGATGTCTGTGCGGTCCAATACAGCGCAATCCAACTTGTGCAGTCCAGAATAACTAAAAAGTAATTATTTCCAGAACTCTATAAATAGAGTTTCAAGTCCTTCCTAGAGGGGATCATACACACATACAGAGATCAGAGATCATCACCAAAGATCAGGAGTCCTTGCCAAAGTGCTGCTGCAATCTTCAGAGGCTACCGTCTTCAAAGTTCACATCGTTCAAGGGATAAAGCGATCGTCATTCAGATCGGATTCCTATAGTTGTACTTTCCCAGAATTCTTGTAATCTTCTTTACAAAGTTTATTGAAATGAAGATCAACTTTTGTTTTTGCAAACACCCGACCTATGTCTTCTACCGAAAAGTGTTAACGTTCCGACGAGCTTCGTCATCCTTGGCTGTCCCAACCAAGCAGACGGTGCGGTCCTCCTGAGATTCGAACTACTGAACCTACCCACCTTCATGTTTAAAATTGAAGCTCCCCCATACACATGCGTCCTCGAGCAGAACATCACACACTGTGCATGTCGTCGATGACCCACAGCTCCTCCTGAACTGTATGAATGATGATGCTCCCGCCTCAGATTGAGTTTGCTGCAAACCTTGATCTCTTTCCTGGCTTCGAACGGCTGAAATCGATGTCGCTCTGTGAAGCTTTCGCAAACCACCTGTCGCCAAAATCGAATCCGTAGAGCAACCTCCACTTGTAGACTGACCAGCTGTCATGGGACCGACAGACTGACCCTCAATCTTTGACTCACCACCATCCGTCGCTTTGTTTCGATGAACCGAATCCTCCGTATCCCTCAAAGCACTCGAAAGCCCCTCCTCAACAAGTTCTCGACGATCCACCTCCTGTCGAGTACCCCTCGAGCCTCCATCCAGTGTCTGTGGCTTAACTGTACAGCTCAGCGGCTTGAGCCTGTACATGCCACAACACAAATCTTCCCGAGCCAGCTGTTGGGAACCCCTCGCAAGCATCCAATCTTTGTCCCCAAACAGACTGCGACAGCCAACATCTGCCAGCCTCCCTACCGAAATCAAGTTGTAGCGCAAACTCGGTACATGTCGCACACCCTTGAGAACGAGCTTCTCACCGAGCTCCGTTGTCAAGTTGTCATAGTCATATTTCACAATACAGTATTTCAGATGATACATACTTTGAATTATTTATTTGTTTGGTTTTTTTAATTTAATTTTGCTAAAATGTTCATTTGGGCTAATTAGGAATTTTTAAAAAAAAATAGTATTAGAGCCGCATCATGTAATACGAAATTCAGTATCAAACATCACCGGATTTATGGAATTTGATTTTTTTATTCAATAAAGGTTGTCTTAAAATTATTAACTATACATATATCAATTATTGTTATTATTATTATTATTATTATTATTATTATTATTATTATTATTATTTATGAAAAAAATCATTTTACACTAAAGTCCCCAAATTTTTTTTGTAATTTTACAAACTTACATGACACCTCACCCCAACATGTGGCATGGTGCATGTTAAGGTGAGGGTGTTATTGTATTTTTACCCTAAAGACATCATAATGATGTTTGGGATAAGCTTTGTTTAAAAAAAGGAGAGAAAAAGAGGAATTTATATAGAGAAGGAAAAGGAGGCTCCAACCTCTCTCTTCTCTCTCTCTCTCGGTCTCCTCCTCCCCTCTTTATCTCTCACTCTCCCTCTCTCTTACGGTTCACTCTCTCTCTCCTCTCTTCCCTCACTCTCTCTCTCTCTCTCTCTCACCCTCTTTCAGTTTCTGCTGCTGTCACTCCCCGATCCCGATATATGCATTCTTCATGGATTCCGTATACGGTATCTGTATTTAGCATGTGTATAATTTTGTATATTTATTAATGGTGGCATGTAGCTTTTTTAGCATTGTCATTAGTAGAGTGATTAAGGATTAGGGTTTTCTTAAACTAACCCAACCCCTATTTAATATCCTCTTCCTCTCTCTCTCTCCTCCATTTATTTCCCTCAACCACCACCACCCATAGACAAGTACAACTTGCTCAAAAAGAGGAGATTTTGTGCATTTTACATTATTGATTCTTCTTTGATATTATTTATCTATTTTGTTCTTCTCTCCATTCTCTACAAGTTTAGTTCTTGAATCTTTTGATTTTGATGGCTAGATTTGGGTAGATCTAAGTTCCTAAAAACTAGGGTTTCATGTGTTTTCATGATTTTGATCTATCATACTTGGCTATTTTTGAAAACCAGTGATCATATGTTGTAGGAAATTTGATTTTACATAGTTTTGACCTTTGGAAAGTTAGATTTTGACTTGTTTGGAGGAAGTTATGGCCGAAGTAATATTTAGGTTTCTTCGAGGTTCGCCTATGCTAACTCTGGCAGGGATGATGAACAGTCCCCTGCGGCCGCATAAGTTATTCTCAGCCGCATAAGTATTGCAGCCACATAAGCTATTCTCAGTCGCATAAGTATTGCAGCCGCATAAGCTATTCTCAGCCGCATAAGTATTGCAGCCGCATGAGCAAATCTCGGCCACATAAGCATAGCTGTCACAGGAATTTCCTCAGCCGTATATGCTCGCGTTGACCAGCCGCATTCGCCCTGACCATTTCCCAGCCGCATGGCGCTGGCATCTTTCAGCCGCATAAGCCTTCGTGCCGCATGGCATCTTTCAGCCGCATAAGCTTTTGAGCCGCATGAATCCGGTTCTTCCTGAGCCGCATGAGTCATTTTTTTCCCTTCATTAGCCGCATGAACCTTGCCGCTTATGTTTGCTGGTTCTTGGCCGCATGCGCCCCGCTTACTCTCCAGCCGTATATGTCTGATGTCCTGAGTCGCATACGTCCCGCGGTATCCAGCCGCATGAGCTCGTTCTCCTGGCCGTATGGCGCATGGCAGTTGGCCGCATGAGCTTTAGCAGCCATAAGAGCCCGCTTTCCCGAGCCGCATGAAGTCATACGGACTTCATTTATTGGCCGCATATAGTGAGGCCGCATGAGCCTCAGCCGAAGGTTCCTGTGTGTATTAGTTCTCATTTCTAATCTGACTCCCTATGTGAGGACTGGATATTCCCATGTGTGTACCAAGGTACAATCTATGTGAGCACCGATGTGTAATCCTATGCGCTAAGTGTTCCTACGTGATACCTGCCAGTACTCCCAAGAGTCCAGCATTTACATAAGTAATGGTCGATAGCAATGACGGGGTATGTGATGTGTGTTGCATTACACCAAGAAGGAGAAAACATACGTATGACTCCAGGAGCCAGTACGAATTCCTTCTTGGGGTACTCGTACAATGTACGATATCTAGAGGAGTGAACATGTGACTACGACATGTGAACTTTGTGAACAACCTAGGGATTAACTAGGCAACTAATCTGGTAGATGCATTGGATGAGAAGAATCCCGAGATCGTGCCATACTAGCCACCCCAGGTCCAGACCTGACGAGTCGGGTTGGCTGCCACGGATATGGTTTCATTCGCCTATAGCGAATAGCTATATCCGACTCCTACGAGCTAAGTGTTTAATGTTTTAGCGCGATAGCCCTTCGGGGGACTGGTGCATATTCAATGTGTTATATGTCTTATGGTTTAGCTAGCCCTGCTGGGTTGACACGATCTGAGGATCCCTTTTAATCAGTAACGCGGGGATAACTCCGCCACATATAGAAAGCTGCAAGATTGAATGGCCGCTTGAAAAATGACTTGACTGTGCTTGAGCCTTTCGTTAGTAACCGAGGGACATGGACTGTCATGGTGCGTAGTCCAACCCATGTCCTGGTTTGGTTGTTCGGTTGGTCTATCGTGCTAGGACAGGCTGTGGACCGAGACTACGACCCGAAGCTTATTATTATTATTATTATTTTATGCATGGGTTTTATTTCTTTCTTTTGTGCTCCCTTGTGGTACTTGCTATTCGGGGCTGACCCCGCTGGTTTTGTTTAGCCAGATCACGTAGCAGAGCCTGAGGATCCGAACTTCTTTCCTGACGTCAATGGTGCATACTAGGAGCATGGCAGGCGGGGGACTCGAGTGGGTTACTTCTCCACCACTCTAGTATCTTACTTATGTTCTGGCATTTAGCCACCGGCACTTGTTTAGCCGACAAATTCAGACATTTTATCTTTTGCATAATTGTAATTAAATCATACTGCAGCTGAATACAATTGTGTACCTTATGACTTTCTGGGCTAGCTAACTTATAAAGCTAGACCCCCATGATCATTTTGATGAAGCGTCAGGGACGCCTTACTGCTTTATCTTATATGTTCATTAATTAATGTTTTCTTGCTTTGAATGATTGAGACATAGATGTTCTGTGTGACCATAGGAGACTTGAATGTAGCATATACCCCCTTGTCTCTCGACAGCCACGATCGCCGTATGACGTTTGTATACCTCTTATGGAGTAGCTGGACTAGTCCGTCTCCGTATTTCAGTACTGGGACGTGACAAGGTTTTATTGGTGGCCCATGCAGGTCTGATTATCAGACTTGTGGGGTGTAACTATTATAGGAGTCTCAATCAAAACTTGTTCCCTTTGAATCTCTTGCCTCGATTTCTCTTGCCTCACTTTGATTGATAACCTGAATTGCATCCTCGAATCCTCTTCGTCCTGATAATTAATATCATGTACCTTTCTATAGGGGTGCTTCTTTCTCAGTAGCTGGTGAGGCCAACGTGGAGGAACAACCGGCAGAGTATGGCTCGACGGGACAGCAACCGGAAGGAGAACATTCTCCGGATCTGATCCGAGTAGAAGTGATATCTGAGCCAGTAGAACCACAGGTTCTAGAAACTCCTGCACCCCCAGCAGTGCCAGCAGCGATGCCAGTACCGGATGCTGCAGCACTCCTGGAGGTCATCCGGGGATTCCTGGCCACTCAGTAGCGTCAGGTGGCAGCCCATCAGCAACAGCAGACCCGACAGCAGGAACAGAATGTGCTACTGAATCAGGGGTTACAATTAGCCCTCGAGAGAAGTGTCAGGAATGATTCAGGAGCGTCGGAGAGGTTTTGTCAACTCAACCCGAGATATTTTGACGGCACAGAGGATGCCATTACGGCAGATGTATGGCTTCAGGATACTGAGGCCATCTTGACTGCAGCGAAGGTTCAAGCAGAAGAGAAGGTCGACCAGGTCAGACTGGTACTTCAGGATCTCGCCCGCGATTGGTGGGCATCAGAAGAGGTTGGACTAAGGCGTCATGTTCCCTTGGATAGCTTTCGTACCAGATTCAAGGCCAAGTACTTTGGCGTGGTAGCAAGGTATGAGCTACAGCAGAGGTTTATCGGTCTCAAGAAGGCTGGGAAGACGGTGGATGGTTATACAGTAGAGTTCTGCAGACTGAGTCGGTTTGCACCGGCGATGGTAGCTACAGAGCCGGAGAAGTCGATGAGGTTCCAGCATGGACTTCATTTGGAAATTCTACAGCTAGTAGAAGGGCACGACTGTCAGACTTTTGATGCCGTTTTGACAGCAGCCCGGAGGCATGAACTCACTCAACAGAGGTTGGTGACATGACATGGGGGCCAGAAGAGGTCTCATTCCCGGAGCAGAGGCGGAGGAGCAGTACAGCGAACATCGATGCCAGCGCCCGGCATCTGTATTCATGAGTCGGAAGCACCGCGGAGGACGGCGGTATCAGAGATAACAACACCAGTTCGGCATCAGCAGCCGAGGAACCAGCAGCAGCGCCAGGGGGCGTCCATTAGATGTACTTACTGTGGTAAGGGAGGGCACACTAGGGATGTGTGTCGTTCAGCTAATGGGTTATACATGAGGTGTGGCAGTCCAGACCATAGGATTGCCAATTGTCCTATGATGCAGAGGCCTGGAGGGCCAGATCAGCAGTTTTTGACATTGTCAGCTCCAGGGGCAGCACCGAACAGAGGACCAACATTGGCCGTCAGACCGCTATCCCAGCGTCTACCCACACAGGCTCAGATGTTTCGCCAAACACAGAACCAGGAAGGCCCGCAGAGGCCGCAGCGACAGCATGGTCGAGGAAGGCAGCAGGAGGGAGCTCAGCAAGGCCAGGGCCAGGCCTTCACCTTATCCCTGGAGGATGTGCTAGCTTCAGGCGACGTGGTTGCAGGTAATATTTTTGTTACCTCTTTTTCTGCAGTAGCATTGTTTGATTCGGGGGCTACCCACTCTTTTATATCTGCACGATTTGTGACATGTATTGGATTGGAGTTCGAGGCATTGCCAGAGAGGATGAATATACTCACTGGAAATGGGCTCGTAGGAGTTAGTAGAGCATGCTTAGCGTATCCAGTTATAGTAAGTGGGCGATTATTGCCCGCATCTTTGATTCAGTTCCCCATGGGCAACTTTGACGTTGTCCTAGGCATGGACTGGTTGAGAGACAGTCATGCGACAATAGATTGTCGGGGAGGTAGGATAGTATTTAATGTACCTGGCATTGAGGAGTTCGTCTTTGTTCGATCATTGGAGGATCGACCCAAGGGCATCGTTACAGAAGTATTGGAAGAGCAGGAGCAGATTCCAAGGGTGGTCAGAGAGTTTGTTGATGTATTTCCAGATGAGCTTCCAGGTTTACCACCAGTGAGAGATGTGGCATTTAGCATTAAGCTGAATCCTGGGACGGAGCCTAAAGTTGGCAGGGTCTACAGGATGTCGTAGTCAGAGTTGGACAAGTTGTACCAGCATAAAGAAGAATTGAAGGCGAAGCAGTTTATCCGAGACAGTAATTCGCCCTGGGCAGCACCGGTGATTTTGGTACCCAAGAAGGATGGATCAACACGGATGTGCATTGATTACCGGCAGTTGAATGCAGTAACAGTGAAGAACAAATATCCGTTACCAAGGATTGATGACTTGTTTGATCAATTGAGTAAGGCTTGCATCTTCTCTAAGATTGATCTTCGATCTGGATATTATCAAGTGAGGGTCCGGGAGAAGGACATACCCAAGACAGCATTTAGATCACGGTATAGACATTATGAGTTTTTGGTGATGCCATTTGGATTGACTAATACCCCAGCAGTATTCATGGATTTGATGAATCGTATCTTTTTATCCTATTTGGATAAGTTTGTAGTAGTGTTTATAGATGATATCCTCGTCTATTCCAGTAGTGAGGAGGAACATGAGAAACATCTTCGGACAGTTTTACAGACCTTGAGGGAGCATCAACTTTATGCGAAGCTTAATAAATGTAAATTTTGGTTGGACCATATTTCGTTCCTGGGACATATTATTTCTGGAGCAGGAGTGTCAGTAGATCCGAAAAAGGTAGAGGCAGTAGAGAATTGGCCAGTTCCGAAGACGGCAGCAGAAGTGCGTAGTTTCTTGGGATTGGCAGGTTACTACCGGAGGTTCGTGGCAGACTTTGCCAGGATTTTGGCACCCTTGACGCGTTTAACGCATAAGGATATAGAGTTTGTTTGGTCTACAGAGTATCAGACATCGTTTGAAGAGTTGAAGAAGAGATTAATCTCAGCCCCGATCTTAACCCTTCCAGTAGGATCGGAAGGGTTTACAGTGTATTGTGATGCATCCGGGAAGGGACTTGGATGTGTATTGATGCAACATGGTAAGGTGATAGCATATGCATCTCGACAGCTTCGAGATCATGAGAAGAACTACCCAACTCACGACCTGGAATTAGCAGCAGTAGTGTTTTCACTTAAGTTATGGAGGCACTATCTATATAGGGATCGAGTGGAGATTTACACTGATCATAAGAGTTTAAAGTATGTGTTTACCCAGAGGGATCTGAACATGAGACAGAGGAGATGGTTAGAATTGTTGAAGGACTTTGATGTAAATCTTTAGTATCATCCAGGCAAGGCGAATGTGGTAGCAGATGCCTTGAGCAGGAGAGGTGGTACATTCATTCTAACCACGCAAAGGCACATTTTGGAAGATCTTCAGGAAATGGGAATTAAAGTGATCTTGCCGCAAGATACGGGAGTTATGGCCAGTTTGCAGATTCAGTCCACTTTAGTAGAGAGGATCAGAACAGCTCAGGCAGAGGATCCGCGAATCCAGAAGCTTCGATCGGAGTGTGAGTCAGGTCTCAGAAAGGAGTTAGTAATCCATAAGGATGGTACACTTAGGTTCGGGAACCGTCTTTGTGTACCCGGTGGAGGCCTTCGACACGAAGTTATGACAGAAGCTCATAGTTCTCCTTATTCCATTCATCCCGGAGGCACCAAGATGTACCAGGATATGAAGCAGCACTTTTGGTGGAATGGCATAAAGAGAGAGATAGCGAGATTCGTATCCAGGTGTTTGGTATGTCAGCAAGTGAAGGCAGAGCAGCAGAGGCCAGCAGGATTGTTGCAGCCGTTACCTATTCCAGAGTGGAAATGGGAGCACATCACGATGGACTTTGTGACCGGTTTACCTAGATCTCCGACTGGCCGGAATGCAGCTTGGGTAATCGTCGATCGGCTCACGAAGGTTACGTATTTTCTTCCTTTTAGAGTAGGACAGTCTACTGAGCAGCTGGCAGAAATGTATATAAAACAGATTATGAGGCAGCATGGTGTTCCAGTCAGCATAGTATCAGATAGAGACACCCGGTTCACCTCCTACTTTTGGCGGAGTTTGCACCAAAGTTTGGGTACCAAGTTGAGGTTCAGAACAGCCTATCATCCGCAAACGGATAGACAATCAGAGAGAACCATTCAGACCTTGGAAGATATATTACGGGCTTGTACTTTAGACTTCGGTAGAACTTGGGAAGATCACCTTCATTTAGTGGAGTTCTCTTACAATAATAGTTATCAGGCCAGTATACAGATGGCACCGTTTGAAGCATTATATGGAAGGAAGTGCAGGTCCCCTCTGGCATGAGACGATGTGGGAGAACAAAAATTGTTGAGACCAGAGATGATCACGCAGACCGTGGAGACAGTCAAGTTGATCAGAGAACGGCTTCGAGTCGTGCAAGACAGACACCACCACTAGGCAGATCAGCATCGAAGGCCTCTAGAGTTTGGTGTCGGTGACCAAGTATTTCTGCAGATTTTGCCGACTCGGGGTGTCATTAGATTTGGAACCCGAGGAAAGCTTAGTCCAAGATTCATTGGTCCTTTTGAGATTCTCGCTCGGGTAGGCGATATTGCTTATCGGCTTGCCCTTCCTCCCACGCTATCTGGCGTACATAATGTGTTTCATGTATCTCAGTTGTGCAGGTACGTCCCGGATCTGCGTCATGCCCTCGACCATTCGGAGTTAGTCGTTGGTACCGACCTAACTTACGAGGAACAACCCGTGTCTATTTTGGACCGGCAAGAAAATGTGCTCAAGAATTGGACTATTCGCCTTGTCCGTGTCGCTTGGGGCCATCACTCTCTGGAAGAGTCAACCTGGGAGCGCGAGGACGAAATTAAATCTCGGTATCCGCACTTGTTCGACTCGGAAGGTATGTTTCTCCTCATGCCTTGGTAAATTTTGAAATGTATGACCGATGATTGCTAATGATGGATTGTTAGCGTAGATTGTGATTGCACCTTGCTTGCCCGGATACCTCTATCTTTGTCTTGGCTGAAATTCCGAGGACGAAATTTTTCTAAGGAGGATAGGATGTCACTCCCCGATCCTGATATATGTATTCTTCATAGATTCCGTATACGGTATCTGTATTTAGAATGTGTATAATTTCATATATTTATTAATGGTGGCATGTAGCTTTTTTAGCATTGTCATTAGTGGACTGATTAAGGATTAGGATTTTCTTAAACTAACCCAACCCCTATTTAATATCCTCTTCCTCTCTCTCTCTCTCCTCATTCACTCCTCCATTTATTTCCCTCAACCACCCCCACCCATAGGCAAGTACAACTTGCTCAAAAAGAGGAGATTTTGTGCATTTTACATTCTTGATTCTTCTTTGATATTATTTGTCTATTTTGTTCTTCTCTCCATTCTCTACAAGTTTAGTTCTTGAAGCTTTTAATTTTGATGGCTAGATTTGGGTAGATCTAAGTTCCTAAAAATTAGTGTTTTATGGGTTTTCATGATTTTGATCTATCATACTTGGCTATTTTCGAAAACCAGTGATCCTATGTTGTAGAAAATTTGATTTTACATAGTTTTGACCTTTGGAAGTTAGATTTTGACTTGTTTGGAGGAAGTTATGGCCGAAGCAATATTTGGGTTTCTTCGAGGTTTGCCTATGCTGGCTCTGGCAGGGATGATGAACAGTCCCCTGCGGCCGCATAAGCTATTCTCAGCCGCATAAGTATTGCAGCCGCATAAGCTATTCTCAGCCGCATAAGTATTGCAGCCGCATAAGCTATTCTCAGCCGCATAAGTATTGCAGCCGCATGAGCAAATCTCGGCCGCATAAGCATAGCTGCCACAGGAATTTTCTCAGCCGCATACGCTCGCGTTGACCAGCCGCATGCGTCCTGACCATTTCCAAGCCGCATGGCGCTGGCATCTTTCAACCGCATAAGCCTTCGTGCCGCATGGCATCTTTCAGCCGCATAAGCTTTTGAGCCACATAAACCCGGTTCTTTCTGAGCCGCATGAGTTATTTTTTTCCCTTTATTAGCCGTATGAACTTTGCCGCTTATATTTGCTGGTTCTTGGCCGCATGCGCCCCGCTTACTCTCCAGCCGCATATGTCTGTTGTCCTGAGCGGCATGCGTCCCGCGGTATCCAGCCGCATGAGCTCGTTCTCCTGGCCGTATGGCGCATGGCAGTTGGCCGCTTGAGCTTTAGCAGCCATAAGAGCCCGCTTTCTAAAGCCGCATGAAGTCATGCGGACTTCATTTCTTGGCCGCATATAGTGAGGCCGCATGAACCTCAGCCGAAGGTTCCTGTGTGTATTAGTTCTCATTTCTAATCTGACTCCATATGTGAGGACTGGATATTCCTATATGTGTACCGAGGTACAATCTATGTGAGCACCGAGGTACAATCATATACGCTAAGTGTTTCTACGTGATACCTGTCAGTACTCCCAAGAGTCCAGTATTTACATAAGTAATGGTCGGTAGCAATGACGTGGTATGTGATATGTGTTGCATTACACCAAGAAGGGGGAAACATACGTATGACTCCAGGAGCTAGTACGGATTTCTTCTTGGGGTACTCGTACAATTTATGACATCTAGAGGAGTGAACATGTGACCACGACATGTGAACTCTGTGAACAACCTAGGGATTAACTAGGCAACTACCAGGTAGATGCATTTGGTGGGAAGAATTTCGAGATCGTGCCATACTAGCCACCCCAGGTCCAGACCTGACGTATTGGATTGGCCGCCACGGATATGGTTTCATTCGCCTATAGCGAATAGCTATATCCGACTCCTACGAGCTAAGTGTTTAATATTTTAGCACGGTAGCCCTTCGGAGGACTGGTGCATATTCAATTTGTTATATGTCTTATGTTTTGGCTAGCCCTGCTGGGTTGACACGATCTGAGAATCCCTTTTAATCAGTAATGCGGGGATAACTCCGCCACATATAAAAAGCCGCAAGATTGAATGGCCGCTTGAAAAATGACTTGACTGTGCTTGAGCCTTTCGTTAGTAACCGAGGGACAATGACTGTCATGGTGCGTGGTCCAACCCATGTCCTTGTTTGGTTGTTGGGTTGGTCTATCGTGCTAGGACAGGCTGTGGACCGAGGCTACGACCCGAAGCTTATTATTATTATTATTATTATTATTATTATTATTATTATTATTATTATTATTATTATTATTATTATTATTATTATTTTATGCATGGGTTTTATCTCTCTCTTTTGTGCTCCCTTGTGGTACTTGCTATTCGGGGCTGACCCCGCTGGTTTTGTTTGGTCAGATCACGTAGCAAAGCCTGAGGATCCGAACTTCTTCCCTGACATCAATGGTGCATACTAGGAGCATGGCAGGCGGGGAACTCGAGTGGGTTACTTCTCCACCACTCTAGTATCATACTTATGTTCTGGCGTTTAGCCACCGGCACTTGTTTAGTCGGCAAATCCAGACATTTTATCTTTTGCATAATTGTAATTAAATCAGACTGCAGCTGAATACAATTGTGTACCTTATGACTTTCTGGGCTAGCTAACTTATAAAGCTAGACCCTCATGATCATTTTGATGAAGCGTCAGGGACACCTTACTGCTTTATCTTATATGTTCATTAATTGATGTTTCTTTGCTTTGAATGATTGAGACATAGATGTTCTGTGTGACCATAGGAGACTTAAATGTAGCATATACCCCCTTGTCTCTCGACATCCACGATCGCCGTATGACGTTTGTATACCTCTTATGGAGTAGCTGGCCTAGTCCGTCTTCATATTTCGGTACTGGGGCGTGACAGCTGCTGCTGCTACTGCCGCGACTGCAACTGCGACTGCTGCTGCCGCTGCCGCGGCCATCGTCGGCACCGCCCGCCACCGTCGACCATCCCTCCCCCGAGCACCACTCCAGCCTCCCCTCCTGGCCGTCGGCCACCTCCACTATCACCATCTCCATCATCAACATCACCACCACCATTAAAACCTAAACCCAAATCCCATTTTTTTCTTCTAAGAAAAAGAAAGAAAGAAGAAATTGGAGAAGAAGATGAAGAAGAATGGAAGAACCAAGCCATTGTCCCAACTCCATCTTGGGTATAACTTTCCTTCTTCAATATTTTGTTCATCCTTGATAAATTTGGTTATAATTTTCAGTAATTATTTATTTGCTAAAATTATCAATATTAGGGGGTTAATTTAGAAGAAGTTTTGAGAAATCCTAGGTCCAACTCAAGAACCCAAGGCAAGTCCTCATTCCTTTACTCAGATAATTTGTTCAAATCAACAATTACTTCTCTTGCCAAGATTAGAAATTTATATTCTGATTTCGTTCTTATATATAAAAATAATAATTGACATGGAACATAGGATACATGTATGAATTTAGTACGTGCCATTTATTCCATAAAGGGTTTTCCAGGTAGGCTACGTGAAGAATGTAATATAAGTGTGTCAATGACTCCATCTAACACTTTCCATGTTTTCCAACCATTGTTAATTTGATAGTGAAGAACTTGCTAAATTTTATTTGACTTGTAGGCTCCTTGTTATTAGGAATATCACTTTGCCATAGGGTGCTCTCTAGTATAGTCTGTTGGTGAAAGCTAGGGTAATGGATAATAAGCCTAGTAAATTTCTTCCCCTTTTAATCATCAAGATAGTTCCTTATGCATTGTTGTGTCTGTTACTAATTTTTCTATTAGTTGCACAACATCCTTATCTTTTAAATCAAGCTGTATGTCTACATATCTTTAACTCGACAAATTCCTAACTTGTCATGTAATTTAAGGTTGTTGACATCACCTATACATGAACTTGAAGTCCTTAGTCTAGTTTAGGTAAAGTTATTTAGGAATTAATATTTTATAAGTATTTCCTTAATATGTACAATTTTGTCCAAATTCTTTTTATACAAATACCTGAGATATTTTACCACTATCTAGTTAAATTAGTGTATTTTTCGAATTACCGGACACATAGAGGACATTAGTATCAAGCTTCAAGACTGCTATAGACTTGATTAAATCTCTTGGGTAACTTTGTTATGTTCAAATACATGTTCACATATCATGTCAATTTGGGAATTGACCAAATATGTATGGGTCTTCATTTTCTGGTTCTGACTAGTATGTGTATAGGCCCCTAAAGTTTTTATTTAATATTTTGGTCCACCTTATATAAAATCTGCATTACATATGAACTTTGCACCTACATACATGTTTATATCAAAATCTTTTAGCCTCGAGATAGTCTGATTATAACCATATACAATACCCTTGAGTATTGTATGATTTTCTACATATTGGTTTATGTCACTTACAATTAGAATTGTAATAATATTCCTCTCCTTGAGAATGAGTTTCACTAATGACTAATGATTGTTCTGGACTTGTATTTTTAGCAAATCACAAGTATTCAACGGACCTTTCCCAAGGTAAGATAGCCTTGGATAAGAAACTTTTAAGTCATTTATGTGATTATATACATACATGCGTGGTTCCGGTGTTGAGAGTTGCTCCACTGAAGGGGTCGACGAACCCGAAATATTAACTGCGTGGTTCCGGTGTTGAGAGTTGCTCCACCGAAGGGGTCGGCGAACTCGGATTTTAATTATATAATATATTTGTCTCTTGTAAATTTTTGGAGTCACCCTATACAAAGGAGACTCTGCCGAAATTTTTGGAAAATTCAAGAGAGTCAAATTCCCGACTTTCAGAAAAATCGAGTTATTTCCTAAGATCTAAAGTCATTTAGGAAAGGCACTTAGAAACAACTAGGAAGCATTGGGCGGGGGAGAACAACCTAAATATCCCTAAATAGTCCCATAGCATAATTAAAATTAAAAAGCTGATCAGTAAATTTTCTACTCGTTCGTAGGGCCATGCGAATCGAGTTTGTGAGGCTTAGCTCATGTATTTTTGTTTGCTCAAGGGAGGTAAACTAAGCCCAAGGGAGGCTCTTATTTCGTTTGCTCAAGGGAGGCAAACTAAGCCCAAGGGAGGCTCCAGATTATTACATCTACTTCGACAGTAACATCGAATAGGTGATTGCTAAGCCCAAGGGAGGCTCAAGGCCGGATACTAAGCACCGTGCCGCCAAATTCACAGCAAGATCCCAGGTTAACGGGATTGTTGATAAAAAATTATTTAGATGAATATTCAGGGGTTGTTCTCCAATATTGCATTCCATGTTAGATTTAATTCCCTTTTTGCATTTCATTTCAAGGCGCCTATCTAGAAAAAATGGAACATGATACTCATACATTAATATGATACTTCTTTTCAATGAAAATTATCTTACAAAACTATTATGTCTCATTTTTATTTTATCTCTCTTTTACTTTTAACCGTTCTTGGCCGAGGACTTGCTTGTCGTTTCTAAACGACCTAGTATTGTTTACTAAATTTTGTAGCAGTGTACCAAGTGAAGCCGCTATCAGGTACTGAAGGACAACTGGAGATCAAGGACGTGATGATACCATTGAAGATGTTCAAGTTGGGACAAGAATTCTTTTTCTCTACTTGTTTAAGGTATAATTGTACTATTCATAGTTGGGTTCAAAATTTTACTGGGTAGAAATAGTTATGTTCATGTTCAATTAGTTAGAATGTCTTAGTTTTAGATTATTGCTGACTTAAATTTATGTAAGTTATGACCTGCTTTTACCTATGCACGAACCTTACGGGCGACAATCGCGAATATGAGTACTGGAGTATTCTTATGTCGCGTAGCCTGGGGATCATGTTACGTACCCGGCTCGCCATAATTCTGGGAGCGGGGCGTGACACAAGTGCACATTACCGATGCCTACAACTGCAGCTGTCCCCTTGTCGCTCATCTTCACACGTCCAAACCTGTCGTCGCGGTATGACGTGAAGAGACTCATATGTGGAGTGGCGTGATACGACACCCCCGTGTCCATGACCCAGTTGCCGTCATGACACATGCCACAAGGTTTCTCTGGTCGGTTGCTGCGATGATGATATCTTCCATTGCTGTAAGATCCTCCTGATCGTCCTTTTCTTTTGCCTTCTCAGCTTTGAGCTTCATGTAGTTCCTCGTGATATGACCCATTTTGCCACAGTGATAGCAGCCCTCCTTGCGGTCCACAATCGCAAGATTCTGAGAACTCTCCCATGTCCTCGCTTGTGAATTGGGTCTTCCCTTCCCATAGAAAATCACCAGAGCGTACTCCTGCGACGATTCCATTGCTTGTGTCGGACCTCCTCATTCAACAAGCTACTTTTGACTGCCTCCATCGTGACAACTCCATCAGGCGTGGAGTTGCTCACCGACACCACCAACGTCTCCCAGCTTTCCGGCAGAGAACTCAAGAGCAGTAGGGCCTGAAGCTCATCATCAATCACCATCTTCATCGCAGACAGCTGATTGATGATACCCTGAACCTCGTTCAGATGTTGTGCCACTGGGGCACCCTCCGTGTACTTCGAATTGACGAGTTGGCGAATAAGAAACGCCTTGTTGCCCATCGTCTTTCTTTCGTACAGCGAATGCAGGTTCTCCCATAATGCTTTTGTTGAACTCTCCATGGATACGTGGTGAAATACCGAATCATCCAATCATTGGTGAATGAATCCAACGGCCTTTCGATCCAGTCGTTTTCAGTCTTCTGCAGCTTTGTCCATTGGCTTTGCGTTGTCGCCCTCCAACGGACTATGCAAGTCCTTGCACCAAAGTAGATCCTCCATCCTTGGTTTCCAAATCGCCCAATTTTCCCCTGTGAGGGTGATCATACGAGTGTTCATCTGCTCCATAGACATGGTTGCCAGAACCTCCAAAGCTCTGATACCAGATGTTGGGAATCGGAGACGCCCTCCTGTGCTCCGATACCATGTCTGAGACGTTGCCACAGCCGAAACTTAGGCCAACCCACCTGAAATAACCAACCTCCGTCTAACGGACACCAAGCACAGATAAAGTGTCACGCCCAATACCAGAATACTGAGATGGACTAGGCCAGCTACTCCATATGAGGTATATAAACATCATACGGCGATCGTGGCTGTCAAGAGACTAGGGGGTGCATGCTACAATCAAGTCTCCCATGGTCTCACAGAGCATCTAGGTCTCAATCAATCAAAACAAGAAGCAGTAAACAATGATCATATAAGACAAAGCAGTAAGGCGTCCCCAACGCTTCATCAAAATGATTCATGAGCCTAGCTATACGAAATGATAAGCTAGTACCGAGAGTCAATAGTACATAAGTATAGTGAACTACAGTCTGATGTAATTACAATTATGTGAGGAACTAAATGTCCAGAACTGCCGGCTAAACAGGTGCCGGTGGCTAAACGCCAAGTACAAAATATAAGATATCAGAGCAGTAAAGAAGAAACCCACTCATGGTCCCTAGCGCCCATACTCCTGGTGTGCACCATTGTTCGGGTAGGGTACCACAAGGGAGCACAAAAGAGTGAGATAAAACCCAGACGTAATAATAAGACCTGATTCAAGAGTTATAGGCTTATACCATATCATCGAGACAATACGACACCCTTACAACCAAACAAGGACAAACGGTGCCAATATCATGCCGAGATAAGATATATCCTATAACCATGGGCAGGTAAAGGGCTTCTGATCGCGACTTCGGTCCATAGCCTATCGCAGCACAATAGCCCAACCCAACAACCAAACAAGGACATGGGTTTGACCACGCACCACGATAGTCCATGTTCCTCAGTTGCTAACAGAAGAAAATATATCACAAACAAGACGGCTTACAAGCGGCCAATCAATCCTACGGCTTTCTATGATTTGTCTAGATTATCCCAGTAATACAATATATAGGAATCCTCAGATCGTATCGCATCCAAGCAGGGCTAGCCAATCCATTATATATATAATATATATATATATTTTATATATATATATATATATATATATATATATATATATATAATATTTTTTTAATATATATATATATATGTATATATTAAAAAAATATACACACACACACACACATAGCACTTTGATTATGCACCGGTCCCCCGTAAGGCCACCGTGCTAAAACATATAACACCTAGCACGTAGGAGTCGGATATAGTCATCCACAATAGGCAGATGAAACTGTATCCGTGGCGGCCAACCCGACACGTCAGGACAGGACCTGGGGTGGCTGGTAACGTACGATCTCGAGATTCTGTTCCCTCCCAATGCTTCTATCGATTTAAGTTGCTTAGATTAACCCTATCTGGATATTGGAATTACATATCGTGATCACATGGTCATCCTCCTATATGTCGTACCATAGTACGTGTACCCTAAGTATGAATCCACATCGGCTCAAGAGTCCTAAATCTAAATCCATGCTTAGTGTAATGCATCAAACGATAATCAATATAACACCACACTATTACTGACCAATTACCATGACTGTGCTGGAAGGTACACATGTATTGACATATAACACGAATGATCACTTAGCACGTAGAGTCACATCTCAGTGTACTTATTAAATAGCACCACAGTGCATACTATATTATTGTATCTCAATACACACTTAGAAAATGTACCAGCACGTATACAGGTAATCAGGTCAGGAATATGGTCAAGTCAGGAAGTCATACGGACCCCTCGTGACATAAAAGTCACATATGAATTCTGGTTAAAGTGAGACATGAAGATTCTTGAAGCCAAGACAACGATCTACAACTTTCATGTAGGAAGTTGGAAAAAATTCTGGCCACAAATCAGCCAAATAGGGCATAAAACAGCCAAAATAGGCACTATGCGGCCATGGGTGGATGGGTGCCCATGCGGCAAGAGTCAATGGGGTACCATGCGGCAAGGGTCGTACGGCCAAGCAATAAAGTCCGTATGACTTCATGCGGCCAAAGCTCATGCGGCCAGACTACCTGCGGCCAAGACTCATGCGGCCAAGCTGCATGCGGCCAAGCAATAAAGTCCGCATGACTTCATGCGGCCAAGGGTTATGCGGCCAAGCAATGAAGTCCGTATGACTTCATGCGGCCAAAGCTCATGCGGCCAGACTACCTGCGGCCAAGACTCATGCGGCCAAGCTGCATGCAGCCAAGCAATGAAGTTCGTATGACTTCAAGCGGCCAAGAGTCATACGGCCAAGCAATGAAGTCTGCATGACTTCATACGGCCAAAGCTCATACGGACAGACTACCTGCGGCCAAGACTTATGCGGCCAAGCTGCATACGACCAACCAATGAAGTCCGCATGACTTCATGCGGCCAAGGGTCATGCGGCCAAGCAATGAAGACCGTATGACTTCATGCGGCCAAGGGTCATGTAGCCAAGCAATGAAGTCCGCATGACTTCATGCGGCCGAGGGGTCATGCGGCCGAGTAATGAAGTGTAGCACCCAATTTCTAAAATGAGGGTAATTTTAAAATTTTGTAATTATAATCATTTAATAATGATATTTAAACCAAGTTATGATTTTTGGTGATTTTTAATTATTTTAAAACTATTTAAAATGTTGACTTGTGATTTTGATGGTTAACTAGTGTAACCCTAGAGACTGCATGACCTAGAGACTAACTATGACCATGGGGACCTAACCATGTGATTAGGATGACTAATTGTGACTTTTTAGCCTAAGGGTATTTTGGTCATTTTTGACTTATTAATGAAAATAAATTTTGATTAATTAATATTGTGCTAATTGAATTATTAGAGACTAACCTAGTTTTGACTAAACCTAGATGTTAATGATGCTCATGGAGGTTTAGTTAGAAGATTAGAGACTTAATGGTTAAGTTAGATTAACAATATCTAGATATTTCAAAGTAGGATATTTACCTATTGGGATATTTGTGAAAAAAGAAAGCCCTATGACTAATTGAACCAATAGGAAGGCTTGAAATTGGGTGGACAAGTCCTAGCCACTCATCTACATGTAAAACTAACCCTAATTCATCTAATGACCAGCCATCAACTGTCCCCCCTTCATATAAAGAATCCTTAAAAAAACCCTTGTCTCTTTTTACCTCTACATAGAACCCTAATTTGTTCTTTCCCAAACTTGAGAGCTTCCCTCTTGATTTTGATCTCCAAATCCATCCATTCTTCTTCCAATCTTCTATCATTTCTTCTCATTCAACCAAGAAGGAGGTGCTAGCAAGGATTGGGAGCAAGGAGCAAGGAAGGGTGTCCATTTTGGAGGAGCTTTCGTGTCGAAACCGTGTCCTTTGAGTGTATCATTGGGATCCCACTTCCAATAGGTATAACCATCTCTCTATTTCAATTTTCCTTGTATTTTAGTTAGATTTGAATCCATAGGACCCACCCTCATGAATGTACAACCATTAGATTTTAATTTGAGGCTATTTGGAGCTCTCTTGAGAATTTTAGATATGTGTCTTGTGTCTACTTGATAGATCCCAAATTAGGACACCACATGTATATGTATGTATGTATGATAATTGTTTTAATAGATATTTAAATTTAGTTTTAGAATGGTTAGAGAGTGGCTTGATCTTAGTTAGGATGGTTAGAATGAGTTTCATTTGGATACCTATGTTGGTATCCAAGTATCTTGGCCTACATTTGTTTCTTTTGTCCAAAACAACTCAAATTCATCATAATATTCATCCACATTTTTATTAACCAAAGCAAATTAGAAATGTCATAACTTTTAGTTTAGAACTCCGATTTATCTTCTGTTTTTTTAAAAGAACCGTATCGAAGTTAGCTTTTCAAATATATATTTTAATAAGCCAAATTTGTTATAAAAATTTCTGTAAAATTATTTGAGTGTCAGTTGTACGAAAGACGAACGTATTCCGGTATTTTTGCAATTTCGGGAGCTTCCGGACACGAAAATATGATCCGTTTAAAGTTTCGGAAAGCTAACATAAATGGCTACGACATACTTTAATCCTAGAATTTAGTGAAGGCCCAATTGGTACAGTATTAATTTTAAGTAGAAGAGTGACTATACGATATAGGCATTTTGTGTAACCTATGAGCCTATGTAGTATGGATATTAAATGAATGTAGAGTATGTAATGCATGATATGTTAGATGAATGAAATGATATATATATGATATGTATCCTCTTTACATTAATATATATATATATTGTCACGACCCGCACCCGGATATACGGGTACGAATACGTGGGCAACGCCCAGCCTACGCCGCGGTATCGGCGGTAGAACGCTGTCAAGTATACTATACTAACTACAACATCTAAAGATCCATAACTAGAAATGTACTCATGTCACATCACGAAAACTAAGGAAGATAAGACAAGAAATAATAGCGATATCCCTAAAACAACTAGAATCTACAATGATCATAAGACAGGAAGATAATGAGGGAACAACAAGACTAACTAAGGAATAACTATCAGGAAACTCACATAGAGGAACAGTGTGAACCACCTCAGCTAGAATCATCCTGCAGTCCAACAAATGTGGCACAACTACTCCTAAAATTTTGTCAACATATCCAGTCAGGATGGAACGAGCACAAATCTCAAATAACAGTTCTAATTAGACGATATTGAACATGTAGCAGTAAATAGAGAGAATATACAAGAAATCATGAAATGTACATGGGAGTATCATGGCAGGGTAAGCTGTAAATCTAGAGCTAGAACAAGGCAAGTAAAACTGATCATGACATGTATAAGAATCAAGAATCATATATCTATGTGTGTGAATACTAGCTACAACATGTGGCCGGATTGGGTCTGCACAAGGTTATGATCAGCCAATCCCACGTGGAGTGTAGGATTGGTAGCATTCAAGGTCTACAAGAATAAACAAGGTGGGTAATGACCACACATCTACACTAGTACTCCCCGTCCCCGACTAGTATAGTGGATCCAACCATGACACATCATGACATGCGATTCTCCGAGAGGGTAGCTAGCCTTCGCGGGAATCGTGTCTATACAATGCACAAGGAACAAGAAAGACTTGCACAAGATATACCAAGGAGAGCGAGGAATAATATCTCATGACGGGATCCAGGAAAATACCAATCCGTGTGAACAATGTGTCAAGAGAACAAGGGTATCTACACTAAATACAAGAAACATAAACGATATCATAAAACAGAAATATTATCAGAGAATGTACTCGTCTGGGGTCCTGCTGTCAATATGAATCAGGGTTCAGAGTAAAGCCACAGACCTAAAGATGAAATAATACAAGAGCTGATCAGGTTCAAAAGACATACTAACATCTAGGTCAAACTAAGTCAAACTAAGACAAACTGGGTCAAGGTTGGCGTACAGTTGACTTTGGTCAACTGGTCAACTCCGGTCAACTCTAAGTCTAATCTAGGTTTAAATAGGTCAATGGTTGACCTACAGTTGACTTTGGTCAAAAAGTCAACGTTGGTCAAGTCTGATCAAACCTAGGTCAACTGTTGACTCTACTTCGACGTCTAGTCAAAGTAGTCAACCATGGTCAAGCTAGTCTCTGTAAACATCTACAAGGTCAACTTATAAATTTCAGTGATTTAGAAATCACTGAAATCGACGGGTCTCTAAAACAACCAAAAGGAGAAAATATTATAATAATAGGGTGACACAAAAAGGGAAGAAATATACAGACGTTGTCGGATGATGAAACTAACATCACCAACGTGTCCAGAATGGTCAAATCAGCTAGGATAGCCTGTCCAAAAGTCCAATTTGGACACAGGGGCAAAACGATAATTTCGGGCCAAAATGATGTCCGTCGTTGGACACACTTTGCACCGAAAAACGTGCCAAAATAAAAGTGCACAAAATCTAACAAATTATATGTCCGCGAATCCAGAATGACGATACGAACCCAACGGTATATCCAGAATTGGATTCCGTTGACCCGATCTTAAATTGGTCTGTTGACCCGGACATTGGAAACCGATTTGCACGGAAAAGCGTGTCAGAGCCAATGTCCTCAAAACTCAGCAAATTATAAGTCAACGAGTCCAGATTGACGATGCGAACTCAACGGTATATCCAGAATTGGATTTCGATGAGCCGGCGTCAAAAAGTTCCGTTGACTCAGAAAGTGGGACCCGCTTTGTACCGAAATGCGTGCCAGGGCCCACGTTCTCCAAATCAAGCAAACTTTATATGAAAACATACCAGAACGACGCCACGAGTCTACTGGTGGTGTCAGAAATTGAATCCAGAGTCCCGGGTTCAAAAATGGAATTTTACAAGTGCAACACTAAGAATTCGAACGGCCAACTTTGGCGTCGAATTCGACCGACCTAACAAGCTCAAACTGAAATGAAATCTAAAGGAGGCAGGAAGAGGGTTATACCAGCTATGCACCGAAACTAGTAGCACGCAAAACGGAGCTGCGACGACGAAGATACGAACCCGCGAAGTTGGCATCGCGAAACTGTCCAAAAACAGTACAAATTAAAACGTCAACTTGGTGGCCGGTTTTGATCTATCAAACGACGAAATTAACGGGTAAAATTTGACAGAGGTGAAGAGGGATATACCGAGATTGCGACGGAGCAAAAAGTTCGCCGATCCAACGGTCGGATTTCTCGAAAAACGTGCGTGAAGTTGCTGTCCCGAAACGTCGAAATTGCACTCCGTTCCCGCGCGCGTCACGGCGGGATCTCGTGCAAAACGCACGGATAGCCCGTTTCCCGCATCGGGGACGACGGAGGCGGCAAGAGGGGCTTCGCTCGAGGTCGCCCGGCGATGGGGGGCTCACGGGGGCGGCGGGCCGGCCACGTGGTGGCGCACGGCCACGTCCATGCGTGCGCGCTCGCGCGGGGTGGCGCGGCAGCCACTGCTGCGCGCTGCCGCTGCTGCTGTTTGCAGCGTGGTGCGGCGGCGGTGCTCCGCCGGGCATGGTGGGGGGGCTGTACGGGCGGCGTGGCTCTGGTTGGTGGAGGTTCGGGATGGTTGCGGTGGTGAAGGTTGATGATGATGATGATGAATGGTGGAGTGTTAATGTGAGATGAAGAAGAAGAGAATGGAGAAGGAGAGTGGGGAGTCTCGAGGATGGAGAGGTGGTGTCGGAAGCTCTCGGCATGGGGCTCGGCCAAGGGGGAATGGTTTCGGCTGGGGGGAAGCATGGTGAGGGTGTATGTGTGTGTGAGAGAGAAGAAAGAGAGAGATGTGTGTTTGAGTACATTAATATAGAAAGAGAGGGAGTGAGAATAGATATTTGAGAGAGGAGAGAGAAAGTGAGATAGAGATGGGAAGGGGGCTGCTGCTCGTGTACGGGAGGGAGTGAGGTGTGTGTGGGTTGGTTGAGAAAGAAAGAGAAATTTGTATGTGTGTGTGGGTATACTAATATATAGAAAGAGTGAGAGAGAGAGAGAGAGATAGTTATTAATGAGAGAATAGAGAGAGGGTGAGGTGTTACTGCCACATAGGGGGGGAAGGAAAGTAGGTCGGCTGGTATAGGAGTGTGGAGAGAGTGTGAGGAAGAGAGAGAGAGTGGGATATTATATTATATATGTATATATATATATATACACATATATAAAAGAGAGAGGAATGGAGATATTTTATATAAAATAAAAGAATTATATTTTCGAGTAGGCAAAAATAGAAAAACACCAGTGGAGTGTATGGGCAGTCATGACAGGGCCCACACTAAACTGGGTTGGGCGTTGGGCCAAGTTTGGATAAGGTCGAAGCCAAGATTTAAATAAATTAATAAATTAAACAATTTAAATCATAGATGAAATAGGAGCACAAGGGAACGAGTTTGGATGGGACATGATATATCACTGTGAAGATAATCTCGTCTACTACAAACTCCAAGAAGGAAGTTTCCAGAGACTGGCATCCCTGATGCTCTAGAATTACAAGTCATGGTAAAGAGCATTAAATCAAATAATAATCAAATAATAATATTTATTCAAAATAATTGATTTATAAAATAAAAAAAATAAGCCCTAAATTCAGGGGCTTACATATATGGTTGAATGCAAGCATGTAGGAATGCAATCAATGTAATGTATGTAAGCAATGCATAAATACATGAATGAAAGAATGATATACAATGTATGCATGAAAGTATACAATGAATGCTATATATGAATGCAAGGTATACATGTAATGATAGATATGAATGCATAATGTATACATAATGTAATACAATATATAATGATAGCATGTATGGTAATGTAGAATATATGATACAAGCATGTATATGTCCACTGTTTTTTCTTTTCCTTACATTTTTCCTTTCCTTCCCTTTCTATTTCAGTTTTTCCTTTTTTTTCCTCTTCTATTTTTCCATGTTGTATACAATTTATATAATGTATAGATGCATGTATTTATGTAATATGCATGAATGACATGTATGTAATGAAAATAAGTATATGTATGCAACTTAATGATATATGAATGTAATATAATGTAGCGTATGTATATATGAAATATAATGTATGCAAGTATATAATGTATTCAAATATGTATGTATGCATCTATGTATGTATGTATAGGTGCATGAATGAATGCAAGTATGCATATGTGATATGTATGTAGGCATGTATGCAATGTATGTATATATATATGATATGTATGTATGCATGTATGTAATGTAAGTATGTATGTTTGTATTTCTATAAACTGAGTTAACCTATAACCTTTTATACACATGCATTCATACATCCTTTGACACCATGTATTCTATGTCACATACACCTACCTATCACTAAATATGAGAACATTAACACATATCCTTTCACAACATGTCACACACACATTCACTTACTCTTTTACCTCTCCTTCGCTCTCTCTATGTATATATATGTATGTGCCTATATATATAGATTTCCTATATATATATATCTATGTATATGAATATGTGAATGTGAATAATATATATACATTATATGACTAAGTTTGTGTGCCTTGTTAGCTTATGGCTTAGTTTTGTGCTTTGTTTAACAAGTGACTTAGGCTATGAGTTAGTAGCTATTTTGGATACTTGATTTGCATATACTTAGTTTGTTTAGACCTAGAATTGACTAACCTAGACTAGTTGACCATTGTTGACCCAACCCTAGCTAGTTTGACCACAGTTGACTAGAGTTGACCTAGTTTGACTTTATAGTTGACCAGAGTTGACCAAGAGTTGACTTTGACCTAGATTGACTTAGACTCATGTAGATTGCATTATAATTTCAATTACCATATAAATTAAACTCTTTATAACTTGTTTGCTCTAACTAGGACTCTGTGACTCCAGTTGGCCATCTTTTCATATCAGTTGTTCAGGGTATCAGACGAGTACATTCTCTGATCATTTCATACTTGTTAGAATTTATATTCTTATTCTAGATTACTTTACATGATGCTGTCACGTTATTATCACGGATTGGTACTATATGGATCTTATCATGCGATATTATCATCCTCGGGATGCATCAGATACAGATGTCATGTGCTTTTCACGAACATCTTGTATTTTATGTACACCGCTTTCATGTATACTCTTGTGCAATCTTATACTCTCATGATCACGTGAGCAAACATGATAAAAATCTCATGTACAAGGTAACGTAACTTGACTGGATCCTTGTGTATTGATTGGGGAGGGTGAGTAGAAAATGGTTATGTTATCAAATCCCGTCTTGTACAATCTTGTGAAATCTTGTACAATCTTGTGAAATCTTGTATATGTCCTAACCCGTTTGTATAACCATCTAATGCTCTAAATCACAGGTTACTTACAGTTCTTACTTATCATCTATATAGATATTTTCAGTTATTAAATCTATCTCATTTTTATATATAATTTTTTACAGTCCATGTATCTTACTCTTTTGCATGCTTTATATTTCCCAACATGATATGAACTGCGTGAGATGTATTGTGCTCGCTCCTGTCCTGACTGGACCTGTTGAAAATATTACAGGTAACCTGGAGATTCACAGCTAGCCTATAGGACCTCTAAAGCTTGGAGTAGATTACTAGTTTATGGTTTAGTTTCACTTTTAGAACTTGTTTGTAATAAGTAGAAATTGAGTTATATTTGAGATTGTTTGAGATGTTGTTTAGAAGTTTATTTAAGTTGTTTGAGTTTCATATAGTTGTTAGACTCATGTGTTATCTTATCGTGCTTAGATTGTGATTGAGTATTATCGTATCTTATACTTGTCCTCCATTCGGAGTTAAGATTGTGACAGGTATATTATATAATTGCGTGAGTTGTTGATTAGATAGTGACCTAGAACAACGTTCTACCGCCGATACTGCGACGCAGGCTGGACGTACCCACTTCACGTGCCCCTACACTGGTGCGGGTCGTGACACATTTTTGTGGTGGCCCATATAGGTTAGAGTCGCAACTAGTGCAATTTTGTAGTGGTGCTCAACTTAGAGTGCTGCTACGAGCTTGCTGTTAGGATATAGGATTAGGCTGTATAAAGAGTTACTCAATCACAGTTAGGACTACTTGAGAAAATTCCTGGAATGACCCTTGAGAATCTCATTATAAACTATCTCGAAATTCAATTCCGACAGTTTCTGTCTACTTTCTTGTTCATCGTTGAATTTGATTCTTGGTATTAATTATTGACTTGATTTTCTACCAAGATAACATTATGGGCTAGGTTGCCTCAGTCATGGAATCTAGAGTCTTCTACAGCCATATTAACTGGTTTGGCGATGAGATAGAGTCTGATTTTGGATATATTTTTCGGGTCTAAAAATTTAAAGTTTTCGCTGCCAAGCTAGCGGCAATGAGAAAATTTTAAATACCATGATTCGAGAGGTATGTACATTAGTTGCAGACTCTATGGATTATCGCAGCCATACTTATTGGTGTGACGAGGATGCTGGTAACATGGTTCTGGATAGACGAGTATGAATACCAGATTGCAGAATAGATACCATATAGATGGTGCCCTAGTATAATGGAGTAGAATATCAGTATGGATATTACTTGAGTATCATGCAATTAGATAGAGGGAGCTAGGCCACCTGTAGCGCAGCACCATGCCCCGCACCATCAGAGGAATATACCCCAGAGGGGCAGGGCTTTTGCGCTGACAGTCGCGTAGACCGACGCTACGGGTGACGGGTTATCAGGTCTTTCTTTCTTGTTCTTCTTACCATCTTGTTATGTTATTCCTTTAGTACCTGTCAGGATGTTTTGTGCTATGATAGATAGTATAGTGACCCTGTTCAAGACCGTGATATCACGGCCAGTAGGACCATAATTTGCATGTTTTAGATATAGTTTTCTTGACCTTGATTGTTGGAAGTTTAACCTAGAAGGAGTACGACCATCTTAATTTCGAGGACGAAATTTTTCTAAGGAGGGTAGACTTGTAGCACCCAGTATCTAAAATGAGGATAATTTTAAAATTTTGTAATTATAATCATTTAATAATGATATTTAAACCATGTTATGATTTTTGGTGATTTTAAATTATTTTAAAACTATTTAAAATGTTGAATTATAATTTTGATGGTTAACTAGTGCAACCCTAGAGACTGCATGACCTAGAGACTAACCATGACCATGGGGACCTAACCATGTGATTAGGATGACTAATTGTGACTTTTAGCCTAAGGATATTTTGGTCATTTTTGACTTATTAAAGAAAATAAATTTTGATTAATTAATATTGTGCTAATTGAATTGTTAGAGACTAACCTAGTTTTGACTAAACCTAGATGTTAATGATGCTCATGGAGGTTAAGTTAGAAGGTTAGAGACTTAATGGTTAAGATAGATTAACAATATCTAGATATTTAATTGTAGGATATTTACCTATTGGGATATTTGTGAAAAAGAAAGCCTTATGACTAATTGAACCAATAGGAAGGCTTGGAATTGGATGGACAAGCCCTAGCCACTCATCTACATGTAAAACTAACCCTAATTTATCTAATGACCAGCCATCAAGTGTCCCCCCTTCCTATAAAGAATTCTTAAGAAAATTTTTGCCTCTTTTTACCTCTACATAGAACCCTAATTTGTTCTTCCCCAAACTTGAGAGCTTTCCTCTTGATTTTGATGTCCAAATCCCTCCATTCTTCTTCCAATCTTCCATCATTTCTTCTCATTCAACCAAGGAGAAGGTGCTAGCAAGGATTGGGAGCAAGGAGCAAGGAAGGGTGTCCATTTTGAAGGAGCTTTCGTGTCGGAACCGTGTCCTTTGAGTGCATCATTGGGATCCCACTTCCAATAGGTATAACCATCTCTCTATTTCAATTTCCCTTGTATTTTAGTTAGATTTGAATCCATAGGATCCACCCTCTTGCATGTACAACCATTAGATTTTAATTTGAGGCCTTTGGAGCTCTCTTGAGAATTTTAGATACGTGTCTTGTGTCCTACTTGATAGATCCCAAATTAGGATACCCCATGTATATGTATGTATGATAATAGTTTAAATAGATATTTAAATTTAGTTTTAGAATAGTTAGAGAGTGGATTGATCTTAGTTAGGATGGTTAGAATGAGTTTCATTTGGATACCTATGTTGGTATCCAAGTATCTTGGCCTACATATGTTTCTTTTGTCCAAAACAACTCAAATTCGTCATAATATTCATCCACATTTTTATTAACTAAAGCAACTTAGAAATGTCATAACTTTTAGCTTAGAACTCCGATTTGTCTTCCGTTTTTTTAAAAGAACCGTATCGAAGTTAGCTTTTCAAATATATATTTTAACAAGCCAAATTCATTCGAAAAATTTCTGTAAAATTATTTGAGTGTCAGCTGTACGAAAGACGAACGCGTTTCGGTATTTTTACGATTCCGGGAGCTTCCGGACACGAAAATGCGATCCGTTTAAAGTTTCGAAAAGCTAACACAAAGGTCTACGACATACTTTAATTCTAGAATTTAGTGAAGGCCTAATTGGTACAGTATTGATTTTAAGAAGAATAGTGACTATACGACATAGACATTTTGTGTAACCTATGAGCCTATGTAGTATGGATATTAAATGAATGTAGAGTTTGTAATGCATGATATGTTAGATGAATAAAATAATATATATATATGATATGTATCCTCTTTACATTAATATATATATGGTTGAATGCAAGCATGTAGGAATGCAATCAATATAATATATGTAAGTAATGCATAAATGTATGAATGAAAGAATGATATACAATGTATGCATGAAAGTATATAATGAATGCTAGATATGAATGCAAGGTATACATGTAATGATAGATATGAATGCATAATGTATACATAATATAATACAATATATAATGATAGCATGTATGGTAATGTAGAATATATGATGCAAGCATGTATATGTCCACTGTTTTCTCTTTTTCTTACATTTTTCCTTTTCTTCCCTTTCCATTTCAGTTTTTCCCCTTTTCCCCTCTTTTATTTTTCTATGTTGTATACAATGTATATAATGTATAGATACATATATTTATGTAATATGCATGAATGACATGTATGTAATAAAAATAAGTATATGTATGTAACTTAATAATTTGTGAATGTAATACAATGTAGAGTATGCATATATGAAATATAATGTATGCAAGTATATAATGTATTCAAATATGTATGTATGCATCTATGTATGTATGTATAGGTGCATGAATGAATGCAAGTATGCATATGTGATATGTATGTAGGCATGTATGCAATGTATGTATGTATATATGATATATATGTATGCATGTATGTAATATAAGTATGTATGTATGTATTTTTATAAACTAAGTTAACCTATAACCTTTTACACACATGCATTCATACATCCTTTGACACCATGTATCCCATGTCACATACACCTACCTATCACTAAATCTGAGAACATTAACACATATCCTTTCACACACATGTCACACACACACTCACTTACTCTTTTACCTCTCCTTCATTCTCTCTATGTATATATATGTATGTGCCTATATATATAGCTTTCCTATATATATCAATGTATATGAATATGTGAATATGAATAATATATATACATTATATGACTAAGTTTGTATGCCTTGTTAGCTTATGGCTTAGTTTTATGCTTGGTTTAGCAAGTGACTTAGGCTATGAGTTAGTAGCTATCTTGGATACTTGATTTGCATATACTTAGTTTGTTTAGACCTACATTTGACTAAC
The DNA here is from genome assembly GCA_029216955.1 of Iris pallida. NCBI lineage: Eukaryota > Viridiplantae > Streptophyta > Magnoliopsida > Asparagales > Iridaceae > Iris > Iris pallida. Next base: position 4,053,710 of record JANAVB010033820.1, read on the forward strand.
CTAGACTAGTTGACCATTGTTGACCCAACCCTAGCTAGTTTGATCACAGTTGACTAGAGTTGACCTAGTTTGACTTTATAGTTGACCAGAATTTACCAAGAGTTGACTTTGACCTAGATTGACTTAGACTCATGTAGATTGCATTATAATTTTAATTACCATATAAATTAAACTCTTTATAACTTGTGTTGCTCTAACTAGGACTCTGTGACTCCAGTTGGCCATCTTTTCATATCAGTTGTTCAGGGTATCAGGCGAGTATATTCTCTGATTATTTCATACTTGTTAGGATTTATATTCTTACTCTAGATTACTTTACATGATGCTGTCACGTTATTATCACGGATTAATACTATATGGATCTTGTCATGCGATGTTATCTCCCTCGGGGTGCATCAGATACAATTATCATGTGGTTTTCACGAACATCTTGTATTTCATGTACACCACTTTCATGTATACTCTTGTACAATCTTGTACTCTCATGATCACGTGAGCAAACATGATAAAAACCTCTTGTACAAGGTAACGTAACTTGACTGGATCCTTGTATATTGATTAGGGAGGGTGAGTAGGAAATGGTTATGTGATCAAATTCTATCTTGTACAATCTTGTGAAATCTTGTACAATCTTATGAAATCTTGTATATGTCCTAACCCGTTTGTATAACCATCTCATGCTCTAAATCACAGGTTACTTACGGTTCTTACTTATCATGTATATAGATATTTCCAGTTATTAAATCTCTCTCGTTTTCATATATAATTCTTTACAGTCCATGTATCTTACTCTTTTGCATGCTTTATATTTTCTAACATGATATGAACTGCATGAGATATATTGTGCTCGCTCCTGTCCTGACTGGACCTGTTGAAAATATTACAGGTAACCTGGAGATTCACAGCTAGCCTAGAGGATCACTAGAGCTTGGAGTAGATTACTAGTTTATGGTTTAGTTTCACTTTTAGAACTTGTTTGTAATAAGTGGAAATTGAGTTGTATTTGAGATTGTTTGAGATGTTGTTTAGAAGTTTATTTAAGTTGCTTGAGTTTTATATAGTTGTTAGACTCATGTGTTATCTTATCGTGCTTAGATTGTGATTGAGTATTATCGTATCTTATACTTGTCCTCCATTCGGAGTTGAGATTGTGACAGGTATATTATATAATTGCGTGAGTTGTTGATTAGATAGTGACCTAGAACAGCGTTCTACCGCCGACACTGCGGCGTAGGCTGGACGTACCTACTTCTTGTGCCCCTACACTGGGTACGGATCATGACATGAAGTCCCCACGACTTCATGTGGCCAAGGGTCATGCGGCCGAGCAATGAAGTCCGCAGGACTTCATGCGGCCCAAGCAAATGAAGTCCGCATGACTTCATGCGGCCCAAGCAAATGAAGTCTGCATGACTTCATGCGGCAAAAGCTCATGCGGCCAGACTACCTGCGGCCAAGACTCATGCGGCAAGGGTCATGCGGCCAAGCAATAAAGTCTGCATGACTTCATGCGACCAAGGGTCATACAGCCAAGCAATGAAGTTCGCATGACTTCATGCGGCCAAAGCTCATGCAGCCAGACTACCTGCGGCCAAGACTCATGCGGCCAAGAAATGAAGTCTGCATGACTTCATGCGGCCAAACAATGAAGTTCGCATGACTTCATGCGGCCAAGTGTCATGCAGCCAAGCAATGAAGTCTGTATGACTTCATACGGCCAAAGCTCATGCGGCCAGACTACCTGCGACCAAGACTCATGCGGCCAAGCTGCATGCGACCAAGCAATAAAGTTCGCATGACTTCATGCGGCCAAGGGTCTTACGGCCAGACTACCTGCAGCCAAGACTCATGCGGCCAAGCTACATACGATAAAGTAATGAAGCTTGCATGACTTCATACGGCCAAGGGTCATGCGGCCAAGCAATAAAGTCCGCATGACTTCATGCGGCCAAGCAATGAAGTCTGCATGACTTCATGCGGCCAAGGGTCATGCGGCCCAAGCAAATGAAGTCCGTATGACTTCATGCGGCCTAAGCAAATAAAGTCTGCATGACTTCATACGGCCCAAGCAAATGAAGTCCGTATGACTTCATGCGGCCCAAGCAAATGAAGTCCGTATTGTAATGTTCCGCTCCGCACGATGCATTACGATGAGTCGTTGACTCGAAGAGTTGCATTGGCCAGATGAAGTATTGATGCGAATCGATGCAAAGCATAAGTTCGGTTGGAACAAAGCATTTACTTCGGTTGATCTGTTGTACAGGCTATGCTTTTGTGCTTGATTATAAAGGGTCGACATTTTGCCTTATTCGAAATGATGTCCGCAAAACCAAATCGTCGCCTTGCAACGGATTATGGCATTGTGCGATAGGCCAAATCAGTCGAATAGTCCATCGGAATGGCTAAGTCAGGAGAGTTAGCTATGCAACCAAGTTATGGAATCGAGTCGCAGCAGCTCGGCGGAACGACAAGTCATATCGGCTTAAGGTGGACGGGTTCTTGACTCTCTCTCTCTCTATTCCTTCACGTCTAATAAAATATATCCTTGTATGCGTAAGTTGCTATCAAAGTTAGCGAGTGGGGCTCGACGATTAAAGGTCTTAGTATGTGTCGAACATTAGGTAGAACATTGAACATTGAATATTGAACAATTGAAGTGACGTGCATCAAGTGTACGGGTCGCGGTAGGGCGGTGATGGTAGAACATTGAAAGACAATATCGAGATGTACATCACGTGTATGACTCCGAGATCAATGAACACTAGGTCTAGAATACTGATTAAGGCGTTATGCGTGCCCATGTGGACGGAAGCTACGAAATGACTAAGTAACTACGGAACCACGATTATGTGAATAACTTATGAATGGAACGCGTTGAGTATAAGTACGAGATGTCTAAGCCGTTGGGCCTTGTGCATCAATACGGATGTGTTGGGGCATAACGCCGTAGGAACTTGAGATAGAGGTTACGGATTATGTTTATGGAACGTGAATATGTTTATGGAACGTAAGATTTGTGGGAACGATATGACTTGTTTGCTATGGCGCGTATTGCATGGTCAATGGACTCGGATGGCCCGTGCACGGGTGCGACTTCCCTCGGACGGTTACGAACGGGACACCGGGACCGTTAGGCCTATGAAGGATTTATGTATGGTATTTATGGTGCACATCATTAGGACGGGTTGTGACCGTCCAGTGTTGTGATAAGCTATAATATCAGTAAGTTTGGGATCCTTCAGATATTGGGCTAGCAACCCGTATCGAAGCGATCATAGGCTTACACACAAGGATGCCAAGTCCATTATGGTGCGAAATACCGTGACCTTCATATAGATAGGGCTGGTGGATTGAGATTAGAGTTGGGTGCAGGCGGAGGGCCTGCCACCCTTATGTATGTATTAAGTTTATGGTTGGTTGGTTGCATGAATTGTATGAGTTGTTATGTAAAGTTCTAACAATTACAGGCTAGGCAAAATGGGACGGAGATGAGCATGATCACTATGTTTATGTTTATATTATGTCTAACTGTATCTGCCGCAGGGACACGGTATTGGACACATTTATATTAAGTTCTTATGCTTGAATATTGCCATGAAACTGATCCTAAGGCTAAATAGAAAGATCACCAAATTAAGATGCATGTTTCACTAAATATACTTAGTGTTTGGTTTGGGTGCGAGTGGTTCTTGATCAGTGCAGCGAGGACGAAAGCACTAATCCTCCACTAGTTTGCTGCAGGTTCAGGTTATGATTCGGCTCGAGGCGGGGCTTAACTTGGACGTGCCGAGGCATGGGGTCCTTAGCGTTTCAAGAGGAGCTACCGCATTGGCGTTCGGACTTGCAACATAGAGATGTTCGGCCGAAGACTACTTGTTGGCTATAAAGAGCCATAATGTATAAAATAATGTAATCCTTTATGAGCTAGAGAGATCATGAGAGTTGTAGCCAATTGGCATATTAAGTTGGGCTATTCAGAGCCTTTATAATCTTCAGTTCATTATCAATAAAATAGATTCTTATTTTATACTTTGTTTCCTTCTGCTGCTTATGTTATCAATTTGAGATAAATACTATGTGAACCTGTTATCTTGCCTTGTACGAGCGCAACTCCAGGCTCGTGCGGCATCATGCCCCAGCGAGGACGATGATTCGGGTAAAATCTATCGAGGACGAGCAATTTTCCGGGTCGGGGAGTGACACGCATGACTTCATGCAGCCAAGACTGCTCATCTTCTCCAAAAATCTGAGAAGATGAGCCATAGAATCCATGGCTTCCAAGCTCCGTCCATCCTCCGATTTAAGTCAAAAATTGGACTTCGAAAGTCAAAATAGGATAGAACGAAATTCTCTACAATATAGAACAACTAGATTTCGAAAACAAGTAAGTTTGATAGATGAAAACCATAAAAATCCATAAAACCCTAGTTTTAGAAACTTAGATCTACACAAAACTAACCACTAAAATTAAAAACTCTAAGAACTAAACTTATAGAGGATGATGAGAAGAATAATATAGACAAATCATATCAAAGAAAAATCAAGAAATAAAAAATACAAGAATCTCTCTATTTGGTGCAAGGTGTACTTGCCTAAAAGTTTGCTTGAGGAAAATAAAGAAAGAGTGAATGAGGAGAGAGAAAGAGGAAGAGAATATATATAGGGGTTGGGTTGACTCAAAGAAACCCTAATCTTAAGCATGCTCTTAACCATATGACTAATGACATGTTAAATGGTACATGATAGAACTAATTAAATAAAATCCAAACCACAATACGGTTCAGAAATCTTATCATCGAAGTAGTGAACCACGCCTACAACCAGACAAGGACAAGGGGTGGCACACTAATCCACGACGAGATACTGTTCCATGCCATGGTCAGTTACAAATACATGATACATACAATCAAGATACAGGTGTCGGATACCATATACAGAAAAATCAAAAATTTATGTATTTCGGGAACGGAGAGTGACATAAAGACAAGTATATGACGGTGACTAAGTCACCTGGACAAATTCCAATCTCTATAACTCAGATGAATTACAAGATTGACAAAAACTAATGTTGAACCCTTTGTCCTAATAGGTTCAACCCCCTCACCACACTCAAGAAGAAAAGAAAGATTACAATTGAAATCGCTCACCAACCCGTAGCAATCTCCCTAACCAAAGTTGACGACCCCTCGATTAGATCTATTCTTCCTGCTGTCTTGGATGGCGAAGTCCTAAGAGCAAAGTGCGGAACTTTCTCTTAGATTTTCTGCGGACGAGCACCTCGAATCTCCACTTTTGTGCTGTGCTTTGTGCCTACACCCTCACCCCATATATATAGGATGAGAAAAACCTATTTTAGGTTATAATGGGATTTCTTAAATAGGAAGCCCTCAAATAAGAGTTTTACTACACCTAAAATAGCCCATCAACATCCTATTTTAGATTATATATAATAGGATCACTTAAATAGGAAACCCTCAAATAAGAATCCTATTATATCTAAAATAGCCCAGCACTAATTATGGACATCCAAATCAAATTAAATCAAATATTTAATCAGATTTGGACTCCATAAATATGTTATTATCAAATCCAGACAGGACTCCAACATACTTGACATAGAATAACTTGAAACTTAAATAGTATGTTTATACTAGCCTATTTTAAACTTCAGAAATTTTGAATACTTTTTAGAATTATTTGATATTTTTTTAAACCCCAAAACTAGTTTTTAATTAAATAATCAGTTAAAAATGAGTTTCAAAATAAAAAAAAACTAAAGTAAAATTAATTAACCTATTTATCTAAAAATTTCTAGCGGGCCAGAAGGGACCATTGAGCCAGGCCCGAACCAACTCACCCAGTTTAGAAGAATAAAATTTCACACTAAACTACTTTGATGCAGCCCGACTCATAGATTTTGACCCAACTAGCCCTCCTGCGTGGGTTAGCAGATACGAATGTGCTTAGATCCGACCCGCACATGCCTGACCCGTCTCGGTTCTAGAGTAATTAGAAGCAGTACAAAAAATAGACATTGTTGTGATTTGGATAAATCCAAATATGGATGTCCTTATCCATACCCACAACAACCTCTCTATTTCATTCCCTCTATATATGTTATCAATAAGAAAAGCTACGTGTAAGTTTTCTGGCTACCAATTCCTTCTCCTTCTTTCTTATTTTTACCACACGTTATCAGCACCACTGCTCAAGAAGTTTCAGGCCACCAACCGAAAAATATCAAAGATCGAAAAATCCAAACAACATGAGACTACCACGTTGAGGAGAGGACATTGTCGTCTCCGCTGCCGCTACCAAATATACTTAGGTCCGGACAGAGGAGTTTGTATGCAATACAGGCCGAAAGCATTTAGATGTACATGCACATCATTGAAGTTTCTTTGCATGTCGCCATTATTCATCAGAAAGGATCCACCCCAATATTCACTTCTAAGAAGATAAGTATATGGTTAAATAATTTTATTAGGAAAATGCTCTTCCCATATATATATATTTATTTTATATTGAACCTTGCATTTGACTCATTGTTCACTGAAGTAACAGTTTACACGTGCATGATGTCTTGGTAGTTTAATCTACTTAAGTGTCATGCATGCATGGATTCCTTTTGTACAACTTGGCTCTTACATCCAATTAAAGTAATCGATATGAAGTTCTATGTGAATGATGTTGAAAAGCACTTTTTGGTACTCTTACTGCAATAAGGGTTTAAAGACTACAAGATTCCAGATGGAAAGCCTACTAAGTTTGGTCTCGAAAACAAGGTAGCAAGCAAGGTTAGTACCAACAAGAAACTGCAAGAGTTTGTTTCATTGTGGCAGTTCCTCCGGATATCTGTTTTATATTGCCATATTTTAGATCTTGATATTTAGTAGTTCTAGTGAATTTGTACCATTGGCAATATGACCTTTAATGACACCATGCACAAATTATTGTTTATAAGTAAATTATATTCACTATCATCCCTCTTTGTTATGGATAGAGATTGAATATTTACGATTGATCTGTCCTACTCTGCTTGACATTATACATGATACATCTAAGCTGGATATTGATATATAGTATATATTTGTTTATATCATTATCTAATTTAGTTATGAAGGTTGTATTTGTTAATACTTTTTTTTTAATTTTTAAGATATTGTTAAACTTCCTTATTTATGCATCTAATCATATAAGATTCGGTTGGACTGTACATAATGTTTAAACTGATCAGTACATGACATTAGATAATAAGGATCTTGGGTTCTTATCACCTAGAAAAAAATGTTTAACTTGTTCTTTCCTGTTTAGATTTCCAAACAAATGGACACCCGTCCAATTAGAAAGGATGCGTGAAATTTGTGTCTGTTGGAGGATATTTTTGAGTAAGGAGTCAACTGAGGCGAACTTGTTAATTCTAGTAAGATTATTTGAATATCTGAAGAATGTTATGATTATGAATGTAATGCACATGTCGCCTCTATGAATCTACAGTATATTGACATCAATATATGACCTTATCAATAGCATTTTTGTAATTCAGAAAATAAATTTATGCTGCCTCATGTTGATCTAAGTTTGTGTATTAGAATTTGAACATTTGGTAATACATAGACTTGATATTTGATTAATTGTTGGAATATGTGGTGTTACAATGATATTTGCTATATATATTTGTCGTAGTTTGCTGATAAATGAGCTTTTGCTTATACACACTCCCTTGAATCATGTTTTCCAAGCTTCTGAAGATGAAATATTGCTCTCTACTTTTTCACTATCACAAGTCCCCGAACCCGAAGGATATTTGTGGAATGCCTAAATGAGACTCATGATATACTCATGAGTTTTTTTGGTATGATATTTCTATCATTTTAGCTTTAATATGCTTCGTATCGAGCTTTTAATTAGTTCACACCAACATATAGCAAAGTGTTCCTTATATGCTTATATCTATCCAATAAGAGATTGGAATGGTACATACTGTGAATGCATCAGCAAGCTATAGATGACTAGTTCCATGATGGCAATTATAATACTTTAAGAGATGAAATCTAGTAGAAATAATATTGCTTGCATATATTTTGGAGCACCCAAATGGGTGCATGAATGACAGTTATTGCATTACATGTTCTAGAAAAATCAGTCGTCTGCGAACTAAGTTATGTAGACGAGTTGTTGGCCCTCACAAGGCTAAAAGTCAACTTGAATGTTGATATTTCAATAACGTAGTTGTATATTCTAAACCATAAAATTTTAAAGTTGGTGACATAATGTTATTCTATCCGTAGGAATACTACGGATGCATTATTGTCCTACCAACTATCATAGACCCGAAGTTCTACATTTAGAATTACTATTATTGATTAATAATATCTTTATTTGCAACTATTGATAAGATATTATGGAAAAACTATATAAAGATGACTGATTGTGCTACTACCAACACCATCCTTAAGATTAGGATCTTTCTCTCCAACAAGAATACAAGTGTGAAAGTAGTATCCATGATAGCTAGCCGGTCATGCTTATATTATTGAAGGCCCCGGCAGAGTACACTTAATTATACTCTCATAAATCCAAAAGAACTTTTTTTGAGAGTAAAAGGACAAATGGGTATCATATTAAAACTATGAGCAAGTGAAATAAGAAATATTTTTGTGTAATCACTAGTCTAGAAAACCAGAAGTTTGTCTAAGCGAACCAGAAGTTCGTCTAAATTTGATCTCAAGCTTATCATTAGGGATCCACTTTATTCACGGGGTAGTCGAGTCACATACTACGTTCAGCCAGAAGCTCAATCTTAAGGGTCCATTGTGAGCCAGAAGCCGAATGATCCTATAACTTTTAATCTGTGACATGGTCGACAAGACATCCCAAAATAATGATAAGCATCAAAACTAATTCATGTCATCATCTCTTATAAAGTTTCAGCATACACCATTGATCTCAAGGATATGTTTGTTTCTAAACCATCAATCCTGAAAATTGTATCTGAATAACTAGTAAGACAGCTTTGATCTGCATTAGATGACTTATGTTAGAATTATTTGAAATTGTAATATTGGCATCTATATTTTGTGAATTATTATGTTTATCTCCTTAGATTATTAAATCTTCTAGACATGAGATTTTTTTTGATAGAATATTTTTGTGATCTCTTATGTTAATAAGACATAATTTCTGCCGTTAGGGGAAGATGTGAAGAAGATGAATTATCATTCTATAAGAACGTCATGAATTATCGTTCTAGAAGAAAGTCGTAAATTATCATTCTAGAAGAAAGTCGTGAATTATCATTCTATAAGAACGTCGTAGAACATCGTTCTAAAAGAACATATTGCATCATCGTTCTCGAAGAACGTTCTAAAGCATCATTCCAGAAGAACATGTCATGACATATTTCTACTTTATCTAATCTTCACTAAATTAGGAGAAATTATCCTTTATTTTTACTGCAAATAAAATATTAAGTGCTTACTTGATGTTTTTAATTATGCTGCATAATTAGCTATACAGACTATAAATATTTATTTTCTAATAAAAGTACCAAAAGAACTAAATAAAGGCAGTAAATGAATAAGTTCTTTTGTAAAAATGCATAAGACCTAAAGGCTCTAAATATATAACTCTCCAGAAGAAGAGGCCGAATAATACTAAAGATAAGTTTTATCTCTCCAGAAGAAGATGCCGAATAATATAACACACCCTAATGCTCTTGAAGAAGCCGATCTTGAAGTAGCATCTCCTAAAGAGAAAGTTCATGACGATCCGGAAGATGTCATGAACTAAAGATCCAATTTTTCAAAGTATATCGCTCCGGTAGAGGATATACCTCAGATTCCAGAAGAGACTGAGAAAGAGGTACCGGTATCCATAAAATCTATGCTTTATACATAGTTAAGAGAAATTTGGAATCAAGAAAAATATTCATAGATGACATTATCTAATGAGAACAAAAAGGATTATAAAGTTGAATGATAACACTAAAACCACGAATAATCTAATAAATAGATACGATATCTCTCGCAAGATGTGGAGTGTTCGTTCCTACAGTACAAAATCCAAAGAGAATAAACCCGATAGGTTTTGAATGGGTATTTCTAACAACTAGAGATCCAAATATATAAGAGCTCAAGGATTCATAAAATGATCATGAATAGAATATGAATAAATATATTCTTCGATCCTGATAACCTAGACGATAAGATATATTATTGTAACGCCCGTAGTTCGTATTACGTATTTTCGTATACGTGTACGTATTTTGACTCATATTGCATGTCTCATTGCATGGTTTATTTTGGCATTTCATTACTTGGTTCGGTTCGATTTGCTTGGTTCGGTTTGGTTTGGTTTTTTTTGCATGTGGACCAACCCCACCTACCACCCACTCTCTTCCTTTATAAGCCACTAACCCTTTCTCTCTCCTCATTTACTTCTTCTTCTTCTTCCATTAACTCTCTCCACCTACCAGGTGAGGCTTAGGCAAGTGCAACTTGCTTCATGGAGGAACTCGATTTTTGTTGTTCTATTTTCTTCCTCACGAGATTCTAAGACACTTTAGTACTTAGCATTTTTAATTTTCATGGCTCATTTCACGTAGATCTCAGCTTGTTGTATTTTTGAATTTTTTGGGTTTTGATCTATTAAACCTTGTTATTCTCCAGTTTTGATGGTTCCATGTTGTAGAGAATTTCTTTCTGCCCCATTTTAACCTATGGAAGTCCGAATTCTGACCTTAGATGAAGGATTATTGGAGCTTGGAAGGCATGGCTTCCATGGTTCTTCTTCTCGGAACAGTTGGAGAAAAAGAACAGTGCTTGACTGCATGGCTTTTTTATGCGGCAAGTCCCCTGCGGCCGCATAGACATTCCAGTCTTCATGCAGCCTTAGCCGCATGGCTTGAGTTGACTTCAGCCGCATGGCTCTGCTCGACTTTTAGCCGCATGAACCTATTTTTCCATAGACGTATGGCTTTGGGTCCCCTGCTGTCGCATATGCCCGTTTCCCCGAGTCGCATGAGCTTGTCCCCCCTACTGCCGCATATACCCATTTTCCCCATTATCGCATGGCTTAGCTTGACCTTACCGCATGACCCTGTTCTCCTTGAGTCGCATGGCTCTTGGCAGTGCTGGCCGTATGAGCCCGTCTTTTCCAGACCGTATGAAATCATTCTTCCTGGCCGTATGAACCTAATCCCCCTGGCCGCATGAGCCCATCTCCCCTCAGCCGTATGGTATTGGTTTCCCGAGCTGCATGAGCTTGTTCCTCTACTGCTGCATATGTCCATTTTCCTCCATTGCCGCATGAGACCCTCATCTATTGCCGTATGACCCTCATCCACCTTGTCGCATGAACCTGTGTTCCCGGAGCCGCCTGAGCTTGTTCTCCGAGCCGCATGAGACCCCCTCCCTTGCCACATGGCTCTCTCCATAGCCCTGGCACCCTTTTTTGTGTTGGGTTGTTATTTTATGCTCATGTTTCATGACCTTCTGTGTAACTTGGGTCCCTTGATAGAATGCGTGTACCATGTAAATTCTGCACATGTTCCTTGAACACGATAGTGACCCGTCGTGGTACACTCTTGACAAGTAATATGACATGATAGTGGCCCATCGTGGTGTACTCTTGATAAGTAACCCTGACATGATATACCTCGATATGCTGTTGCGACGGCTAATATGACATGACAAGAATGAATGGCCTGGACAACGTGGGCGATTGTGTTTGTACAAATGAACCATTATTGTCTTGCATCATGTCTAAGACGGAGACCCCTGAATACCACGGTCAGGGGTACCTACTGAAATTGACTAAGGCTAATAACTAGAATAATCCAGTAGTCATGAAGAGATTTCCCAACTACAGGCAATCTCGTTATCTGGGAGCGCAAGTGGACTTGTAGCCTGTCGACGAGTAGGACACATTTCCAGCACACTGTCATATGTTGCATCTTTTATGAACGAATATTCGACCTGGATAACCTGGATGATCTGCAGGGCTTGTGGCTGATGGAATATCTCATTGCATCTTGCTAGTAACTAGGCATGTGATAATCCTAGTTAGTTAAAGTATCAAGCCGTACTCATTGCATGGCCGTAATTGATTGGATGGAGTCTAACCCAGCCTAGTTTTGTCCTGATCGTGTACAAGATTGTAACATGACCTGATTGCTTGTGCTTTATTTTATCGATAAATGGTAGAAAATCAAGTTCCGTTCAGATGAAGGGTTACAACCCCGGTCCTTGTTTGGTTTAAGGGTTGTAATCGGGCTATCTGAATAGTCTCATGGTTATCGCATCGTATATCCTCATGAATTTTTCTATATCTCCAGTTTTTAATGTATTATTATGTTTTATGCTAATTGCTGGTTTTAGTTCTTAAGTGAAGCCTCCTTGTGGAACTTGCTCTTTCTGGGATCTGACCCAGCTGGTTTTGTGTGGCCAGATACCGGAGCAGATCCACAGGATCTTCCTATCTTCCAGTCAGATGGTGACCACCAGGCGTAACCAAGACAACGAGTGGGTTTCCCTTTTGTTCTCCCACTTTATTGTAAAAATATTCTTTTGAGACATTTAGCCGGCGAAAACGTGTTAGCTCGATTGCACTTTACTTATTGTCTGCCTACGGGCTGTAACATGATTGACAAATCCTAGGTTGATCATGTATGACTGAAACTCTTGCTAGTCTTTACATTTTGTACGACTAACTTCATGATCATCCAAATATGTAATGTATGGGACGCCTTACTATTGTATATTTGATGCTCTACACATCTTGTAGCTGATATTCCTTGCATGAGATTGAGACAATAGGCTTGTTCATGACCATAAGAGACTGATGGCTTGTAGTTAAATCCTCATGTATCTAGACAGCCGTGACCGAATAGCGAGATGGATTTCATTTCAATATACGTAGCTGGCTATATATGCCCCCGCTCTCTACTATTCTGGTTCTGAGGTGTTACATGGTTTAAGTGGTGGCCCATACAGGTCTTGTGAATCAAGATATGTGAGGGTTTACCGAATAGATGTCTCAATCAGCACTCGCCTTTGATCTCTGCTTATATCCTCTAAATCCCTGAAAATCTTGACCTGGTCACATGCTTGTATCTTTGATCTGTCCTGGTCCTTCCTTATTGTTTCCTGTGTCGTCTTCTTCAGCGACATTGTTCTTGGTCCTACCGATCGGCAAGGCGGAGCACCTTCCATGGGCCAGCAGCAACCTGGAGATCAAGCCCAGCATTCAGGAGTAGCCTCCAGAGTCATGCCTACTGGGGGTCAAGAGCTACCAGTTCAGCCAGTCCAGCCTGCAGAGCCCGATGATGGCACCTTGGTGGGTCTCATCAGGACATTGTTAGCATCTCAAGATCGTCGGGGCGACGCCCTGTACCAGGCAGTACAAGATGCTCTGAATAGAGGCGGTCATCAAGGAAACCAGGCAGCCAACAGCTTCAAGTGTTTGAACCCTCCCTTCTTTGACGGCAGCGAGGATGCTATTGCCGCAGATGCTTGGCTGCAGGATACAGAAGTGATTCTAGAAGCGGCAAAGACGCTCGAGAACGAGAAGGTGGCAGTAGTACGCCTACAGTTATTAGATCTTGCCCGCAGCTGGTGGGCGACGTAGGCCGTTGGATTAGTGGCACCTGTTGTATGGGCAGTATTTTATGAGAGATTCTAGACAAAGTACTTCGATGTTGTAGCTTGGTACGATCTACAGACGAGGTTCACCAATCTGAAGCAAATAGGCATGACGGTCGACGGATATTCGGCCAAGTTTTCGAGACTTAGTCGGTTTGCTTCCACCTTGGTAGTGACCGAGTTCGATAAAGCCCAGGGGTTCTAGCAGGGGTTCCATCTAGAGATTTTGTTGGCAGTGGAGCAGTTTGAACATCAGATTTTTGATGTGGTATTGAGAGCAGCCAGGAGGCACGAGTATACCTCCCGGAGGATTGAGGACATGACCGGAGGTCGGAAGCGATCTCATGGCCACATGAATCAATCTTCAGCACCAACCCCGGCAGCTAGGGCTTTGACAATTGGAACTCCGTGGCGGGCGGCCTCAGTGACGTCGATTCAGCATTCGACCCCAGCATTTTCCCAGCAGCAGAAGCACTCTTCCGCAGTGGGATGTTCATATTGCGGAAAGCCAGGACATATGGTGGCAGAATGTCGCAGGGCGCAAAGATTGTGCCTGGCTTGTGGGGCAGCGGATCACAAGATAGGATCCTGCCCGAATAGGGGTAGTTCATCATCGTCCAACTTTACTAGTCCTTCGGTGAGAGAACCAGCACCAGTCCAGCAGCAGCAACAGTTTCTGAGGCCCTTGCCGCCTCAGTCCCAAGCCTTCCATCAGTAAAACCCCCAGCAGTATGCACAAGCCCAAGCCCTGGTTCAGAGCAGACAGAAAGTTCTTCAGCAGAGGGGACCTGCACCCAGAGGACATAATCAGGCGATGGCGATGACCGTAGAAGAAGGATTGGCACCAGGTGAGGTAGTGGCAGGTACTATTCTCGTTAACTCCTTTCCAGCATCAGTGTTATTTGACTCTGGTGCATCGCATTCATTCATGTCTACATGATTTATGACACGGATAGGACTGGAGCCCGAGTCATTATCAGTAAGGCTCAATATACTTACTGGTACGGTCTTGTGGGAGTAGATAGAGTATTTTTCTCGTGTCGGATCGTGGTTAGCGGTAGAGAGTTCCCCGTTAGATTGATAGAGTCCCCGATGGCCGATTATGATGTGGTCTTGGGGAAGGATTGGTTAAGGAACCAGTATGCTAGGATAGACTGCCATGTTGGCAGGTTGTTATTGGCATTCCAAGCGAGCCAGAGTTTTCCTTTTTCCGAGTCGAAGTTGAACCTTCTCCTCCAGTATTGTAGATGGCAGTAGCAGCAGTGCAGTTACCCCGGATAGTCGAGAAATTTCCAAATGTTTTCCCAGAAGAGCTTACAGGAATGCCGCCAGAGCGAGAGATCGAGTTTACTATCGACTTGATCCCAGGGACGGCCCCAGTGTCGGAGAGAGTCTACAGGATGGCGCCGTCAGAGTTAGAGATATTGTACAAGATGATTGAAGAACTCAAGACCAAGGAATTCATTCGTGCAAGTGTATCGCCTTGGGGAGCCCCGATGCTTCTTGTGAAAAAGAATAATGGTACGTCCAGATTATGTGTAGATTATCGTACCTTGAACTCGGTGACAATCAAGAACAGATACCCTCTCCCGAGGATAGATGACTTGTTTGATCAACTCAAGGGGGCAGCAGTATTCTCGAAGATTGACTTGCAGTCAAGATACCATCAAATCAAAGTCAGAGATCAGGACATCCTGAAAACAGCTTTCAGATCTAGATATGGACATTGGGAGTTCCTAGTTATGCCATTTGGAGCAACCAATGCGCCGGCTATATTCATGGACCTCATAAATCGTATCTTCATGCCTTATTTGGATCAGTTCGTAATTGTGTTCATAGACGACATCCTGGTCTACAGCAAGAGTGAAGCAGAGCATGAGCAGCATCTCAGAGTTGTCCTCAAGATTCTCAGAGAGCACCAGTTGTACGCAAAATTCAGTAAATGCGAGTTCTGGCTCGATCGCATTTCATACTTGGGTCATATCATCACCAGAGGAGGAGTAGAAGTGGATCCCCAGAAGATCGTGGCTATCGAGACGTGGCCAGTACCTAGCACAGTTGCAGAAGTTCGCAGTTTTCTTGGCTTGGCCGGCTACTACCGGCGATTTATTTCAGACTTTGCTCAAATTTTAGCGCCATTGACCCAGTTGACCTGCAAGGATGTGCAGTTCGTTTGGACAGCAGAATGTCAGGATTCTTTTGAAAAGTTGAAGCGAGGTTTGATGACGGCTCCCATTCTCATGCTTCCAGATGGGATTGGAGGATTCTCAGTATATTATGATGCTTCAGGCAGAGGTTTAGGATGTATTTTGATGCAGCATGGGAAGGTAATAGCTTATACGTCACGTCAACTTCGTGATCATGAGAGGAATTACCCAACCCATGACTTGGAGTTGGCAGCAGTAGTGTTTGTACTTAAGCTTTGGAGACATTATTTGTATGGATACCGGATGGAGATTTTTACCGACCACAAGAGCCTGAAGTATGTGTTTACTCAGAAGGATCTTAACATGCGTCAGAGGAGGTGGCTAGAGCAACTTGTGGATTATGACATCAACTTACAGTATCATCCTGGGAAGGCCAACGTCGTTGCAGATGCATTGAGCAGAAGAGTCGGAGTTTATTTTCTAACAGCGTAACCAGAGTTATTAGCAGATCTTCAGAAGATAGGTATAGAGGTTGTCCTTCCTACCAATGTGGCATTGATGGCTAGCATGCAAGTTCAGTCCACTATAGTCGAGAGGATCCGGATGGCACAGTCAACAGATTCCAAGCTTCAGCGACTCAAGGCAGAATATGTAGCAGGACGAAGACCAGAGTTACGTATCCATGAGGACGGTACACTTCGACATGGGAAGCGTCTTTGTGTATCCAGTGGAGATATTAAGCAGGAGATCATGGTAGAAGCTCACAGTTCTCAGTATTCGATTCATCTGGGTGGTATGAAGATGTATCGTGATATCCGTCAGCACTTTTGGTGGAATAACATGAAGAGGGAGATAGCCCAGTTTGTCTCTCGGTGTTTGGTTTGCCAACAAGTTAAGGCTGAGCATCAGAGACCGGCTGGACTTCTTCAGCCCTTGCCGATTCCAGAGTGAAAGTTGAAGCACATTACCATGGATTTTGTGACTGGATTAGCTAGATCTCCAGCTGGGAGAGATGCTATTTGGGTTATTATAGACAGGCTCACGAAAGTGGCTCACTTTCCCCCGTTCAGAGTTGGTCAGTCGATGGCTCAGCTAGCAGAAATGTACCCCAGGCAGATTGTCAGATTTCATGGTGTACCAGTCAGTATCATCTCGGATAGAGATTCCAGATTTACGTTGCACTTTTGGCGCAGCCTGCAAAAGAGTTTGGGAACTCACCTCCAGTTCAGCTCAGCTTATCATCCGCAGACAGATGGTCAGTCAGAGCGTACCATACGAACCTTGGAAGACATGTTGAGGTCTTGTACCCTCGACTTCGGTGGTTCGTGGGAGGATCACCTGCACCTGGTGGAGTTCTCGTACAACAACAGTTTCCAAGCCAGCATCCAGATGGCACCGTTCAAGGTACTGTATGGTAGGAAGTGCAGATCTCCTTTAGCTTGGGATGATATCGGCGAGAGACAAATGCTTGGTCCCGAGATGGTAACCCGGACTATTGAGGTAGTCAGACAAGTCAGAGATCATCTTCGAGTTGTACAAGATCGCCAGCGACATTGGGCCGATTTTTATCGGCGTCCCCTTGAACTTTCCGTCGGCGACCATGTATTTCTCAGGATCTTTCCTACCCATGGCGTCATTTGTTTCGGCGTACGGGAAAAGCTCAGTCCTAGGTATATCTGGCCATTCGATATTCTAGAGCGAGTAGGAGATGTGTACTATTGTCTCGCTCTTTCGTCGTCGTTGCGTGAGATGCTTGATGTCTTCCATGTATCCCAATTGTGACGGTATATCCCGGATCCGAGTCGTGTCCTTGATCATTCAGAATTGGTTGTTGGTACCAACCTTTCGTATGAGGAGAGACCCGTATCCATATTGGACCGAAGAGAGAAGATACTCAAGAACACGACTATTAGTTTAGTCCATGTTGCTTGGGGTCATCACTCTCTAGGTGAGTCAACGTGGGAGTGTGAAGATGATATCCGATCGCGATATCCTGACCTGTTTGACTCGTAAGGTATAATGTCCTTCTTATGCCTTACACCCCCAGCTTCCTTGCTTGCATGAATGATTGCTTAATTGATTGCCTAGTTATAACTTGCTTGTAATTAGTATAGTTTGTTCTTGCCTCTCTAGCCTCTTGATTAAATTCTGAGGACAGAATTCTTTTAAGGAGAGTAGAGTTGTAACGCCCGTAGTTCGTATTACGTATTTTGGTATACGTGTACATATTTTGACTCATATTGCATGTCTCATTATACGATTTATTTTGGCATTTCATTGCTTGGTTCGGTTCGGTTTGCTTGGTTCGGCTTGGTTTGGTTTTTTTGCATGTGGACCAACCCCACCTACCATCCACTCTCTTCTTTTATAAGCCACCAACCCTTTCTCTCTCCTCATTCACTTCATTTACTTCTTGTCCTTCTTCCATTAACTCTCTCCACCTACCAGGAGAGGCTTAGGCAAGTGCAACTTGCTTCATGGAGGAACTCGATTTTTGTTGTTCCATTTTCTTCCTCACGAGATTCTAAGACACTTTAGTACTTAGCATTTTAATTTCCATGGCTCATTTTACGTAGATCTAAGCTTGTTGTATTTTTGGATTTCTTGGATTTTGATCTATTAAACCTTGTTATTCTCCAGTTTTGATGGTTCCATGTTGTAGAGAATTTCTTTCTGCCCCATTTTGACCTATGGAAGTCCGGATTCTGACCTTAGATGAAGGATTATTGGAGCTTGGAAGCCATGGCTTCCATGGTTCTTCTTCTTGAAACAGTTGAAGAAGAAGAACAGTGCTTGACTGCATGGCTTTTTCATGCGGCAAGTCCCCTGCGGCCGCATAGACATTCCAGTCTTCATGCAGCCTTAGCCGCATGGCTTGAGTTGACTTCAGCCGCATGGCTCTGCTCGACTTTTAGTCGCATGAACCTATTTTTCCTTAGTCGCATGGCTTTGGTTCCCCCACTGCCGCATATGCCCGTTTCTTCCGAGCCGTATGAGCTTGTCCCCCCCACTGCCGCATATACCCGTTTCCTCCATTGTTGCATGGCTTAGCTTGACCTTGCCGCATGACCCTGTTCTCCTCGAGCCGCATGGCTCTTGGTAGTGCTGGCCGCATGAGCCCGTCCCTTCCAAACTGCATAAAATCATTCTTCCTGGCCGCATAAACCTAATCCCCCTGGCCGCATGAGCCGATCTCCCCTCAGCCGTATGGTGTTGGTTCCCCGAGCCGCATGAGCTTGTTCCCCAACTGTCGCATATGCCCATATCCCCCATTGCCGTATGAGACCCTCATCTATTGCCGTATGACCCTCAACCACCTTGCCGTATGAGCCTGTGTTCCCGGAGCCGTCTGAGCTTGTTCCCCGAGCCGCATGAGACCCCCTCCCTTGCCGCATGGCTCTCTCCATAGCCCTTGCATCCTTTTTTTTGTGTTGGGTTGTTATTTTATGCTCATATTTCATGATCCTCTGTGTAACTTGGGTCCCTTGATAGAATGCTTGTACAATGTAAATTCTGTACATGTTCTATGAACACGATAGTGACCCATCGTGGTGCTCTCTTGACAAGTAACATGACATGATAGTGGCCCGTCGTGGCGCACTCTTGATAAGTAATCTTGATATGATATACCTCGATATGTTGTTGCGACGGCTAGCATGACATGACAAGAATGAATGGCCTGGACACCGTGGACGATTGTGTTTGTACAAATGAACCAGTATTGTCTTGCATCATGTCTAGGACGGGGACCCCTGAATACCACGGTCAGGGGTACCTACTGAAATTGACTAAGGCTAATAACTAGAATAATCCAGTAGTCATGAAGAGATTTTCCAGCTACAGGCAATCCCGTTATCTGGGCGCACAAGTGGACTTGTAGCCTGCCGACGAGTAGCGCATATTTCCAGCACACTGTCATATGTTGCACCCTTCATGAACGGATATTAGACCTGGATAACCTGGATGGTCTGCAGGACTTGTGGCTGATGGAATATCTCATTGCATCTTGCTAGTAACTAGGCCTGTGATAACCCTAGTTAGTTAAAGTATCAAGCCGTACTCATTGCTTGGTCGTGATTGATTGGATGGAGTCTAACCCAGCCTAGTCTTGTCCTGATCCTGTACAAGATTGTAACATGACCTGATTGCTTGTGCTTTATTTTATCGATAAATGGTAGAAAACCAAGTTCCGTTCAGATGAAGGGTTACAACCCCGGTCCTTGTTTGGTTTAAGGGTTGTAACCGGGCTATCTGAATAGTCTCATGGTTATCGCATCGTATATCCTCATAAATTTTTTTATATCTCCAGTTTTTAATGTGTTATTATGTTTTATGCTAATTGCTGGTTTTAGTTCTTAAGTGAAGCCTCCTTGTGTCACTTGCTCTTTCTGGAATCTGACCCAGCTGGTTTTGCGTGGCCAGATACCGGAGCAGCTCCAGAGGATCTTCCTACCTTCCAGCGAGATGGTGACCACCAGGCGTAACCAAGGCAACGAGTGGGTTTTCCTTTTGTTCTTCCACTTTATTGTAAAAATATTCTTTTGAGGCATTTAGCCGGCGAGCACGTGTTAGCTCGATTGCACTTTACTTATTGTCTGCCTACGGGCTGTAACATGATTGACAAATCCTAGGGTTGATCATGTATGATTGAAACTCTTGCTAGTCTTTACATTTTGTACGACTAGCTTCATGATCATCCAAATATGTAATGTATGGGACGCCTTACTATTGTATATTTGATGCTCTACACATCTTGTAATTGTTATTCCTTGCATGAGATTGAGACAATAGGCTTGTTTATGACCATAAGAGACTGATGGCTTACAGTTAAACCCTCATGTATCTAGACAGTCGTGACCGTATAGCGAGGTGGATTCTATTTTAATATACGTAGCTGGCTATGTATGCCCTCGCTCTCCAGTATTCTGGTTCTGGGGCGTTATAATTATCGAAGGTCATGGATTTAAAATTTTCAAGTAAATCCTTGAAAGATTTGTAATTATCATGTTATCTCCGAAGGATCTAAATATGGATTAAACCATCTAGAAGAATGTGATAGGCTCATTGAGTTTATGGAGAAATCCCTGAACGGATTCATCAAAATGGTCACCTTCTGAAGAGAAGATCTCATGAAGAGATTAAGAGTGCCTTATGAAGAGAAAATCTCCTGAAAAGATTTTAAATATCTTTGTAGGCCTTAAAAATGAAAGTCACATTGAGTTGATCAGAACAAGTCCAAAAGTCACGCTGAGTTGATCAGGACAATATTTAAAAGTTACGCTGGGAGACAGCTCATCATTTGTCAGAGGGTCATTATGACTGACAGCACGACAGTCGAAGAATGTCTTCTCGTATGCCACGTATGCACAAAACTCGAGAGATCCCAGCCGACTATTGCGTGACTTTTGAAATCTTCTTCAGCAAGACTCAGCCTTCGTCAAGTTGGCGTACCAAAAGAGCTTCTTGTCATTTAATGCGACTGA
Source organism: Iris pallida (assembly GCA_029216955.1). NCBI lineage: Eukaryota > Viridiplantae > Streptophyta > Magnoliopsida > Asparagales > Iridaceae > Iris > Iris pallida. The sequence goes on from JANAVB010033820.1 coordinate 4,074,983, forward strand.
CAAAAGCAATCACTGTCAGAGATTTTGTGTTAGTCGAGGCACATCAAATCAAGACAGCTGGCAGTCCTGTCTCAATCGTGCGTGGATTTTGAGCCTTCTAACTCAAGTCTGCGTATATTGTGAACTTATATGTTCCTTCCCAAAGTCCGCGTATATTTTGAGCTTTCTGTCTCAAGTTTGCGTGGATTCTGAAGTTTTTTGCTCCACATCTGCGTGGATTTTGAAGCTTTCTGCCCCAAGTCTGCGTGGATTGTGAAGCTTTTTTGCCCCAAGCCTGCGTAGATTCTAAAGCTTCTTGCCCCAAGTTTGCGTGGATTTTGAAGCTTTCTGCCCCGAGTCTGCGTGAATTTTGTCTTCAACAAGTCTGCGTGGATTTCATCAAATTGGAGTACGTGGCAGCCATGCCACTGATCTCTCGCCTGCGTGTCCTGTAACTTGCACACGACTCATGCATGATTGCCATGTGTCCAACAGTTACAGGCCACGTCCAGTAACTGCTCACAACCTTGCGTATGTTAAATCCTGCGTGATTTTCAACTAGGCACAGGTTGTGAAGACAGTTATCCTTTCAGTTATTATTTTTGACTCTATAAATAGAGTTCTTTTTCTCATTCATTGTACAGATACATAGTTATCTAACTTACTGTCAAAATTTTGAGAGCTTTTCTTCTTCGCATAGTCCAAGGGATAAAGCGATCGAATTTCTACAGTTGTAATTTTCCCAGATACACAATAAATAAAGTGAATTTATTTATGGAAAATAAATTGGCGACTCTGCTGGGGAAAACCATCTCCTCTTCTGAGATGGCAACAACTCAACGCGACACTTCGTCAATCGGCTCGACGAAGAAGGTGATGATGATCCAATTCGATCAATTCGCCTATGAAGAAATGCAGCGGGCTAAGAGTGGCAAGCCCACTTCAGCCTCCATCATCACTGCCAAGTCGAAGGGATACTCTGTCTATGTCCCTAAGAATCAGTTGGCAGCCAATGGTGAAGTCTCTGCCACAGTGTCTACTCCTAACACTGGCAAGAACTCTACTGTAAGCACGCACACTCTTGTGCGCTCGAAGATGACAGCAATCAAAGGTCACGCTGACAGTACTGGCTCCTTAGCCAAATCTGTTCCAGCGTGCAAATTCAATTCTAAAAGTCACGCTGACAGTATTGGCTCCTTAGCCAAATCTGTTCCAGCGTGCAATCTCACATTCAAAAATCATGCTGACAGCACTGGCTCCTTAGCCAAATCTGTTCCAGCGTGTATTTCCAAATTCAAAAATTATGCTGACAGCACTGGCTCCTTAGCCAAATGTGTTCCAGCGTGTATTTCCAAAATCAAAAATCACGCTGACAGTACTGGCTCCTTAGCCAAATCTGTTCCAGCGTGTATTTCTGAAATCAAAAGTCACGCTGACAGTACTGGTTCTTTAACCAAGTCTGTTTCACCGTGTATTTCATCTAAGAAGAATAACTCTTTAGCTATCTCTTCTTCTGTGCCAAGTTCTACTAGAACTGGGGGTGGTCTTCCACACAAAGTCCCTTCGAAAAGAGAGAACTCTTTAGTTGTTTCTTCTGTTCCTGTAGTTTTTACTTCAGGAACAGCTTTGACTGACAATTTTGTTAGTCAAAGAAAAGGAGATAGTCTTTTGACTACTCTTCCTTCTGGACATTCTATGTCTCAAAAATTGAATAAGTCTAAGAAGAAACATTCTTTAATGTCTTCTTCTATGACTTCTTCGAATTGGGCACAGAATTTGTCTAGAAAAGGTCTGTTACCAACTCCGAATCAAGGGGGTGGTTCAACTCTTCCTTCTCTGCAAATATCTAGATCAATGGAAGGAAAACTCCAAGTTTCCAAAACCAATGTGTTACCTCCAACTGATCTAAGAGCAAAACTTAATCAAATCCGTTTGGGAAGTACTTCTGGTGTTATGAAACCGCATCAATCGGAAATGAAGATAAAAGATCCGGATGCAGAGTATGCTAGAAATTATGTGGCTCATATTAATCACTCCCTATATAATCAAGAGCCATCAATACCCAAGAACCGGAAATATACTCCTAAAAATATACAAGGAGTGTTCTCTGATCTACCTCAATCTTCACAGATAGATCTACGGGAACACCTTCAACAGAAGAGAAGGAATAATTCTATGACAATGGATCATGTTGAATGTGACTTCCAGCCAAGAGTCATAATTCAATGCAGATGTCAATCAATGGTTCAGGACTATGTTGATCATGAATGTGATTTCCAGCCGAGAGTCACAATGCAATGCAGATGTCAAACAAAACGACAATCTGTCTTCAATCGGATTCAGTGTGAACCTATGCCTGATGAAGATGAGCCTTTGTTTGCTTCAGTCAACATGACCTCTCGGAATACTGGGGGTAGAGATGATAGTCCAGATGGAGTATATAGAGGCACAAGAGCAAGAGTCTTGGCCTCTAGTCAGAGAACTTTGATTTCTGAAGATGATTCTGAGTTCCTTGGAGAATCTAACTTCCCACCTCTTCCTACTGGGGTAGTTCTCCTATAATTAACTTTGATGCACAAAGCAATGATTCAGAACAAACAACATCCACCAGTTCATCAATAATCCCTCGTACAGTTACGACTTATATGGTTGATGGGAATACTGATGAACCTTCTTCTTCCTTGACTCCTCAAGAACAAAGGATTGCTTCTTTGGAACAGCAAATGAAGTCTATGGCTGATACTATGAAGTCGATGTATAAACTCATGGCAACTCAGATGCAAAATCGACAGACTGTACCAGATGCCATACCAATTGACACTGGTATGAGTCCAGTACAAGTTCCTCCAACAGTACAATCCAACACTCCTAGACCAGCTCAACCAAATCCTAGTCTCTCTGGAGCTGGGGGTAGTGCTTATAATGATGTTCCTCCTCCTAACTATTCTCTACAAGTTACAACTCCACAATCTTCCGGAGTTGTTAATGAAGAATTGAGGAATCTCAAAACTCAATTCGAGGCATTCAAACAGAAGGATGGTTTACAAAGATTAGGCATCAAGCAACCTTATCCGATAGAATGGAAGCAAGTATCGTATCCTCCTAAATACAAGCCTCCTACTATCTCATTCTATGATGGAACCACTTCTCCAAGTCAGTTTATTAATCACTTTGAAGTGATGACTGATCAATTGCAGCCAAGTGACGCCCTCCTTACTCGGGTGTTTGTTGGATGTCTCAAGGGAACGGCTTATGAATGGTATAGAAGTCTCCCAGATGGGTGCATTACCTCATTTGTCGGTTTCAAACAGATATTTCTTGAACGGTTCTATGAAGGGCTCAATGACATGACTATGTCTGCTCTTATTAGAATCAAGCAGAAAAATAATGAAACTACAGAGGATTTTATTGAACGTTTTCGAAGAGAAGCTCTGAAGATGCCTCTTGGAACTCCCGATGCTGTCACCATCGATACATGCAAATCAAACTTGTTGCCAATCATCAGCATGTGGACAGGATCCACCCAATTTTAAGATTGGCCTTCTTTCATAGTTAGTGCCAAGGCCGCAGAAATTAGTGTTGAAACCTTCAAAGGTTTAGGAGTGCAGATGACTCCCAAAGAAGCAGGTCAAAGTACTAACAATAATGCTAAATCCAATGCTCACAAAGGAAAAGAAACTCTTGAAGTTAATCTTCAGAGCAAAGATGCATCAACTGTTCAAACTTCTCCTACTTCTACAACCCAACAAACAAGAGCACCTCGCCCCAAGGAAGAATACTCTTTCGATGATGATGATGTCCTTGGTATCTTTGAATGTCTGCTGAAAGGTAATAAAATACAATTACCTGAAATCAAGAAACCTGATGAAGCTGGTAAGACAGATCATCCCAAATACTGTCCATACCACCGAATATTGGGTCACACAATTCGTACATGTTATGTACTGAAAGGAAAGATCCAAGAAATGATTAAATCTGGAGCTATTTTTCTTACTCCGAAAGAGAAGACCGTCACCTCCAACGTCGTCTCTATACAATTCGGAGATTTCCCTGCAACTCTATTAGTTAGCCTTTACAATAGAGGTTAGCCTTTACAATAGAGGTGCACTTTGCATAAAAACCCTTAGAAATAATCTTTTGGTGTATAAGAAAAGAGAATCTTCTTTAGATATTTAGTTTTTTTTAGTTGCACATATTTCAGTGAAACCCCAATTACTAGGTTTACGTTCGCCAAATTGAGATAAAACTTGCGCCAACGGAACCGTGTCATTTTTCTGGTCCTGTATGCCAAGTTTGGTCCAATTCTGAGACAGTTGAATCAGACGTCGTTTTGCGGGCCCTACGGTCCCACTCAACGGGCGATTTTGTGCACGGTCCGCCGAAATCCAACTCTGGACATACGGTCGGGTTTGTATCAAAAAACTGGATCCGTAGACATGTAGTTTGGCGACCTTAGAGACTGTTGACTCTGGCACGCTTTTCGGTGCAAAGCGGGTCCAACGACGGACATCGTTTTTGTCCGAAATTACCGATTTGCCCCTTTGTCCAGAATTGGACTTAAGGACAGACAATCCTAGCTAAATTGACTATTCTGAGATCACTGGTATTGTCTATTTCAGCATCGGGGACTGTTGTACGGGTTTTGACTATTGTTGCATATTGAGTGATTTGGATCATCGGTTTCACCAGCACAGGACCACAGGCGAGTACAGTTTATCGTTTGCATTTCGATATTGATCTTTACTATATTTCATTGATTGGTCATTAGCTATGTGATATTTTTATACTCTATTATAAATTATTGAGTCGGGAATGAGAAGTACCAAGGATGTGTGATCCGACCATAGACAGTGTTTATTTTCTGCAGTAGACATCGTAGACAGTGCTTACTTTTCTGCAGTAGACATCGTAGATAGTGCTTACTTTTCTGCAGTAGACATCGTAGACAGTGCTTACTTTTCTGCAGTAGACATCGTAGACAGTGCTTACTTTTCTGCAGTAGACCTCGTAGACAGTGCTTATTTTTCTGCAAGTAGACATTGTAGACAGTGCTTATTTTCTGTAAGTAGACATTGTAGACCGTGCGGTGTAGTGGCCCAGACTGATCACATATCAAAGGTACTTCTAACGGTGGAAAGTATATTGGTCTATTTATTACTATTGATTTTCTCACGGCTTTACTGTCATTTTCAAAACTCATGATTAATGCCTAACCTTTGTTTTATAGTCATTCTCTTTATTTGAAATTGCATTCAGTGAATTGTGCTCGTTCCATTCCTGACTGGAAACCAACATTTTCAGGTTAGTCGTGGATTCACTTAGCTTGGGGAGTGACGGGAATACTTGCAGACAAAAGCCTAGAGACTAGCTAGATAATTGAGTTGTAGCCATTCTTTTATTTGTACAAGTTTATATTCTTCTACAAATGAAAAAGCTTGTAATCATTGTAAGTTAAATTAGTTTCTTTGAATGAGCATTGGATTTTTGTGATTTTGATCCTCATGGTCATGACAGCGTTCTACCGCCGACACTGCGGCGTAGGCTGGCTTGGACACGTCTCGTATCCGTTTAAAAAAAAAAGGTGCGGGTCGTGACAACCTCCAACGTCGTCTCTATGCAATTCAGAGATTTTCCTCCTCAACTCCTTGAAAGTGGGATCGTTCCTATTCCCAAGGCAACTCTTGAAATAGTGAATATTCCTCCTCCGTAATCTGAAGGATTAGTGCTAATCACTTTGGAAACAGGAGAAATCATGTGGATTCATCCTGATCTAGTGGCAGATTTTGAATCGCCTTCTCCTCAAAAGACTACTTCTCGAAAGTCTAAGAAGGCTGGAAAGATTAAGTCATGTCATATGACTTCTCTTGGATCTATCTCTGACACAGAGCCAAAAGAGAAGGAAGAAGCACTTGCTGGTGCTACTCGAACAGGGAAACCTTATCTAAAGGATTATTCTAAGAATCCTGAGGATACTCCTGATATCCCTCCTGTTGATAAAGACGCTCCTAATGTTCCTCCTGAAGAAGAATCATCCACTGTACCTGTTCCTTCAACTACCCCAGTTGAACCTGCTCCTTCCAAGCCTACGGCTCTTGAGAAAGGCAAAAACAGGCTCGGTTTGATAAACCAATCAAGAAGTCCTCTCCTCTTGGGCTTCAGAAGCCTTATAATTTCGACATTCTAGCTCAACTTGCTAATACTCCAGCTAGAATGTCCCTCTTTGAACTTTTACGTCTTTCTAAAGAGACTTGGGAGACGTTAAGTGAAGCACTTCTACAAGCTGACTCTTGTCTTACACAATTGAAGAAGCCAGATACAGAACCTGTCACTTGCTTACATTGCAACAGTGTATTGGAGATTATCCCAAATATCACCTTTACACAAGATGACATGCTATTGGAGGATAATCGACATGATCGGCCTCTCTATTATACCGGTTATATCGACACAATGAAGATAGATCGTATCCTCATTGATCCAGGGTCTGCTATAAGCATAATGCCAAAGAGCCTGTTGGATGAATTAAAAATCCCTTTTCACAAGCTTTCCAAGACGGTTACTACTATCTTGGGATTCAATCAAAGCAGGAGCGAGCCTTTGGAAAAGATTCATCTGAAGCTTCAAATAGGTGATTTCAGATCCAAAGTCACTTTCTATGTGATCGAGATCGTGGAATCCTACAATCTTCTTCTTGGGAGGCCCTTTCTTCATGAAAATAATGTGGTGCCTTCTACTCTTCATCAGTGTTTTAAATACATTGATAGCCATGGAAGAGTACAAAAAGAAGTGGCTGACATAAACCCTTTCCATGGGGTTGAAGCTTATTTCAATGATTCTCGAATGTACAAAGAAGAGTATACAAGGGTGATACAAGCTATGGAGAAAGAGGATTCACAAAGTGAGACTTTAATAATTCCTGTTAAAGGTCGAACTACTCAGCAACAATCTCCCAAACCCTCTGGAGAAAGTTCTTTCATCATTCCGGTGAGTGGACGAATTTCTCTATTACCTCAGTCGTCTACTCAAGATACACTGATCATTCCTGTCAGTGGGCGTACTGCAGTTCCTGTATCTCCACATGTGAAACAGGATACTCTGCTAATTCCAGTTGGAGAGCGGATTACTCTTCCATCTCAAGCTTCAAGGGAGCTCACCTCTTCTGAGCCATTTGTTATCGATCTTAATCGAAACAACGCTTCTTCTCGTTCATCTTCTCCCCCTTTAGTCATTGACTTGGCTAAGATCTCTAAGGCTCAGCCTTCTTCCAATGTAAATATTGCTACTTTTACATTTAATGAAAAGTCTCCATCTTTGCAGTATGTTGATGTGTGTAATTACGTTCATAGTTATTTACATTTGTTAGATGACTTGAGCACAATAACCATAGGAGTTGTACAGACTGCTCATACAGATGTATCCCTAGAACCTATACAATCTTCATACTTTCTAGTTCCCAGCAGAAAGCCAGGAGACATTCCAATATTCTTCTACAAAGGGTCCCAAAGTCCTTCTGATTTAGAAGATGATGACAAGAATGATGATACTGGAAGATTACTACGTCGTTATAGTCAGCAATCTAAAGACATCATTAAAAATATGGGCTATGACTTCAGAACTGGCCTCAACAGTGGAAAAGGAAGAAAAATGCCTGTCCGGATTCCTCCTCTGAAATATGGAAGAACAAAATGCGGATTGGGCTATATTGCTCCTACTCCTTTTATCAATATTGTTCATGAAGATCCTGAATCTGACGAAGATAAGAGATCTGATTCTTCTAGTACTACCTCTTGGGATTTCGATACAAGTATCGGTGATTTCTACTGCAACATTCTGTCTTCCAACATGGTCTCTATTGACGGTTCTGAGGAAGATGATGAAGACGAAGAAGAGTTTGAAATCTCACCTGAATCAGAACAATGGACCCAAAGATTAGTCAATCAATGGGAGTTCCGATTTGAGCAAAAAGAGCATCCGACTGAAGACAAACTTGTTCAAATAGATGTTGGTGAAGAGGGATCCCCTAAGCTAATATTTATTAGTGAAAGTCTCTCAAATAATGAAGCGTCATATTCATCAAACGGTTCATCCGTTCATTTATTACATTCATCCGACGGTTCATCCGTTCATTTATTACCACCCGACGGTTCACCTGTTCATTATCACCTGACGGTTCATCCGTTCATTCATCGTCATCCGATCATTTCGATATTTGTTATCCCCAGCGGAAATAGATATTCTATATTGTATTATTTTTTTAGCAAAATTGATATTTAGAAAATCATGTCCATATTACCTCTGAATTTTCTATCTCAGTATCATATTTTTGAAAATGATATCCAGTCTTTTGATTCTCGAGTCCAAAGATCATAAAAAATTGAGTTCAAAGATATTTTTATGTCTGAATTCTATTTTTTCTAATCAGTATTAAACTAAGATTATCTCTGGTTTAATATCATTTGATAGAATTACAAAGTTCATTTGCATATTCTATTCTATTGACATGTGTCATGTATTATTTACCTCTGAACACATTTTCTATGAATACACCATTATCACAATAAAGTCAAAAATTAGATCAAAAGTTTTCATTTGCTTTCATTTCATAATCAAAACATGGAATACAAGTGAAAGTGAAAAAAAAAAAGAGGGATTCACTTATTCGGAGTTATCAGCTCCCTGATACGATCTAGAACAGCATTCAGTTTCTCTTCATGAGTTTTTCGAACTCTTTCCGCTGCTTCAATTGTAACATTCTTTTCATCAAAAATAATGATAGCAGACTGGCGACGGTTGACTTCTTCAATTTGTTCCGCCTGCATCTGTTCTCGTTCCTTCTGAAGAATTTCACAGCGTTCAGCTTCAGAGATATAAGCAGCAGCAACCCCAGCTTGTTCTGTTTTCATGACAGCAATGCGCTCTTGAAGTCGAGCTAATTCCTCTTTCAATTTCTTCAGCTCTTCAGTCTTGGACGCTTTATCCTTCTCCAGAAGCTCTACTCTTTGACGAGTAGCTAATATTTCTTCGCCCTTTTCAACTAATTTCTCAATAGAAGAGGCAAGAAATGCTTCAAGAGCTGCTTGTTGGGACTGTGCTTCATGCTCTAGTTGATTAATTTCAGTTGCAGTTAAAGATTGAAGATCTTCCTTCTTAGTCTTCCAGTATTTTCGGATAGTTACTTCCAATTCATCCAAGAGATGTTCGAAGAATATGCACTGAGATTCACAACCAGCATGTCGCAGTGCCATGAGCGGGAACTTGACCATAGTTCGAAGATCAGAAAAGGGCATAGCTTCATCCTTCAAGAAACGTCTGGAATATGTATCTAAATATGAGTAAATGATCTCCGGATACATTCCCAGGGTTCTTGCTAGCCCAGCCTCAAATCCAGGAGTCGCTGTCATCATGGAAGAAGAAGTTGAATATTCTCTATCCTCGGAACAGAAGTATGTGCGACCGGAGAAGTTAAGTGTGAACTCCCTTCATCAGCATCAGCCTGGACAAGCGGAGCATGAGTCGAACTCATTGCTGCAGCAGTTCCTACAGTTAAAGAAAAATATAATCAGCATTTAAAGAAAAAAAAAGAAACAGCGGAAACAGAATTTAAAATAAAGTTCTACCTGGCTGAGGTTCATATTCGGTATGTGGAGGGAGTTTTGCTTCTTCTCGCAGCTGGTCCATGATTGTATCCGATACCTGCTTTATATGGCTGCTTCCAGCTCCAGAATTACTGGGTGCTAGAGTGTTGTTCGGTGATTGAGCGGGTTCAGGGCTAAGTTCCATTCTGTTCCCCTTGACTTTGTCTTCATCATAAGGAGTAGAGGTGCCAGCATGCCAGTCTTCTCCTCCTTCAGCTTCTTCTTCTTCTTCATCTTCAGGACGAGCTTCTGATTCAGAGTCAATGATATTCACATCTTCATGAGTCTCAGGGACAACGACGATAGCAAGCTCAGTGTTGACTGCCGCCGGTTCAGTCCTCTCTGGAATATTGGTTCGAAGAATGATATCTTGACAAACATTCTTCAACAGATCATCAGCAGCTGATAGCTCAGACGCCGGCACGTCTTCATCGCCTCTGGCCAAAGAAATATTTTCTTCAGCTTGAGTTTCAGGAATTTCTGACTGTTTGGTAACTTCTTCCGGAGCTGTTTCTTCTTCCGAGTAATCAATTTGGTCATCCAGTGCTTGAATGACGCCCCTTGTCCCATGCTCAAATGGGATCATCCTCGTCTCCGAGGGTTCAATAGCTACTCCATTTGTTGTTGGAGCAGTTGTTTTCGGAGCTTGAACAGACTCTACTTCAGTTTGTTCAGTTGAAGCTGTCGGAAGGTGAATATCATCAGACTCGGTCTTCTCAGTAGAAGCTGCTTCGTTGATTTCTGGCAAAACTCCTCCACTCATGATCGTTTCTAGGAGTTTTTTGCCCTTAATTTTGCTGATAGACTTCTTGACATATTTGCCTCTCGACCTCCTTATCAAAGGAGCGTCGTCTTTATCAGTCTCTTCGTCTTTATCAGCGGCATCGTCCTCATCAACTGAGATACCGCCTAAAGATGACGTAGCAGTCACTGAGACTCCATTCTTCTTTTTCCTAGATGTTGGAGACCTAGTACTCCTCTTGGAGACGGTCTCAGATTCATCGCTTCTCTTCCTCTTAGAAAGAGATACGAATATAGGGGGGAGAACTTCATCAGGAAAATTTCCCTCCTGAAATAATTCATACAGAGGTTCAACCTCCGTTGTCTTATCTTCGGGTTCCGAAGGAAAATATTGAATAACAGTCCTCTTCTTTGACCTCTTCGATTCATCCTCCGTAACAAAGGTCTTCAGATTGAAACTCGGCCTAAAAGTGCTCGACGACACATAAAAGCGAGCATATGTATAAAGCATCTTTGGCCCCGAGCTAGATAAAGGATTAGGCATAGAGAATACAACTTTTGTATCCCTAGCCGCAAAATATCTCCAAGCTCGAGCTCCGTCGACAAGCCCTCCACGAGCAGATAAGCAAGAGGTGGTGTTCCCAACGTGAAGTTGATCATAACCGAATTGCCTGGCAAATCGGCTTGGTAAATATGGCTCCAGATACGCCGTTTCTTCATGACGATACACTAGATGGGAAGGCCGTATCCTCTGCAACCACTGAAAGGCTACATCGTCTAACCTGTTCCCCATATCTCCGTCCATCATATTTAAGGGCATGCTCTCATAGCCCTGTGGTGGAGGGACACATTGGATAGACCAATGTGATGCCCGATTCAAGACATTTCTGCATTCTGGGAGGGTGTGAACCTTCCAGAACGTCTCTCCAGAGTACCTCTCCAGAAAAAGACTGCTACTTCCTCCTGCCCCTGGAGGTATCAGACCATCATGATGAAGGAGAAGCCAACCATAAAGATACGTGAAGGACATCTCTATCCTTGGGAATTCTTCAGTCATCATCCTCTGAGCAGACAGCATGTTAGTGACAAAATTCCGGAGACCTGTATTCAGCCTACAGGTCATTGCCGATAATAAGTCTAGCTTGTAACCATACACAAGGCGCACCGCTGCAAAGATAACGCCTCTGTGTATCCTGTCCAAGGAACTGGAGCTAGGAACGATGAATCTTCTCAACCACAGAGATAGGAATCCAGCCAGATGACCGTTCCTTGACAGACTCTTTCCACTCTGTCTAACATAAGAGCTGAAAGTGGTTCCAGCTTTGAACTCGTACCAGTCTTCAGTAATAGTGAAATCCTTGCAATCATATTTCTCCAGCAGATAAATAATTTCACCTTCAGAGAGAGGTTTGAAATTGCTGATCTGGTACCATCTCTTCTCGCTTATTTTCTTATCATCCTTTTCACGGTTCATGAAAAGGTAGGACATCCACTTCTGAATGTGGTTGCCAGCTTCATCCTTGGAACCCTTGTAATATAGAGTACATGTGCCAAAATGGCACATCATCTCTTCAAATAGACGGACCATCTCTGGGTTCTTCTCTGACAGAAAGTTCAGCTCTTCTGTCGTAGGAACATATTCCTCATACGGCAGCGAGCCTGAAGGCAGGTGTGAGATGTATTCCATCTTATGAAGGGCGAAGCCCATCTATCCTTTCGGAGTCATAAAGGTCCCCATCCTGTGGTTGTATCTCTCAACCAAAGCCAGGAATAGGAAGGGGTTGGGCTTGAAGCCGTAGGATGAATTGACGACGGCATCGTAAAGATTAATCTTCTTCAACTCAGTCGCAAAATTTTCCAAAGCCCAGTGGACCAGAGTCCTCCATCTCACATTCTCCTGATTCATTAGGCCGTTCATCCTCGGCGTCGAATCGGTGGGATAGAATGCATTCTTGTTTGACATGAATTCGTTTATGAAAATGGGCATCCTGAACGGCATCAATATGGATGACTCTTCAGGTGGTATGCATCCAGGCTTCAAACCCCGAAACAATGATACATGATCCTCCGGGGCACTGAAAAATCCCTCTTTCCTGTAAATAATACGGCTTGCCTTCGCCTGCTGATATTCTGTCAAATACCAGGACATCTTTCTTGGATAGCTGGCATGCATAAGTCTCATGATTGATAAGCCTCTGGAAACCTTTGGCCAGTACATGGGTTGTTTCACATCCCCTTCGAAGTAAAAGCACACCTTCTCTCTGATGCCCTTCGGCTGAGATTTTTGTGCTATGGCATCTCCGAACAAGAATGCTGGTTTCTTGTGGGATACCATATCCAGACTCTGAAAGGGTTGTCCATTCATTAAGCAGAGTAAAGTGGTATGATCTTGATTGGCCAACAATGATAATCTTGCTTCAGGAAGATCAAATTGAGGGAATTGTACATGAGATAGATCATGCTTAAATGAGAAACTCAAACACCCTTCATATTCTGCTTCTTCGCTTTGGATGTTCACTACAGAAAATGACAGAAGACAAAGTCAGATATATCTATGTCTATGCGTGTATTACAGTATTTGAAAGAAATTTCAAAAGTCACGCAGACTCTATATGGATATACTACCATGACATGCTGAGTGATTTATTCACGCGGATGATTAATTCACGTAAAGTCCAGACAGATTAAGATGAAAGTCACGCATCATTGCCAGAATCACATTTAAGTGAAAATGACAAAAATACGCTGACAGATCAAGACTAATCTATCCAGAAGATGACTCTCAGAAGTCTGCGTGAATAATTCAATATTGACATCTCTGTCAACATGTGAAAAATCATGCAGCATCATCATGAAAGCTGCGTGACTATTTCAACATGGACATTTCTGCCAACGTAAAAAGTTACGCAGAATCATGAGAGTCATGCTCCTTTGCGTGGAACACAGAGCTTCGTAAACACGAAGATGTGAAGTATGGCCGACCCTAAAGAGGGGGGCATACTTTATTAATATCCTTTGCCCTAAGAAGGGGGGATATATTTCTGAAGTTTATTATCTTAAGATCCTAAAAAATTCTATGTGGAGTTCATCTTCATCAAACTCGTCTTCAAACAGTTCATGTTCTTCCATCACTTACGATGCATAGGAGCTTGCGGGACTTCCTGTCGAGGAAGTCTGTCAGTAGTGGCACGCGAAGAAGTTGCAGGGGCTTTTCCCTTGGCCTGAGCATCAGCTTTCTTGGGAGCCATTTCGGCTGAGAAAGGAGAAGAAGAAGTCGGGGAAGAAGAAGTTCGTCGGGGAAGATGAAGTTCTCTTCTGTGGGTTCTCTCTTTCAAATGCAAGTAAAGAAGGAAAGAAGTAATCTATGGTTTATTTATAGGCTCATGAAGAATTCCAAACGGCCCATCATGATTTGCCTCGATTTAGGAGCTTGATACGGGATCCTAACTGCACAGAATCCCAACAGTCCAATCATTTAGGGATAAATATCTCTTTAAAGTCATCTCAGCATGACTAAATTCATTTTAAACATCTCGATTTCAAAGTATTTCGAAATTTTGAAGTCTTTTTCAACTTTCAAAAACTTTGAAGGGGGTTTTATAGGCCTTAAAAATAAAAGTCACACTGAGTTGATCAGAACAAGTCCAAAAGTCACGCTGAGTTGATCAGGACAATATTTAAAAGTTACGCTGGGAGACAGCTCATCATTTGTCAGAGGGTCATTATGACTGACAGCACGACAGTCGAAGAATGTCTTCTCGTATGCCACGTATGCACAGAACTCGAGAGATCCCAGCCGACTATTGCGTAACTTTTGAAATCTTCTTCAGCAAGACTCAGCCTTCGTCAAGTTGGCTTACCAAAAGAGCTTCTTGTCATTTAATGCGACTGACAAAAGCAATCACTGTCAGAGATTTTGTGTTAGTCGAGGCACGTCAAATCAAGACAGCTGGCAGTCCTGCCTCAATCGTGCGTGGATTTTGAGCCTTCTGACTCAAGTCTGCGTATATTGTGAACTTATATGTTCCTTCCCAAAGTCCGCGTATATTTTGAGCTTTCTGTCTCAAGTTTGCGTGGATTCTGAAGTTTCTTGCTCCACATCTGCGTGGATTTTGAAGCTTTCTGCCCCAAGTCTGCGTGGATTGTGAAGCTTTTTTGCTCCAAGCCTGCGTGGATTCTGAAGCTTCTTGCCCCAAGTTTGCGTGGATTTTGAAGCTTTCTGCCCCGAGTCTGCGTGGATTTTGTCTTCAACAAGTCTGCGTGGATTTCATCAAATTGGAGTACGTGGCAGCCATGCCACTAATCTCTCACCTGCGTGTCCTGTAACTTGCACACGACTCATGTATGATTGCCATGTGTCCAACAGTTACAAGCCACGTCCAGTAACTGCTCACAACCTTGCGTATGTTAAATCCTGCATGATTTTCAACTAGGCACAGGTTGTGAAGACAGTTATCCTTTCAGTTATTATTTTTGACTCTATAAATAGAGTTCTTTTTCTCATTCATTGTACAGATACATAGTTATCTAACTTACTGTCAAAATTTTGAGAGCTTTTCTTCTTCGCATAGTCCAAGGGATAAAGCGATCGTCTTCTAGATCGGATTCCTACAGTTGTAATTTTTCCAGATACACAATAAATAAAGTGAATTTATTTATGGAAAACAATCTTTCGAAGCGATTGGAATCTCCAGTAGAGAGTGAAATCCCAGTAGAGATTGGAATCTCCCGAAGAGATTGGAATCTCCCGAAGAGATCGGAATCTCCTGAAGAGAGGAATCTCTAGAAGAGATAAAGATAAATATTCAAAAGAGATCTCATGTAATCTCATGAAAAGATGAATCTCTAGAAGAGATCTACTATAAATCTCTTGAAGAGATAAATCTCCTGCAGAGATTTAATATGACTGATATACCTATAATGGTCAGATCAATAGGATCTTTTACAACCAAAAGAACATGTTCTGGGTCCTGAAGTACCATGCTTAAAGAATATAAAAAAATTTATTGTCATTTACTCAGCACAATATTTTAGAATAATATTAGGCACATAAATTATTCTTGATGAATGTTCTGATCTAATGAGATATGCAGATGAATGATATTTATCTGATATTCCATTAAGCAAATACCACAAACAAGGTATGTTTTTATAAATAACGTTGTAGGTAGAGAGAATAAATCAAATCACTGCGGCAATTTTACCAAAGCGAACATGGAATGTGCATGACTATATTTTCAACAGTTTGACATATCAGGGGGAGTTGCGAGCTTTCAAGAATCAAATAAAGCCTGCAACCTCTTCATAAGGTTACGAGTATAAATGTATAGGCAAATAAAGTGTTGGGGTGATATGTAATATTTAAATTGTATTGGGGGTTGATTTTTTATTTTGAATTGATGTAAGAACAATAATGTAATATTTTTGAGGAGGAGCATCCTGTAGATGCAAGCATCATGAAGATGCTAATGGAGACATCTTGAAGCATGTCTTTGCGCATTGTACTCTTTTCCTTCATTGAGATTTTTTTCCACTGAGTTTTTCCTTCGAAAGATTTTTAACGAGGCAGTGTAAGTCGCACCCACTTAGATTCCTGAAGACTTATATTCCTGAAGAATATTATTGTACTCTTTTCTTTTCTATAGATTTGTTCCAAAGGGTTTTTCCTAGAAAAGTTTTTAATGAGACAATAATTAAAGTGGGCATCCAAGGGGGAGTGTTGTGATTTAGATAAATCCAAATATGGATGCCCTTATCCATACCCACAACAACCTCTATATTTTATTCCCTCTATATATGTTATCAATAAAAAAAGCTACGTACAAGTTTTCTGGCTACCAATTCCTTCACCTTCTTTCTTATTTTCACAACAGACATAATGTTTCCTGAGGAAAAAAAATCACACCCTCTATCCTACGGGACGTCATGTAAGTTGGCACCCACATCCTCTCTCTCCTGTGGGCAGGGCCGATCCTAAATTCATGGGGGTTCAGGACAAATCTTCAAAATAAGACCTCCATACATAATATAAAAATTATTTTTAAAAAAATTATAGCCAAGGATTGAAATTTGGATCCTTAATATACAAGTCTAAAGTACTAACCACTACACCACAATAACCTCATATCTTAAAGGTTCGTGGTACATACTAGTTCTATTTGAGAAACAAAATTATTAACATATAAACTAAATTTGGGGGCCTCTCATGATCCGTGGGTCCTGGACGGTTGTCCTGGCCGTTCTGGACGATTGCCCTGGCCGTCCTGGGCCAGGGACATGGCCGGTCCTGTCTATGGGACGCGATTGAAGTTGGCACTGGTCACATACTCCTTTGAGACGCCAACTCCAGTGGCACGTGACTCTGTTATGCTTTCATACGCCATCTGTAATATATATCAGCCGACTTGTTTCAACCAAAAATAGTTCGTTATTTACAATTGACACATTTTAGTATAGTTGTTACAATTCAGGTTCGTTAAATGATTACAAACTGACTATGTGGTTATAATTTATTTTAAATAATTATGATTATTTTGTTTTAATTTGAGGGATAAAAGTTAAGATATAATTATACAAAATATTTAATTAAATAATTAAATAGATGGAGTGAGAAATTTTGAATATAAAAACTTGTAAAAAGGACTGATCCGAAAGATGAAGGTTACCGTACAAAATTTTTCCAAGACCCAAAAAAAATATAGAGAAAATTTGAGAGGCACCCCACTTTTGTTACGCTTATTTAAGGTGCACCCCACATGTTTACATGAATGTATGACACCCCCCACTTTCAACGTTTTTCGTCCAAGACTAACTGTTGACCGCTTTAACCAATTTTTTGGACGAAAATACCCCCATATCTATTGTCCTCTTCCCCGCGTCAACTGTCCGTCTCCCCCACCGTGCTCGGCCCCCCTCCACGGCGTCGCCGCACCCCCCCCCCCCCCCCCCCGACCTCGCCGCACCCCCCTCTCCCCGACCTCTCTCTCTCTCTCTAGATGTATAGATCTCTCTTTCCCCCATCAAATCTAGATCTAAATTTCCCTAAAAAGCAATATATATATATATATATATATATATATATATATATATATATATATATATATATATATATATATATATATAGAGAGAGAGAGAGAGAGAGAGAGGAAAGAAAACCTAGATCCCCATTTCCAGATCTGGAGGCCATGGCTTCCCCCACGTGGGACGCCTAGCTGAAGATGGAGGGGGCCAAGATGCACTGGTTCTCCATCCTGAACTCGCTGATGGTGATCGCCTTCCTTGCCGGCATCGTGCTGGTGATCCTCATGCGGACGGTGAGGAGGGACCTGACCCGGTATGAGGAGCTCGACAAGGAGGCGCATGCACACAGATGAATGAGGAGCTCTCGGGATGGAAGCTGGTCGTCGCCGACGTCTTCCGGGCGCTGGCCAGCCCGACCCTCCTCTGCATGCTCGTCGGCATCACCATCATCACCAGCAGCAGCAGCAGCCGCAGCGACGGTGGGGGCTAGGGGGGCGAAGCGGGAGGGGGTGGGGGGCAGAGCGAGAGGGGGGGGGGGAAGGGGGTTGGTGGTGGTGATGATGGTTGATGGTGGTGATGATGGTGGTGGTGGTGGTGGTGGTGGCCGGGGGTGGGGTACGGCGAGGTCGGGGAGGGTGGGGGGTGCGGCGACGCCGTGGAGGGGGGCCGAGCACGACGGGGGGCAGCCACGTGTGACGGGAAGGGGGGACACACAAAAGAAGACGAGGACATTTTTGTCCAAAAAAATGGTCAAAGCGGTCAACTGTTAGTCTTGGACGAAAAACGTTGAAAGTGAGGGTATCATATATTCATGTAAACATGTAGAATGCATCTTAAATAAGCATAACAAAAATAGGGTGCTACTCAAATTTTCTCAAAAATATATCCTCTCAAAATCTCAAACAAGTCATAATGAAATTGCCAAGGCCAAGATATTTCGAATCTGCAATCTAGAACAATGTTTCTAATAATTAATTGATTACAGTTCTGACATCTCTCAGAAAAGTTATAAATGAAATTTGACAAAGCCTTTTGCTTTAAATTTTTGCAGTCTAAAAAAACTATTTTAATTTTTTTTTTTTGATATGTCCCAGTTAACGTACAAGCAGGACCGGACCACGGAATTAAGTTGTCCTATCGGGAGCTAGTTTTAATTGTCCCTTTGAACCTTATTGTAGGTCAATTTTGGAGGATCACTCGTGATCCCGACCTCTATTGGTATCACATTGAGCATGAAGGTTGTCCTAAACAGATGAGGGTTGTCCAAACAAGAAGTATTGTCTAGCTTATCCAGGACCTGTGCTACTAGACTCTATATATGATGTGTTGTATGTTATTTGGACCAACTGTTTCTACATTTTCACACACATACATCTCTCCGCCGTTTGACACCAAGACAAGTCTGTCTAAATTTTCACACACACCTTCCTGCAATTTGATTCCGAGATAATTCGTCTGGCTAAGGAGATAACTTGTTTACCACAATAGTCGACTGAATTTGATATTTTAATTAATTAATTACAATCTCTTGCATCTTTCTTCTTTATGGCTGTCACGTGAGGCCTACTCCTTCAGTGCACTCAATAGGCCCCACTCTCTTTTGTCTGGCATTTCTCCTAAGATTCTGTGGTGACAATTTTAGTTAGGTGTGCTTAATTAAGACTGTGATCTTGATCTATAAATATACTGTAGAGGAGATTCAAATTTTGAAAAAACACCTCATATAAATATAAATACAAATATACACATTCCTTGCAAGAGTGACAGGTCATTGCCAAATAAGGGGCACCACTAAAATATTTGCGAAGAACAGAGATTCATAACCCGTGCCCATAGGACATGGTTCATTTAAGTTATTCCTCCTCAAAATCTTAGACACCCAATTATAAACGAACAATAATAATTTTGAGGCCCCCATCAAAATATTAAATTCCAACCACTGCTGGATGTGAATTTTATTTGGATTCCCCATAAAATCCCACTCTCAATAATGCTCATCCACAACCATTATGAGGCCCCATCAAAATATTAGATTCCAACCATCAAAATATTAAATTTCCATCTTTGGATTCCCCATAAAACTCCACTCCCAATAATGCTCTTCCCCATAAAATCCCACTTCCAATAATGCTCTTCTCTATAAATCCTACAACCGTTGATTCACCAAGATTAAATTCCAGCCACTCTTTATCTTGGCATAATCAGCCCTAGGATTCAAAAACCTTTGTGTTTTGTATAAGAGACTGTAGAGGATATTCAAATTTTGAAAAAACACCTCATATAAATATAAATACAAATATACACATTCCTTTCAAGAGTGACAGGTCATTGCCAAATAAGGGCACCACTAAAATATTTGCGAAGAACAGAGATTCAAGACAAACATAGACTTTGCATATGCCATTCAAAAAGCAACGGAAGGGCACTAATTTCAAGATCAATTAGAATTCCGTAATAATTATGTCACAATTTTATACTGTATTATAGCCTGAATCTTAGAATTTCTAGATTCAGAACTCAGAGGCCATCGTTTGGTTCGCAGAATCTCCCGGTTGAAAAAGAAAAGTGATTATTTTTCTATGTTTGAGTGTCCAAGAAATTGAGGAGGAAAGGAAAGTGATTCCCAATGTAAGGAAAATTAGGGAGGAAAGTGATTCCATCCATCCAAGGAAGGAATCACTTTCCCACATTGAAATATTCACTTTTCTTTCCAAATTTTTTGGCATTGTCAAACATCGAAAAGGAAAATCAATAGGAATTAAAGTTTTCCAAATGAAAGGAAATGACAAGGAATTGATTTCCTTTCCCTTCCATTCCGCGAACCAAACGAGGCCAGAATGTATGATAAAATAGTAAACTCAATTTGAAGCCTCGATTTTTAAATTCTAAATTTTATAGTATTTTTATCTCAACATCAAGATTCTAGATTTACATATATTTTTTTCAAAATTACTTTATGATTAGCTTAGTACTAGCTCACTACTAGCAAATATTGATGTAGCGGAGAGAGTTAACAAAGTTTACAGATTTAGCTGGTTAACATTAATATTAAAATTAATATTAATATTAACATTAATATTAAAATTAATATTAATATTAACTTTAACATTAACATTAAAATTAATATTAATATTAACATTAAATTAAAATTAGCATTAACATTAACATTAACATTAAATTTAATACTAAAATTAATATTAACTTCAAACTAACATGAATATTAATATTAACATTAACATTAATTAGCATTAATATTAATTTTGACATTAACATTAAAATTAATATTAACATTAAATTAAAATTAGCATTAGCATTAACATTAACAATAAAAATTTTGGGTAATTAATTTTTTGGGTTAAAATATGACATGTCAGCTGCCATGTCACTTTCATGTTGGATGACACATAATGGAAGATGTCATCACCCAAAATTTTTGGGAGCCAATTAACATAAGAGAAATGTTTAAAAGATATTTTTCAAAAGATGTTGACCAGCTAAACCTGTAAGGTCCCGTTTGGTAAATCGTATTTGGAGTTGAATTTTAGGATTTTATGGATTTGGAGTCAAATCCATGAAATTTTATGTTTGGTTGGAGATGGATTTGGATATGGAAAGTATGACAAAATCCAAAATTTGAATTTGGAAGAAAGAGGTTGGATTTGGGAGGAAAAAAGTAATTATTATTTAATAATTTCGTAAAAATATTTAACTTATATTTTATTTAAAACGAACTAATAGCTAATTAAAAATTAGTCATTATTATTATATAAAAAAAATTTATAAATAAAAATTATTATTGTTTTTAATAAAAAATTAACTAATAGTTAGTTATCGTAATTGCAATCTAAGTTTATAATTTATTAATTATTAATTATATTATTTAATAATATATAATAATCTTAATTAATAATTTATAATTTTATTAATCACAATTATAATAAATTATTAATCATAACTATAATCTTAATTAATAATTTATTAATTAATATCCAATTATAATCATAATTAATAATTTATTAGTCTTATAATAATATTAATTAATAATTTGTCATAACTATTTTATTATAATCTTAATTAATAATATTTTAATCATAATTTTAATCATATTTCATAATTTTATAATTTTATAATTAATATTTTATAATAATATAATTAATAATTTATTAATCACCATTATATTAATTTGTAATTACTATTTTTAAAATATTTAATTTATAGTTAATTAAAAATTAACTAATAGTTAATTAAAAAGTAACTAATAGTTAATTAAAAATTACTCATTATTTTTTTTTAAATTATAACTAAAAATTAGCTATTATTTTAATAAAAATAACTAATATTTAGTTATCATAAATTTTCATTGAAATTAATAATTATTTTTTAATAATTTAATGATTAATATATTATTAAAATTTTAATTAATAATTATTAATCGTCATTATAATCATCACTATATCTTAATTAATAATTTATTAATCATAACAGTTATCATAATGATAATAATAATTTAATTATTAATCATAACTACAATTATAATTATAATAACTAATTAATAATTTATTTATTTGTTATTTTATTATTTATAATAATAACTTAATTATTAATCATAACTATAATTATAATATCTAATTAATAATTTATTAATCGTCATTATAATCATCATTATATCTTAATTAATAATTTATTAATCATTATTTTATCTTAATTAATAATTTATTTATTTATTATTTTATTAATTATGATATTAATAATTTAATTATTAATCATAACTAAAATTATAATTATAATAGCTAATTAATAATTTACCAAAATGCTATGTTTGGTTGGAATTGGATTTAGATTTGGATTTGGATTTATATCTGTATTTGGAAATTCATTATTTGGATTTAAATTTGGATTTTGGATTTCCAAATCCAAATCCAAATCCAAATCCATTTTACCAAATAAGCATTTGCTAGTAGTGAGCTAGTACTAAGTTAGCCATACAGCAAGATTGTTTAAAAAAAGAAGAAGAGAAGGACGACATATGGATCTACATCTATTCATCTCATTTGGAACTCAAAATTTAGTTATTTACTATTTTATACAAACCTAATATATTTTATATTTATTTTTAAATATAAATTTGGATTCAAAATTTAATTTTGAGCTCCATCTATTATTGATGTTTCCAGTTGAAGAAAGTCACCGGTAACCATGAAAAGTTTGAAAAAGATATAATAATTTTTTGGCTTAATTGCACTTTGATACCCTCAACTATTCCTGTTTTTTAACTTGATAATCTAAACTTTTTTTGTAACAAGTTGATACCCGAAAAAAATTTTGGACAAAAATTGTAATGCCCGTGGTTCGTATTACGTATCTCGGTATACGTATACGTATTTTGACCCGTATTGCATGTCTCCCTGCTTGATTTATTTTGGCATTTCATTGATGAATTTATCTTGGTTCGGTTCGGTTTCTTGGCTTGGTTCGGTTTTGCTTGATTTTATGTGAACCAAACCACTCTCACCTACCACCACCTTCATTAAATATCACATCTCCTCATTCTCTCTCTTCATTTACTTCTTCTTTCCCACCATTACTTCTCCACCAACCTGAGAGAGTGGAGAGCTTAGGCAAGTGCATCTTGCTTCATGGAAGAAGTCTATTTTTATTGTTCCATTGTCTTCCTTATGTGTTTCTAACCCACTTCAGTACTTAGCATTTTTCATTTCTATGGTTAATTTCTTGTAGATCTAGTATTATGGTATTTTCGGTTCTCATGAATTTTGACCTAACAAACTTGCATATTTCTGTTAGTTGATGGTTCCATGTTGTAGAGAATTTTATTCTGTCCCATTTTGACCTATGAAAGTTCGGATTTGGACACTGGATGATGGAATTATGGAGCTTGGAAGTATGGCTTCATGGTGTTCTTCTCGAAAATTGGAGGAGAAGAACAGTACTTGACCGCATGACGATTTCATGCGATAAGTGTTTTCTCAGCCGCATGGCCATTTAATTAAATATTTGCTTGCATTAGCTGGCCACGTGCAAGTGTTTATTTGCATGGGCCACTAGTTAATTGTCTGAGCCGCATGAGCTTCCCCCCCCCCCCACTACAGTGCTCAGCCGCATATAGGCTGGGCATTTGCATGCACTAGCAAGCAGTACTTAGCCGCATATGCATGTAAACAATTTTCTTTTGGCCATTAGCATTAAATATTGTCAAGTGAGCCGCATGGCCTTTGGCCATTAGCATTAAATATTTGCTTGTATTTTTCATGCAAGCAAATAGCATTAAATATTGCTTGCATTAAATAATTGCCATTAGCAATAGCATTAAATTTTGCTTGCATGCTTATATTTAATGCATGATGTATTAGCTTGCATGCTTTAAGCTTGCTTGCACTAGCATTAAATATATGCATGGCCTTTGCTTATAGTTGCATGCATGGCATTAACATTTATGTGAAGTAAAGTATGGCTTGCATGCTTTAAACTTGCTGGCCGCATGGCCAAGTTTAAAAGTATGGCTTGCATGCTTATAGTTGCTTATAGTTTAAAGCTTGCTTGCTTTAAACTTGCTGGCCGCATGGCCAAGTGAAGTATGGCCGCATGGCCCTTCATTGTTTTGCTTGCATGCAATTGCAAGTAAAATAGCTGACAGCTTAGCATTTTTATATAGCACTTGGCCGCATGAAATAATATGGCCGCATGGTTGCATGCTAATTAATACTTGAGCCGCATAGGCCCATGAGGCTATTTAATATATATATATGCATGGACCATTTATAATAATATGCATAGACTATTAGCAGTTTTGTAGCCGCATGGCCCTTAGCTTTTAGTTGCATTCAGCAACTTAGATTGGCCGCATGGCCTTACTTTAATTATTTACATATAGCTATTTTAATTTTAGGCCACATGGCCCTAGTACTTGAGTGGCCACGTGTCCTTTTATTTTGCTTGAGTGGAAGCTTGCATTTATTGCGAGTTCCTCTCTCCTTAACTTTTTTTGTTGCATGAATATTTCTTGCTGGCCGCATGGCCCCTTCAGTTATTTCCTGGCCGCATAAGCTTTGGCTGGCCGCATGGGTGGCCTCCCACTCTCTTTGGCCGCATGTATGTTCTCCCACTTTTGGGCCGCATGGGGTCCACTTTGATTGTTTAAATATTTTATTTGCCTGAATTGTGGTCAGAATTTCTTTCCACTCCCAACAGAAAAGTTGTAGAGTTTCTCCTTGGTTTCAAGAATATATATATATATTATAAATATATTATTATTTAATTGTACAAGTTTCTCCCCTCCTTGATAAATGATATGACTTGATAGTGACCCGCCGTGGTGCACTCCTGACAAGATAACTTGACCTGACAAATTTGACAGGATAATTCTTGATAGTGGCCCGCCGTGGCGCACTCTTGACAAGTAAACCTGACATGATATTTCTTGAAAAGCTGTTACTACGGCTACTTGACATGACAAGTATAAATAACCTGGACACCGTGGACGATTGTGCTTGTACAAATAAACCCATCTTATCTTGCATCATGTCTAGGACAGGGACCCCTGAGTACCACGGTCAGGGGTACCTACTGAAACTGACTAAGGCTAATAACTAGAATAATCTAGTAGTCATGAGAGATTTCCCCAGTTACAGGCGATCCCGTTATCCCGGCCACAATTGTTGGACTTGTAGCCTGCCGACGAGTAGGGCACAAGTCTAGACTCACTGATATGTGGAGTATAACGAGGCATTGCTTAAATGAACCCAAGTCGCCTGGATAACCTGGATTAGCTGCAAGGCTTGTGGCTGGAGGAACATCTCATTGCATATTGCTAGTAACTAGGCCTGTGATAACCCTAGTTAGTTAAAGTATCAAGCCGTACTTATTGCTTGGCCGTGATTGTTGGATGGAGTTCAATCAGTCTAGTCTTGTCTTGATCATGTGAAAGATTGTTACATATCCTGATTTCTTATTTATCTTGCCGATAAATGGTGGGAGAAGCCAAGTTCTGTTCAGACGAAGGGTTACAACCCCGGTCCTTGTTTGGTTTACGGGTTGTAACCTGGTTATCTGAATAGTCCCATGGTTATCTCATCGTATATCACCTGTCAGACTTTTCCTTAATTACTGTCTTTTATTATGTAATTATATTCTTGTGCTAATTGCTGGTTTTAGTTCCTAAGTGAAGCCTCCTTTGTGGCACTTGCTCTTTCTGGGGTCTGACCCAGCTGGTTTTGTATGGCCAGATACCAGAGCAGCTCCCAAGGATCTACCGACTTTCCAGCCAGATGGTGACCACTAGAAGGAATCCTGGCAACGAGTGGGTTTATTTTGGCTCTCCCACTCTATTGTAAAATTATTCTTTTGAGACGCTTAGCCGCCGAGCAAGTGTTAGCTCGTGTACATTTTACTTACTGTTTGCCTACGGGCTATAGCATGATTGACAGATCGTAGGGTTGATCATGTATGACTAAACACTTGCTAGTTCTGATATTTTATAACGACTAGCTTCATGATCAGCTGAATATGTAATGTTTGGGATGCCTTACTATTGTATATTTGGTGATCGTACATCTTGTACTTACTTGCTTGTGATTGAGACACTAGGCTTGTTATTGACCCTAAGAGACTGATGGCTTGTAGTTAAATCCTTATATATCTAGACAGCCGTGACCGTATGGTGAGATGGATTCTATTTTATTATACGTAGCTGGCTATGTCTGCCCCCGCTCTGCAGTATTCTGGTTCTAGGACGTGACATAGTTTAAGTGGTGGCCCATACATGTCTTGTAAATCAAGATATGTGAGGGTTTACCGAATAGATGTCTCAATCAGTACTCTTCCTTGATCTCTGCTCGTATCCTCTT
Organism: Iris pallida; assembly: GCA_029216955.1. Taxonomy (NCBI): domain Eukaryota; kingdom Viridiplantae; phylum Streptophyta; class Magnoliopsida; order Asparagales; family Iridaceae; genus Iris; species Iris pallida. The sequence continues at coordinate 4,101,219 of JANAVB010033820.1, forward strand.
AATCCCTGAGATTCTCGACCTGATCACATGCTTGTATCGTTGAATCTGTCTTGGTCCTTCCTTATTGTTCCCTATGTCGTCTTCTTCAGCGGCATTGTTCCTGGACCTGCTGATCAGCAAGGCGGAGCACCTCCCGTGGACCAGCAGCAACCAGAAGATCAGGCCCAGCACTTAGGAGTAGCCTCCCGAGTCATGCCTACTGGGGGTCCAGAGCCATTAGTTCAGCCAGTTCAGCCTGCAGAGCCTGATGATGGCACTTTGGTGGGTCTCATCAGGACATTATTAGACCGAGCCCAGCGGTTCCAACAGAAGCTCTATTTCGAGATTTTGTCGGTAGTGGAGCAGTTTGAGCATCAGACTTTTTATGCGGTATTGAGATCAGCTAGGAGGCATGAGTACACCTCCCAGAGGATCGTGGATAGGGCTGGAGGTCGGAAGAGGTCTCACAGCCAGATGAACCAGTCATCAGCACCAGCCCCGGCAGCCAGGGCCTTAACCATTAGAGTTTCGAGGCGGGCGACCTCAGTGACGTCGGTTCAGCATTCCACCCCGACGCACCCTCAACAGCAGAAGCAGAAGCAGTCTTCCGCAGTGGGATGTTCACACTGCGGGAAGCCAGGGCATGTGGTAATCGAGTGTCGCAGAGCACAGGGTTTGTGCTTGGTTTGTAGTACCCCGAACCACAGGGTAGGGAACTGCCCGAACAGGGGGAGTTCATCATCAGCTTTCTCTAGTCCTTCAGTTAGAGGACCAGCTCCAGTCCAGCAGCAGCAGTACCCGTTCCCGAGGCCATTGTCGACGCAGGCCCAGGCATTCCAGCAGCAGAGACCACAGTAGTATGCCCAGGTCCTGGCTCAGATTCAGAACCGACAGAGAGGTTCTGAGCAGGATGTCTTCCCTCTTCCTCATGCCTTCAAATTCCTTGCTTGCATGATTGATTATTTGATTGATTGCTTAGTATAGCATGTCCTTGCCACTCTAGCCTCTTGATTAAATTTCGAAGACGAAATTCTTTTAAGGTGGGTAGAATTGTAATGCCCGTGGTTCGTATTACGTATCTCGGTATACGTATACGTATTTTGACCCGTATTGCATGTCTCCCTGCTTTATTTATTTTGGCATTTCATTGATGAATTTATCTTGGTTCGGTTCGGTTTGTTGGCTTGGTTCAGTTTTGCTTGATTTTATGTGAACCAAACCACTCCCACCTACCACCACCTTCATTAAATATTCCATCTCCTCATTCTCTCCCTTCATTTACTTCTTCTTCCCCACCTTTACTTCTCCACTAACCTGAGAGAGTGGAGAGCTTAGGCAAGTATATCTTGCTTCATGGAAGAAGTCCATTTTTATTGTTCCATTGTCTTCCTTATGTGTTTCTAACCCACTTTAGTACTTAGCATTTTTCATTTCCATGGTTAATTTCTTATAGATCTAGTATTGTGGTATTTTCAGTTCTCATGAGTTTTGACCTAACAAACTTGCATATTTCTGCTAGTTGATAGTTCTACGTTGTAGAGAATTTTATTCTGCCCCATTTTGACCTATAAAAGTTCGAATTTGGACACTGGAAGATGGAATTATAGAGCTTGGAAGCATAGCTTTATGGTGTTCTTTTTTTCGGAAATTGGAGGAGAAGAACAGTACTTGACCGCATGACGATTTCATGCGGCAAGTGTTTTCTCAGCCGCATGGCCATTTAATTAAATATTTGCTTGCATTAGCTGGCCACGTGCAAGTGTTTATTTGCATGGGCCACTAGTTAATTGTCTGAGCCGCATGAGCTTTCCCCCCCCCCCACTACAGTGCTCAGCCGCATATAGGCTTGGCATTTGCATGCACTAGCAAGCAGTACTTAGCCGCATATGCATGTAAACAATTTGCTTTTGGCCATTAGCATTAAATATTGCCAAGTGAGCCGCATGGCCTTTGGCCATTAGCATTAAATATTTGCTTGCATTTTGCATGCAAGCAAATAGCATTAAATATTGCTTGCATTAAATAATTGCCAATAGCATTAGCATTAAATTTTGCTTGCAAGCTTATATTTAATGCATGATGTATTAGCTTGCATGCACTAGCATTAAATATATGCATGGCCTTTGCTTATAGTTGTATGCATGGCATTAACATTTATGTGAAGTAAAGTATGGCTTGCATGCTTTAAACTTGCTGGCTGCATGGCCAAGTTTAAAAGTATGGCTTGCATGCTTATAGTTGCTTATAGTTTAAACCTTGCTTGCTTTAAGCTTGCTGGCTGCATGGCCAAGTGAAGTATGGCCGCATGGCCCTTCATTGTTTTGCTTGCATACAATTGCAAGTAAAATAGCTGGCAGCTTAGCATTTTTATATAGCACTTGGCCGCATAAAATAATATGGCCGCATGGTTACATGCTAATTAATACTTGAGCCGCATAGGCCCATGAGGCTATTTAATATATATATGCATGGACCATTTGTAATAATATGCATGGACTATTAGCAGTTTTGTAGCCGCATGGCCCTTAGCTTTTAGTTGCATTCAACAACTTAGATTGGCCGCATGGCCTTACTTTAATTATTTGCATATAGCCATTTTAATTTTAGGCCACATGGCCCCAGTACTTGAGTGGCCACGTGTCCTTTTCTTTTGCTTGAGTGGAAGCTTGCATTTATTGCGAGTTCCTCTCTCCTTATCTTTTTTGGTTGCATGAATATTTCTTGCTGGCCGCATGGCCCCTTCAGTTATTTCCTGGCCGCATAAGCTTTGGCTGGCCGTATTGGTGGCCTCCCACTCTCTTTGGCCGCATGAATGTTCTCCCACTTTTGGGCCGCATGGGGTCCATTTTGATTGTTTAAATGTTTTATTTGCCTGAAATGTGGTAAGAATTTCTTTCCACTCCCAACAGGAAAGTTGTAGAGTTTCTCCTTGGCTTCAAAAATATATATATTATAAATATATTATTATTTAATTGTGCAAGTTTCTCCCCTCCTTGATAAATGATATGACTTGATAGTGACCCGCCGTGGTGCACTCCTGACAAGATAACTTGACCTGACAAATTTGACAGGATAATTCTTGATAGCGGCCTGCCGTAGCACACTCTTGACAAGTAAACCTGACATGATATTTTTTGATAAGCTGTTGCGACGGCTACTTGACATGACAAGTATAAATGACCTGGACACCATGGACGATTGTGCTTATACAAATAAACCCGTCTTGTCTTGCATCATGTCTAGGACAGGGACCCCTGAGTACCACGGTCAGGGGTACCTACAAAAACTGACTAAGGCTAATAACTAGAATAATCTAGTAGTCATAAGAGATTTCCCCAGTTACAGGCGATCTCATTATCCTGGCCACAATTGTTGGACTTGTAGCCTGCCGACGAGTAGGACACAAGTCTAGACTCTCTGATATGTGGAGTATAACGAGGCATTGCTTAAATGAACCCAAGTCGCCTGGATAACCTGGATTAGCTGCAGGACTTATGGCTGGAGGAACATCTCATTGTATATTGCTAGTAACTAGGCCTGTGATAACCCTAGTTAGTTAAAGTATCAAGCCGTACTTATTGCTTGGCCGTGATTGTTAGAGGGAGTTCAATAAGTCTAGTCTTGTCTTAATCATGTGCAAGATTGTTACATATCCTGATTTCTTATTTATCTTGCCAATAAATGGTGGGAGAAGCCAAGTTCTGTTCAGACGAAGGGTTACAACCCCGGTCCTTGTTTGGTTTACGGGTTGTAACCTGGTTATCTGAATAGTCCCATGGTTATCTCATCGTATATCACCTGTCAGGCTTTTCCTTAATTATTGTCTTTTATTATGTAATTATATTCTTGTGCTAATTGCTGGTTTTAGTTCCTAAGTGAAGCCTCCTTTGTGGCACTTGTTCTTTCTGGGGTCTGACCCAGCTGGTTTTGTATGGCCAGATACCGGAGCAGCTTCCAAGGATCTACCGACTTTTCAGCCAGATGGTGACCACTAGAAGGAATCCTGACAACGAGTGGATTTATTTTGGCTCTCCCACTCTATTGTAAAATTATTCTTTTGAGGTGCTTAGCCGCCGAACAAGTATTAGCTCGTGTACATTTTACTTACTGTCTGCCTACGGGCTATAGCATGATTGACAGATCCTAGGGTTGATCATGTATGACTAAACTCTTGTTAGTTCTGATATTTTGTAACGACTAGCTCCATGATCAGCTGAATATGTAATATTTGGGACGCCTTACTATTGTATATTTGGTGATCGTACATCTTGTAACTTTTGCTTACTTGCTTGTGATTGAGACACTAGGCTTGTTATTGACCCTAAGAGACTGATGGCTTGTAGTTGAACCCTCATATATCTAGACAGCCGTGACCGTATGGTGCCACCTTCATTTCCCGTATTTCGTATTTATACTCGTAGTTGGATTTTTAGCATGTATTTTTATTTTTTTATTTTTCTCGACTTGTGGAATTTTGGGTTTTCTCGTATTTTGGGTTTCGGCTCGGCTCGGTTTTAGTTGGTTTGGTTTGATTTTAAGCCCAAGGAAACACTTTAGCTATACTCCACCCTCATTCCACCACAACCACCCTCATTAAGTCCCCACCTAACTTTCTCTCTCCTCCATAATTTCCATTAATTTCTCCATCTTCTTCTTCCTCCTTCCTCCACCAACACCATAGGCAAGTGCACCTTGCCAACAAATAAGCACCATATTTTATTTGTCCATTAGCTAGATTAGGCCATGGAGAACAACATTAGAACTTGACATTTTATGATTTGGAGTCTCCATTGTTCTAGATCTAAGTATTAGCTATTTTCAAATTTTTTTGGTTTTGATCTATTAAACTTAGATTTTTACTTATTTTGATCTTCCATGTGGAAGAGAATTTAATTTTACTCAAGTTAGAACCTTCAAAATCTAAATTTAGTTTTGAATTGGTCAAGTTATGGAAATTGGAATTTTTGTGTTCTTGGAGGTTGTACTCGGCTTGTTTGGAGAAGAAGACCTCCTCCCCCCGCGCGCGCTCTTTAGCGTGATGCTGGCCCGCGCGCTTCGTCGCCCTGTGCCCTGCGCCCTGCGCGCTTGGCTGCATCGCGCTGCCCCCGCGCCGTGCCCTTTGGCGCTGGCCGCGGTAACCGTTAGCGCACGCGCTCTTTAGCGCGCTGCCCCCTGCGCCATCGGCCCCCTGCGCCATTGGCTCCCTGCGCCCCTTGGCGCGCTGCAACCATTCCCGAGCGCGTCTTTTGGCACCGCTTACCCGAGCCCCTTGCCTGGCACACCCTGTGCCATGGCTTCCCTTCCTGACCCTTGGTGTCCCCTTGGTCCTCGATTTTGTTCTCTTGCTGATTTTGCTCTCTGAGATCTTGATGTCCACAGCACGACTTGGTTTGACCCGGCACGCCTTGACACAATTTTCTGTGTTTTAATTTATGGCTAGCATTCTTTGATTTTGGGCTGTAACTTGTTGGGATACTTGTAACTTGTAGCTTTTAACTTGTAACCTGCGACCTGTAATTAATCTCCTGTAACTTGATATCTTGATAGTGGCCGTCGCGGCGCACTCTTGACTTGACTCGACTCGACAACTGGTCGTACTTGACTTGCCCTGACACCGTGGGCGTTCTTTCTTGTTGTGTTGTGCAAATCTACTTGTCTTGTCTTGCATCATGTCTAGGACGTGACTCCATGGGTACCACGGCCAGGGACTCATACTAAATTGGATTAGGCTAATGATTAGATCAAACTAGTTCATGGAGAATTTCCAGTCACAGACAATCTCGTTATCTAGGCGCTTTAAATGGACTTGTAGCCTGCCGACGAGTAGGGCACATTTCCAGCACACTGTCATGTGTTGCACCCTCTAAGTCACCTAAGGGTATATCATCTCCTGGGCGATGTACCCAACCATACTCTCAACCCGCGGAAGGATACTAGATAGTCTGCAGGGCTTGGGACTGGGAAATTCTCACTGCATCTTGTTAGTAACTAGGCCTGTGATAACCCTAGTTAGTTAAAGTAGTAAGCCGTAGTAACTGCTTGGCCGCTTGTGAGTGGATGTTGTCTAGCCCTGTCTAGGTCTTGTCTAGTCCCAGTACCTGGTACCCCTGAACATGATTGTTTTACTTATCTTAATAATAAATGGATAGAGACAAGTGCTATTCAGGCGAAGGGTTACAACCCCGGTCCTTGTTTGGTTTACGGGTTGTAATCTGGCTCCCGGAATGGTTCCGTGTCCCTAGTCGTTTATTATCCTGCTGTACTTTTATTACTTGTACTTTCTTCCATTTCTTATGTTCTGATATGTTGGCTTTTGTTCTTATTTTTGTGGCCTCCTTTGTGGCACTTGCTCTTTCTGGGGTTTGACCCAGCTGGTTTTGTGTGGCCAGATTTCGGAGCAGCACCCGAGGATCTACCGAACCTCCAGCCCGATGGTGGCGACTAGAAGGAACCCGGTCCATGAGTGGATTTTCTATTTTGTTTCGCTCACTCTATTGTAAATTTATTCTTTTGAGGCATTTAGCCGACGAGCACCTGTTAGCTTGATGCACATTTACTTACTGTCTGCCTACGGGCTGTAAACATGATTAACAAATCCTAGGGTTGATCATGTATGACTAAACTCTTGCTAGTCTTGACATTTTGTACGACTAGCTTCATGATCATCCAATATGTAATATTTGGGACGCCTTTTATTGTATATTTGGAGGTCTAACATCTTGTAACTATATTACTTGCTTGAGATTGAGACAATAGGCTTGACCTTAAGAGACCGTTGGCTTGTAGTAAACCCTCATATCTAGACAGCTGTGACCGTATAGCGAGATGGATTCCATTTCAATATACGTAGCTGGCTATGTACGCTCCCGCTCTCCAGTATTCTGGTTCTGGGGCGTCACATGGTTTAAGTTGTGGCCCATGCAGGTCTTGGCATTCAAGATATGTGAGGGTTTACCGGATAGATGTCTCAATCAGTACTCGTCTTTGATCTCCATTCATATCCTCTAAATCTCTGGAATTTTTGCCCTGATCATGTGCTTGTATCATTGATCTGTCCTGGTCCTTCTTTATTATTTTTTCTGTGTCATCTTCTTCAGCGGCACTCTACCTGACCCCGCCTATCATCAAGGTGGAGCACTTCTCGGGGACCAGCAGCACGGAGATCAAGCCCAGCATTCCGGAGTAGCCTCCAGAGTTGTACCTCCCGGATGAGAACCCTCAATTCGGCCCGTCCACCCTGCAGATCCTGACGATGGCACCTTGGTAGGTCTCATCAGGACCTTGATAGCTTCCCAGGATCGTCGAGGAGACGCCTTGCACCAGGTAGTGGCAGACGCTTTGACCAGAGGCGGTCATCCAGGGAACAGCGCGGCCAACAGCTTCAAGCGCTTGAACCCTCCATTCTTCGATAGTAGCGAAGATGCGGTTGCCGCGAACGCTTGGCTTCAGGATACCGAGGTGATTCTGGAAGCAGCTAGGACACCTGAGAATGAAAAGGTGGCGGTGGTATGCCTACAGTTGCTGGACTTAGCTCGCAGTTGGTGGGCAGCGCAAGCCATGGGATTAGTGGCACCCATTGCTTGGGAAGTGTTTAGAGAAAGATTCCAGACGAAGTATTTTGATGCTGTAGCTCGGTACGACCTACAGACGAGATTCACCAACTTGAAGCAAGAAGGCAGGTCGGTCGACGGTTATACATCTGAGTTTTCTAGACGCAGTAGGTTTCCCCCCACCTTGGTGGCAACTGAGTTTGATAGGGCCCAGCGGTTCCAGCAGGGACTGCATTTGGAGATCTTGTTGGCAGTCGAGCAGTTCGAGCACCAGACGTTCGATGCAGTATTGAGGGCAGCTAGGAGGTACGAGTACACCTCCCAGAGGATCGTGGATAGGACCGGAGGTAGGAAGCGGTCCCACAGTCAGATGCACCAATCATCAGCTCCAGCCCCGGCAGCTAGGAGTTTGACCATTGGAACTCCGAGGTGGGCGGCCTCAGTAACGTCGGTTCAGCATTCAACCCCGACGTACCCGCAGCAGCAGAAGCAGAAGCAGACTTCCGCGATGGGATGTTCTCATTGTGGGAAGCCAGGCCATGTAGTGGCGGATTTCCGTAGGGCGCAAGGATTGTACCTGGCTTGTGGAGCGGCTGATCACAAGATAGAAGCCTGTCCGAATAGGGGTAGTTCATCCTCTTCTAACCTAACCAGTCCATCGGTTAGGGGACCAGCACCTATGCAGCAGTAGCAGTACCCGAGGCCCTTATTGCCTCAGGCCCAGGCATTTCATCAGCAGAACCAGCAGTAGTACACCCAAGCCCAAATGCAGAACAGGCAGAGAGGTTTCCAGCAGAGGGGACCCACAGCTAGAGGACAAGGTCAGGCCATGATGATGACTATGGAAGAAGAAGTTGCACCACGTGAGGTAGTGGCAGGTACTATTCTCGTCAACTCCTCTCCAGCATTGGTATTATTTGATTCTGGTGCATCGCATTCATTCATGTCTGCACGATTCACGACATGGATAGGATTGGAGCCCGAGTCATTATCAGTGAGGCTTAATATACTTACTGGTAATGGTCTTGTGGGAGTAGATCGAGTGTTTTCCTCGTGTCGGATCATAGTTAGCGGTAGAGAGTTCTCCGCTAGATTTATTAAATTCCTTATGGCAGACTATGATGTAGTCTTAGGCATAGATTGGTTGAGAAACTAGTATGCTAGGATAGACTGCCACATTGGCAGGGTTGTCTTTAGTATTCCAGGAGAGCCAGAGTTTTTATTTTCCAGAGGCACAGTGGAACCATCTTTTCCAGTATTACGGATGGCAGTAGCAGCAGTACAGTTACCCCGGATAGTTGAAGAGTTTCCAGATGTCTTCCCAGAGGAACTTCCAGGAATGCCGCCAGAGCGGGAGATTGAGTTCACTACAGACTTGATCCCCGGGACAGCACCAGTATCAGAGCGAGTCTACAGGATGGCGCCTTCAGAGTTGGAGATTTTGTACAAGATGATTGAAGAATTGAGGACCAAGAGATTCATTCGTGCAAGTGGATCGCCTTGGGGAGCCCTGATGCTTCTTGTGAAAAAGAAGGATGGTACATCCAGGTTATGTGTAGATTATCGTACCTTGAACTCAGTGACAATCAAGAACAGATACCCTCTCCCGATGATAGATGACTTGTTTGATCAACTCAGAGGGGCTTCAGTGTTCTCGAAGATAGACTTGCGGTCAGGATACCACCAGATCAGAGTCAGAGAGCAGGACATCCCGAAGACAGCTTTCCGATCTAGGTATGGGCATTAGGAGTTCCTTGTTATGCCCTTTGGAGCGACCAATGCGCCAGCCGTATTCATGGACCTCATGAATCGCATTTTCATGCCTTACTTGGATCAGTTTGTGATCATGTTCCTAGATGATATCCTGGTCTACAGTAAGAGCGAAGCAGAGCACGAGCAGTATCTCAGAATCGTCCTTCAGACGCTTAGAGAGCATCAGTTGTACGCCAAGTTCAGTAAATGCGAGTTCTGGCTCGATCGTATTTCGTACTTGGGTCACATCATTACTCGAGGAGGAGTAGAAGTGGATCCCCAGAAGATTGTGGCTATCGAGTCATGGCCAGTACCTAGTTCAGCGGCAGAGGTTCGCAGCTTCCTTGGATTAGCCGGCTACTACCGGCAATTTGTTTCAGATTTTGCAAGGATTTCAGCGCCGATGACCCAGTTGACCCGCAAGGATGTGCAGTTTGCTTGGACAACAGAGTGCCAAGAATCATTTGAGAAGTTGAAGCGAGGTTTGATAACGGCTCCCATTCTCACACTTCCAGATGGGACCGGAGGATTCACAGTTTATTGCGACGCTTCAGGCAGAGGATTGGGGTGTGTCTTGATGCAGCATGGGAAGGTAATATCTTATACATCACGTCAACTTTGTGATCATGAGAAGAATTATCCGACCTATGACTTGGAACTGGCAGCAGTAGTATTTGTACTTAAGCTTTGGCGGCACTACTTGTACGGAGACAGAGTGGAGATATTTATGGATCACAAGAGCCTAAAGTATGTTTTCACCCAGAAGGACCTTAATATACGGCAGAGAAGATGGCTCGAGCTATTGGTAGACTACGATGTGGACTTGCAGTATCACCCAGGGAAGGCCAACGTGGTAGCAGATGCGTTGAGCCGGAGAGCCAAAATTTATATCCTAACGGCGCAACCAGAATTATTGGCAGATCTTCAGAAGATGGGTATTGAAGTGGTTCTTCCTACCAACGTGGCATTGATGGCCAGTCTACAGGTTCAGTCCAGCATAGTTGAGAGGATCCGGATGGCGCAGTCTACAGATTCCAAGATTCAGTGACTCAGAGCAGAGTGTGAGGCAGGAAGAAGGCCAGAGTTATGTATCCATGAAGATGGTACACTTCGACACGGCACTCGTCTTTGTGTACCCAGTAGAGATATCAGGCAGGAGGTCATGGCAGAAGCTCACAGTTCACAGTATTCTATTCATTCCGGTGGCACGAAGATGTACCGTGATATTCGTCAGCATTTCTGGTGGAATGGCATGAAGAGGGAGATAGCCCGGTTTGTCTCTCGATGTTTGGTTTGCCAGCAGGTTAAAGCTGAACATCAGAGGCCCGCTGGACTTCTTCAGCCCTTGCCGATTCCAGAATGGAAATGGGAGCATGTGACCATAGATTTTGTGACTGGATTGCCTAGATCCCCAGCTGGTAGAGATGCTATTTGGGTTATAGTTGACAGGCTCACGAAGGTGGCTTATTTTCTCCCGTTCAGACTTGGGTAGTCTACGGCTCAGCTAGCAGAGATGTACCTCAGGCAGATTGTCAGGCTTCACGGTGTGCCCGTCAGTATCACCTCAGACCGAGATTCAAGGTTTACGTCACACTTTTGGCGCAGCCTTCAAGAGAGTTTGGGAACTCACCTTCAGTTTAGCTCAGCTTATCACCCGCAGACAGATGGCCAGTCGGAACGCACAATCCAGACCCTTGAAGATATGTTGAGATCTTTTACCCTTGACTTCGGTGGTTCATGGGAGGATCACCTGCACCTGGTGGAATTCTCGTACAATAATAGTTTCCAGGCCAGTATCCAGATGGCACCATTTGAGGTACGGTATGGCAGGAAGTGCAAATCACCGCTAGCATAGGATGATGTTGGAGACAGGCAGATGCTCGATCCAGAAATGATTGCCCAGACAGTTGAAGTAGTCAGAAGAGTCCGGGACCATCTTCGAGTTGCCCAAGATCGTCAGCGGCATTGGGCCGATACCCATCGGCGTCCCTTAGAGTTTGCTATCGGCGATCATGTATTCCTTAGGATCTCGCCTAACCGCGACGTCATTCGCTTTTGCGTACGGGAAAAGCTTAGTCCTAGGTATATAGGGCCATTCGATATCCTGGAGCGAGTAGGAGATGTATCCTATCGTCTTGCTCTTCCACCGTCGCTAAGTGAGGTGCATGATGTATTCCATGTGTCCCAATTACGACGGTATATTCCAGACCCGAGCCATATCCTAGACCATTCAGAATTGGTTGTTGGTACCAACCTTTCGTATGAGGAGTGGCCCATGTCTATATTGGACCGGAGAGAGAAGATACTCAAGAACAAGACTATTAGCTTAGTCTGTGTTGCTTGGGGTCATCACTCTCTAGGTGAGTCAATGTGGGAGCGTAAGGACGACATCCGATCGCGATATCCCGACTTGTTTGACTCGTAAGGTATAATGTCTTCCTTATGCCTTATGCTTTCCATCCCTTGCTTGCATGTATGATTGTATAATTGAACTGCTTAGTGTAGATTGTTGGTGCTTAGTGTAACTTGTCGTGGCAGTCTCTAGCACCTTGATTAAATTTCGAGGACGGAATTCTTTTAAGGTGGGTAGAGTTGTCACCCTCATTTTCGGTATTTCGTATTTATACTCGTAGTTAGATTTTTGGCATGTTTTTTTATTTTTTTTATTTTTCTCGACTTGTGGAATTTTGGGTTTTTTCGTATTTTGGGTTTCGGCTCGGCTCGATTTTAGTTGGTTTGGTTTGATTTTAAGCCCAAGGGAACACCTTAGCTATACTCCACCCTCATTCCACCACAACCACCTTCATTAAATCTCCACCTAACTTTCTCTCTCCTCCATAATTTCCATTAATTTCTCCATCTTCTTCTTCCTCCTTCCTCCACCAACACCATAGGCAAGTGCACCTTGCCAACAAATAAGCACCATATTTTATTTGTCCATTAGCTAGATTAGGCCATGAAGAACAACATTAGAACTTGACATTTTGTGATTTGGAGTCTCCATTGTTCTAGATCTAAGTATTAGCTATTTTTGGATTTTCTTGGTTTTGATCTATTAAACTTAGATTTTTGCTTATTTTGATCTTCCATGTGGAAGAGAATTTAATTTTACTCAAGTTAGAACCTTGAAAATCCAAATTTGGTTTTGAATTGGTCAAGTTATGGAAATTGGAATTTTGTATTCTTGGAGGTTGCTCTCGGCTTGTTTGGAGAAGAAGACCTCCTCCCCCCGCGCGCGCTCTTTAGCGTGCTGCTGGCCCGCGCGCTTCGCCGCCCTGCGCCCCGCGCGCTTGGCTGTATCGCGCTGCCCCCCGCGCCGCGCCCTTTGGCGCTGGCCGTGGCAACCGTTAGCGCACGCGCTCTTTAGCGCGCTGCCCCCTGCGCCATCGGCCCCCTGCGCCATCGGCCCCCTGCGCCATCGGCCCTCTGCGCCATTGGCTCCCTGTGCCCCTTGGCGCGCTGCGACCATTCCCGAGCGCGTCTTTTGGCGCCGCTTACCCGAGCCCCTTGCCTGGCACACCCTGTGCCATGGCTTCCCTTCCTGACCCTTGGTGTCCCCTTGGTCCTCGATTTTGTTCTCTTGCTGATTTTGCTCTCTGAGATCTTGATGTCCACAGCACGACTTGGTTTGACCCGGCACGCCTTGACATGATTTTCTGTGTTTTAATTTATGGCTAGCATTCTTTGATTTTGGGCAGTAACTTGTTGGGATACTTATAACTTGTGGCTTTTAACTTGTAACCTGCGACCTGTAATTAATCCCCTGTAACTTGATATCTTGATAGTGGTCGTCGCGGCGCACTCTTGACTTGACTCAACTCGACAACTGGTCGTACTTGACTTGCCCTGACACCGTGGGTGTTCTTTCTTGTTGCGTTGTGCAAATCTACTTGTCTTGTCTTGCATCATGTCTAGGACGTGACTCCATGGGTACCACGGCCAGGGACTCATACTAAATTGGATTAGGCTAATGATTAGATCAAACTAGATCATGGAGAATTTTCATTCACAGGCAATCTCGTTATCTGGGCGCTTTAAATGGACTTGTAGCCTGCCGACGAGTAGGGCACATTTCCAGCACACTGTCATGTGTTGCACCCTCTAAGTCACCTAAGGATATATCATCTCCTGGGCGATGTACCCAACCATACTCTCAACCCGCGGAAGGATAACTAGATAGTCTGCAGGGCTTGGGACTGGAAAATTCTCACTGCATCTTGTTAGTAACTAGGCCTGTGATAACCCTAGTTAGTTAAAGTAGTAAGCCGTAGTAATTGCTTGGCCGCTTGTGAGTGGATGTTGTCTAGCCCTGTCTAGGTCTTGTCTAGTTCCAGTACCTTGTACCCCTGAACATGATTGTTTTACTTATCTTAACAATAAATGGATAGAGACAAGTGCTATTCAGGCGAAGGGTTACAACCCCGGTCCTTGTTTGGTTTACGGGTTGTAATCTTGCTCCCGGAATGGTTCCGTATCCCTAGTCATTTATTGTCCTGCTGTACTTTTATAACTTGTACTTTTTTACATTTCTTATGTTCTGATATGTTGGCTTTTGTTCTTATTTTTGTGGCCTCCTTTGTGGCACTTGCTCTTTCTGGGGTTTGACCCAGCTGGTTTTTTGTGGCCAGATTTCGGAGCAGCACCCGAAGATCTACCGAACCTCCAGCCCGATGGTGGCGACTAGAAGGAACCCGGGCCACGAGTGGGTTTTCTATTTTGTTTCGCTCACTCTATTGTAAATTTATTCTTTTGAGGCATTTAGCTGACGAGCACCTGTTAGCTCGATGCACATTTACTTACTGTCTGCCTACGGGCTGTAAACATGATTAACAAATCCTAGGGTTGATCATGTATGACTAAACTCTTGTTAGTCTTGACATTTTGTACGACTAGCTTCATGATCATCCAATATGTAATATTTGGGACGTCTTTTATTGTATATTTGGAGGTCTAACATCTTGTAACTATATTACTTGATTGAGATTGAGACAATAGGCTTGACCTTAAAAGACCGTTGGCTTGTAGTAAACCCTCATATTTAGACAGCCGTGACCGTATAGCGAGATGGATTCCATTTCAATATACGTAGCTGGCTATGTACGCTCCCGCTCTCCAGTATTCTGGTTCTGGGGCGTCACATATGGTGAGATGGATTCCATTTCATTATACGTAGCTGGCTATGTCTGCTCCCGCTCTCCAGTATTCTGGTTTTGGGGCGTGACAAAAATACCCATGGTCAAACTTGAAAATTACCCCCCACCCCCCTTCCCGCTTCCGGCCACCCCCCTCCTGCTTCCGGCCGTCTCCCCTTCCCTTCCGCTTCCATCCACCCCCCTGTCACTCCCGTTTTCCGTTATACGTATTTTCGTATGCGTATACGAGTTTTCTGGCATTTATCAGGTGGACCGTAGTTAGGCTTGTCTTGCTTAGCCTAATCTTGGTTTAATCTTGCATTGGTTTAATATTGGCATGGCTTGGTTGGGTTTGGTTTGGCTTGGTTGGGTTGGTTCAACATGTAACCCCTCCCTTTAAAAGCTACCAACCCCTCTATCTCTCTCCTCATTTACTTCTCCTTCATCATTTATTTCTTCATCTTCTTCCTCTTGACTTCTCCACCAACCAAATCCTAGGCAAGTGCAACTTGCTTCATGATGGATCTCAAGTTTTATTGTTCCGTTCTCTTTCTTACTTGATTTTAAGCCACTTTAGAACTTGACATTTTTCATTTTTGTGGATGGATTCATGTAGATCTAAATTTGTATTATTTTTGATTTTTTTGGATTTTGATCTATTAAACTTCATTATTTTTATGTTTTGATTGTTCCATGTTGTAGAGAATTCGATTTTACCCAAAATGGACCTTTAAAAAGTTAGATTTCGACTTGTTTTGGAAAAGTTATAGCCAAAATAAGATTTGGATATTTTTTAGTTCATCTGTCCTGATTCTGGCAGGGACGATGAATAGTGCTGCACGGATGCATAGTGCCGCATGAATGAATAGTGCCGCATAGGCTGCATAGTGCCGCAGAGGGCTGCATAGTATCGCAGAATGCTGCATAGTGCCGCAGAATGCCGCATAGTACCTATTTTGGCTGTTTTTGGTTGTTTTATGTCCTATTTGGCTGATTTATGGCCAGAATTTCTCCCAACTCACAACATGAAAGTTGTAGATCTTTTTTTTGGCTTCAAGAATATGTTACTAACTATTTATGCAAGTTATTTCTCATTTATGATAAGGTAAGGATAGAACACGATAGTGGCCTGTTAAGGCGCACTCTTAACCAGTAACAAGTAACATGACATGATAGTGGCCTGTCGTGGCGCACTCTTGACAAGTAAACATGACATAAAATCTTGAATGTTGTTACGACGGCTATCTCGACATGCTAGGTACTTTTATCTTGACACCATGGTTGAACCTTGTGTATGTGTGAACAAGCTACATGTCTCTTCTTGCATCATGTCTAGGACATGAATTCCTGGTTACCACGGTCAGGAATTCATACTGAATCTGACTAGGATAATGACTAGATTGATCAAGTAGTTCATGAAGAGATTTTCCAGCTACAGGCAGTCCCGTTATCTGGGCGCTCTAATTGGACTTGTAGCCTGCCGTCGAGTAGGGCACATTTCCAGCACACTGTCATGTGTTGCACCCCCAAGTCACCTAATCCAACTCTCTCAACTTGCAACTGGATAACATGGATTAAATCTGCAGGGCTTGTGGCTGTTGGAACATCTCATTGCATCTTGCTAGTAACTAGGCTTGTGATAACCCTAGTTAGTTAAAGTATCAAACCGTACTCATTGTTTGGCCGTGAATGATGAATGGAGTCCGGTCTAGTCTTATCTAAGCAAGTCATGTACATATTTTTCTTCACCATATTACTGTTATGCTTTACTTTATCGATAATTGGTTAGAGACTAAGTTCTGTTCAGGTGAAGGGTTACAACTCCGGTCCTTATTTGGTTTACGGGTTGTAACTTGGCTACCGGAATAGTTCCTTAGTTGTCTTATCGTTTATCACATTGTTTTCTCTAACTCATGTCTTTTATTATCAATTATATCTTTATGTGCTAATATGCTGGTTTTAGTTCCTAAGTGAAGTCTCCCTTGTGGCACTTGCTCTTTCTGGGGTCTGACCTAGATGGTTTTGTATGACCAGATTTTGGAGTAGCTTCCGAGGATCTTCCAGCCTTCCAGCCAGAAGATGAACACTAGACGCAACCCTGGCAATGAGTGGGTTTTATTTTGCTCTCCCACTCTATTGTAAAATTATTCTTTTGAGGCATTTAGCCGCCGAGCAAGTGTTAGCTCGTGTTGAATACTTATTTACTGTCTGCCTACGGGCTGTAACATGATTGACAAATCCTAGGGTTGATCATGTATGACTTAAACTCTTGCTAGTCATCGCATTTTGTATGACTAGCTTCATGATCATCTGAATATATAATGTTTGGGACGCCTTACTTTGTATGTCTGATGATCTATCATCTTGTTACATTACTTGCTTGCTTGAGATTGAGACACTAGGCTTGTTCTTGACCATAAGAGACTGATGGCTTATAGATAAACTCTCATACATCTAGACAGCCGTAGCCGTATTGCGAGGTGGGATTCACTTTAATGTACGTAGCTGGCTGTGTCTGTCCCCCGCTCTCCAGTATTCTGGTTCTGGGGCGTGACATCCCTACCCCCCTCTCCCGTCCCGCTCCGGCCTCCCGCCCCCGCCTCTCCCCCTAGGGCACGGCTGTCACGCCCAGCTTCCGTAGGAGCGATCGTCCTCGCTAAGGCGTGATGCCGCATGAGCCTAGATTGCGCTCGTGCAAGACAGTTTTATAACGGCCTATTACATCGGCGGCGACGGGGTCGTCGCACAGAAGTCCCAAGCAGAAACATTGAACATGCAGCGAAAATTTAAAGACAAAACACAAGTTATTCAAAAGAGATCTTTATTGATATTGAACAACGAAATTATAAAAGGCGCAAGGCCATAATTACAAGTCTTTCGTGCTCACTTTTTTTTTCATTTTACAAGTCACTCTGCTCTCCCTCATCTCTCGATATAATGCTTGAGCCAGCAGAAGCTTCGGAAGGCGATGTCCATACATTATGTCATGTATAAGTCTTGAGTCCACGCGGCCGTACGCTTCGAGTCGCCAAGGAACTCCGTGCCTCGACGCATCCAAGCGAGCTCCGCGCCACGAGCTTCTACCTGTGCCTGCACATGGAAACTGTACAACTGTACTGGTGGAGTGAGCTCCTCGTCCACCCATACAAAATCGACACGTTCATTTACTTTGTGCATTACAAGTCACTTTTTCGATTGTCTTGCTAGTCTTGCCTTAGGATCAGTTTTAAGACTACGACGTCTGACCAACTCGATGTGCAACGACATGGTCGTGCTATAATGCCAACGTGTATTTCGATCGAGGCAGTGCCTCATCGCTTATGTACTTGACCGAACTTCAACTCAGGACGGCAGGGTCGTGCCATACTCTATTCGTGCCTTCAACTTATTCGAGATAACGCTTCGCCGAGGAGCAACTCATGCAAATTCGGCCGTGCCAAGACTTTCACTTAAACCCAAGTGCCTCTAGACCAATTCTCGTGCCAACGACGTCAAGGGGACGACTCGTGCAGGTCGTACCGCTAGACTTGATTTGTACCTTAAGACCTTGTTTAGACTTATTCGTGCTTCAAGATTGAGGCCGTGCCTCGCTATCAAGACTTATCCCGTGCTACCGTATTGAGGCCTTTCCTGACTTAAACTCAAGACAACTCACATTCAAACTATGCAACTTATATGCCGACAACATAAGACTCGACACCATATCTCGTATCGAAGCACGGTACCTATGCTGCAGCCCAATCTTAAGCCCATGCTTTATGTTACCGACTAAACACGTATTCAAGTTCTAGACTCAATTCAAAGGCATACACGCGGTTTTGTTGCTATACTGCCGACTCATCTATATGAATTAGTCACTAGCGCCCAGCGCTATAATGACTTGGCTCAGGGGGTTCGGTCCGCCCTTTCATGGGTAGCTAGCCCCGGAAGCGCCGAATCCTCCCATGCGGTTATTCAGCATCCTTCTTTTGAGCCAACTCGCTTCTCCCAGGCCGAATGATCCCGGCGCCCCGGTGATCACTCGAGAAGACATCCACCTTGATCAAGTTGTCCAATGACCATGCAAGACTCGACTCGAACTGACGTCTCACACAGTCAATCTACTTCTAGTATTACCATTTCTTTCAGGGCTAGGTCCAACACTTCTCACATCTGAGATCTTGCCTCGACGACCCAGTCGTGAGCATTCTTCTTGCCTTAACGATCCAGTCGTGAGCATTCTTCTTTCTTGTCCTATTATTTCACTTAACTCAAAAACAACTACTGAAACACTTTCCAAAACTCGATAAATCAACCGTGGCCGTACCTTAGACAGACCTTGTTCTCTAGGCGACGCTATCTCTCAAGTCATATACTTTATATGACGAGCCTTGTTCTCAAGGGACTACGCGACTTGACAACCGCAGATAGAGCGAAACAGTGCTAGAAATGGCTTCGACAGCCCAACATAACTCTCGTCTAACTTTTTCGGGCAGCGACTCGACGAGCAAAGGCTACGCCGAGCTCTGTATCGAGGAAACGTGCTTTGCATGGGGTCGACTTGAACAACCAACTCTTGGGTGCCTAGACTTAAGCCAACGTCGTGCAACACGACTTAACCAACGGGACATACGAAGGCTATGCCAAGCCATGCGGGACATACGAAGGCTATGCCAAGCCATACGGGACATGCGAAGGCTATGCCAAGCCTTGCACAACGGGACCGTGCATGCTTTATTAAGCATTCATGCAGGCGACACCTATGACTTAGGCTGATTCGAACGTTGGGGAAAAACGACGGGACTGTGCATGCTTTATCAAGCATTCAAGCGAGCGACGCCTATGACTTAGGCATATTCGAGTGTTGGGGCAAAAACGATTGGACCGTGCATGCTTTATCAAGCATTCACGCAGGCGACGCCTATGACTTAGGCTAATTCAAGTGTTGGGGCAAAACGACAGGACCGTGCATACTTTGTCAAGCATTCACGCAGGCGACGCCTATGACTTAGGCTAATTCAAGTGTCGAGACAACTTAAGTAAGCTTCCTTCTCCCAAGCCACGGGACGAAGGATCGAGTGTCAATTTCAAAACACGTTGAGCAAACTTCTAAGACGGCCGTGGGACCTTTTCCAAGTTCTAGCATATTTCGACCCGTCGGGATTATTCCCTTAGCTATGTGCGTTCGTGGCTTTTATACACTACTAAAATCTGCTCAATTGGTGACGTATATTTAGCGACGTTAGATTAACGTCGCTAAATTGTGTACATTAGCAACGTTTTATATAAACGTCGCTCATAGTCGCTACTAGCGACGACCTAAGCGACGTAACAATGACGTACATTAAGCACATGACCCAGTCGTCGCGAAATGTCGCTGGGACGTCGCTAGTAGCGACGCATTTAGCGACGGTAGTTCAAGCGTCACTAAATTCTAATTATATCCCCGCCCCAATATTTCATTTTCCCCCATTTTCCTCTCTCACTCTCTCTCCTCTCCGACGGCGACTCTCACTCTCTCCGGCGGCGACTCTCACTCTCTCCGGCGACTCTCCTCCCTCTTTGGTACGTGACTCTCCCCCTCCCTCTCTCTCTCTCTCTCTCTCTCTCTCTCTCTCTCTCTCCGTCTGTTTTGGTTGTTGGTGGTTTGGGGGGGTACGGGTGGCTCGGAGGGAGGTGCTGGGGGGGATGCGGGTGGTTTGGGGGTGAGTGGGAGTGGCTGGGGGGTGGGGCAGGGGGGACAAGGGCGGCTGGGGGAGGGGAGCTAGGGTTAGGGTTAGGGTTAGGGTTAGGGTTTATTTCCCATTCGGCGCTCTCCCTCTCTCCGGCGTTGTCACTCTCTCCGGCGACTCTCCTCCCCCCCTCCGGCGCTCTCACTCTCTCCGGCGCTGTCACTCTCTTCGGCGACTCTCCTCCCTCTCCGGTACGTGGTACTCTTTTCCTCCCCTCCGACGCCAGGAAATGTCACTAAAAGCGTCACTAAATTCTGACGTGGCAACACGTGGCACCAAATCTGATGTCAGCTCGTCATCGTCAAAACGTCGCAAATCTGTCGCTAAACGGCGACCACGCTATAATGTCGCCTTTTACGTCGCTGATTAGCGTCAAATAACAACGTCGCAAATAACGCCGCTAATTAGCGACGTCATTGATGTCGCGAAATAGCGTCGCCCTAGCGACGTTTTGCGACATTTTCTCGTTTAGCGACACATTTTTTTTCGTCGTTCCTGAAACGTCGCCATAAACGTCGCTAAATTGATTTAGCGACGTTTTCGATGAGATTAGCGACGTATTTAGACGTCGCTAATCTGACAAATTTTTGTAGTGATATTAGTCTACCTGTGCAAGTTAAAAACATGCGAGTTATTAAGTGAAGGCTAAGATGAGGCAAGTTCACCGAAACTACCCTACCTGAGCGAGGAGTCGTCTCGACCGAGCGAGCCTTCAAGTAGCCGTTGCAAGGCTATGTTCGAATGCCGTTGGCATTTCGATCCCTCCGATTGACTTTGCGGGATGGGACACTACATCATACACCATTCAGAACAAGTCTCGCCCTCGAGACTTTTCTGAAGGCTGTAGGCCTTTAAAAAATGACAGTCACGCTGAGTTGATCAGAACAAGTCCAACAGTCACGCTGAGTTGATCAGAACAAGTCAAAAGTCACGCTCAGTTGATCAGGATGATATTTACAAATCACGCTGAAGAGACAGCTTGTCATTTGTCAGAGAGTCATTATGACTGACAGCACGACAGTCGAAGAATGTCTCTTCGTATGCCACGTATACACGGAACTCGAGAGATCACAGCCGACTATTGCGTGACTTTCGAAATCTTCTTCAGCAAGACTCAGCCTTCGTCAAGTTGGCGTACCAAAAGAGTTTCTTGTCATTTAATGCGACTGACAAAGCAATCACTGTCAGAGATTTTGTGTCAGTCGAGGCACGCCAAATCGAGACAGCTGGCAGTCTTATCTCAAGTCTGTGTGTATTGTAAGATCTTCATCTCAAGTTTGCGTGGATTCTGAAGTTTTTTTCCTCCAGTTTGCGTGGATTTTGAAGCTTTTTGCCTCGAGTCTGCGTGGATCCTGAAGCTTCCTGCCCCAAGTTTGCGTGGATTTTGAAGCTTTCTACTCCGAGTCTGCGTGGATTTCGTCTTCAACAAAGTCTGCGTGGATTTCATCAAATTGGAGTACGTGGCAGCCATGCCACTGATCTCTCGCCTGCGTGTCCTGTAACTTGCACACGACTCATGCATGATCGCCATGTGTCCAACAGTTACAGGCCACGTCCAGTAACTGCTCACAACCTTGCGTATGTTAAATCCTGCGTGATTTTCAACTAAGCACAGGCTGTGAAGACAGTTATCTTTTCAGTTATTATTTTTGACTCTATAAATAGAGTTTTTTTCTCATTTATTGTACAGATACATAGTTATCTACTGTCAAAATTTTGAGAGCTTTTCTTCTTCGCATAGTCCAAGGGATAAAGTGATCGTCTTCTAGATCAGATTCCCACAGTTGTAATTTTCCCAGAAACACAATAAATAAAGAGAATTTATTTATGGAAAACAAATTGGTGACTCTACTGGAGAAAACCATCTCCTCTTTTGAGATGGCAACAACTCAATGCGACATTTCGTCAATCGGCTCGACGAAGAAGGTGATGACGATCCAATTCGATCAACTCGCCTATTAAGAAATGCAGCGGGCTAAGAGTGGCAAGTCTACTTCAGCCTCCATCATCACTGCCAAGTCGAAGGGACACTCTGTCTATGTCCCTAAGAATCAGTTGGTAGTCAATGGTGAAGTCTCTGCCACAGTGTCTACTCCTAACACTGGCAAGAACTCTACTGCAAGCACGCACACTCTTGTGCGCTCGAAGATGACAGCATTCAAAAGTCATGCTGACAGCACTGGCTCCTTAGCCAAGTCTGTTCCAGCGTACAAATTCAACTCTAAAAGTCACGGTGACAGTACTGGCTCCTTAGCCAAATCTGTTCCAGCGTGTCTCTCTAAAACCAAAAATTATGCTGACAGTACTGGCTCCTTAGCCAAATCTGCTCCAGCGTGCAATTTCACCCCTAAAAGTTACGCTGACAGCACTGGCTCCTTAGCCAAATCTGCTCCAGCGTGCAATTTCACCCCTAAAAGTCACGCTGACAGCACTGGTTCCTTAGCCAAGTCTGTTCCAGTTTGTACTTCCAAAGTTCAAAGTCACGCTAACAGTATTGGTTCTTTAACCAAGTCTGTTTCAGCGTGTATTTCATCTAAGAAGAATAGCTCTTTAGCTATCTCTTCCTCTTTGCCAAGTTCTACTAGAACTAGGGGTGGTCTTCCACACAAAGTCCCTTCGAAAAGAGATAACTCTTTAGTTGTTTCTTCTGCTCCTGTAGTTTTTACTTCAGGAACAGCTTTGACTGACAATTTTGTTAGTCAAAGAAAAGAAGATGGTCTTTTGACTACTCTTCCTTCTGGACATTCTATGTCTCAAACCTTGAATGAGTCTAAGAAGAAACATTCTGTAATGTCTTCTTCTATGACTTTTTCAAATTGGGCACAGAATTTGTCCATAAAAGAGGGTTTGTTACCAATTCCTAATCAAGGGGGTGGTTCAACTCTTCCTTCTCTGCAAATATCCAGATCAATGGAAGGAAAACTCCAAGTTTCCAAAACTAATGTGTCACCTCCAATTGATCTAAGAACAAAACTTAGTACTTCTGGTGTTAAGAAACCACATCAGTTGGAAACAAGGATAAAAGATCCAGATGCAGAGTATGCTAGAAACTATGTGGCTCATATTAATCATTCTTTGTATAATCAAGAGCCATCAAGAACCAAGAACAGGAAATATACTCCTCAATCTTCACAAACAGATTTACGAGAATATCTTCAACAGAAGAGAAGAAGTAATTCTGTGTCAAAAGATCATGCTGAATGTGACTTCCAGCCAAGAGTCATAATTCAATACAGATGTCAATCAATGGTTCAGGACTATGTTGATCATGAATGTGACTTCCAGCCAAGAGTTACAATGCAATGCAGATGTCAAACTAAACGACAATCTGTCTTCAATCGGATTCAGTGTGAACCTATGCCTGATGAAGATGAGCCTTTGTTTGCTTCTGTCAACATGACCTCTCGGGATGCTGGGGGTAGAGCTGATAGTCCAGATGGAGTATATAGAAACACCAGAGCAAGAGTCTTAGCTTTTAGTCAAAGAAATTTGATCTCTGAAGATGATTCTGAATTTCTAGGAGAATCTAATTTCCCACCTCTTCCTACTGGGGGTAGTTCTCCTTTAAATGATTTTGATGCACGAAGCAGTGATTCAGAGCATACAACATCCACGAATTCATCAATAATCCCTCGTACAGTCACTACATATATGGTGGATGGGAATACTGAATTGAACAATGAACCTTCCTCTTCGGTGACTCCTCAGGACCAAAGAATTGCTTCTTTGGAACAGCAAATGAAGTCTATGGCTGATACTATGAAATCGATGTAGGAACTCATGACAGTTCAGTTGCAGAATCGACAGATTGTATCAGATGCCATACCAACTGACACTGATATAAGTCCGGTACAAGTTCCTCCAGCAGTACAATCCAATACTCCTGGACCAGCTCAACCAAATCCTAGTCTCTCTGGAGCTGGGGGTAATGCTTACAATGCTGTTCCTCCTCCTAACTATTCTCTACAAGTTACAACTCCATAATCTTCTGGAGTTGTTAATGAAGAATTGAGGAATCTCAAAACTCAATTTGAGGCATTCAAACAGAAAGATGGTTTACAAAGGTTAGGCATCAAGCAACCTTACCCGATAGAATGGAAGCAAGTATCATATCCTCCTAAATACAAGCCTCCTACTATCTCATTCTATGATGGAACCACTTCTCCAAGTCAGTTTATTAATCACTTTGAAGTGATGACTGATCAATTGCAACCAAGTGACGCCCTCCTTACTCGGGTGTTTATTGGATGTCTCAAGGGAACTGCTTATGAATGGTATAGAAGTCTCCCATATGGGTGCATTACCTCATTTGCCAGTTTCAAACAGATGTTTCTTGAGCGGTTCTATGAAGGGCTCAATGACATGACTATGTCTGCTCTTATTAGAATCAAGCAGAAAAATAATAAAACTACAGAGGATTACATTGAACGGTTTCGAAGAGAAGCTCTGAAGATGCCTCTTGGAACTCCTGATGCTGTCACCATCGACACATGCAAATCAAACTTGTTGCCAATCATCAGCATGTGGACAGGATCTACCCAATTCCAAGACTGGCCTTCTTTCATAGTTAGTGCCAAGGCTGCAGAAATTAGTGCTGAAACCTTCAAAGGTTTAGGAGTGCAGATGACTTCCAAAAAAACAGGTCAAGGTACTAACAATAAAAACAATGCTCGCAAAGGAAAAGAAACTCTTGAAGTTAATCTTCAGAGCAAAGATGCATCAACTGTTCAAACTTCTCCTACCTCTACAACTCAACAACCAAGAACACCTCGCCCCAAAGAAGAATACTCTTTCGATGATGACGATGTCCTTGGTATCTTTGAATGTCTGCTGAAAGGTAATAAAATACAATTACCTGAAATCAAGAAACCTGATAAAGCTGGTAAGACAGATCATCCCAAATACTGTCCATATCACAGAATGTTGGGTCACACAATTCGTACATGTTATGTACTGAAAGGAAAGATCCAAGAAATGATTAAATCTGGAGCTATCTCCCTTACTCCAAAAGAGAAGACCGTCACCTCCAACGTCGTCTTTATGCAATTCGGAGATTTCCCTCCTCAACTCCTTGAAAGTGGGATCGTTCCTATTCCCAAGGTAACTCTTGAGATAGTAAATATTCCTCCTCCACAATCTGAAGGATTAGTGCCAATCACTTTGGAAACAGGAGAAATCATGTAGATTCATCCTGATCTAGTGGCAGATTTTGACTCTCCTCCTCTTCAAAAGACTACTTCTCGAAAGTCTAAGAAGGCTGGAAAGATTAAGTCATGTCATATGACTTCTCTTAGATCTATCTCTGACATAGAGCCAAAAGACAAAGAAGAAGCACTTGTTAGTGCTACTCGAACGGGGAAACCTTATCTAAAAGATTATTCCAAGAATCTTGAGGATACTCCTGATATCCCTCCAGCTAATAAAGATGCTCCTAATGTTCCTCCTGAAGAAGAATCACCTACTGCACCTGTTCTTTCAACTACACCAGTTGAACCTGTTCCTCCCAAGCCCACAGCTCTGGAGAAAGGCAAACAACAGGCTCGGTTTGATAAACCAACCAAGAAGTCCTCTCCTCTTGGGCTTCAGAAGCCTTACAACTTCGACATTCTAGCTCAACTTGCTAATACTCCAGCTAGAATGTCCCTCTTTGAACTTCTACGTCTTTCTAAAGAGACTCGGGAGACGTTAAGTGAAGCACTTCTTCAAGCCGACTCTTGTCTTGCACAATTGAAAAAGCCAGATGCAGAACCTGCCACTTGCTTACATTACAACAGTGTATTGGAGATTATCCCAAATATTACCTTTATACAAGACGACGTGCTATTGGAGGATAATCGACATGATCGGCCTCTCTACTACACTGGTTATATCGATACGATGAAGATAGATCGTATCCTCATTGACCCAGGGTCTGCTATAAGCATAATGCCAAAGAGTCTGTTGGATGAACTAAAAATCCCTCTTCACAAGCTCTTTAAGACGGTTACTACTATCTTGGGATTCAATCAAAGCCGAAGTGAGCCTTTGGGAAAGATTCATCTGAAGCTTCAGATAGGCGATTTCAGATCCAAAGTCACTTTCTATGTGATTGAGATTGTGGGATCCTATAATCTTCTTCTTGGGAGGCCCTTTCTTCATGAAAATAATGTGGTGCCTTCTACTCTTCATCAGTGTTTTAAGTACATTGATAGCAATGGAAGAGTACAAAAAGAAGTTGCTGATATAAATCCCTTCCATGGGGTTGAAGCTTATTTCAATGATTTCCGAATGTACAAAGAAGAGTATACAAGGGTCATACAAGCTATGGAGAAAGAGGATTCACAAAGTGAGACTTTAATAATCCCTGTTAAAGGTCGAGCTACTCAGCAACAATCTCCCAAACCCTCTGGAGAAGGTTCTTTCATCATTCCGGTGAGTGGACGAATTTCTCCATTACCTCAGTCGTCTACTCAAGATACAATGATCATTCCTGTCAGTGGGCGTACTACAGTTCATGTATCTTCACAGGATACTCTGCTAATTCCAGTTGGAGGGCGGATTACTCTTCCATCTCAAGCTTCAAGGGAGCTCACCTCTTCTGAGCCATTTGTTATCGATCTTAATCGAAACAAAGCTTCTTCTCGTTCTTCTTCTTCCCCTTGAGTCATTGACTTGGCTAAGATCTCTAAAGCTCAGCCTTCTTCTAATGTAAATATTGCTGCTTTTATATTTAATAAAAAGTCTCCATCTTTGCAGTACGCTGATGTGTGTAATTATGTTCATAGTTATTTACATTTGTTAGATGACTTGAGCACAATAACCATAGGAGTTGTACAGACTGTTCATACAGATGTATCTCTAGAATCTGTACAATCTTCATACTTTCTAGTTCCCAGCAGAAAGCCAGGAGACATTCCAATACTCTTCTACAAAGGGCCTCAAAGTCCTTCTGATTTAGAAGATGATGACAAAAATGATGATACTGGAAGATTACAACTACGTCGCTATAGTCAGCAATCTAAAGACATCATCAAAAATATGGGCTATGACTTCAAGACTGGCCTCAATAGTGGAAAAGGAAGAAAAATGCCTGTTCGAATTCCTCCTCTGAAATATGGGAGACGAAATGTGGATTGGGCTATACTGCTCCTACTCCTTTTATCAATATTATTCATGAAGATCCCGAATCTGACGAAGATAAGAGATCTGATTCTTCTAGTACCACTTCTTGGGATTCCGATACGAGTATCGATGACTTCTACTGCAACATTCTGTCTTCCAATATGGTTTATATTGGCTGTTTTGAAAAAAGTGATTAATACTTGACGGTTCATCCGTTCATCTGACGGTTCGTCCGTTCATTATTGCCTGACGGTTCATCCGTTCACCTATCCGACGGTTCGCCCGTTCATTATAATCTGACGGTTAACCCGTTCATTCATCTAGTCTTTTGATTTTCGAGTCTAAAGATCATGAAAAATTGAGTTCAAAGATATTTTTATGTCTAAATTTTATTTTTTTCAATCAGTATTAAACTAAGATCATTTCTGGTTTAATATCATCTGATAGAATTACAAAGTTTGTTTGTATATTCTTTTCTACTGAAATATGTCATGTATTATTTACCTCTGAACATATTTTCTATGAATCTATCATTATCAAAACAGCAAAACCAAAAATCAGATCAAGGATTTTCATTCATTCCAGAATCAAAATATGAATAACAAGTGAAAGTGAAAATAAAAGAGATTCACTTATTTGGAGTTATCAGCTCTCTAATACGATCTAGAACAGCATTCAGTTTCTCTTCATGAGTCTTTCTAACTCTTTCTGCTGCCATAATTGTAACATTCTGTTCATCAAAAATAATGATGGCAGACTGGCGACGATTGACTTCTTCAATCTGTTCCGCATGCATCTGTTCTCATTCCTTCTGAAGAGTCTCACAGCGTTCGGCTTCAGAGATATAAACAGTAGCAACATTAGCTTGCTCTGTTTCCATGACAGCAATACGCTCTTGAAGACGAGCTAATTCCTCTTTCAATTTCTTCAGTTCTTCAGTCTAGGACGCTTTTTCTTTCTCTAAAAACTCTACTCTTCGACGAGCAGCTAATATTTCTTCACCCTTTTCTATTAATTTTTCAGTAGAAGAGGCAAGAAATGCTTCGAGAGCTGCCTGTTGGGATTGTGCTTCATGCTCTAGTTGATCAATCTCAGCTACAGTTAAAGAGTCAATGTCTTCCTTCTTGGTCTTCCAGTATTTTCGGATGGTTACTTCTAACTCATCTAGGAGATGTTCGAAGAAGATGCACTGAGATTCGCAACCAGCATGTCGCAGCGCCATCAGTGGGAACTTGACCATAGTTCGAAGATCAGAAAAGGGCATGGCTTCATCCTTCAAGAAGCGTCTGGAATATGTATCTAGATATGAATAAATGATCTCCGGATACATTCCCAAGGTTCTTGCTAGCCCAGTCTCGAATCCAGGAGTCGCTGTCATCATGGAAGAAGAAGCTTGAATCCTTGGAATAGAAGTATGTGCGACCGGAGAAGTTGGCAAGTGTGAACTCCCTTCATCAGCATCAGCCTGGATAAGCGGAGCATGAGTCGAACTCATTGCTGCAGCAGTTCCTACAGTTAAAGAAAAATATAATCAGCATTTACAGAAAAAAAGAAACAGCGGAAACAGAATCTGAAATAAAGTTCTACCTGGCTGAGGTTCATATTCAGTATGTGGAGGGAGTTTTGCTTCTTCTCGCAGCCGGTCCATGATTGTATCCGATACCTGCTTTATATGGCTGCTTCCAGCTCCAGAATTACTGGGTGCTACAGCGTTGTCCGGTGATTGAACAGGTTCAGGGCTAAGCTCCATTCTGTTCCCCTTCACTTTATCCGCATCATAAGGAGTCAAAGTGCCAGCATGCCAGTCTTCTCCTCCTTCAGCTTCTTCTTCTTCTTCGTCTTCAGGATGAGCTTCTGATTCAGAATCAATGATATTTACATCTTCATGAGTCTCTGGAACAATGACGATAGCAAGCTCGGTATTGGCTGCCGGTTCAGTTGTCTCTGGAATATCGGTTCGAAGAATGATATCTTGACAAACATTCTTTAACAGATCATCAGCAGCTGATAGCTCAGACGCCGGCACGTCTTCATCGCCTCTGGCCAAAGAAATGTTTTCTTCAGCTTGAATTTCAAGAACTTCTGACTGTTTAGTAGCTTCTTCCGGAGCTGTTGCTTCTTCAGAGTAATCAATATGGTCATCCAGTGCTTGAATGACGCCTTTTGTCCCATGCTCAAATGGGATTATCCTCGTCTCCGAGGGTTCAATAGCTACTCCACTTGTGGTCGGAGCAGTTGTTTCCTGAGCTTGAACAGACTCTACTTCAGTCTGTTCAGTTGAAGCTGTTGTAAGGCGAATATCATCAGATTCGGTCTTCTCAGTAGAAGCTGCTTCATTGATTTCTGGCAAAACTCCTCCACTTATGATCGTTTCTAGGAGTTTGTTGCCCTTAATTTTGCTGACAGACTTCTTGACATATTTGCCTCTTGACCTCCTTATCAAAGGAGCGTCGTCTTCATCAGTCTCTTCGTCTTTATCAGCGGCATCGTCCTCATCAACTGAGATACCGCCTAAAGATGATGTAGCAGTCACGGAGACCCCTTTCTTCTTTTTCTTAGATGTTGGAGACTTAGTACTCCTCTTAGAGACAGTCTCAGATTCATCGCTTCTCTTTCTCTTAGAAAGAGATACAAATATAGGGGGAGAACTTCATCAGGAAAATTTCCTTCCTGAAATAGTTCATAAAGCGGTTCAACCTCCGTTGTTTCATTTTCGGGTTCCGGAGGGAAATATTGAATAACAATCCTCTTCTTTGACCTCTTCGATTCATCCTCCGCAACAAAGGTCTTTAGATTGAAACTCGGCCTGAAGGTGCTCGACGACACATAGAAGCGAGCATATGTGTAAAGCATCTTTGGTCCCAAGCTAGACAAAGGATTAGGCATAGAGAATACAACTTTTGTATCCCTAGCCGCAAAATATCTCCAAGCACGAGCTCCGTCGATAAGCCCTCCACGAGCAGATAGGCAAGTGGTGGCATTTCCAACGTGGAGTTGGTCATATCCGAATTGTCTGGCAAATCGGCTTGGTAAATATGGCTCCAGATACGCCATTTCTTCATGACGATACACTAGATGGGAAGGCCGTATCCTCTGCAACCACTGAAAGGCTACATCGTCTAACCTGTTCCCCATATCTCCGTCCATCATATTTAAGGGCATGCTCTCATAGCCCTGTGGTAGAGGGACACATTGGATAGACCAATGTGATGCCCGATTCAAGACATTTCTACATTCTGGGAGGGTGTGGACCTTCCAGAACGTCTCTCCAAAGTACCTCTCCAGAAAAAGACTGCTACTTCCTCCTGCCCCTGGAGGTATCAGACCATCATGATGAAGGAGAAGCCAACCATAAAGATACGTGAAGGGCATCTCTATCCTTGGGAATTCTTCAGTCATCATCCTCTGAGCAGACAGCATGTTAGTGACAAAATTTCGGAGACCTGTATTCAGCCTACAGGTCATTGCCGATAATAAGTCTAGCTTGTAACCATACACAAGGCGCACCGCTGCAAAGATAACGCCTCTGTGTATCCTGTCCAAGGAACTGGAGCCAGGAACGATGAATCTCCTCAACCACAGAGATAGGAATCCAGCCAGATGATCGTTCCTTGACAGACTCTTTCCACTCTGTCTAACATAAGAGCTGAAAGTGGTTCCAGCTTTGAACTCGTACCAGTCTTCAGTAATAGTGAAATCCTTGCAATCATATTTCTCCAGCAGATAAATGATTTCACCTTCAGAGAGAGGTTTGAAATTGTTGATCTGGTACCATCTCTTCTCACTTATTTTTTTATCATCCTTTTCACGGTTCATGAAAAGGTAGGACATCCACTTCTGAATGTGGTTGCCAGCTTCATCCTTGGAACCCTTGTAATATAGAGTACATGTGCCAAAATGGCACATCATCTCTTCGAATAGATGGACCATCTCTGGGTTCTTCTCTGACAGAAAGTTCAGCTCTTCTGTCGTAGGAACATATTTCTCATACGACAGCGAGCCTGAAGGCAGGTGTGAGATGTATTCCATCTCATGAAGGGCGAAGTCCATCTCTCCTTTCGGAGTCATAAAGGTCCCCGTCTTGTGGTTGTATCTCTCAACCAAAGCCAGGAATAGGAAGGGGTTGGGTTTGAAGCCGTAGGATGAATTGACGACGGCATCATAGAGATTTATCTTCTTCAGCTCAGTTTCAAAATTCTCCAAAGCCCAGTGGACTAAAGTCTTCCATCTCACATTCTCCTGATTCATTAGACCGTTCATCCTCGGCGTCGAATCAGTCGGATAGAATGCATTCTTGTTGGACATGAATTCCTTTATGAAAATGGGCATCCTGAACGGCATCAATATGGCTGAGTCTTCGGGTGGTATGCATTCAGGCTTCAAACCCCGAAACACTGATACATGGTCTTCTGGGGCACTGAAAAATCCCTCTTTCCTATAAATAATACGGCTTGCCTTCGCCTGCTGATATTCTGTCAAATACCAGGACATCTTTCTCGGGTAGCTGACATGCATAAGTCTCATAATTGATAAACCCCTGGAAACCTTTGGCCAGTACATGGGTTGTTTCACATCCCCTTCGAAGTAGAAGCACACCTTCTCTCTTATGCCCTTCGGCTGAGATTTCTGTGCTATGGCATCTCCAAACAAGAATGCTGGTTTCTTGTGGGATACCAGATCCAGACTCTGAAAGGGTTGTCCATTCATTAAGCAGAGTAAAGTGGTATGATCTTGATTGGCCAATAATGATAGTCTTGCTTCAGGAAGATCAAATTGAAGGAATTGTACATGAGATAGATCATGCTTAAATGAGAAACTCAAACACCCTTCATATTCTGCTTCTTCGCTTCGGATATTCACTACAGAAAATGACAGAAGACAAAGTCAGATATATCTATGTCTATGCGTGTATTACAGTATTTGAAAGAAATTTCAAAAGTCACGCAGATTCTATATGGATATACTACCATGACATGCTGAGTGATTTATTCACGCGGATGATTAATTCACGCAAAGTCCAGACAGATTAAGATGAAAGTCACGCATCATTGCCAGAATCACATTTAAGTGAAAATGACAAAAATACGCTGACAGATCAAGACTAATCTATCCAGAAGATGACTCTCAGAAGTCTGCGTGAATAATTCAACATTGACATCTCTGTCAACATATGAAAAATCACGCAGCATCATCATGAAAGCTACGTGACTATTTCAAACATGGACATTTCTGCCAATGTGAAAAGTCACGCAGAGTCATGAGAGTCATGCTCCTTTGCGTGGAACACAGAGCTTCGTAAACACGAAGATGTGAAGTATGGCCGACCCTAAAGAGGGGGCATACTTTATTAATATCTTTTGCCCTAAGAAGGGGGGATATATTTCTGAAGTTTATTATCTTAAGATTCTAAAAAATTCTATGTGGAGTTCATCTTCATCAAAGTCGTCTTCAACAGTTCATGTTCTCCCATCACTTACGATGTATAGGAGCTTGCGGGACTTCCTGTCGAGGAAGTCTGTCAGTAGTAGCACGCGAAGAAGTCGCAGGGGCTTTCCCCTTGGCCTGAGTATCAGCTTTCTTGGGAGCCATTGCTGCTGAGAAAGAAGAAGTTGGGGAAGAAAGAGTTCGTCGGGGAAGATGAAGTTCTCTTCTGTGGGTTCTCTCTTTCAAATGCAAGTAAAGAAAGAAAGAAGTAATCTATGGCTTATTTATAGGCTTATGAAGAATTCTAAACGGCCCATCATGATTTTCCTCGATTTAGGAGATTGATACGGGATCCTAACTGTACAGAATCCCAACAGTCCAATCATTCAGGAATAAATATCTCCTTAAAGTCATCTCAATGTGACTGATTTCATTTTTTAACATCTCGATTTCAAAGTATTTCGAAATAATTTATCATTTTTCGAAAACTTTGAAGGGGGTTTTATAGGCCTTTAAAAAATGACAGTCACGCTGAGTTGATCAGAACAAGTCCAACAATCACGCTGAGTTGATCAGAACAAGTCAAAAGTCACGCTCAGTTGATCAGGATAATATTTACAAATCACGCTGAAGAGACAGCTCGTCATTTGTCAGAGAGTCATTATGACTGACAGCACGACAGTCGAAGAATGTCTCTTCGTATGCCACGTATGCACGGAACTCGAGAGATCACAGCCGACTATTACGTGACTTTCGAAATCTTCTTCAGCAAGACTCAGCCTTCGTCAAGTTGGCGTACCAAAAGAGTTTCTTGTCATTTAATGCGACTGACAAAGCAATCACTGTCAGAGATTTTTTGTCAGTCGAGGCACGCCAAATCGAGACAGCTGGCAGTCTTATCTCAAGTCTGCGTGTATTGTGAGATCTTCATCTCAAGTTTGCGTGGATTCTGAAGTTTTCTTCCTCCAGTCTGCGTGGATTTTGAAGCTTTTTGCCTCGAGTCTGCGTGGATCCTGAAGCTTCCTGCCCCAAGTTTGCGTGGATTTTGAAGCTTTCTACTCCGAGTCTGCGTGGATTTCGTCTTCAACAAAGTCTGCGTGGATTTTATCAAATTGGAGTACGTGGCAGCCATGCCACTGATCTCTCACCTGCGTGTCCTGTAACTTGCACACGACTCATGCATGATCGCCATGTGTCCAACAGTTACAGGCCACGTCCAGTAACTGCTCACAACCTTGCGTATGTTAAATCCTGCATGATTTTCAACTAAGCACAGGCTGTGAAGACAGTTATCTTTTCAGTTATTATTTTTGACTCTATAAATAGAGTTCTTTTTCTCATTCATTGTACAGATACATAGTTATCTACTGTCAAAATTTTGAGAGCTTTTCTTCTTCGCATAGTCCAAGGGATAAAGTGATCGTCTTCTAGATCAGATTTCTACAGCTGTAATTTTCCCAGAAACACAATAAATAAAGAGAATTTATTTATGGAAAACAAAGGCAAGTCATCCTAAAATTTCTATGGCCAAGACTTAGTCATTCCTAGACACGGAACTATAACAATCGAGCGAGGTACGCCATAATTTGTCGCACACACTCTGCCTACATGTTTCTTCGATTCTGAGCCACGCTCGCATGACTATCAATCTTTTCCTTAACACGATCTCAAATTCTCGACACTCTTCTATTCCTCAAGTCTTGCTTGAACTCAATGTATCACTTGGTTGGATCGTACATGCATTCCAGGCGTCCCCAAAATACATGCATTCAGTCAAGCCGCATGATAAAGAATTTGTCGTTCTCACTCGAGTCGCATCGTGCACATACTCAGGCGTCCCTGAAATATATGCATGTCAGCCGAATCTCGTGAGGGGTTTTCCTATATTCGTGATTCACACTATCCATTCATACCAATCCTCAAGATCAATCTTTCGATTGATAACTCTTGAAACAGGGCGTCTTGCCTAACCGCTAGGCCATCTTTTTGAGGCTAAGTCAATGTCAGGATTGGAATCATAGTTCCCTAACAATAATGCCAACACTGACCCCAATCCTAGGGTCAAACCAAGTCAAAAATACGGGATTTTCTACCCAAGCTCGCGTCACTCAGATTTCTAAACATCGAGCACAATTACCTAGTTCGCATCAAGGCGCTCGTTGCGCATATTCGACTTGTTTCAATTCACGAATTCTAACCAATTCATGTATTCGATCACGAGGTCGTCTAGCTCGACAATATGTTGTGCCCCAATCTCACGCGAGTCCAATTATCCATGGTGGTTCATGAATCACCATGCAACGCTCCCGCGGAATAATCATTCTCATCGGGGCGTAACTCTTGTTTGAGTCTAGACTCATTCATTCTCGATACGTGGATTGGACCTACTCAATCCTCAAGCTCAATCCATCAAGCACACTGAGTCATTCTCGAGTCCACCTTCACGTCAAACCACAAGTCAAAACAATCATATTGCCGCGCCGTGCAAGTTCGACCACCCTCGCTGTATGAATCACCATACCAGTGCTCACGCGGAGTGATCGCCCTAATCGGCGTGACGCATGTACGAGGCTGGAGTTGCGCTCGCATAAGACAATAACGTCAACGTTGTGGTTATCGACGAAGCAAATCCAAACATATCATTTTCATCCAAGTCAAGATTCTAATTTGATAGTCTGACCGTCATTCATTTAACTAGAAAATTCTCGAGCCACGTCTATCTTTTCCTCGACACATTTCAACATCTCGAGTATAGCATCCATCGGAACAACGACATTTGCACGATCGTCATTTGCCGAGTCAGAGTACTCCCGAGTTATCGTATACCGATCTTTGATATGCCTCAATACCATCGACGATATGCGTAACCTGACGATCTTCCTTTGCAACCAATTTCGAGTCGTGCGACTAATACTATTGTCCGAACTGGATATACCATAATTCCTCGATGTTCAAGATCAAGTTCGATCGCTATTTCTCAAGCTAGTTTTAATATCGTTGTCCAAAACTCAAGTCAGATTTCATTTGACTCAATCCGAAATTGCACGTGTGATTTACTAGATTTCCTCGATCAAAACATTCATTTTTATTCGTCGTTCCGAATCATTTTCTAACTCGCGTTGCTCATTCACAAGTTGTCCGAACGACATCTCGTTCGGGACACACGAAGTCACGATCGACTAAGCGTGACGCGATCTAAGGCTCTGCGTGATCGCATTGCCTCGCCGACATATTCGCCGTTACTTCTAATCCTCAATTGCGACCGTCACGCGCGCTAAGTCATTCGCACTATTCCTTAAAATCCAAACCAATTTTCCGTGTACGTCTAAGCGTTAACTCGATAGCGTTCCGATAGATAGACACTCTAAGTGTAGCTTCATTCCCGACCGAGCAGTACTTGATATCGCTCGCAACTCGTTTGTACCAAAAAGTCGGGGTGCGCGACGCGCGGCACAACTTAGCCAAAAGGCCGTATGCATAGCCATCCCGTGTGGACTATATTCCAAATTTGCACGCTCAATTGCTAGGTCGACGTAGGACTAGTTAGGCATGCACGTGACATGTTAACTTAGCATGTGTTTTCTATCAAGTCAAGTTTGACACCGTTCGGCACAAAGGCCTACCGATACGTCCGGCAATAGCCTACCGATGCGTTCGGTTGAACGCTTGCACGAGCTTTTGAAAATATTTAGACTTATTGTATGGACATACCGAGGAACATTCGAGAGAGAGCGCACACTTCTTTTTCCAACGACGAGCTTTCAAAACTGAGATATTCGACTTGAAGTCCAAGGACGTAAAGCCGTGCTCTGATACCATTATGTCACGCCCTGCTCCCGTAGGAGCGATCGTCTCGCTAAGGCGTGATGCCGCACGAGCCTAGATTGCGCTCGTGCAAGGCAGTTTCATAACGGCCGATTACATCGGCGACGATGGGTCGTCGCACAGAAGTCCCAAGCAGAAACATTGAATATGCAGCAGAAATTTAAAGGCAAAACACAAGTTATTCAAAAGAGATCTTTATTGATATTGAACAATGAAATTACAATAGGCGCAAGGCCATAATTATAAGTCTCTCGTGCTCACTTTTCTCTTATTTTACAAGTCACTCTGCTCTCCTTCATCTCTCGATATAATGCTTGAGCCAGCGAAAGTTTCGGAAGGCGATGTCCATACATTATGTCATGTATAAGTTTTGAGTCCACGCGGCCGCACGCTTTGAGTCGCCAAGGAACTCCGTGCCTCGACGCATCCAAGTGAGCTCCGCGCCACGAGCTTCTATCTGTGCCTGCACATGGAAACTGTGTGGGTGTCAGTACTCAACTGTACTGGTGGAGTGAGCTCCTCGTCCACCCATACAAAACCGACACTTCATTTACTTTGTGCATTACAAGTCCCTTTTTCGATTGTCTTGCTAGTCTTGTCTTAGGATCAGTTTTAAGACTACGACGTTTAACCAACTCGATGTGCAACGACATGGTCGTGCTATAATGCCAACGTGTATTTCGATCGAGGCAGTGCCTCATCGCTTATGTACTTGACCGAACTTCAACTCGGGATGGCAAGGTCGTGCCATACTCTATTCGTGCCTTCAACTTATTCGAGATAGCGCTTCGCCGAGAAGCAACTCATGCGAACTCGGCCGTGCCAAGACTTTCACTTATACCCAAGTGCCTCTAGACCAATTCTCGTGCCAATGACGTCAAGGGGACGACTCGTGCAGGTCGTGCCGCTAGACTTGATTTGTACCTTAAGACCTTGCTTAGACTTGTTCGTGCTTCAAGATTGAGGCCGTGCCTCGCTATCAAGACTTATCCCGTGCTACCGCCTTGCGGCCTTTCCTGAATTAAATTCAAGACAACTCACATTCAAACTATGCAACTTATATGCCGACAATATAAGACTCGATGCCATATCTCGTGCCGAAGCACGGTGCCTATGCTGCAGCCCAATCTTAAGCCCATACTTTATGTTACCGACTAAACACGCATTCAAGTTCTAGACTCAATTCAAAGGCATACACACGGTTTTGCTGCTATACTGCCGACTCATCTATATGAACTAGTCACTAGCGCCCAGCGCTATAATGGACTTGGCTCAGGGGGTTCGGTCCGCCCTTCCATGGGTAGCTAGCCCCGGAAGCGCCGAATCCTCCCATGCGGTTATCCAGCATCCTTCTTTTGAGCCAACTCGCTTCTCCCGGGCCGAATGATCCCGGCGCCCCGGTGATCACTCGAGAAGACCTCCACCTTGATCAAGTTGTCCAATGACCATGCAAGACTCGACTCGAACTGACGTCTCACACAGTCAATCTACTTTTAGTGTTACCATCTCTTTCAGGGCTAGGTCCAACACTTCTCACATCTGAGATCTTGCCTCAGCGACCCAGTCGCGAGCATTCTTCTTTCTTGCCCTATCATTTCACTTAACTCAAGAACAACTATTGAAACACTTTCCAAAATGCGATAAATTAACCGTGGCCGTGCCTTAGACAGACCTTGTTCTCTAGGCGATGCTATCGCTCAAGTCATATACTTTATACGACGAGCCTTATTCTCAAGAGATTACGCGACTTGACAACCGCAGATAGAGTGGGACAATGCTAGAAATGGCTTCGACAGCCCAACATCACTCTCGTCTAACTTATTCGGGCAGCGACTCGACGAGCAAAGGCTACGCCGAGCTCTGCGTCGAGGGAACGTGCTATGCACGGGGTCGACTTGAACAACCAACTCTTTGGTGCCTAGACTTAAGCCAACGTCGTGCAATACGACTTAACCAACGGGACATGCGAAGGCTATGCCAAGCCATGCGGGACATGCGAAGGCTATGCCAAGCCATGCGGGACATGCGAAGGCTATGCCAAGTCTTGCACAACTGGATCGTACATGCTTTATTAAGCATTCATGCTGGCGACACCTATGACTTAGGCTGATTCGAGCGTTGGGGCAAAACGACGGGGTCGTGCATGTTTTATCAAGCATTCAAGCGGGCGACGCCTATGACTTAGGCTTATTCGAGTGTTGGGACAAAAACGATGGGACCGTGCATGCTTTGTCAAGCATTCTCACAGGCGACGCCTATGACTTAGGCTAATTCAAGTGTTGGGGCAAAACGACGGGACCGTGCATGCTTTGTCAAGCATTCACGCAGGCGACGCCTATGACTTAGGCTAATTCAAGTGTCGGGACAACTTAGCAACTTAGGCAAGCTTCCTTCTCCCAAGCCACGGGACGAAGGATCGAGTGTCAATTTCAAAATACGTTGAGCAAACTTCTAAGACGGCCGTGGGACCTTTTCCAAGTTCTAGCATATTTCGACCCGTCGGAATTTTTTCCTTAGCTATGTGCGTTCGTAGCTTTTATATTAGCCTACTTGTGCAAGTTGAAATCATGCGAGTTATTAAGTGAAGGCTAAGATGAGGCAAGTTCACCGAAACTATCCCACCTGAGCGAGGAGTCGCCTCGACCGAGCGAGCCTTCAAGTAGCCGTTGCAAGGCTAAGTTCGAACGTCGTTGGCGTTTCCATCCCTCCGATTGACTTTGCGGGACGGGGGACTACAATGGCAGCGTGGGAGGAGGGGAGCTGGGGGAGGGTGGACGGAAGCGGGAGGAGGGGGAGGCGGCCGGAAGCGGGAGGGGGGGTGGCCGAAAGCGGGAGAGGGGGGTGGCCGGAGGGGGACTGGGCTGTGCGGGAGGAGGGGGTGGCCGGAGCGGGGGAGGGGGGGAGGGGGAGGGGAGAAGGGATAAGAACATTTTCGAAATTTTTAAAATTTTAGGTATGAAGTTGAAAAAAATAATAGTTGAGGCATTAAGTTGTTGAATAAAAAAGTTTTGGGTATGAAGTTGAAAAACCGGAATAGTTGAGGGTATCAAAGTACAATTAAGCCTAATTTTTTGGAACGTAGTTTGCAGAAATTGACCGGAGAATGATAAATCTAATAAAATATAGGCTTAATTGCTAATTGCTACCCTCAACTATCACACTTTTTGAAGTTGATATCCTAAACTTTTTTTGTAACAACTTGATACCCGGATATTATTTTGGACAAAAATGCCCCTACCCCTAACCCCCTACCCCGTGCTAGCTTCGCCCCCCCCCCCCCCTCTGCTAGCTCCGGCCGCAGTCCCCCCCCCACCCCCCCTGCTCGCTTCAGGCCATCCCCCCCCCCCCTCTCGCTCCGGCCGTCCGCCCGCTCCCGCCTCTCCCTAGGGCTCGGCAGCGGGAGGAGGGGGGCTGGGAAGGGGGGTGCGGAGCGGGAGGCGGGGGCAGGAGGTGGCCCGGAAGCGAAGAGGGGAGGGGGAGGTCGGCCGGAAGCGAGGAGGGGGGGTCGGCCGGAGCTAGCAGGGGGGTGGCCGGAGTGGGGGGAGGGGGTGGAGGGAGGGAAGGGATAAGGGCATTTTGGGGTTTTTTAAAATGTTAGGTATTAAGTTGAAAAAAAAAATAGTTGAGGTATCAATCTGTTACGAAAAAAAGTTTAGGGTATCAACTTGAAAAAGTGTGATAGTTGAGGGTAGCAATTAGCAATTAAGCCTAAAATATAATCGGGAGGAAATTTGAGATTTATTTATTATTATTTTTTTTTTTCAAAAGTGAGAAAAATATATTAAAAAGGCTTAATTGCTAATTGCTACCCTCAACTATCACACTTTTTCAAGTTGATACCCTAAACTTTTTTTTGTAACAACTTGATACCCGGATATTATTTTGGACAAAAATGTCCCTACCCCTAACCCCCCTCCCCCGTGCTAGCTTCGCCCCCCCCCCCCCCCCCCTCTGCTAGCTCCGGCCGCAGCTCCCCCCCCCCACCCCCCCTGCTCGCTTCAGGCCATCCCCCCCCCCTCTCGCTCCGGCCGTCCGCCCGCTCCCGCCTCTCCCTAGGGCTCGACAGCGGGAGGAGGGGGGCTGGGAAGGGGGGTGCGGAGCGGGAGGCGGGGGCAGGAGGTGGCCCGGAAGCGAAGAGGGGGGGGGAGGGGGGGAGGTCGGCCGGAAGCAAGGAGGGGAGGGGGGGTCGGCCGGAGTGGGGGAGGGGGTGGAGGGAGGGAAGGGATAAGGGCATTTTGGGATTTTTTAAAATGTTAGGTATTAAGTTGAAAAAAAAAATAGTTGAGGTATCAATCTGTTACGAAAAAAAGTTTAGAATATCAACTTGAAAAAGTGTGATAGTTGAGAGCAGGGGCGGATCTAGGTGGGGTCACGTGGGGTCAAGTGACCCCACTGAAAAATACAATAACATCAATATATATTTCTGTTGTAGTGGAAGTGTGCTTAAGGTTTTGGTATTATTATGTGGGTTTCTGTAAATGACATAGTGTGAAGATGGCCCAGTGTTCTATGTCACCCGACTTAAGTTCCTCTCTTTGTGAGAGGGCGTGGCTTCAAATCCCATTTCTAACAATATTTTTTTTTCTCAGACAAAATTGTTTTTGTTTAAAAATTCATATATGAGGGAAGAAAAAATAGACTTTCCTTGCAAATTATTATTTTTCAAAAAAAAAACTTTAAACTTATTATAAGAGAGAAAAAAGAATGAATGTGCGAGATGAATTGAACTTGTTATAAAAGAAAAAGAAAAAGAAAAACCATTATTTTTCACAACACTCTTATTGATTATTATCTTCTGATCATCGTCTTATTAAAAAAATCCTAAAAGAAAAATCCATCTTTGGGATAAAAAAAATTTAGTGAAAGAAAAGAACATAACATATTTTTTTCAGGAATCTAAGCGAGTATGACTTACACTACCTCGTCAAAATAGTTTTTTGTTAAAATTATTTCGATGAAAAAACATCATTGCAAGAAAAGAGTACAAAGTGTAAAGACAATTTTCA
Organism: Iris pallida; assembly: GCA_029216955.1. NCBI lineage: Eukaryota > Viridiplantae > Streptophyta > Magnoliopsida > Asparagales > Iridaceae > Iris > Iris pallida. The sequence continues at coordinate 4,142,699 of JANAVB010033820.1, forward strand.
TGATGTCTCCTTTTAGGCCTCGTTTGGTTCACGGATTTAAGGAATCCGGAAAGGAAACTTGTTCCTTTCCTTTGTTTGGTAGCCACAAATTTGGGAAACACGGGGGAAAATAGGAGAAAAAATGGTTCCTCTCATGACCCATGGGATTCATTTTTCCTCCTCCTTTTCCAACATTAATTACCAAACATTATGACAAAAGTAGCCTTGATTTATTATCTATTTTACCAATTAACTCTTCATTAAAATTATGTTGACATTAGATATTGTTGGAACAATGATATATTTTTTTTCTTTCCTTTCCTACACCAACCAAACATAGGAAAGAAAATTTGATAGAAATTTTACTTTCCCATCCCCATGAAAAATACATGGGAATTGATTTCCTTTTCGCGAACCAAACGAGGCCTTAATTATATCTGCAATATGTTCCCTTTCATACTATACAAATTACTATATTCATGTGTTTTATCCGCCAAATGAATGATTACTTATCTCCAATTTAATAAATTAGAATATGGCATCCAGGTCCAAAAATTTTAGTCAATACATTTTTATGCATATATGATAAAAGCTCCTTTTGTTAATCTAGTACACCAACTGCTGAATATTTTTAGACTTCTTTACCTTTCATGTTGACCCCCCTCACTTAAATTTCTGCGTCCGCCCCTGGTTGAGAGTAGCAATTAGCAATTAAGCCTATTAAAAATACTAAATGGTAGCTTCACGAGACGCAGGGGAGAGACGCTTCCCCAACCCCAAACACATGCCCAGATGGAGAGTACCATCCAGCATGTGACTTAGCCTTGACTTTGCGCAGTGGTCTACCAGCAAACAAAAGCACACAAAACATAACTTCCGCCAAACTATACTTTTGTGGGAATGAATGAAGGAGGTCGTTTGGTTCCACAAAAGTAGGATAGTGATTTATTTTTTAGTAAATTAAGTTTTAGAGTAAACTAAAAATATATATAACAAAACATTGGAGTAAATTAAATTTTGAAAAATTATTACAATATCAAAAAAAATTGCCTTTAAAAAAATTAGTTTAAATTTTAGAAAATGTTCATTAAGTAATTATATGTCAATTAAATAAACAGTTATTATTTGAGAAAATTTATTTTGCAATATTCATGTTTAAATGATAATTATTTGTGCGGAAAAAAAATTATGGTAAACAACATCTACTTCTAACAACCACCAAACAACCGAACTATTTTTTTCATAATTTTCAACAATCATACAAACAACCACCGAACTTATTTGTCTCTACTTCCAATTCGACCACCCAAACAATAATTTGAAAGTCAAAACTTACATATACGCAAACCTTATTTATTTATTTTCACTTTCTACACTTTCATGCAGCCAAACAATCCCTATATTATAGCATAATTATTTGTCTAGGACAAATTTTGATGGAATTGGTTGTAGGGGACGATATTTTGCAAAACTAATTGAAGAGACAAATTTGTTATACGGTTTGATATATTCATTGCGAAAACGTCATATGGCCTAGTACTTTTGTGACAAAATATCAGCTTTTTTTAGCATTTTTGCAGGAGCGATTATTTTTTTATTTATTCTATAACAATTAGTTTTTTTAAAATCCACCACTTCCTTGTCCATTTTTATTTGGGTAAAGTGCAAAAAATCCTTCGTTAGATTCTTGACTTTTGCATAAAAAGATCTCATACTCTTAAAATTTATTGAAGTATGAAATCTACTCATTATGTCCCCTTTCTGTTAACTGATGTTAAGTTGGATATGTAATGACCATTTTACCCCCCTCCCACTCTCTCTCCGGTGGTGCGGGGAGGAGGAGGAGGGGGGGCGGGGAGGACGAGGGAGGAGGGGAACGCGGGGAGGAGGAGGAGGAGGGGGCGGGGAGGAGACGGAGGGGGGGCTGGCCGGCGGAAGGGGGGAGGGTAGGGGAAAGGGGGGGGGGGGGGGGCTGGTAGGGTAGAGAGGTGGGTAGTTTAGGTATTATTATTAATATTATTTTTATTTTTATTTTTTAAAAAAAAATTCATTAGCGGCCATTTCTAACGTCCATCAGACGGTAGGGACCTTTTTGAGCAAGTCGTATATTGCGGAAGTCTTTATTTGTTAATTTTGGCTAATAGATCTTTCTATGCAAAATGCGAAGATCTAATGAGAGATTTTTTACAATCCTTATTTATTTTATTATTTACTTATTTCTTGCATTTTTATTTTTTATACAAAAAGATAACATATTTAAGGAATAATATTAAGATATGTCTTGAATCCTAAATTATCTATATGGCCCTAGTTAGTGATCTAGTTAATCAGTAATTTGGAAGCATTGACACCACTGAGATCCTCCTCCCTAACGATATTTTTGGTACTAAATTGTGGAGCTTTAAAATTTATCAAATTAAAAAAATTCTGAATAGTTGAATCTATTGAATTGAAATTTAGTCTTAATTTTTTTTGGGAAACTTGTCCATTTTAGTCAGTTGCTTAAAACTTTGTTTCTTTATGGAAAATTTTCTTTCTGTTAAGGATGCTACTATTTTGCTCGCTGCTGGAGGGTGTCTGCGTCGGACTGTGGTCACGTGGCACTTCGCCATTGCCCCCCACTCCGGGATAGACCCGTGCTAGTAGTAGCGCCAATGGTGACCGCCACACGGACGCGGACCAACACGTCATCCTCAAGCTGCAGAGCAAATATAATTTTCGTAAAAATTTACTAGTCGTAAGAAGATCGCACCTATATCCTCCTCGATTTTATTTTTGTTCACCTACCAAAATTAGAGTATTTGTTCACCCTCCACCAGGGGCGGCCCGGGGGAGAGACAAACGGGGCGTGGGCCCGGGACACCAAGATCCAAGGGGCCCCAAATAATATTAAGAGTTAGTAATATATATTATATAATATTAATATATAATAAAAGAGTTGGTAAAAGAAAAAAATGGCAATTACTTTTACAGTAGTTAAAGTTTGTCCCTTCCGATTCCAGAGAAGAATTTCTTGTCTTCCAATTCCAGAGGCGAATTGATGGCCAACGATAAGTATTCCTGAAAATTATTAATTTTAATTCTCGCTTCTTTTTTTCTTCTACTTATAATTGAATCCCAAACTCCTATTTTTCTTTCAATTTATTCTTCATGTCCTCTTCTACTGTCCATAATTTTAAAATCTACTTAGGGATTTCAAGTTAAGAATTAGGATTTTATAATCGTTGAATTGACGTGAATTGTGGCTAAGACAACAACAACTACTCACTGAAACGATGACGCAAGTTCCGTTGAACAATCTCCAGATAATGAACTTGAGGTCTGAAATTCGAGTTTTAATAATGAACTTTATTATTGGTGATGCTAATAGCGACAATAACTTTAACGATCTTGAGTTGCACTGATGAATTATTGAATTTTGAGTAAACTGATTTTCAATTTTTGCATAACATACTTTGAAATATTGTATTACGTAGTGGATGTTTAACAAATATTAGTGATAAGATGATTTGGGGATTGTTGAATTCGGTAGTTGGATTGATTTGAGGATTGCTGGATTTGGTATTTAGATTTGGATCATGTGTGGGAACGAAATGTTCACTACAAAGATGTCATTCTCATTGTTTTAATTAACCATTATAGAAAATCCCATTTAATATTTAGATTGATCTAGTTTTTAGATGTTTAGTCGAACTTGAGTTGGAATGAGTTATGGTGTTTGATTATTCAATTATATAAAAAAAAATGGTGCAAGAGTTTGTGTTTATGAGTTTTTTTATTGATTTTGTAGAATATTTTATGATATTGTGTTTAAATGTGATCAAGACGCTTCTACTTAAATTTCTATGGTACTATTTTTTCAAGAGAAACAATGTTTTAACGATACCCTAAATGTAAAATGCGCTCATGATAATGAAACAATGAATCTTCTCCAAGAAAATTAACACTTTGTTTTTAATATATCCGAACAAGGGGTATCATTTTGGGTTTCGTCCTGGGCATTAAAATACTCCGGGCCGGCCCTGCCCTCCACGAAAAAATTGACACGTGCCAAATTAAAGATAAAAATTACTTTGGTAGGTGAACAAAACTACTTACAAAGTAATTTTGTATGGATAAATTTAATATATTAATTATTTGGGAAAATTTATGAAATGTCCAAAAAACGAAAAAGTTTTATAAAAAATCCATCGCGCAATAACATTTCATCGCGTGTCCAGAATTAGCAAAAAATATATAAAGAGGGTTCCGAATGGCCTTTTTGTCCTTCCTTCTAATTTATTGAAAACACCCACGAAACTACTCTTACAAAAAACGTTTCGATACTTCATCTTCTACCATACGCTGCTCACTTTCGAATCTAGGTTTTTTCCTCAAAAATCTTCAAAAACTCGTCGAAAAATTTCGGAAAGACCGAGAGAGACAAACGGCAAAAATGCTAAAACGGAGGTCCAAACATCATTTTTTTTGCGATTCTAAAATTTTGGAAGGCCGTCTAACAAAAAAAACGTTAATCTTAGGCTCCTCGAAGATACGCTCATTTTGCGACAAACCGGACATCGTTTCGACCTCCTAGTCAAAAGTTATGGTTCTCCAAAGTTTCAACTGACCATAAAATGCAGGAGAATGACCATTCTCCGTGTTAGAACACGAAGAATGTTAATTTCGCATGAGGGTGGCCATTCTCCGTGTTAGTAACACGAAGAATGGCATTCTCCGTCTTAATTTACACGGAGAATGACCATTCTCTGTATTAGTAACACGGAGAATGGCATTCTCCGTCTTAATTTACACGGAGAATGTCCATTCTCCATGCTAAATTACACGGAGAATGACCATTCTCCGTCTTAATTTACACAGAAAATGGCCATTCTCCGTGTAATTTAGCACGGAGAATGGTCATTCCAGTGTTAAAACGCAGGAGAATGACCATTCTCCATGTTAGAAACACGGAGAACGTCATTCTCCGTGTTAAATAACACGGAGAACGCCATTATCCGTATTAATTTACACGAAGAATGGCATTCTCCGTCTTAATTTACACGGAGAATGGTCATTTAAGTGTTAAAATGCAGGATAATGACCATTCTCCATGTTAATTTACACGGAGAATAGCATTCTCCGTCTTAATTTACACGGAGAATGGCCATTCTCCGTCTTAATTTACACGGAGAATGGCCATTCTCTGTGTAATTTTGCACGAAGAATACAGGAGAATGGCCATTCTCCGTGTTAGAAACACGGAGAATGCCATTCTCCGTGTTAATTTACACGGATAATGGCATTCTCCATATTAAAACGTATGAGAATGACCATTCTTCGTGTAATTTAGTACGGAGAATGGCATTCTCCGTGCTAAATTACACGGGAAATGGCCATTCTCCGTGCTAAATTACACGGAGAATGGTCATTCAAATGTTAAAACACAGGAGAATGGCCATTCTCTGTGTTAGAAACACGGAGAATGTCATTCTCCGTGTTAGTAACACGGAGAATGACATTATCCGTGTTAATTTACACGGAGAATGACATTCTCCTTGTTAAAATGCAGGAGAATAACTATTCTTCGTATTATATCGACGGAGAACTGTTGACAGGAGAATGGCATTTTTTGTTTTATGGAAAGAAATTTGACATGAATAAAGATTCAAGAGTTTTCGTTTTTCTTTCAAAACGATGCTAACTCTTATGAAAAAGAAGAAGAAGATCTTCTCTCCATAATTGACCTAATTGTCAGAAAAGAAGAAGAAGAAGAGCGATGATCGGAGTTCGACTGAAAAAAAGCATGCTGAACTACGAACGATCTTTGCGATCTCTGCTGAAGATGAGAACAATGGAATTTAGATCTCTCATGAAGAAGAAGAAGAAGAAGAAGACGACGACGAGAATCGCAATCCAAATCTGAGTTTGTGCGGAGGGGTAGTTATGGTATTAATTTTGTAAATATAGAACATCTAAAGGAAATCTTGAATACTTAACGTGAAAATATATAATTCTGGACATTTCATAAAATCCATCATGCGGATGAATTTTTTATAAAAATCAATCCCAAAATTGAATTTCTCAGCAATTTTCAGTAATTATTTAGTAGAGGTTGAATAAACACACTAGTTTCGGTGGATGAAAAAAAAAGAGAAATTTTGAGTGGCACCCCACTTTTGTTTACCATATTTACAGTGCACCCCACAAGTTTACAACAATGTAAGCTACCCCCCACTTTTGACGGTTTCCGTCCCCAACTTACGGTCAACCCCTTTGACCATTTTTTTGACCAAAATATCCCTTTCTTATTTCCTGTATCCCCCTGTGTTTTCAGTGTCTGCCCCCTCCCCGCCGTCGGCGTGCCTCCACCGACCCCCCCCCCCCTTCGCCGAGCCCTAGCGCCGCCCCCCTCCCCGACCTCGCCGCCCCCCTCCCCGAACTCGCCGCCCCCCCCTCCGGCCCACCCTCTCCCAGCTCAAGCGCGACTCCGCCGAGAACCTGTGTTGGATCAGTTGCAACACGAAGTCATCCATCACTCGGACGTTCTTCTTGCCGCGCCCCCTCCGCCGAGAGTATCTATGCTTTCCTAGATTCCAAGAGAAGTCCCTATACTAGCAATCAAGACCTGGATGTCAAATACAGCTGAAGAGGTTGCAGCCCTCAAGATCTTCTTCGCTAGCTTGGCACCATTCCTTCGAAACACGACGCTGCTGAAGTCTCGGAGAATTTTGGTGGAGAACTCATAGCTTGCAAGCTTCCTCTGATGGCGCCACTGATCGCTGTCTACCGTAAATATTCCATCTCCAAATAGATCTCTCAGTAAATCATGGTTGCGTTGCCCCTGTACTCAACCCAAAAAAAAGGGGGGACAGCAAGGTCGGCGAGGTCGGGAAGGGGGGCAGCAAGGTCGGGGAGGTCGGGGACGGGGACGGCGAGGTCGGGGAGGGGGGGGGGGGGCGGCAGCGGCGAGGGGGGCACGAGAGACACGGTGGAGAAGACAAGAGGTCGGGAGTATTTTTGTCAAAATAATTTGGGTCAACCCAGTTGACCGTCCATATTGGACGGAAAACGTGAAAAGTGGGGGGTATCTTACATTATTGTAAACTTGTGGGGTGCACTGTAAATATGGTAAACAAAAGTGGGATGCCACTCAAAATTTCTAAAAAAAAAAAAAAAAAAAAAAAAAAAATGAGACCCACATGTTTGTCTGAAGCAAAGGAGGAGGAAAGATGGCCCCGCTATGCTTTGTAGTGTATGTATAAAGTAAGTATTAGTAAGATCAACCAAATGTTCCTTTCTTGAAGTTCCAACTTTTAAATAATAGTGTTAAAGCTCTCTCTTTTCCTCCTCTCTACTTTGTCCTCTCCATATTCCTTTGCGCTCTCTCTCTCTCTCTCTCACTCCATAGCCAGTCTTTCCTTCTTTGGACCAGAGAATGGGTTCCACTTCCCTCACCTCCCCTCCTCACCTCCTCCTCCGCACCCTTTTCCTCCTGTGCCTCTCTCTACTGACCAACCAGTACCACTCCAGCACTGCAGCACTCGGGGCTGCCGACCCTTCCGAGCTGAGGGCACTGATGGAGCTGAAGTCCTCCCTGGACCCGGAGGGCCGCGTCCTCTCCTCGTGGACGGCCGAGGGGGACCCCTGCGCTGGCGCCGGCGGCGGCTTCGAAGGGGTTGCGTGCGACGGGCACGGGAAGGTGGCCAACATATCCCTCCAAGGGAAGGGGCTCTCCGGCTCGATATCGCCCGCGGTGTCCCAGCTGAGGTCCCTGTCGGGCCTCTACCTCCACTACAACGCGCTCGCCGGGGTGGTGCCGCCGGAGATTGCCGACCTCGCCGGCCTCCTCGATCTCTATCTCAACGTCAACAACCTCTCCGGGACCATCCCGGAGGAGATTGGCAACATGGCTAGCCTCCAAGGTGATCACTTTCTTTTCTCTTTTTGAAAAAAAAAAAAAACTTGAGTTGTTTGTATTTGACAAAATGTTTGTTTGTTCGTTTGTTTTCTTTATTATTATTTGTCACATGTGATGCGTGTATAATTTTTGGTTCAGATTTTGCATAACGCCTAGAAACATGTTTAAGTTTTAAGTGTGGCAAGTTTTGAGAGTTCCGACTAAGAAAAAAGAGAGGAATATTTGTCATTCTCTTGCATGATTTCTAACAGCAAATTACTAGGAACAATGCATTTTTAGAAGTCCCCCAAAAAAAAAAAAAAAAAAAAAAATAGGACTGTTAAAATTTTGGCAGTCACACATTTGATAGTTCTTGATATTCACAGAACTGCCAAAAGTGTGTTGTCTTCCAGTAATTGTTGTAGTGTCCTTAACATTTGTCTTTCTAACTCATGCAGCTTGTGAGTTTCTTTTTGAGTGTGTAAAAGTAAAACTTAGTTTTCGTTGTATAATATGTTCAAAAATATAACACTTTGAATGTTACGAATGGTTCGTCTTCTTCTTCTAAGTGGTAAAATAGTACTGCATCTTGCCGCAGTATTAATTTGAGTTTGTTTAAACCACCATTTTTTTTTGTTGATGTTGTTGTTGTTGTTGTTGTTTGTAGTTCTGCAGCTTTGCTATAATCAGCTCACAGGAAGCATTCCCACCCAGCTGGGTCTGCTGAAGAAGCTGGACGTTCTAGCCTTGCAGTCCAACCGGCTCACCGGCGCCATTCCGGCCAGCTTGGGGGACTTGGTTCAGCTGACCCGCATCGATTTGAGCTTCAACGAGCTCTTCGGCTCGATCCCCGTGAAGCTGGCTCAGCTCCCTCGGCTGCGGATACTGGACCTCAGGAACAACACCCTTTCCGGCAATGTACCTTCCGGTAATCAACTCAACTCGCTTATAGTTCACACCTAAGTTCGATTGAATCGATTCTATATAATGAACTCATATGTGAACTTGAATCATCGAAGAACTAGTGAGGCTCGACGGAGGCTTCCAGTTTGGAGGAAACGCCGGCTTGTGCGGGGTTGGATTCTCCACTCTCCGTGTCTGCACTCCGGCCGATCTCCTAAACCCTAGACCTGAACCCATCGGGCGGGATCCTGACTGGCTGAAGCCACGAGAGATCCCCCAGTCAGCCAACCTCACCGCAAACTGCGACGACACCCGCTGCTCCAACTCCCCGAAATCCTCTGCGGTGGGCGTCACTGCAGGAATCGTGGCGGTTCTGGTCGCGGTGATGGTTTCGGGGCTGTTCACGGTTGCCTGGTACCGTCGCCGCAAGCAGAAGATCGGCAGCTCGCTGGAGATTTCCGATAGCCGGCTAAGCACCGACCAACCCAAAGAAATGCATCGTAAGAACGCCTCCCCGCTCATCAGCCTCGAGTACTCCAATGGTTGGGACCCCCTGGCCGACGGGCGGAGCGGCGTCGGATTCTCCCAGGAGGTCTCGCAGAGCTTCAGGTTCAATCTGGAGGAGGTGGAGTGCGCGACTCAGTACTTCTCGGAGGTCAACTTGCTCGGCAGGAGCAATTTTGCTTCGACCTACAAAGGGACCCTGAGGGATGGGACTGTGGTTGCTGTCAAGAGCATCAGCAAGTCTAGCTGCAAGTCGGAGGAGGCCGACTTCTTGAAGGGGTTGAAGCTGCTGACTCTGTTGCGGCATGAGAATCTCGTTGGGCTGAGGGGGTTCTGCTGTTCTAGGGGGAGGGGGGAGTGTTTTCTCGTCTACGATTTCGCCGCTAATGGGAGCTTATCGGAGTACTTGGATGTCAAGCCTGATGACAAGGGCAGGATTCTCGAGTGGCCGGTGAGGGTTTCTATCATAAAAGGAATCGGCAAAGGTAATCTTGATGTTCGTTAAATCCATCTCGCTAGTCGCTAATATTGCAACTATTTAGCTTACAACCATTTAGCTTACAACCGTTTAGGTGGCAGTTTCCAATTGGATCCCCTCTTCTCGTGTGGGGTGGGAGGGGACCCAGTTAGCAACTGTCACCTAAACGGTTGTAAGCCCAATGGTTGTAAACTTAGCATTTTTGTATATCTATACCTAGATTGCTTCACTGTATAGTTACATGAAATGTGATTCGTCAAGTTTGAAGAAAGTAATGCCCATAAGAAGATTATTGAATTTGGATGTTAGGAATGAATAGAAGAAATTTAGGTAGCTCAGATCTGCATTTATATAAGTGAGTAAAGTTCCAGTATGAATTTTAATTGGTTTTGTTGGGTTGAAGACCTAATATAAATGCTAAATGCTAATAGAATGTAAATTTCCAATATTATACGAGACCCTAAAACTAAACAACCCTAGAAACAAAGATTTTGCTAGTGCCTGTTGTTTTTAGGATTTTACTTGGATGAAATATCCTGTTAAAAGACGATCACATCGAGAAGGTTCCTCTCTCTTTCTTTCACCATCGACGATTTTTTTATCATGATATCCTATTAAAGTTCTTGCTCCTTGCACCAAAGCTCTAGGGTTATAGTGAGGGTTGACGATACATATCTATATTATTCTAAGATGGGTTGTAGATGAAGGCATATTTTTGGACACAGAGCTGAATTCACGCAGCGATATAATTCTTTATACACAAAATCCAATTAGATTATGCTCTTGAGGATTTGAACTTGGGTTGCTCCGATACCGATATTAAAATTCGTGTTGCATGCACCAAAATTGTAGGGTTATAGTGAGAGTTAGAGGGAATATATTCATATTATTCTTACAGATCCTAATATATAATCTTTCTTGACAATTAGCAGAATCCATTCTGATTCCAGTTTGTTCACATACAGGTATCGAATATTTACACAGCAATAGAGCAAAAAAGCCCTCTCTAGTTCACCAGAACCTGTCCGCGGAGAAGGTTCTCATCGACCGCCACTTTGCTCCTCTCCTCTCCGGCTCCGGACTGCACAGGCTCCTCGCCGATGACGTCGTCTTCTCGACCCTGAAAGGCAGTGCAGCCATGGGCTACTTGGCCCCGGAGTACACTACCACCGGCCGCTTCACAGAGAAGAGCGACGTCTACGCCTTCGGAGTCATCATACTCCAGGTCCTAACTGGGAAAATGAGGGTCAGCCACCTCCGGCTCAGCGCCGAGAGTGGCAAGCTTGAGGACCTCGTCGACGAGAACCTCAACGGGAACTTATCCAAGCCCGAGGCGGCCAAACTGGCAGGTATCGCGCTGATGTGCACGAGCGAGGCTCCGAGCCAGAGGCCGAAGATGGAGTTGGTGCTCAAGGAATTGAGTAGCTGATCAAATAGTCAAGTAGTTAACGTTGTAATCTTGAACTCAAACTCAGGTACCTAGTCTGAGTAATTTTCCAGTTGAATGTATCCCTTTAGTGATGCAGAAGGACATCCAGTGGTCTGGGCAACATGTGAGCCCTTTGTATGCACCAGTGCTACTTTCTATTATGGGGACCCCTTCAATTTGAATCCACAGGTGTGTGAAATAGCAAAAAAATGGGGTAAAATCAAAGCAAATAAGTAGATGCCCGCACCTGCTGCCTATGGAAATCTATGTGGTTTCTATTTTCTGTCCTTGAGGGAGCCCAGTGCCCCCACAAACCTTATTCCTGGATCCTGGTAGAGTTTTGAGACAATAAGTGCATTCTTGATGGCAAGTTTCTCGTAGTTTGTGCTAATAGTAACCAAGCAGCAGCAAGTATGAACTCAGCTCTTTTCATGTTTTTTAGATGTCATTTATGTGTCTACATGTTCCGGCGTTACGTAGGGAACTTTTTCTGCATACTCCATTACATGCCATTTTAGGCTCACTACTCCCAACTTTCACCATAATTTACATTGAAGCTTTTACCAACACATTTATCAATACACATTTTATTTAAAATGTGTTACTGAAAATATCCATATAAAATAATTATTTATTAATGTATTAACATGTGTCGATGTTAACAGAACCCCTTTTCATAAATCATCCTTAACATGAAAATAATAGCTAATATTACATAAATGGCAGGTAATTTAGCCGTTATATATGTGAGAAGAAGCTTTATTTACATGACAATTGAAGAACTTGCCAAAGAAGGGGAAAAAGAGTAATCCATCTACTATATTTTTGTTTGTTTGTAAGGTGTGAACATAATTCATCTATCGCATTAAACCCATAAGGACAAACAACCTACCTGCTTGATTTTGACCAGCTAGCACTCATAAAACATTTCTGTAACCCCATCATGCAAGGCTTTATCTGGGTTCATTTTGTTCACCGACCTAAATTACTGTAAATATTCACCATTTCACTCGAGGAATAATACGTGCCAAACTAGTCAAATTTTTATGGATGTTCAATATTCCATTCAAGGTGAAAACCACATTGTACATAAGTAGCCCTTCTGCTGACCACCATATGGAGCCATTGCAAAGTTAAATATACAGTTACAAAAGATTGTCATTGTACATAATCAGCATACGTCAAGTAAAATGAACTCAATCAGATTATAGGCTACATACTTTGGGTTCCACCTGTGGTGAGCTTGTTCCCTTGATAGTCCATCCTAAATACTTTGGGTTCCACCTGGCTTTATGGTTTGTATGTGTGAATCAAACTCGATAAGAAATAGTGACGTTAACTACTGCTAATGAAAAGAAAAGTGAAACCCTAACCAAATGGGTAGATTACACAACCAGTTATCCTCATCAAACAAATTCATGTCCCTCATGCTCCTCCAATTAGCAAGGCAAAACAAAAATTACAATATATTGGGAATACAATAGGACATTGCTGAAGAATTGTGAGCGTGGTGTGAGCTTACTCTATACAACAGCAACAGAAATCAAGTATTACACCAAATGACCAGCAACTTAATACAACATCTAAATAATACTTTGCAATTTCTACATCCCATCTTATGGTTGCCTTCTTCCATTGCAACCATGTCAAGACTACTCGTCCACCTCATATGAAGGATCACTTGAGAAAAAGCTATTTTTGGATACCTGTTGAACCTGCCGATCAGAATACTCAGAACTCCTGTGCGTCTAAATCAGGCTTGGATGGGTATTCTAGGCCATGCAGAGCCGGTACCCTTCTCAAATCCTCCTCTGAGTATGATGGGATGAACCAGTACCTCTTGTCAGTTCCAAATACCTGATAAACATTCAATAAAAGAAACCATTTGTATTACAACAGAACGATAGCCACAATTGTCGAAATTACAAGATAAAAGGTACAAATCCCAATAAGTTATCAAAATAACAAAGGACTGACTACCAATCAAGAGGAGAAAACATTGTAGCTATAGGATTAAAACAAAGGAAAGTTCTCAACCGACTTAGAGAATAACCACTGTGCATGCGTGTGCGACTGCACGCACAAGAAAGAGTATGCATTCAAGGGAGGGGGATAGGCAGGCAAACTATTAACCTGTTCGAAGTTCTTTCTTCTTCCAAGATCATATCTCCACTTTGGTGTTGTCTTCTTCTCATATGCCTGGTTACACAAGAAATCTATAAAGACAAAAATATAAGATGCAACAAACAGGGAAAACAAATTTTCTCAGCACTTGCCTCAATAGTTGTTGTATTGCCCAACACCAACGAGATATGCATGATCAGAAACCCTAGAACGCTTAGTGCAAATGCCAGGTTCAAGACTGAACGAAGAACATTAGACACTAAAATTCAATTTGAGTTTTGATGTTGGTAGTGAAGTAAATCAGAAAGGCTATTTGCTTACCAAATGAGAGAAAAGTAGTTGCAAGAGTTCCCGGAGTCCCCGGAATCTCCCCATCATTGAAGAAGGCAATAAAATTGGATAACAATGACAGGGTAACAAGAGTGGTCTCAAGAAATGTGTAGAACTACATAAAAGACAAGTCAATTAAACAATGTCAAGAGTGATGTCATAAAGAAAAGTGCTAAAAGTCCAAGAACAAATACAATTCTTCAGAGAAGTAAAGCAAATACAGATTTTAGTAATTCTAAAAACTTGATTAATACTAGTTCTGAAACTCTTAAAGAATTAATAGATAGGTTAAACCTTGTCACTCACTTCCTCAAGAAGCAAGGGATATGAAAATGCCATTCAAATTTGTTATCCATGTGCTGACGCCACAACTTCACTAGTCATTTTAGTTATAGGTAATTTGGAATCTGTAACATTCATCTGACTGAACTCTCCACTATCTAACTCTGGCTTAAGGGCATGCACTTCCAAGTAAGGCGAATCTGTTTAAAATCACTAGCTTAGATATCCTGCTCCCCGTGGAGCTGATATCGGATATGAAGAAACTTAGTATTAGTCTTACAACAAATCAATTTCAACAATCATGTGTCCTTTGTATTCATCCTATGCATGCATCCTTAAATATTTTGATACCCCGTTCATATAACAGCCAATTTGACTATTTCTTAAGAGATACTTCTTTGAGACATGTGTAAGGGAAAATTAAAAAAATTAAGAACATAATATATAAAATATTAATCATAACTTTATAGTTAAAGGAGTAGAAAAGATTTCTTTTTCAAAAAAGATGCGCTTGGTATATACGACCAACCAAAAAAACAGAATGGTGTCATCCAGATGATCTATATTGCTCACTATTATCTCCATGGTATTTGTTGCATGGACACGAATAGGACACTACACATTATAGATCCGTCGACAGAGACACGGCACCATTTCTCATGTTGTGATGTATTTTGGTGTCAGTGTCCAATACGTGATACGGCACAAAACGTTACAAGTGCCCGTGCTTCCTAGCTTATGTATATTCATATATGTATCCGCATCCAACACAATATTTTGTTGGCACTCATGTCGGGCATGGTACCTTAATGTCTAGGTTCCAAAGGGAGCCAAAACATTGTTGAGAGTGATTTGGCATAGTTACACTGGTGTCAAACGCCATCCAGATATGCTAAAGTAGTTCTCTTTCGCAATGGGCTCCTCCTAGAATTTTTTGGAACCTAGTTACTATACAAAAAAAATGCATATATCTGAGATCATGCGTGCCCATATTTGTGTCTGTGCAACCTAAATGACAAGTCCAAACACTTTGTGTTCAGTCTACTGTGCTTCCTATTGTGGTTAATAAAAATAGAAATTTAGTAGAATACTTGGCTTGTTTATTATTGTGGTGGAGCTACACATATATAGGAGAGGCTAACTCCTCTCCCTATTATTCTACCCGATGTGGGACTAAAAGCCCATTAATGCTCTCAACACTCTTCCTCAAGATGGGCGATAGATATCAATCATCCCCATCTTGTTACATAGTTTAGAAAGGCTTAATGATTTAAGCCCCTTAGTAAGTCAATTTGCGACTTGTTCTTCTGAGCGAACATGATCGAGCTTTAGTATTCCTTTCTCTAGCTTCTCCTTGATGAAGAACCGATCGATCTCGATGTACTTCGTTCTGTCATGTTGAACTGAATTGTTAGCTATACTCAGTGCTGCTTGACTGTCACTCAGAAGACACAATGTTGTTTCCTGGTCCAACTTCAACTCTGTCAGCAATGCTTTTACCTACAACAATTCTGACACTCCCAGAGTCATAGCTCTATATTCTGCTTCAGCGGTCGATCGGGCTACCACAGATTGTTTCTTGCTTCTCCATGAGACTAGGTTACCCTCCCACAAATACACAATACCCTGAAGTAGACCTTCTGTCATCCATGCAACTTGTCAAATCTGCATCGCAGTATCCTCAACGCTAAGGTGTCCATTGTTCTTGAACCATATCCCTTTTCCCGGGGGCTCTCTTCAGATATCTCAGAATATGAAAAACTGCATCCATATGGCCCTTCCTTGGATCATACATATAGCGACTCACTACACTCACAGCAAATGAGATATAATGGCAAGTGTGGCCCAGATAAATCAATCTGCCTACAAGTCTCTAATATCTCTCACGATCAACCGGCTCTCCTGCCTCTGCCCCCAACTTATCTTTCTGATCAATTGGAGCGACTGCCGAACGACATTCCAGCATACCAGTTTCTGTGAGCAAGTCTAGTACATACTTCCTCTGAGAGAGGACGATCCCATCTCTTCCTCAAGCTACCTCGATTCCGAGAAAATACCTCATCATTTCCAAGTCTTTTACTTCAAATTCCTTGACAAGTTTCGACTTCAGCTGGGTAATCTCCTCCTCCTCATCACCTGTGATCACTATATCATCTACGTATATAGCAAGGATGGTGACATGGCCTCTCGCATGTCGGAAGAAGACTGTGATCTGCATTGGTCTGGCTGTATCCTATGTCCGTGACAGCTTTCCTGAATCTTTCAAACCATGTCCGAGGAGATTGCTTGAGTCCATACAGTGATTTCTTCAGCTTGCACACCTTTTCTGTTGACTGCTTCATGCACTAAAATATGGTATAATGGTAGTGGTAGCGGTTTCAGTGTAATACCATACCGAAAATACCGAACCAATTCCATATATATATATATATATATATATATATATATATATATATATATATATATACTTTTTTTAGAATATTGTTCGTGATTAATTTATACTACTAATTTTCATTTTTATCTTTGTTTTGGTCTGTTTCTTAGAATTGACTTTAGTGGACTTTAAGTTATTTTGAGAAGGGTAAAGTGCAAAAAATCTCTCGTTAGATTCCCGCTTTTTGTACTAAAAGATTCCATGCTCTTAAAATTCCTGAAAGTATAAAATCTGCTCATTTTGCCCCCTTTTCGTTAACTGATGTTAAGTGGGGTGTATAATGACCATTTTACCCCTCCACTCTCCCCCCTCTCTCTCCGGTGGTGCGGGGAGGAGGAGGGGGGCGGGACTGGCGTGGGCGGGGAGGAGGAGGGAGGCGGGGCTGGCCGGGGCGGGGAGGAGGGGGGTGATCGCCGGAGTAACGAAGGGGGCTGGGGGGCGGGGAGGAGGGAGGAGGGGGGGCTACCAGGGGCGGGGAGGAGGAGGAGGAGGGGGCTGGGCTGGCCGGGACGGAGAGAAGGGGGGGGGGGGTCGCCGGAGTAATGAGGGGGCTGAGGGGGCGGAGAGGAGGAGGAGGGGGCTGGGCTGGCCGGGGCGGGGAGGGGGGGTGCTCGCCGGAGTAAGCAGGGGGGCTGAGGGGGGCGGGGAGGAGGGGGGGTGGCTGGCCGGAGGGAGGAGGGAGGAGGGGAGAGGTTAGGGAAGGGGGGGTAGTTTAGGTTTTTTTTTAATAAAAAAGTCACTTAACAGTGAAAACTAACGGTCAACAGACGGTAGGGGGCTGGCCGAGCAAGTCATAGATTACGAGGGTCTTTATTTGCTAAATTTGACTAAAAGATCTTTCTACTCAAAAGGTACACATTTAACGAGAGATTTTTTGTAATTTACCCTTTTGATAATGCTAAGAATTGAGTTTTTGATCTTTTGAGCTTATGTTTTTATGCTCATAGAATTTTGAAGTGAATTTTGGTTACTTAAACTTATACTAAAGGTTAAACTTAGTGACCACGTTTAATCTTTTTAGCTCATTTTTAGGTGTTTACGACTTGCTACAAATTGTTCTCATAATTTTGATTAATTGTTTGGTTGATAGAGGCTTGGCTTTAAAATTTAATTCTTCCAAAAAAGTAAAAAAAATATTATAGGTTAAGAGGTTCTAAAATATTAAGTGTGTTGATTGATCAAATGTTAATTGGTAAAATACCGATACCGAACAAAAACCGACCAAATATCGATTTAACCAAAACCGAAAAAAATGATTCTAAATGGTACGATATTGGTATTAATTTTTTCGATACTGATTTAAGAAAGTACCGAAAAGTTCGACCAAATACCGATCGATTATACCGACGCTCACCCCTAGTCGATGCCATAGGACTGAGTGAATCCCTTTGCAACCAATCTTGTCTTGTATCGCTCCACCTTTCCTTCTGGCGTCTCCTTTACCGTGAAGACCCATTTGCATCCAACTGCTCTCTTTCCTTCAGGTAATGGAACAAGTTCCCATGTCCCATTTCTTTTCAGTACCCCAAGTTCCTCCAACATTGCAGCTTTCCACCTCGGATCTTCTTTCGCTTCCTGCCAACACTTAGGCAAAGAGGTGGTGTCTAACGATGCAATGAATGCTCCATAAGTAGGAGATAGATTAGAGTAGGATAAAAAATGGACAATATCATGTTCATAACCATAACAAATAGGAGATCTTCCCGCATTACTACGAGAAGATCTTCTTAAGGAAAATATGAGAAAGTGGAGGAGAGATCATACATCCGAATCAGATGATCTGCATCCAAATCAGAGGGATCCGGTGCGGAAGGCGCATCTTCAGGAGTTGGGGCAGGGTTAAGCGAGGGACATGGCACAGTAGGGACAATAGGCAGTGGACTGCTGTTTTCTTCTCCTATAGACTTGGAGCTCTGTAGATGTAAGATTGTTCTGTAGTCTGTTCCTCCCCTGTACTGGAACATCACTTCTTTCCTCCCGATTGTATGCATCCTCATCACTTTCCTCATCCTCGCTATCTCCTCCTTCCCTTGGACCAACTTTCATCATTGGGCATGGAACTAACCCTACAATCACGCTTTGGACCATCTCCCCTCACTCCTAACACCTCCAGTGTTAGGTGTGTCACCAAATGAGGAGCCTTCACCTGAACCATTATGGTAGTATGGTTCCATCTCTCTGAATGTAACATCTATGCTCACAAAGAGCATTCATTCTACGGGACTCCAGCAAGAATATTCCTTCTGAGTCCTTGAGTAGCCAACGAGGATACACTTCACTGCCCGAGGATCCAACTTCCCCACTGCAGCCCTATTATCCTTCACGAAGCATACACAACCAAATACCTTTGGAGGAACAATATACTTGTTCTCACCTGTAAGCATCTGAAACGGTGTCTTTCATCCTAACACCTGAGAGGGCATCATGTTGATGAGATATGCAGCAGTCAACACGACATGTCCCCACAAGTGTTTCGGAACATCCATTGCAAACATCATTGACCTTGCCACTTCCAACAGGTGCATGTTCTTCCGCTCCGCCACGCCATTTTGTTTTGGTGTATAGGCACATAAAGTCTGATGATGTATTCCACTGACTGATAAATACTCTTCAATAGCCTTGTTGGTGTATTATGTCCCATTGTCAGACCTCAAAATCTTCACTTTAGTACCGTACTGTGTTGTAACCCTGCGATGAAAGTCTTGAAAGAATGCAAAGACATCACTCTTACTCTTCATTAGGTATATCCAGGTAACACGAGTATGGCAGTCAATAAATATGACAAACCATTTAAAACCATTAACAGCAGTTGTAGGACAAGATCCCCACACATCAGAGTATATCATATCAAAAACAGCTAAACTTTTATTTCCAGAACTCACATAAGAGCTTCTGATATGTTTTCCAAGTTCATAAGCATCACAAACCAACTTTTGCGTATTAGCCTTTTGATACATAGAGGAAAAAACATCCGACTCAGTAGACTAAATGAAGAGTATCCCATGCGCTGATGTTGGAGTAATAATTCTTCTTCTACGGTACTTCGTGGCTCCTACGGTTGTGCTTCATCCACCAGTGCTGCCAGTGTTGAATCCAGTCCACCCATGTCCAAGTAGCATAGCCCTTTATGCTAAGTGCCAGTCCTCAACTGTCTTCCGTTCCCTTCTCCTGAAAAATAATCTTCGAAATGTCAAAGAAAACAACACAATTAAGTTTAAGAACAATGGCACTAATGGCCAATAGATTAATAGAAAAAGATGGAGCATGCAAGACATCAGTAAGACTCATGGAAGGGGTACATGCAACGGTGCATTTACCCACAATGGGTCTAGCAGTACCATCAGCAGTCTGAATGCTTTTAGGTATCATCAGGTGAGTGTAATCTTAGAACTCATCACAAGCACCCGTGACATGGCACGATGTCCCGGAGTCAATTATCCAATTTAGACTTCCTGGTTTGTGGGTAGATGCAAGGGCATGAGCATGTATACTTGTGCTTGTATTGACATAGTATGTGATGTTACCCCTGGAGGTGGTTGGAATTGATGTCCCAGCGGTGTTGGCTCGACTGTCGCTAGTTCTAAGCTTCATGTTCCTCCACATTTCCAGCATTTTTCTCCTACTAGGGGTCATGTCGGATGACTGATTCTTATTTTTCCCTTCTGTCAGATTTGCCTTGTGCCCTCCAGAATAATTACCTCTTCCACTGGCGTAGCCTCCTCTGCCACCCTTACGCCCTCCACGATCGCGTCTACGGCCGCTGGATTGGCCTCTCATAGACTTCGTACAGAATCTAATGAAGTGTCATGGGTCTCCACAGTTGTAGCACCTCCCCCTCCTGAAGGATTTGGGTTAAAAACTACTAGAGTTGATTTCTCCCCCGGAGAGTTAGTGGTGCTAGGCATCAGCTTCAACCGCACTTCTTCTTGTGCTATAGCAGCCTCCTCTAGTAATGGCAGTCTGGGTTGTACGAGTAGCACATTCCTCCTTTGCTCAAATGCTGGGTTGAGCCCCTTCAGGAACTTCATCATCCTTTGTCGCGAGATATACTCCATAAACTTCTGGTAATGTTTCGCAAATGCCGGTTCCACTTACTCATCTTCCACACCAATGGAATCATAGTGGTCGAGATCTGACCAATACTTCTTCAGCAGAACCGCATACTCAGAGATGGTGTGATCTTCTTGGACCACCTTATCAAGTTCATCCTGCAGTTGGAAGACCCTCGTAGAATTGCCCGTCCCTAAGTATGTCTTTCAGCGTCATCCAAATATCACCAGCCCCCTCCATTGCTTCCACGTTGTCGGACACTTGGTCGGTCAAGGAGGCTGTCAACCATCCAGCTACAACATTGTTGACGATTTTTCACACAGCAAACTCCCGTGAGTGATCTTCAAGTGCCTTGGTTTAGCCATTCACATAGCCCACCAAGCCTCTTGCCTTCAGAGTTCGAATCGCCTGACGCGACTACTTCAAATAGTTGGAAGTACCCTCTAACTTTACTTCCAGTTTCTCCAACTTCGTCATTTTGTATGGTGAAGGATCCACGTCTGCGTGTGCAGGACGAAAAATAGTCTCGATCAGCCTCTTGGAGAAGAGATCGTCCACCAAAACCTTCATCTCTTTGGCCGTCAGCTTGCCGTAGATCGTCTCTATCATCTTCGTCTTCTCCTCTTCCATCAGCAAGGTGATGGTAGATCGAGACCGTTTTCACCTTTGGTCACCTTCCTCTCCACGTCTACTGTTCCTCCTTCAGCGGCAGCGGCATCCTCAAGCGTCGCTGCTCATGTCCCGTACATGGTTGCGACCGGAAAAGGAAAACGGGGGCCGACGCTGGCGACGACGAAAATGGGGGCGGAGTCCGACACGGAAAGGGGGGCTGGCCGGAGAGGAGGTGGGAGCAGTGGCGGAGGCGGGGCTGCCGGCGGCGAAGGGAAAGGGGGCTGCTGCCAGTCGGCGGGAGGAAGGCGGCGGGAGGAGGAGGGGTCGGCGGCGGAAGAAGGGGAGGAGGGGTCGGCGGCGGTAGAAGGGGTGGGGGGTCGACGGCTCTGTTTGGAAGAGGGCTAGGGTTAGGATTTGATGAAGAAGGATGGCGGCTAGGATTAGGGTTTTGCGTAGGCTCTGATATCAAATAGAAATTTAGTAGAATATTTGGCTTGTTTATTATTATAATGGAGCTACACATATATAGGAGATAGGGGTGTAAAACGGACAAAGTAGTCCGTTGTCCGTACGTGTCCGGCTCGATAAATGGTTTGACCGCGGAACGTCCGATTCATTAACGAACAAAACTTGAACATTTTTTTTGGTCCGATTAAAAATCGGACCCGGACACGGTCATATCCATGTCCGGTCCGAATTCGTCCGCGAACAGTCCGATAGTGGAAACTTATTTTGTTTTTGTATCAATTATGTCATAATATTTTGGTTTTGCATCAAATTTTTGTTGTCCCGTCTCGATTTTTGTTATTCTTTTACTATTATTTGTTGTATTCTATAACCTTTAATTATATTTTCTTTCAACTAGATTTTTTGAACCAACTATTAAGCTATCTTGATAAAATAATAACTTTTGGTAATATATTTAATTTGTCCGCGGACCGTCCGATTAAATTAACAAACAGTGGTTGTCCGTGTTCGTCCGGCCCAAACTTGAACAATGAACTGTCTGTGTCCGTCCGTCCGAACTCATTTTCATTAACAGACCGAACACGGACAGTGGACTGTCCGTGTCCGTCCGGTCCGTTTACACCCCTAATAGGAGAGGCTAACTCCTCTCCCTATTATTCTATCCGATGTGGGACTAAAAGCCCATTAATGCTCTCAACTGTAAACCCATCATAAAATGTGTAACATAACTTTTACATAAATAATAAACAGTTGATCACTATGATAATTACTTTCAAGCATTATTAGCTCAAATACATAAATTAGAGTAACAAAAAAATTACTGCAAACAAAAATATCTTAAAGGCAAACAATTGTAGCCTTCCAACTATGGCAATCAGTCGCTTCCATAAAATGAGCAACATTCAGCAACCACCAAAATTGGATACAGAATACTTTGTGTTGAGATAAAGGCATGGCATCAGAGAAAAGGAGTAAATGATCAAGAAAAGCTTACCAGAAAAAGAAGAAAGAATTTATAATTTAAAGCCCCAACACAGTTTACAACCCACACACAGTGGTGGTCCATTTTTAGAACACATCTTCCACCTAAGACCATAAAATAAATTGAATCAACGAGAGATGTGTTCTTAAAATAACAAAGGAAGCAATGAAAACTATAAGAAATGAAGTATTTAAAACTGAAACAGCTAAATGCATGAGCTTACAAACAGAACAGTGGTGGCAGCGAGGTGGCTTCAACTGGTTACACTTCCTGCAGTATCTGATCCTCAAATTCCCAGAGTCGGCGAGACTTGAAGACTGCTGTATACTTAATATGGGGTTATTGAAATCTGAGCCAGTCAGTGAGATGGCTTCTCCATTCTCCTCATCAATAGCTGGCCTCCAATTTGGTGGAACACTGCCAGGGTCTGTTAATACCACTGAGAAGTAGCACCACAGTAGCATCACCAACTGTTCAAAAGATACGTAGATGCACTCAAATTTTGGCTCTTGTCAAAAGGCCTACAAGGATATTTAAATTCCAGTTCTTTATAGTTCTTCAATTACTTGTACCTCCAGGCTGAAAATGAAATTTATATTCCACTTCTTTATAGTTTCTTTTATTAGATGTAGCCTTCATAATTTTTCTAACATAATCTTTCTAAAGTTTTTACAAACATTAATGTGGTTTTAAGAACAAGGAAGTGACCAGAACATGTCTGCAGATTTCGATTTTCAGGATCTTAATTTTTTATACTGGTAACAAATAACAATATATAATTTTTATGTCTCTTTGGCAGAATGTTTGTCTGTGTGATGCACAAATAACTGTAGAGGTCTCATCAATTAGTTAGGCAAGAGCCTAGCACGTAGATACCTAGTAAATGAGTACTAAATAGTTACCTGCGGCAGTCTCTTGCCATTTATCGGTATATAGGAGAGGGGGTTGTGAGGACAGCTGAGGGTCATGCTAAATTAAGGGGATGTTTGGTTGCCCGTAAATTGAGATCTCACGCAACATATATTGCATGTAGCATTTGTTGTTGTAATTGTTGTTGCATGTAAATGATGTTGTGGAATTTACAAATCCATTGTTTGGAATGGTGTAATTAGTATGCATAGTTGCAATTTTTGTTGTGGTAAATGGAAATTCATTGTTTGGCAGTCACTTTATAAAATTGAATAAAAAGAGAATTACTGGAAATGATAACATTGGAATTGGTAGAAATAGTATAACAAATGTTGCGTGTATTTTCAATTACAATCAACCAAACACCCCCTAAAGGTGTGTTGAGACATGAAGCCTCACAAAGGCTCTACACCATTCCTTCTTCCACAAGCAAGAGAGGGAGACTAGGATATTGAATGTATACATTAGTCGATCATAGAAAGTGGTCCCCTCTACAGCCATCTATTATTCCTTTTTTCTAAAAATTACTCAAATCCCCTCCACATTGACACCTTCCAAACACCAATTTCCCAAAATATCCACCTCTTGTTGATCCATCAACATTGCCACCTAATTCACCATGGCGCTCATAGTTGTAATTAGAACCATGAAATCCCACTGTCCTGAAGCCTATGGCTATGACTAGTACAAGTATGAAGATAATAGGGAAAGTTCAATCATCTCAACATCACGAAAACCTAGCTAGGAGGCAAACTCAAATTCCACCATTTAACGGAGGAGTCTCATAAAATATTGGGAAGACACATTCCATGGATCTAAATAGACTTAACTCTGGTCCAGCTTAAAACCATTGGTGACGAGTTACCTATCTTCTCCAATCTGGGGACTTCCCCATGATCCTGAGTAACCCATCTTCTCCAATCGGAAACTTCAATCTCTCTCGGTAGTAGACTTCAACAAGGAGGCAGCTCTGATACCTCGATTATTTAGTAGGGGTAAAACAAAAATATTGGAAGACCCATACTACGAGCCCTGACCAAATCACTCAGATCAAGATTAGAACCACTAATCCTGTGTTTTAATGTATCTTCTCCAACCTGGGAGGCTGTTCCGGGTGGATAGATACTTTGACTTCCATCAAACTAACCTGGATAAGAGCAGAGATGGTTTATTCCAATCTGCAAGAAGTGGCCCTACATACCTTTATTAACACGAATCAAACTACATAGAAGGAAATTCATGATTGGATCTTGAACAAGACCGATTTCCCCTCAAACATGTAGAATATGGCAGTGCTCTCTCGAAGCTCAAAGACGAGACAACACTCTAGAAGTACAAGACCAAGTAGGAGAACCTTTGATTACACAAAGACTGGCTATTGACCTGTTTATGAGTGGCGTTGAAGACAAAATCCTACTAAAACTTGCTATACTTGATTCAAAATTCCTCTTGGCAGCCTCAGGGCTCACACAGTTTAAAGTAGAACCACTTACAATGAGAACTAGGGCATTTAATGTGAAACCCGAGTCCTGCTTACTAGGCATATTGCCTATTGCTCGATCCATCCACCCCTCTAATCAGGTTAACTGTGCAAGTAGAGAGCAGCTAGCTCAATGTCAATACAAGGGCTAAGCCACCAACAAACAAGAGGAGGGATAAGGACAATGCTGATAGAAATACCATCTAGGCAATAAATGTAAAGACTCAATGATGCGTAATAGATTGAACATGGATTCAAGGAGGAGGTCCAAATCTTGATTAGGTGTCTTGAGTGACGAAACTGCAAAGAAATAAAAACAAAAAGTAAAAAGGAGGAGCTCCTTCTCAGGAGAAAGCGCCTCAACTATAAGCAATGGCCCAAACAAGGAAGCTCCAGGGACATACTAACAGTTTAAAGTAGAACCACTTACAATGAGAACTAGGGCATTCTGCTTACTAGGCATATTGCCTATTGCTCGATCCATCCACCCCTCTAATCAGGTTAACTGTACAAGTAAAGAGCAGCTAGCTCAATGTCAATACAGGGGCTAAGCCACCGACAAACAAGAGGAGGGATAAGGACAATGCTGATAGAAATACCATCTAGGCAATAAATGTAAAGACTCAATGATGCGTAATAGATTGAACATGGATAAAGGAGGAGGTCCAAATCTTAATTAGGTATCTTGAGTGACGAAACTGCAAAGAAATAAAAACAAAAAAGAAGAAGGAGCTCCTTCTCGGGAGAAAGCGCCTCAACTATAAGCAATGGCCCAAACAAGGAAGCTCCAGGGACATACTAACAGTCCTTGATTCAAAATGGGGCAGCCATTGGCATAAAAGAGGAGGTATAAGATGAAGTATTGGCTAATAGAATCGACTAAAACCTGGAACTCAAGGGGTGGGTGTAAGTTGGGGTGGCTGGGGTGGGTGTAAAAAAGAGGAAGTACCACTAGAGGTCTCTTGGCTGCCTCGGGAGTTTAAAAAGGACTTTGCAGAATGTGCCATGCATGCTTCACACTTCATCTTTGTTATGAGACTTCTGGGCAGTTGGGCCTATCACACTCATATTTGTTAAAATGCTCCTTCACATTTTGAGAGCAGTGTTTTAAGCTACGCTGCACAAACACGAGTACTACATGATGCGGTAAGAACATGGTGACATGGACATGACACCTAGTTGGGGTGCCCTAGTGTATTTTGGAGTGTCCATGTTGTGTACGACCTATGTTACCCGGACTCTCCACTTTAAGGAGAAGTACCCGTGTCGACCCTTTAGGATATGGGTATGGGTATGAAATCCGTATCCGATCCTCCATGGTGACAATCGGATCCTTCATGGTGACAATCGAAAGACTGGTAGTGAAGTAGATAGTTTATTTTAATGTGGTAGTGATGTAGATAATTTATTTTAATGTGGTAATGGTGTAGATAGTTTATTTTAATATAGTAGACTGGTAGTTAAGTAGTAGGGGAGCTGAAGGGACGGTCCCTTAGGGACTTATTCAACTAGTTGAGTAAAGTTTACTAGTAATTTATAATTACAGGTTGTCTTTTTACGAAACCTTAGTCATATCCCTGTACCCATACCCAAAATTTGGATCCTTTTTAGCCGAGTCAGTGTGTCCTTCAATTATGAGTTTGAAGGGCCCGACTCTTGGATATGTACCCGTACCCGACACCCGTACCCAAGTCCAGGTAACATAGTGTACGACTGTATGTGCTTCCTTGGTATTAAGAATCGGACGAAACCGGTACCGGAACCACTGATATTTCCGAAACCAATATGTGATCCTTGATGTTTGAGGCCTCGTGAATATGATGTGTAAACCCTGCTTATGGGGTCATCATGCTAGTGCTTTACAATGAAAGTCTGGACTCTGGAGTAAAAGGAACAGTTCACCCACCTGAGAAGATATCAAAGGTCTTGAGAGATCAACAGTCTGTTCCAAGGTAAGTCTTCTTCTACAAGCAAGCGGGTGAATATAAGTATATTTATGGTTGGTATTTAAGTAGACCAGAAGAAGATACCAGTCACATCTTGGTCACACCCAAGACATTGAAAGCCAAATAATTTCTAGTCTTTTAACACGCTCCCTACTGAGAACTCATTCAAAACTACAGCACACACCCTACAACATTAGCAGATATATCAAAACTGGACAGTTTGGTTGGAATGAAGAGGTCATGAAAGACCTTGAAGCCACTGAAGGACATCCTCACCAAGGCACCTGTACTAACTATGCCTGATTTCTTTATCTCTGACAGAGTTGTAGGTGCAATATTGATGAAAGTAAGGAACCTGATTGTAACACAACTAAAGTACTTAGGAAAACACTACTAAGCTACAATAACTGAAGGAAATGCTGGCCATCCTCGTTGCTGTCAAGAATACATGGAAGGGGATGGGAGAGGTGATAGGACTATGAAAGCTTGAATTTCAAGAGCAAGAAAGGTGGTTGGACATATTGGTATGATATCACTAACATGTTGCAAAGAGCCATATATCGAGATAGAAAAGACTATCAGGGCCATCACAAATAGATTAACAAATTTTCCTTGCAGGCCTCCTCAAACCACTGGCAGATCTTATATAGTCAAGTTTGGTCTAATATCATTATTGTCATTGTTGAAGAGCTTATGGAACGTCGTAAGAGACATCATAATAGTGGTCACAATATCAAAAATGCACGTTTCGACATTCCATTACATAACCAAAGGGGCAAAACTGCTATCAGTTTCAGCCAGCAGATCATCACCAATACCTGGTTCCAAACACTCTATAACTAATAGGGACCATTGCCTAACGGCTGGCAGGTCTTATAATCAAGTTTGGTCTAATGTCATTATTGCCATTGTTGAAGAGCTTATGGAATGTGGTGAGAGACATCATAATAGTGGTCACCATATCAAAAACGCACATTTCATTTCCCTAGACATAGGGGCAAAACTGCTCTCAGTTTCAGGCAGCAAATCATCAGCAATACCTGGTTCCAAACACACTATAACTAACGCGGACCATACCCTAACAGGCTACTTAGAAACAGAGAGATTCAAGTTGCAAGTCAACCAGCTCATGATGAGCTTGTCCCGACTCCTACCACCCCAAACAGAATGGTCAAATGGAGATGATCAACCATGGACACAAATAATATCTAATTTGTCGCAGAAATCCTGAGAGTGGTGCAGATGTTTATTAGGAGACAAGTAATATAATAACACTAGTTAATTTCATGTAGATCTAGGCATTTGAGGTTCTATAAGTAAAGAAAACTGCTAAAAAACTCTAACCCCATGGTGGTAGGTGGCATGGAAGGGTGGGAGATGACTAGAAACTCGTAATGATAAGATAGTAAAGGCAAAGGAGAGAATGGAGATGCAGGATAAGAATATAAGGAATAAAGTAATACAAAGGTCTATGCCAGCCTCAAACTTCATCCTGCATAAAGCATTTCATGGCAAGATTTTCCCACCCAGGAAAAAGCAGCATAATATTATGAACCCCACTTTGGAAAGAAAAGGTCATCTGGCTTATGAACTGGTCCTACACCCTAAAATGAGGGTTCATCCTTGTCTCGCAATTAAGTTTTGACAGACATAAAATGGTCTCGACTTTATGAGGGGAAGCCTTATTCAGATATCGGCATCTCAAGTCACCCTAAAAAACTTCAAAGGTTTCGGCATCTCAAGTCAGCTGAAAGAAACTTTAAAGCTCCAGATGTCCATTAAATGTGAAGTCTGATTGTTGTCCAAACTTTAGAAGTTTAAATGAGGGGAATCAGCGGAGATTCACAATTCTTGCAGTAGGTCAAAAGCTGCAATTTTCTGGACGTCCCTAGGAAAAACATAAAATTGTTATCAAGTTTGTTTAGCTTGGTAGTGAGACTTAGTTTCCCTTTAACTTACAACAATCTTAAAGTTCCATTGAAAATTCCATTTGCCAATGCAAATCTAAATAACATGAGTGGTTTTTTTTTTCCTGCATCCATTTGAATTGGAGAAAGTTCATCTCTAAGCTTACTTCCGTCTTAACAACCACCATCGGCCTGATCCCACATTAAAAGGATGGAGAAGATGACATCTCCTCCAAAGCCAAGATGAATGCGGTATCTCTAGAATCATGTGAACCAGAGATTGGAGGAAATACACCAAAGATTGGTGCTTCCTGCAATCGGACAAAAGATGTCACTTCTAAACATCTTCTGGAACAACAGAAACATCTCATCATGCTCCCAAAACCAATGTCGGATATGGATATTCTTAGATGCATCATAGAGGTCTCGTCAAGATCTAGGAGTTTCATGTAGAAGAGTTCTCAAGACTCCCTATTTAATGAAACAAAATAGCTGGAAAAAACTCGAAAAATCTTGACAAATTTAGACGATTTTCAAAACTTCAGTAAAATCCATGTGTATCATTACAGCACGAAACTACGAATTATTTGGGTATTTCCAAAGCTCAGTTGTTGTAAGGCTTAAACTGTGTGATCCGAAAGGTGTAACATCCAACCAATTGCTAGCATTCTAGGGTTGGAAATCGAGAGGAGAAATGGAAGAAGAAAATTCAATAGAGAGTTCTCAAGCAACAAAATTTCACTAAAAATTCAAACTTTCCACATCAAACCCTCTAAACAATTAAATTTCACTAGAAATCCAAACTTTCCACATCAAAACCTCTAAACAATTCCTATTCCGATCCACTTCAATTCCCAATATTCACAAAAACAAACAGTCGGTGTGAGGAAGTGCCGCACTCTTCTTGCGGAAAAAAAAAACTCTAGAACAAGAAAAAAGAGAGTAATATAATACCAGAGCATGGAAGAGGAAAAGGACGACGAGTGCTGTAACGGAGGCGAGGCCTCCGTCGAGGAGCGCGGGCCCGTAGTTGGTGAGGACGACCGCGTAGTAGGTGACCCCGACGATGGAGAGGACGAGGAGGATCATCAGCGATCCCAGCCCCCGGAGAGCCGTGCAGAACTTGAAGACATTCCACGCCATAACCACCGCCACCGATCTATGCATCCGTCGACCGCCTAAAGATCAAACAAACCCTAACCCTAATTTCCTTCCTCCTACTCCTCCTCCTCCTTCTAGATGGTGGCGATCTCTAGGGTTTCGAATAGAGGAATTTAGGGATATGGACGAGGAATTCCATCCCTACGAAGAAGAAGAAGAAAGGAAAACTTTCCTTTTTAAGTTTCGTTTCTAGGAGTTTATGGGAGAGGACTGCTAAGTCGGGTCTCTTTTTATTGATCCAATTGGGTGCGACTATCCGCACCCCACCCATTGCTAAGCCCACCCCATCCTTAAAAAAAAAAAAAAAAAAAATGTAAACTTCCTATTCTACCCCCCTCCCCCTCCCCCGCTCCCCTCTCCTCCCCGCTCCGCCGACCCTCCTCCTCCGACACCCCGACCCCGCTGCTCCCCCTCCCCTCCTCCCCGGACCTCCCCCGCCGCTCCCCCTCCCCCCTTCCTCCCCCGCCCTTCGGCTCCCCCGCCCTCCTCCTCGCTCCCCTGACCCCCCTCCCCTCCTCCTACGGCCCTCCGACCCAGACCTCCGAACGAGGAGGAGGAGGAGGAGGGGTCGGGAGGGGAGCAGAGGGTTGGAGGAGGAGGGCGGGGGAGCAGGGGGGCGGGGGAGGAAGGGGGGAGGGGGAGCAGCGGGGGAGGTCGGGGGAGGAGGGGACGGGGAGCAGCGGGGTCGGGGTGTCGGAGGAGGAGGGTCGGCGGAGCGGGGAGGAGGAGGGGAGGGGGCGGAGGAGGAGGGGAGGGGGGGTCGGGGGAGCAGCAGCGGGGGGTCGGAGGAGCGGGAGGGCTGGGGAGGAAGGGGGGAGGGGGAGCAGCGGGGGAGGGGAGGGGGGCCGGAGGAGGAGGGGAGGGGGGGGGGGGGGGGGGGGGGGGTCGGGGGAGAGGGTCGGGAGAGCGGGGAGGGAGAGTGGGGTAGAATGGTAAGTTTACAATTTTTTTTTTTTTTTTTTTTTTTTAAGGATGGGGTGGGCTTAGCAATGGCTGGGTGCGGATAGCCGCACCCGATCCAATTTTACTTTCTCATCCCTGGATACTTACATTTCTTTTTGTAAATAATCACAATTATGGAGAGCAAATTCCCCAAAATTGGTGTGCCAATTGTGTTCACTCTTCTATAAATACAACACATGTATTTTGTTATTGAAAGAACTAAATAATTATGAATATTAAAATTTATATTTACAGAAAAGGCAACATAGTTGGCATATCAGTTTTGGGGACATCAAATCTAGTCTCCATTATGAACCAGTTCTAATAAATAAATTTTTTTAACATAATTTATACATCAATAAACGAAATGGTGGTAATATTCTTCAATCCATGTTTATGTGAATTGTACCTGATTTTACGCTAGTAATTTTCCTAGAAACGAAAAATATTTTTAGACAATATGATCATGCAAAAACAAATTATATATTATAAATTTATATAATAGTAGAAAACTAAAGTATATTTTTTTAAAGATTTCTTATATATGTTTTAGGACTTTTGATATATATTTAGTTAGATAATACTAGGTACTCAGTTTAAATATATCTTAATTATAATTTCTTATAGAATATTTTTAGGACTTGGGAAAATGTTTAGTTAGATAATACATTTTAGCTAAAAACATATATCTTAATTATGCAATTATATACACGTGCTTAAATGACTTATTTTGAGCCTTTTAAACCTCTTTATAATAGTAGATATATGATGAAAAAAGCACAAATGTGCCCTATTTTGTTTCCTAATTAGTAATTTCGGTGTCATTGTCACTTTATGATAACTTGGTACTTTAAATTAATTTTTATTTATACATATATGCATCATATGTTTAGTCATTTATATAATCTTCTCATCGCGACAATTACGTTACATCTGAAAAATACTATTCCGTTTTAATCGTCATACTTCACGTTTTGTGGAAAAAAAATCATATCAATTAATTTGTCATTCTTTAATCCTTTGTCTTTTGTCGCTAAAGTCAAATGTATTTATTTTTCCTAACGTAAAGGGATGTTTAGATGCACAAAGTGGGAGGAAAGTAATAAAGTGAAAAAGTGTTTTGCACATGCACTTGGCTTTCATCTTAGTTCTTGTCTAAAAAATCGACCTTCAATGCTTGGATAAATGATATTTCGTACAAAAAAGCTAATTTTATACTTTTGTTTTTGGATGTCTAAATATAAAAGAGGTGGAAAAGTGAAAAAGTGCACTTTAATAATAACAAACACTAATTAGTTATCTACCTACATTGAAAATTTTCTATTTCTATTAATTATTTCTTAAATAAATGAAGCATATCACAAAAATATATTGACTAATTACAACGTATTAAATAATATTAGTATTGTGAAAAAAAGTGCATTGCATTTTAGAGTGTTTTTGGTATGTCCGATACATTTCGGTATGTGTTAAATGGCATGACACGTATATTTTAAGATTATGTTATACCTAGTTAATTACATACTGTATATGAGTCACACTTACTAATTCATCTTAAATAATATTAAACCAAATTAATAATTGTCTTACGTCGAGAAAGAATACTTTTGAAGGAAAACTTGTTATGTATTTCACTGTAGACAAATTGAGTTACAACACTTTACCGAGTATACATGCAAGTACATGGATATAGAAAAGTGTGACGGTGGAGTCTTGATGGGGGCGTGATAAATATGCTCCATTAACGATTTTGACCAAAGTGCTTATGGACGTAGGACTTATACTATGATGCTTTTGAACTCTTTGTCGTCGTTGCCAAAACGATTGGAGCTATCTCGGAAATGTAGAGGCTCAATGTTTATTGTATTATCGTGAAAAAATTGCCAATGGATTAAATTATCGATCTCGAAAATAGCCAAAGATAGGTTATCTTAAGCTTCGCTGCCTCCTGCGAAACTATTCACTAGTTCCCCGAAACTAGAGTAGATGGCACAACCGTTGTCACTCTCGCAAAAAGTAAGGTCACGATGGTCGATTGGTCCTCCTGGCGAAAAACAAGGACGTGACATCATGGACATTGACACGTCCGGATTATGCATAATCGATAGTCGGCACCGGACGTGATGTCATACAAGTATAAATTGTACTTTGTATATATAAGACAATAATGTGTACGAGTGAGAATTCATTTGAATATAAAGTTGAAATCACACAACAATATAAAAATCGAAGACACAACATATAAGAAATTGAAGACATAAATAAATGATCATTTGATAAATAATGGAAATTAAGAGATATAGAATAACGGATATATCAAAAAAATAAAAATATGATTATTCCTCTCCTTCGAAGGCGACAAGCAAGAGCGAAGAAAAAAAAAATGAAAAAATAGGATTAAATTCTCTCTCTCACACACACACCCCCCCACACACATGATCATACGTGTTTGAGGGTATTTATACAATTTAGTATATATTATTCATTTTTATGATTTCGTACCGAACATAAAACATGAAATCAAAAGCTAAACCAAACAATTTTCAATCAAACATAATCCCTTATTCGATTTTAATCGGTACTATTCGATTCAATTTGATTCGATTTTCGGTGCAAATCGAATAATGCTAAACTATACAATTAAGTGTCAAAAATATTATATAAAAATGTCAAGATTAAAGAAGTTACTTTACTTTCAATGGTATACTAATGAGTACAAAATATAGAAAATAATGATTTTTTTTCCAACATATAATTCTGCCGACCAAACTAGGGCTAAATATTTTGGGAGAAAAAAACCGACCAGGGGAGATTGGAACTTGGGAAGGGAATTAGTCCCGGTCGATCTGAGTAGGGTTGCAAACGAGCCAAGCCGAGCCAAGCTTTTGTAAGCTTGAGCTTGGCTTGACTAGAATTAATCGAGCTCGAGCTCGAGCTCAAGCTTGATAAAAATTTTTATTTTAGAGCTTGAGCTTGGCTCGAGCTTGTTTACGTGAAGCTTGAGCTTGGCTTGGTTTGGGCTCGAGCTTGGCTTGATAAGCAAGCTTGAGTCAAGCTTGATATAAACAAGCTTGATAAGCTCAAAATCAAGCTCGTTAAGCTTGATTTTAAGCTTGTTAAACTTTATTTCAAGCTCATTAAACTTGATTCAAGCTTAATGAGCTCGATTTCAAGGTAGTTAGGCTTGAATTCAAATACATATAATATTAACAATTTATTTATAAAAAATTAATTAAAAAAGTTTCTTAATATCAATTATTAAGGACATATGAATATATAACGCACACAACCATATTATTATACAAACATGCATAAAATTAGAATTTAACAAACAAACAAGCTCCTAAACGAGCTTCTAAACGAGCCAGCTCACAAGCCAGCTCACAAGCTCATAAACGAGTCAGCTTGCGAGCTCAAACGAGCCGAGTAGTTCTAAGCTTGAGCTTGGCTCGTTTATAAAACGAGCTCGAAAGTAAAGCTTGAGCTCAGCTTGTTTACTAAATGAACTGAGTTCAAACGAGCTTTTATCGAGCCGAGCTTCGAGCTTCGAGCAGCTTGCGAATGGCTTGGCTCATTTGCAGCCCTATACCTGAGCCCGAGAAGCCTAATATAGTTCGGATCTTAAAAAACCCCGACCCAAACCCGAATACCGACAGACCTGGTTCCCGTGCGTCGCACGTGCCCGTGCCTTGTCTATATAAAGGCGAGCAATAAACCCCTAACCCTAAAAAGAGGAGGAAGCAGCGGCGGCGGCGGTGGCAAGGAAGTAAGAAAAAAAAAATGGCGTACGCTGCAATGAAGCCGACGAAGGCCGGGCTTGAGGAGCACCAGGAGCAGCTCCATCGCATCAGGATCACCCTCTCCTCCAAGAACGTCAAGAACCTCGAGAAAGGTTAGCTCTCTCCTCCTTTCTTCATTCATCGATCATCAACAACCAACTCTCTAAATACTTGCCTTTTTTGGGTACTGATCGTCGTTTGATTGTTCGATCAGTGTGCGGCGATCTGGTGAAGGGAGCCAAGGACAAGGCTCTGCCGGTGAAGGGGCCCGTCAGGATGCCCACCAAGGTCCTCAAGATCACCACCAGGAAGTCTCCCTGCGGCGAAGGTATAATCATCGTGACCGACACGTAGTGGACACGACACAAGTTACACTGCCGACGTGCCTGGAGATGTGCCTTGTCTATGATCGTGTCCGCTCAGCGTATATAGAATCATTAGTTAATTGAGGTTTTGGCGTTCAGTAGTTTTTGCTTGCTGTTGGTAGTATCCCTATGTTAACCGTACAGACGATGATGAGAAGACCGAGGAGAGGAGTCTGAGATTTGTGCCTATGAAGACTCAAACGTCGAGCTTTTTAAAACTGATGTTCAGTCATGTTACAATCCCTTAGCAATGAAGTTGTATGAAGGTTATACATAATTTCAATATCAAGAATCCCAGCCATGTAAATTCAACCGTATATTGTGATAGAAGTGTTGTATAGTTTGACTAAAGCAACACAAAAAACCAAGTCTCTCCCTATTGTCCGGTTCCTCTTCCTAAAGCTTTTGAACATTGGGGGGGAATGTCACGCACAAAAGTTTGCGGCCCACCGAGACAGACTTGCGTAACTCTACAAGGAGCCGGGTTATGCTGGAAGCTTCCGAAACTTTCTAGAAGATGGTGAAGTCCTTTGGAAGAATCAGAAATATTCTAGAAGATGGTGGAATTCTTTGGAAGATTTGAGATATTTCATCAAGACTCGTGAACTTTCCAAATGTTCTAGAAACTTTTTTTATAAATATCTAGATGCTAGAGTTTCCTAGAATAATTCCTGAAATATTCTATTTCCAGAAGTTTCTTGTAAGCCCTATGGGCACTATACATAAATCGGAGGGCTCATTTGTTTCTTACCACCCAAAGTTTTGATCTCTTTCTAGTATAGTGAAGTTTTCATACTCTTAATCTCTTTTCTGCTCCATATTGTTCTCAATATCGTCTTAACGATCTAGCTAAGCGTTCGGGAAGACTGACATGGGTATTCGAGTAGGAAGCTTGTGCGTCGCATGAGTCGAAGTGTAGCCTAAAACACCAAGTCCGTGACAAGTGGTTTGAACATTAGATTTCTCCATGACTGGTTCACAAGGCCTTAATAGGCTCCCTTTTGGGGGGCGGTCTTTAAAAGCTATATAAAGACATCTTCTTTTGGAAAAATACAACTCTATAATCTCATATACTCTTCATATTATTTCGGTGTTTGTTTGATTCCAAAGCTCCTTACATTCTTTTCCTTCTATTTGTGGGCAAAACTAAATTCGGATCATTCTTTTCGAGTTGTGTGCGTCAACGAGAAGCCGGTAGCACGGGAGTTTTACCACTAGGAGCATTCGAGAACAGTCTGCATATAGATCTCAAATCAATTATTAGAACAATATGTCCTGTGCGACTTATCAGAGACCTTTTCATTATCTCAGTAGACAACATAACTGGTAAAGAAGAGTCTTCCACTGCGAAGCCAACTAAATGCTTCAAAAGGTGATATGAGTCAGATGAAATTTTGGTTCACCACTTTAGGTCTGATCTCAGCCAGAACTTAGTCTTGCCCACAAATAGAAGGAAAAGAACGTAAGGATCTTTGGAATCAAACACCGAAATAATATGAAGAGTATATAAGATTATAGAGTTGTGTGCGGCGACGAGAAGCCGGTAGCACGAAAATTTTACCACTAGGAGCATTCGAGAACAGTCTGTACATAGATTTCAAATCAATTATTAGAACAATGTCATGCGTGACTTATCTAGAGACCTTTTGATTATCTCAGTAGACAACATGGCTGGTAAAGAAGATTCTTCCACTGCTAAGCCAACTAAATGCTTCAAAAAGTGATAGAGTCAGATGAAATTTTGGCTCACCACTTTAGGTCTGATCTCAGCCATTGATGGATCCATATCCATCGCAAATGACTCCGATGATACTAGAGTGTCTAAATACTCTAGTTCCTCAAAATCCAAAACTCCTAAAGAAATTGACTACCACTGCTTCCATAAAATCTTTAGCGCTCTATTTGAATCTTTTTATGATATATTTTTTTTGAATATAAGAGTGCTAAATGACTTCTTTAGTGCTCTATCTGAATCTTTTTATGATATATTTTTTGAATATAAGAGTGCTAAATGACTTTGTATTCTCTGGATGAAGAATATGTGATGCTGGAATTGAAAAATTCAATATCTCCACCTTTAATAGGTATTTCATGGTAGTTGACAAGCCTATGAATGATCAAATCTATGAATTCCAAGAATACCTTAGGTATATTCATGCCAAAGATACAACCATCTCCAATGAGCATAAGCTAACTTGCTTGATAGATAAGCTCCCTCCTTGGTCTGATAATGCCAAAGAACTTATCCACATACACAGAGACCTTACCTTTGCACAAGTCCTAAAGAGAATTAGAATCAAAGAATAAATTAGGTTGGGCTGCATGCCTCACCCCTCCCACTAGTAATCGATCTTCTGACCACTTGGGCCACATGCCTCACCACTACCACTAGACTAGGGCTCATTGGCAAAGGTTGTGTCTTTGGCTTGAATATGTCTAAGGTATTCTTGGAATTCATGGATTTGATCATTCATAGGCTTGTCATCTACCATGAAATATCTATTAAAGGTGGGGGAATTGAATCTTTTAATTCTAGCATTATCACAACCATATTCTTCATCTAGAGCATTCCAAAGTTCTTTAGCACTCTTATATTCATAGAATATATCATAAAGAGATTCAAATAGAGCGCTAAGGATTCTATGGAAGCAATGATGGTCAATTTTTTTAGGAGTTTTGGGTTATGAGGAACTAGAGGCTTTGGACACGTCAGACTCAGTATCATCGAAGTCATTTGCGATGAATGTGGATCCATCAACGGCTGAGATCAGACCTAAAGTGGTGAGCCAAAATTTCATCTGATTCTGCCATGTTTTGAAGGAGCCGTCAAATTTAGTTGGTTTAACAGTGGAAGTCTCTTCTTTACCAGTCATATTGTCTACTGAGATAATCAAAAGGTCTTTGGGGAAGTCACACATTACGCACTGCCCTAAGAGTTGATTTGAAGTCTGTGTAGACTGTTCTCGAATGCTCCTAGAGGTAAAACTTTCGTGCTATCGATTTCTCGTCGTCACACAACTCGGAGAGAATGATCCGAACTTAGCCTTACCCCAGAACACGAAGGAAAGGAACGTAAGGAGCTTTGGAATCAAACATCGAAATAATATGGAGAGGATATGAGATTATGGAGTTGTGTTTTCCCAAGAGAAAATGTCTTTATATAACTTTTAAAGACTTCCCAAAACGCAGCCTATTAAGGCCTTGTGAGCCGGTCATGGAGAAATCCAACGTTCAAAAGCTTGAGAACCGGATCTGGAGAATTACTCTCCAAACGTTAGGAAGAGGAGGAACCGGACCAATAGGGAGAGACTTGATTTTTTGTGTTGATGTAGTCAAACTATACAGCAAGAAGTTCCTTTATTGTTTGAAGTCGCTCTGTTTTTTGTTGTTGATAGTGTTGTTGTTTTACTTTGTGAGACTCGTCTCACAGTATCGTATTTATTTTCGTGACTAATGTTTTGGATATTTTAATGAATAGTATTTAAATATTTTTGGGAATAGTGTCGATGCATGCTATTATCCATTGGTTCTGACTCACCCTATTATTCAATGGATATTTGGTTTTCTTTGGATGGCTATGATTGATTTAGATCGTGACATGGATTACAATCCAATGGTCACGATTAATTCACCCCTTCTATATGTACTCTCTCACCAGTATCACTCTCGATACCGAGTTTTCTACTAAGTCAATATTGAGTTTTAACAGAAAATCAAAATCTAGCTGAAACCAAATTTAGAAACATGTACATAACTAAAATCATAAGGAAAACATATTTAACAAAATAAGTTTTCGAATAAAATGAGCTATCAATACCAAAGAAAACAAAAATGACAATAATTAAGGTTGTTCAGTAATTCGGCAAGATGTACTTGCCTAGGAGAATCTTTCACTCCACCACCAGGAGGGGTACGAAACCACACTTTAGGTCTCAAGGCCAAGCTTTCCTAATCTTGAGGAAGAGGAATGAAAGAGAAGAGGAATGAAA
Source organism: Iris pallida (assembly GCA_029216955.1). NCBI lineage: Eukaryota > Viridiplantae > Streptophyta > Magnoliopsida > Asparagales > Iridaceae > Iris > Iris pallida. Next base: position 4,181,631 of record JANAVB010033820.1, read on the forward strand.
AGAGAAAGGAGAGAGAAAGTAAGAGGGTGTATATAGAAGGGGTGAATTAATCGTGACCGTTGGATTGCGATCTATGTCACGATCTAAATTAATTCTAGCCATCCAAAGAAAACCAAGTATCCATTGGATAATAGGATGAGTCAGAACCAATGGACCAATGGATAATAGCATGCATCGACACTATTCACAAAAATATCTAAATATTATTCATCAAAATATCTAAAACACTATTCATGAAAATATCGGAAGCACTATTTATGAAAATATCGGAAAATAGAAAATATCTAAAAGTGTAAAATATTCTCTAGGCGGTACGCCGTGGGTACACACCGGTACATCGGCAGGATGTCGGTCAAGGAGAATTTATAATTTAGGAATTTTTTTAAAGCGTTCCGAAAACCAAGAAAATACGAAATACATTACAAAATACGTATCCGTATATAAATACGATACTGTGAGACGAGTCTCACAACTTAGCTGGCTTGGTCCGTCCTTACTTGCCAGTATTCTGGTTCTGGGGCGTGACATACTTGACCCAACAGATGATGATAAAAAACAATGCAACAGTCTGAGATCTGTTGAAGTATCAAGTAACGAGCTTTTTTAAAACTGATGTTCAGTTATGTACTATCCCATATTGATGATTTTTATTACGGTTTTGTATAAATTGTAACGAAAATGATATTTTGCCTACCCTTGGGAGTGCCCGCACAATGACCGCACCTATGTGGCAGCAATCCATTACCCCCCCCCCCCTGCCGCACAGTGACTGCTTTTTGTAGATTATAACAATTTTAACTACCTTGATATTTCTGCGATCTGAACAGTTTCTTTATTTACTACTGTGACATGTTGTCCTTTTATATATAGATTTTCAATTAGCAATTTCAAGTTGAGTCTTTGCTGTACCGTTGAGATTATTTTTTCAGCTAATGGTGATTGCATGTTGGAAATTCTGGAGCCTCAAATTTGAATATCCTTAAAAGTCAAGCACGGTCTTGAACTTTGTGCCATGTTTTCAGTTTTAAACTAGACCAATTTATTGCAATGAAGAATTTTTCGTTTATACTATGCATCCTTTTATTGTATGCTGAAGTTTTCTTATTGTTGATTTGCTGGTGCTGTTGATTTTAGTTGACTGAACAGATGATGATAAAACAAATATGACAGTCTGAGATTTGTGTCTATGAAGTCCCAAACATCGAGCTTTTTAAAACTGATGTTCAGTCTTATAACTTCCTACAGCAACGATTTTTTTTTTTCAAGGTGTTGCAGGTTGAAAAGAAAAAGTAACTGATGAATACCAGTATATCTATTCTGTTTCATTTTTTTTCAGAAACCTTATATTTCCTTTCCGTACCATGTTTTGAGCTGCGGCCCTTTATTGCAAGAAAGTAAAATCCCCCCCGTTGCTGCAATGATATTTCTTTCTTCAACTTTCAATTGCTCGTTGGAAGTTTTCTTATTGTCGAAGGTGCTTTGTTTTTTATGCTAATCTTGTTGTTTACTTGACTGAACAGAGGATGATAAACATTATGCTAGACTGAGATTTATGTTTATGAGCTCAAAACATCAAAGCTTAGTTGAAGCTGATGTTCTGTAGTATAAATCTTGTAGCAATGTTTCTTATTATGGTTGTGGGTTGAGAGGAAAACATGAAGAAACTGATTAGTTCACAAGCATTTTTTGTTTGAAAAATTTGGACCTTCCTTTCCAAAAGCATGTTTTTAGTCAAAAGTAATCCATTTTATAGTTAAAAAAAAGAGCGTTACTTTTCAATGTGCACAAACTTCTAAGATTTCTGCTACATACCATTAGAACGAAATAAACTTACCAGTAGAACTTATGTTCTTTTGTACTTCGTTTACAAATATTCGATGGTCTACACAGTTTGATATTGGTAAAATTAATATGCTAAATATTTATCCACGGCGGATTTTAGAAAATTCATTTTGAGCAATTTCAAGAAGAGTCTTTTAAGTAATTGAGATGATTTTTTTCCATCTCATCTTATGACAAGTTGATGGGAAAATTCATGTAGGCGAAGCCTCAAATATCACTCTAAAAGTCTTCAGTTTTTTGGTAGTGAGTAGTCTAACTTGTTTGCACTGGGATACACAATTGATAATATTTCATGATGTTTATATGGACCTTTTCATTTTGTTTTTAAGAAACTGTATTTTTCCCTTTTGCACCTTGTTTCCAGTCTTAAATTAGCCCAAGTTATTGAAACGACGAGTTATTTGCTGTTTCTGTGAAGGTTTCTCTTATCCTCTTCAACATATTATTTTGTACAATAAATTTTCTTATTGTTAAAGGACCTTAATTTCTGCTGCTGCTGGTGCTCTTGATTTATTTTACTGAACAGATGATGAAAAAACAAATATGGCAGTGAGATTGTCTATGAAGTACCAAATATTGAGCTTTTTAAAACTGATGTTCAGTCATATAACACCATCAGCAATGATTTTTTAAAGGTTTGTGGTTTGAAAAGAAAAGTGAAGTAACCGATTTGGTTTTTTCGGTTTCAATATAAACCAAAATTGTAAAAATCCAAAACCAAACCGAAGAATAATTGATTCGGTTTGTTTGGTTGGGCTATTTCTTTTGTTTAATGTGTCCAGTCCAAAGTTGGGATCGTGGTTAAATTACATTAAAAGTTGTAATTTTTATATTCACATTTTTTGTATTTAAAAGTTGCATCGAAAGTTGGACTAGTTGCTAAATTATCAAAGTTGGACTTCAAAACACATGCATATAATTGTTGTTTTCAAAGTACACACATTTTAATCACAAAATATGCATAGAATTGAGGGTATTTTCATAATTTCATGTCTTAATTCGGTTTTGGACCGAAATCGAAACCAAAAACCATAACCGAATAAGGAATTTTAGTATTTTCAAAACGTTTGGTTTGGTTTGGTTTTCGGTCCAAAACTGATTAATGCTCACCCCTAAGTGCAAGTATGTCTATTCTGTTTCATTTTGTTTTTGGAGAACCTTGATTTTCCTTTCCTTGCCATGTTTTGAGTCTTAAACTTCGCACAGTTTATTGCAACTTAGATTTTTTGTGTTGGTAGATAGGTTCTAGCTTGTTCAACCCATTTTTACTAAAACTTTTCTTATTGTTAAAGGAACTTAGTTTTTGCCGTTGGTTTTATTTTTGGTTTACTTGATTGAACATATGATGATTAACATTGTGCTAGATTTATATTTATGAGTATTAAGTCGAAATATCAAAGCTTAGTTGAAACTAATGTTTTTGGTACTTTGTTTACAAATGTTAGGTGTTCTTTACAGTTTGATATTGGAAATTTGAATATAAAAAATATTGATCCATTACAAAGTATAGAGAATTCAGTTATTGCTGTTATGTGAAAAAGCTGTCTCTTTAGTCTACACATTAACTATAAACAAAATGCTACCTAACAGGGATTCTCTAAGCTATGTGGCTATGTATCTACTATGAATAAACTACTACTTTCATGGTTCATGTTTACGAGTAGGATGCTCTTGGGGGTTGGTAGGTTTACTGAATGATCAAGGTACCTGCGGAGATGGTTGCATCAATGTTGCTACTCACCTTGGATTGAGAGTGGAGAATATGATGGGTCATACCCTAATCTTGACCTGACATCTGCATAACATGTTATACTGTTATATGATTCTTATAACTTATATGGGCTGGTCGTCATTCTCTTGTTCCCCACCCAATTTGAGCACACGGAAGGCACAAGGATTGCAAATTGGCATGAAGATGATAGGAATGATCATGACAAATCTTTCAACCCGTCCTTTTTCAGCTTCCTCTTATAACCCACCTCGTATACAACATTTACGCATTGTTCAACATTCGCCTCAGCCAAATTTAGAAACCTTGGATTAAACAGCAAAAGTTAATCCTCTTTCTTGATTAGACTTTTCACACATGAATCCCCACATTTTCAGTAAGTTTTTGATGCATTGAGCTCACAAAATGGATTTTTGCACCTTGCTACCATACATTCTAAGGTAGGTTCGATGTTCAAATCTTATTTCAAAGAAGCAACAACGAGAGAAAGTAGTAAACATTTTGAAAATTCACCATAACCCTGTAAACTCACTTCGCTTCATCTTGCTGGAAGTTTTGTCCCGAGTTTTGTTCACGTTGACAAGTATATTGTCACATTGTCGGTCTGTTATAGTTTTGGCACTAGTATTTGACAGTGGAAGAGGGGAGGAGGAAGGGAGGAGAAATATATAGTCTACACTGGATCCTTGGGCAAACTTTCTTGAACTCTGGATCCTGAGTACATTTTGCAGTTAGTGTACGTCTTTTATTGTAGCACTATGGATTTACACGGAGGGTGTTGTTTGGTGCGTCCGCAAGGCTTATCGTTTTCATCCTCTGATGATTCGGGTTCAAATCCCAGAAACAACCCCTCTATATGTATATGATCAGGCTGCATAAATCTTTATACTCCATCTTGCATGAGCGGAGCCACATGACAATAATACACCATTTTTTATTGATTTACATGACAATACCTGTGTTTCCTCTGCAGTTATTTACTGATATCCATCTGGATATGCGGTCTCGGCCATGGCATGGTTAAAACGTAATGGCAAGCATTACTTCATTACTTTTTGACGATTGTTGCATATGCATTTGTAGTTGTTGAAAGCGAGACACTTTAAGTTCATTAGTTTTTGGCAAGCATCAGTATCACTTCATTAGTTTTTGACGACTGTTGCATATGTATTTGTACTAGTTGAAAGCGAGACACTTAAGTTCATTATGCGTCTGTCCAATCTATACGAGGATTAACCTCTAAAATTTTCTTTTCAGGGACCAATACTTGGGATCGGTTTGAGCTCCGTGTACACAAGAGGGTGATTGATCTCACAAGCTCTCCTGAAGTGGTGAAGCAGATAACCTCCATCACAATTGAACCTGGTGTTGAAGTCGAAGTCACCATTGCAGACCCATGATTTTACGCAATCTATGGTGAGCTGTTTAGTCCTTAGGTGGACAAGGACGTGTGGTTACCTGTTACATTTTTTGTGATATTGCCCTATCTATGTTTGAAATAGGGTTTCACTAAATTGTAATTTTGAGGATAATCAGTTGTAGGATCTATGGAAGAATTTTTTTTTATCTCATGTTAAGTTCAAAATTGAATATTATCTTGTCAATATATCTTGTCAAATTACTGGCTTGGGGCCTAAGAAGGCAATATGGCACTGCACAGCTCAGTGTTTTATACAGCACTTTGATTCTATTTATCAAGGCAATTCTAATGTTTTGCTCAGGTCTGGTCATGTACTTCATATCAATATAAATGACAAGTTAAAGTCATTTTACTGAATAGCTGTTTTTAATATTAGTAGGATCCGTCTCTTGTGAAGAGTATGATCGGATTTTTTCATCAAATTTACTATTCACAATTTAAATATTTTATTGTCAATATCTGCTGGATGTGCTTTTATTACCTGCACAAGTTTATTAGATTATGCGAGACAAATGGTAGTGGTGTTTTTTTTTGAATATAATGTTATTTGAATGCAATATGGAAGCAGTTTATTAGTTCGTTCTTTCAATTCTTGGCTTTTGATCGTCTGGGTCAGGTAGTATATTTGAATTGAATTTTCTTGTCCTTCCCCAGTTGAGCTCATTTTCGCCTAGAGTTTGGTTGTTATTGGAGCCGGACCGAGTGTGTTCTTTGTAAACATGTTACTAACTTCCGAAGTCTTCTGACATTCCAGATGATTGACAGGAAAGTCGAACTTTACTAATCATTTTGTTAAGGTGGTCTACTATTAGGAAGTGGTGGTGAAAAAAAAAAAAAAAAACACGAGTCTCTCAAACAGGCTACAATATTGTTTTGAAGACGGGGTAGTATTTTGATCCAAGTTTAGGAGGCTAGGTGAGGTTTACAATTGTTTTAGGCTAATTCTAAAGGCACTCTAAGTTTTATTTGGGTAAACTCAATTTTTTTTCAAATTATTTACAAATTTGCCATCAAAAAAGTGTTCCAGACTAGCCCATTTTTGACAGTCCTCCTCCCGATCGCTGGCCGCATTGCTGCCTCCTTCTCCTCCTCTCCCCCTCCCCCTCCTCCTCCTCCTCCTCTTCCTCCCTGTCCTCCTCCTTCACCTTCACCTTCTCCTCCTCGTCCGCCCCAGGGCTCGACGGCGACACTCGTCCGCGTCCCCGTGTCCCTGCCGGCGTCTGTTCTCCCGCGCATCCCGCCGACGTCCGCGTCCCTGGCTCCGACGATGAAAAACTTGGGAATTGGACTAGCTCCAAGTAAAATTGGGATTGTCCTGATTAAAAGTTCTACCAAACTGGGTTGTCATGTAGTAAAGGCTAGTCCCAAATAAGTTTTGGAATGCCTTTAGAATTAGGCCTCGTTTGGTTCGCGGAATGGAAAGGAAAGGAAACTGATTCCTTGGTATTTCCTTTCCTTTAGGAAATTATAATTCCTATAAACTTTTCTTTCCGGTGTTTGGAAAGATCGGGATTATAGCCGGAATATATCTTTAATTTTCATTATAGTGTTTGGTGTTTGTAAGGAAAGGAAACAAAATCAAGTCAATTTTCCAAAAATACCCTCGTGCTAATAAAAATAATTATTACTTAGAAATATTTTTGTCTAAAAGATATTATTGATAAAAATGGTAAATAATATTATGAACATGGATATTTTGGTCAAAACTTTTTGTAATAAATGCGGAAAAGTTGGAGGGAAAGTGATTCCTTAGATAAATGGGAGGAACCACTTTCCCCCCTATTTTCCTACCTCTTGGGAATCATTTTCCCTTTCCAACAACTTTCTTTTGGCTCCCAAACATAGGAAAGGAATCACTTTCCTTTCCCAAGCTCAAATTCCGGTAACCAAACGAGGCCTTAGTCTTTCTAAAAATAAATAAATTATAGTCTTGCATGTATTAGTGCTATGTTATTTAAAGCTTTATGCATCAGCCCTATGTATTGCCAAATATAGAAAACGGACGTGCTACGTTGTCCACGGGTTTGGATCGCAGTTTTGGCCCGTGGATCATGTGTCGCCTTCCAATTGGCCGGAGACGGGTGGGGCCGGTTAGCAGGGAGCCAATCGTTTGATGACACGTAGCCCGCGGGAAAAAAAAAACATTTTCGTATAGAAAAAACTTCCCAATTGGAAATTTTGATGCAAGGAATACCAATCAATTAATGACCAATCCGTGTGAAATGGTCGTCCCAGATTGGTATAGGGAGAAGCAAGTTGCCTGAGCTTTTATCATTTGCCTAAAAAGTATGAAAGCTAACGCTAGAGCCTGTGGATAGGTTGGCAATTAAAATCATACTCAAGAAATATCGCAAGAAGAACAAAGCAATTGCTAAAGTAATAGGGGAATTTAGCATGTATATTCTTCATATATACCAATGCAATGGTTAATGATTCGAGTTACTCTCAGCGTGTACTGGTTGGTGACTTCAATTCCATAGCCTCGGATATATACGCAATTGTACAGTAGCTTGTAGTATCACTTGTTAACTAGGTTGGGTACATTTGAACCACCAAATTATAGTTAATGGTGCTCGGATTTAAGCCGGACTTTGGAGTATATATGCATGGCAACACCAATGTTGATTCAAATTTCCAAGGTGATTATGGAATTAAATAGAAACCACTCTATGATGAATTCAACTATTGCTTCCTGTAGAATGGAATAAAATAGATGATTTCTTTATTGAAGAGAGACTACACATATATATAGGAGAGGCTAGCCTCATCTCCTATTACTCTAAGCAATGTGGGACTAAAGCCCAATAACTAATAACTCTAATATAACACTTAACACCCCCCCTCAAGCTGGAGCATAGATGTCAATCATGCCAAGCTTGTTACATAAAAATTGAACCCGGGGACCCAGAAGAGGCTTTGTGAAGATATCAGCTATCTGGTCGCCGGTCCGCACATGTTGAAACTTTATCACTCCTTTTGTATATTCATCACGAACAAAATGAATGTCAATTTCAATATGCTTCGTCCGTTCATGAAATACTGGATTAGTGGCAATGTGAATAGCATATTGGTTATCACACCATAGGTCTGCCACTTGAGATCCTACGTCTTCTCTCAGTTCTTGTAGGAGATGCTTCATATATAATATCTCTGACGTGCCATGAACAATAGCTCGATATTTTGCTTCCGAGCTTGAACGTGCTATCACACTTTGTTTCTTGCTTTTCTATGATACTAGATTTTCGCCAACAAATACTGAGTAGACAGATGTAGACCGTTTATCTGTCAAACTTGTCCCCCAGTCAGCATCAGTAAAATACTCAATGCGAGTGTGTCCATTATTCTCCATTCGAATTCCTTTCCCTGGATTCTTTACTAGATAACACAAAATTCTGAGAACTGCCTGCCAGTGTGGAACTCTTGGAGAAGCCATGAATCTACTTGCGACGCCTACTGCAAAAGAAATATCCGGACGCGTCATGACTGCCAAGTAGTTGAGTTTTCCAACCACTCGACGATACTGATCTGGATTGGTCATCAGGACCCCTTCGTCTGAGAGTAATTTTGCCCCTGGATCCATAGGTGAGTTTGTCCCCTTTGCTTGTATCATGCCTGCATCATTTAGTATATCCAGTACATATTTTCTTTGAGACATTACAATGTCCCGCTTACCCCGTGTGACTTCAATGCCCAAGAAATAGTTCAAGGATCCCATATCCTTGGTTTGAAATTGTTCTCCAAGAAACTTCTTGAGACTTGCAATACCCTGGCTGTCATCTCCCGTGATTACAATATCATCAACGTAGACACCAAAAAGTATTCTTCCAGCAGATGTGTGTCGATAGAAGATTGAATGGTCCTTCTTCGACTGACACATTTCAAATTGAGTAACCACCTGTGTAAATCTACCAAACCATGCACGAGGTGATTGTTTCAGGCCATAGAGGGCCTTCCTTAGACGACACATCTTACCCTCCCTTTGCAACGAACCCGAGAGGTTGCATCACATATACTTCTTCATCAAGATCCCCGTGGAGGAAAGCATTCTTTATATCGAGTTGAAGTAAAGGCCAGTCATAGCGAATGGCCAAGGCCATGAGGACACGAACGGACGTCATTTTGGCCACAGGAGAAAAAGTCTCAAAGTAATCCTCACCATAGGTTTGAGAGTAACCTTTGGCCACCAGACGAGCTTTCAATCGGTCAAGAGTGCCATCCGGTTTTACCTTAATCGTGAACACCCATTTGCAGCCGACTGCCTGTTTACCATGAGGTAGATCGACTAAGTCCCAGGTATGATTCTCCTGGAGAGCCTTCATCTCCTCGTACATAGCAGTACGCCAACCAGGATGTCGGAGACCCTCCTCAGCTGTCTTGGGGATCTGAATCCCATCAATAGTAGCTACCAGAGACTGAGTATGACTGGTAAGTCCTTTGTAGTTGTTAACATACAAGGGATTATCTCGACATGCACGACGAGGACGTTCTGGAGGCAAAATCGCCGGAGCTGCTGGCAGAATTGGTGGAGCTGCTAGAGGGACAGATGGAGGTAACTCACTGGAGCCGGAGCTGCTGGTGGAACCAGAGGAGAGGAAGATTCTGTGGTTGATGTCGTTAATGGCTGAATCGGTCTATGTGGACCATCATCCTGGGAGACTGGCTCGGTAAGGGAGGGCACTCGTACGGGGGGTTATTGTGTTTGAAGAGGAAACAACAAAAAATCTTCTTCGGGATAGATCAGGGGAGCCGGACCTGTTGATTGGGGGAACAGAGAAAATTTTGTTTCGACAAAGGTAACATCCCGAGTAAAAAAATATCGCTTTAAGACAGGAGAGAAATACTGATACCCTTTCTGATCTTTAGGATACCCAAGAAAAATACATTGTATAGCCTTAGGATCCAATTTAGAAAGGGCTGGTCGGGTATCCCGAACATAGCATAAGCAACCAAAGATGCGAGGAGGCAGAGGAAACGGCTCTCTTCCAGGAAAGAGCCTAGAGAAGGGAGTGCTACCATGGAGAACTGACGACGGCATGCAATTAATAAGATAACAAGCTGTAAGGACCGCATCCGACCAAAATCTCTTGGGAGTACGTGCTTGAAACATAAGAGCACGTGTTGTTTCCAATAAATGACGATTCTTGCGTTCGGCTACACCATTTTGTTGTGGTGTGTACGTACAAGAGGTTTGGTGGATGATGCCGTTGCTGGCCAGATGTTTATTAAGATCACGAGATAAATACTCACGACCATTGTCACTCCGAAAGATTTTGATTGGAAGACCAAATTGTGTAGTTATCTCGGTATGAAAGTTACACCAGATGTTAAATAATTCAGCACGACTTTTCATTAAATAAATAAAAGTGACACATGAGTAATCATCGACAAACGTGACAAAGTACTTAAAACCCATTACAGATTCAGTCGGACAAGGTCCCCATATATCAGAATGCACCAACTCAAAAGGAGCGGTTGCAAGATTATTTGGACTCACCGGATAAGAAACCCGATGATGCTTAGCTAAACTACATGGATCACAATGAAAAGAAGAGGGAATAGCTAAAGATGGGTACATTTTCTGGAGAATTGGAGACGACGAATGACCTAACCGACAATGTAACTCGACCGGATCAAGTTTCATGCTTGCACAAACAACAGAAGGAGTTGCGTCAAACATGTACAAGCCTCCAGCCACATGTCCCTTACCAATAGTCTTCCCAGTTGTCAGGTCCTAAAAAACACAATTATCTGGAAAAAAAATTACCGAGCAATGAAGTTCACGAGTAAGTTGACTGATAGAAAGTAAATTGAACGGGTTCCCAGGAGTAAGTAGAACAGAGGTAACTGACAGTCCGGGAGAAAGAGTGGCACTTCCACGGCCGCGGACTGCCAGAGAACCGCCATTGGCAACAGTAATGCCAGAAGCACGATGGACATGTACATAATCATGTATCATACCTGCGTCACCAGTCATGTGTGAGGATGCACCAGAGTTAATTATCCACTGCTTGGATTTTACTATGCATGCTACGGAATATTCGGCTGTGGAACCAGATGTTGATGCTTCACCACGACGTTGAGCCTGGAACTCAAGAAATTCTGCGTAAGAATCGTCGCTCATCTGAACCGAACGAACGCTATTATCAGTAGCATCCGAAGTAATATTGGCAACATGAGCTTTAGGGCACTGCCACTGAAAATGTCCCTGTTGGCCACAGTGGAAGCATGTTCGTAGTCGTCCCCCATCACGACCACCATTGCCGCGTCTGCCATCGCGACCATAAGTTCGACCACCTCATCGTCCACCACGTTTACCACGAACGCCAGGACGAGCAGCGCTACCAAGGGCAGATCGATCAGCAGGAGTATCTCCCGAAGTGGTCTCAACCACCTTTGCGGCCCGAAGAACACGAAAGTGGGCCTCCTTCAAAGATGGAACATCAGATCCAGCAATGATCTGGGATCGAGCCGAGTCCGCATCAGGACGGAGAGATACAAGATATGCCATAATATGAAGCTGCTCGCGTTGAGCCCGAGCTTTATTGATATCCGCCGTCAGAGGAAGAACACGATCAATTTCATCCACCATAGCCTTGAAGGATCGGAAGTGGTCCTTATGAGACTTGTCTCCTTGAGTTGCTCGGTAAACGCCAACAACCGAGTCGTATATGCGAGACAAGTCACGTTTTCCATGAAACGCCATTGCTAGGACCTCCCATAGCTCCTTGACCGTGTCCGAATTTTGAAACATGTCCTCGACGGACGGTTCCATGGAGTTCATCAACTGTGTAAACAGTCGACTATCATCCATCTCCCACTGTTCGAATGTGGGATCAGTCATCGCCGTAGGGCTGTCAGTCAAATATTTAGATAGCCGCATCCTACGAAGTATTTTCTTAACTTTCTTCCGCCATATTGAGTAACCATCTGGACCGTCCAATCGATGGTCGACAAGTCGAGTCGAAGAGATCGTCGTGCCAGTGTTCGTCGTGTTGCTGATACCGTTACCATCATCTGCCTTCGAATCTGTCATCCTGAAATGGAAGCAACCGTCGCGAGTTCTTTCTAACCCCAAAAATCACACCAACTTTACGAATGTGCTATAAACGTGGTCAACACCGTCGCGCACATAGAAAGTAAATACGTCAGGACACAGGAGAAAATACGATCATTCTCTGTGTAGATTTGGATGTGAAGATTAGGGTAGAAAAATTATTTGTTAAGTCCAAACGGCTTAATCTAGGAATAAAGCATTGGACTACTGACTTTTTTTTTCCCTTTTTTTTCCTTTTTTTTTTTCTTTTTTTTCTTTTTTTTTCTTTTTTTAAACTAGGGTTCGGAGGGTGTGTGGTAGCTGATAGAAAATGTTAGGGTTTTGAGCCATCGTGGATAATCCGGGTGTCTGCACAGCAGATCCGGGACGTGGGGGGATTCGAGTGTCTGCACAGCAGATCCAGGGTGTGGGGGAGCCGGGTGTCTGTGCCGCAGATCCGAAGTATGGGAGAGCCGGGTGTCTGCACAGCAGATCCGGGAATGAGGAGAGAACCGGGGGTCTGCACAGCAGATCCGGGAATGAGGAGAGAACCGGGGGTCTGCACAGCAGATCCGGGCAGGGGGGGCTGGATCGGAGGGAGGGGGATCGACGAAGGGGGGATCGGAGGGGAGGGGGCAGCAGGGGGGGTCGGCGAATGGGGAGGGATTTTTTTTGTTGTGGAAATTTTTTTCTTCTTCCTTCTATGGCCTTGATACCATGTAGAATGGAATAAAATAGATGATTTCTTTATTGAAGAGAGACTACACATATATATAGGAGAGGCTAGCCTCCTCTCCTTTTACCCTAAGCAATGTGGGACTAAAGCCCAATAACTAATAACTCTAATATAACACTTAACACTTCCAACACACGTATCCTACAATTGCACACCTCGAGCCTTATCAATACATCGATGCCTAACATACTTTAATTGGAGGACCAACAACAAGGATACCAATGCCTAACATACTATAATTGTGTTGGAGTGTATGGAGTTCTCAATCTATGTAGAAAAATTTTTGGAGTGCGACGAGCGTTTTCTGTGTGTCAGAGAAGCTCGGGGAGGTGACGAGGCCATTCGGAGACGAAGAAAAAACTCGGGGACTACCAGAGTACTTTCTGGAATAGGGGAGGCAGAGTTCGGGCCGAACTCTGCCCCCTTGGTTCCAGAACTGTTCTGTCACAGAAACACAAGAGTTCTGGCCGAACTCTGTGTCGACGGTCTGAGGCTGATTTTAGGATATTTTATACCGTTGGATCGAATCCTACGGTCCAGATTTTGCTGCAGATTAGGAAGTTTATACATGGTTTTTTCTAACCCTAATCATAACACAACATTAAGAAAAATAGAGAGAAAGGAGGCAAGAGTGCCATTGCAACTTTGGGAGAGAAGAAGGAGGATTGAAGGCCGTTTTCGAAGGAGGATCGTGCTCGGATAATCTCTACTCGTCGTCTTTATTCTTCGTAGCCTTGTATCAACTATTCTTGCTTCCAAGTGTTATAGGGATCCGTATTGGATCAGGAGAAGTTTGTAGAGGATGTACTCCTTTATTTCAATAGTGAAGGCTTCTCAAGGGTTGGATTCCGATCGTCCCGTGGTTTTTTCTCGCAAGGATTTTTTACGTCAAAAATTCTCTGTGTCTGCATGGATTGTGTTTGGTGTTTGGTTCGTGTGTTGTATTGCTCGGTTCTCTCGTAGGTACTCTTTAGTTTGGGAAAAGGTTTCCGCGCTTCTTTTCCAACAAAGTGGTATCGGAGCCAGGTTCTGGAATTCAGAAGGGTGTCAGAAGTTGACAGAAAAACTAGAGAGGAGAGATGGACGCGAAGCCGGTGCGCATGGTGAACCTGAATGACACCAACTATCATTATTAGTGGAGCAAGATAAAAGATTTGCTGTTTGTCAAGAAGCTGTATCTGCCCGTATTTGCTTCCGAGCGATCAGTTGATAAATCCGAGGAGTACTGAAAATTCGAGTACATACATGTGTGCGGATATATCAGGCAGTTCGTTGACGAGAACGTGTACAACCACGTTGCCAATATTGAGCACGCGAAGACGTTATGGGATAAGCTGAAATCTTTGTACGCGAAGAAGACCGGGGTACACAAGTTGTTCCTGATCCGGACGATGATGGGTCTGCTTTAAAGATGGAGTGTATATTACGGATCACTTGAGTGATTTCCAGGATGTGGTTGATCAGCTATCTTCGATGGAAGTCAAGTTCAACGATGAGGTTCAGGGACTATGGCTGCTGTGTACATTGTCAGACTCGTGGAAGACCGTACGAGTATCTATGTTCGCTTCTGCTCCAAAAGGTGTGGTCAGTTTGGAGTTTGCCAAGAGCGTGGTACTGAATGAAGAGATGCAGAGACGTTCTCAGGGCACTTCATCCACATCCCACCACTCAGAGGTACTAGTTTCAGAGAGCCGTGTAAGAGAAAAAGCAGGGGTCCAGGTGGTGGCGGAGATAAAAGCAAGAAAAAGTCCAAGGATCGGTATGAGGACTCTGAGTGTTACCACTATGGCAAGCAGGGCCACATCAAGCAGAACTATTTTGCTTGGAAGAGTGAGAAGAAGGGCGACAAGGGAAAGCAAGATGAGAACACTATAGCGACAGCTTCGATACATGGAGGCGATGTAATCATCGTAGGTGATGAGGTTATTACAAACTTCGCCTGCGATGACAATTCTTGGCTGGTGGACTCAGGGGCTTCAGCGTACGTATCTCACAACAGGATACTATTTGTCACTTATACGACAGGCGACTGTGGAGTATTGAAGATGGAAAATGGAGATATGTCAAAGGCGGTTGCCATTAGAGATGTGCATTTGAGAATGAAGACGGGTACAATTCTTGTTCTCAAAGATGTTCATCATGTCCCTGATATCCGTTTCAACATGGTGTCGGTTGGAAGGTTGGATGACGATGGATTCTTCAGTCTCTTCGAAAATAGTCAGTGGAAGTTTTTCAGAGGTTCGATGGTGATTGCCAGAGGAATCAAAAAATCTGGTCTCTACTATATGGAGGGGAGCGCACAGAGGACACATGAGGTGAACGCAGTTTTTGATGCGTCTACCGAGTTGTGGCACAGACGGCTTACCATATCAGCGAGAAGGGGATGAGCTACTTGGTGAACAGGAAGGTAATTACAGGGCTCAAGTCTACAAAGTTAGAGAAGTACACGCACTGCTTAGCTGGGAAGCAAAATATGATGTCTTTCCAAAGTCACCCGAGTTCAAGGAATCCGGCGTTGCTCGAGTTGATTCACTCGGATGTCTGCGATCCTATGAAGGTAAAATCTATTGGTGGTGCTTCTTACTTTGTAACTTTTATTGATGACTGTTCCAGGAAGGTTTGGGTCTATGCCTTAAAGACCAAGGATCAGGTGATGTAGTGCCCCCTCCCTACATCGTGCCCCGTTCTCCGTCCACAGGGTGCGCGAGAAAGGAACACTGTCGCCATTGATTCGGTCGGAACCAATAGGTCGGGATCGAGCGATTCGGTCGAACTGGAACGGTTGAATTAAGATCCATTCCCCGTTATGGAATGACTTCTTCGGAACCATGTCCCATATTCAGCGGGTTGCGCCTCAAGGATCGACTCTACGGCGGAGTCGAAAGAGACCTCTCGTTGCTCTGTTTTTTACGCCGCTTGCGTTGGTTTTGGCACTAGTTTTCTGAATGCATTTTCGTGAATGTTTTTGATGGTTTTCATGGTTTGCATTTCGAACTCGCATTTCACATCGAACTCCTTGAATAATACAGTGTTCTAATCGGTTGCTTGTGCGATTTCAGGTAATCACGTAGGCGACGTCTAGTGCGGCCAATAAGTCTCTCGCCTCAAGCAAAACTCAAGGTGAGTGGCCGACCATTCTCTTCTCGACCCCTTCCTAGTTCAATCGATAATGTTATTACAAGTGAAATAATAAATGCAAGGGCACGTACACATTAGAAAATGATTTAAGTTCTCAAAAATGAAGATCATGCTTAAGTAACTAAATTATTCTAGGACGGTCATTGGACAACTTGTCGACAATGAGAGAGTTTTCTGGAGCAACAACCCGGGGCCACGGGATCGACTCGGTCTAGGAGGAAACACGGTATAGCTATGCTAGATGATAGCATGGGTTAAGCGGGGACTTACAGCGGGGCTCGGTACTTGCACTGCAAGGGCCCCGGCTGTCACTTCCCGTTCCCGGAATGCGTATTCTAATACGTATATTGCCTGAATGTATTTATTTAGTATTTATCATGTAGTATCCTGTATTTAAATTCCTATAATTTCATGTTAATTAATTATCTGTATTTTATTTTCTGTACTTTATTTTTCTGCAATTCTATTATCTGCTTTTTAAATTTTTATGTTAATTAATTAGCTGCTCTTTAATTTTCATGCTAATTAATTTCTGTAATTTTATTTTTGCATTTCTTCTTGTAATTTTATTACCTGTATTTTAATTCCTGCTTTAGTTTTACTTTCGGGTTAGCCTTGTTGGACCCGTACAACCCGACCCATTGGACCCATTGGACCCGGCCCAACTCCCACCTACCACCACCTTTTATTTAAAGCCACCCTCTTCCTTCTCTCTCTCCTCATTCACTCATTCTTCACCATTACTTCTTCTTCTTCCTTTCATTACTCTCTCCACCTACCAACTAGGCAAGTACATCTTGCTCTACATGAGGACCATATTTTATGGTTCAATATTCTTCCTCTCATGATTCTAAGAGAGTTTAGTGCTTAGTATTTTTGATTTCATTGGTTCATTTCTTGTAGATCTAAGTTATTATATTTTCGATTGTCTATGGGTTTTGATCTAGCAAACTCCTTTGTTCTCAAGATTTGATGGTTCCATGTCATAGAGCAGTTCATCCTACCCAATTTTGACCTTTGAAAAGTTGGATTCGGACTTATTTTGACCAAGTTATGGACTTTTGAAGCTTTGGGGTGCAACCATGGAGTTTTTGCTGTTTGGAGAAGACAGTGAGCAGTGTATGCTAGCTTTTTAGCTGCATCACTGAGCTGTGTGCGCTCTTTAGCGCAGCATGGAGTCCATATGCTGCCTTTTTAGGAAGCGTGTGTCTTGCATACGCTACCTTTTGGGAGCGTATGACTTGCATACGCTGACTTGGATGGTCAGGAGTCGTATGGAGTTCATACGCTACCTTTTGGGAGTGTATGACTCGCATACGCTGACTTGGATGGTCAGGAGTCGTATGGAGTTCATACGCTACCTTTTGTGAGTGTATGACTTGCATACGCTGACTTGGATGGTCAGGAGTCGTATGGAGTTCATACGCTACCTTTTGGGAGCGTATGACTTGCATACGCTCACTTGGATAGTAAGGAGTCGTATGGAGTTCATACGCTGCCTTTTGGAAGCGTATGACTCCCATACGCTAGCTTGGCTTGAGCGTAGCTTGACCTGGGCGTACGCTGCCTTGAGCGTAGCTTGACCTGAGCGTACGCTGGCATGAGCGTAGGCTGACATAAGAGTAGCCTGCTTACCCTGGATCTTCTATAGTCCTGTATATTGATATCTTATTAGATGTTCAACGTCCATTTTATATCCTTACGCCTTTTTGCATAAACTTGATATAATCATGATATGCTAGTAATTCTGTTAATTATAGATTGTTACGTAGGATGTACCATGTGTCATGAATTGAGTTATAGATACCCGGATTGACTAGAATTAAACCCTGAGAGTTGTAGACTCGACCCCACTGAATGCTAGTTGACTTTCATGCCTTGCCACCATTGATAATGATTGTGATCTTGACTAAATTGATCATGCGTTCCTAATTGGAACTAAGAGACTGGCTAGTCGTCTTATTGAATGAAATGAATGAGACACGTTCATGTTATGAACTATTGTACTCGACTGGCTGATCCCGAATATTGACATACATGCACATGTAGGCTTCAATCTATTTATTTATTTATTTATTTATTTAGTTATTTTTCTACAAAAGAAGCATGTGTACTTTATGGTCAAGGCATGATTATCGTGGATAGATTTGATTGTTGCATTACGCTATGTAAGACCTGCAACCTAACCGCACTGGTATCGTTGTAGAGTTGTGCATATCGTACCCCGTACGAAAGTACTCATTTGAATGACCATGATCCACGGCATGGGATTTCACTCAACGTAGAGACTATTAAGTTAAATAAAATAATGATTGCATGGAGAGAATGGATTCCCAAATTCTTACATGGCAGCCCCCTTGGGACGAGTAGTACCCGACGGGCCGGCTGGTTCCCACAGATACTGTAAATCTGCCACACGGGCAGGGAACAGTATCTGCTTTTATTATTATTGTATATTGTATATTGACGGGCGTCCTGCTAGGACTCGTCTAATTCATGCATGGGCCAATTGATCGACTGGATAGACTAGCCTTGCTTGCACATAGTAAGAACTGAGGAATCCCTAATTGCATTATTCCAGGATAACTTGGAACTCATAATAGCAAGCCGTAGGAGTTGATTGGCCGTTCAAGATGATTTGTTTGTGCACTGTACTCTGTTACCTAACTGGGATGATCAGAATGTCAGGACATGACGGGCCAACTTCTGTCCTTGTTTGGTTGGAAGGTTGGTTCGAAGTGTCTTGATATGATGTGAGTTCTAGTAGCAAGCATAGATCTATTATTATATTCTCTTACTTACTGGTTTTAGTTCTCATGTCGTGCTCCCTTGTGGTACTTGCTATTAGAGGTCTAACCTCTCTGGTTTTGTATGGCCAGATTTAGAGCCAGTTCCCGAGGACTCAGCGTACTTCCACCTCCAGGATGGTCAATACTAGAGGAATGATCGCAGGAGGCCTCGAGTGGGTTCCTTAACTTCACCACTCGTTTTGTTATCTACTTCATACCTTGCCGTTTGGCACCCACATGTTAGTCGGATTGTCTTGTACTTATTTTTGCATAATTGTAATTAAGTCAGACTGCAGCTGATAACAATTGTGTATACTTGCTATATCATCTGGCTATGTTTTGTAAAGCCAGATCTCAAGAACATTTTGACTGAGCGTTTGGGACGTCTTACTGCTTTACCTTACATGGTCTATATTTCTGTTCCTTGTTTGAATGATTGAGACAATAGATGTGTAATGACCATAGTAAGACTTTTATGTAGAATGCACCCCCTCGTCTGGTTAGACAGTATTGATAGTATTATACGGTATTCATCTACCCATAATACGTAGCTGGCTGAGTCATTCCTCCGCTCTCCAGTATTCTGGTTCTGGGGCGTGACAAGGTTTTAGTGGTGGCCCATACAGGTCTGATTTCAGACTTGTGGGGTATTTTGTTTAATAGGATGTCTCAATCATACATGTTTTTCCTTGATCTCATGATTTGTTACTCTCAACTCTAGCTTGACATTCCAGTATCCTTTGACTTCATTGATCCTTCATGTCCGGTCATTTGATTGTTCCCTTGTCCCTTTTCTTAGGGGCACCTCGTCCGTATCTGTCAGAGCTGGACAGCAACAACATGGATGGCAGCATGGACAACCTGACCCTGTTGGTCAGCAACAAGAGCCGGTACTAACTTAGGAGGCTACTCAGAAAGAAGTGATCGTGGAAGCAGCAACTGGATCGCAGTATCCGAATGTTCCACCCCCACCAACAGTTCCACCTACCCAAGTGGACACACCAGCCCTTCTGGAGATCATGAGAGGGATGATGGCTACTCAGCAACATCAGATGTTGGCCCAGCAGCGCATGCACGCTCAGTTGCAAGAGCAGAATGTACTACTCAACCAAGGATTACAAACGGCATTAGAAAGAGGGGCGAGGACAGATTCAGGGGCGTCAGCCCGGTTTTGCAAGTACAACCCCCGCCGTTTCGAGGGCACGGAGGATGCCATCTCAGCAGATGCATGGCTTAAGGATATTGAGGCTATCCTGACAGCCGCTAAGGTGCCGGCAGAAGAACGTGTGGATCTAGTGAAGTTGTTACTTCAGGATCTCGCACGTGATTGGTGGAAATCAGAGGAAGTGGGCATCAGACGTCCTGTGGCTTGGGACGATTTCACAGCAAGGTTCAAGACGAAGTACTATGGAGTTGTGGCACAGTTTGAGCTACAACAGAAGTTTATCAGCCTCAGGCAGGCTGGCAAGACGGTAGATGCTTATGCAGCGGAGTTCTGCAGATTGAGTAGATTTGCCCCAGAGATGGTAGCGACGGAACGCCAGAGGGTGATGAGGTTCCAACAAGGGTTTCATCTTGAGCTCTTGCAATTGATAGAAGGACACAATTACCAGACTTTTGATGAGATATTGACGGCGACTCGAAGGCATGAGATCACCATTCAGAGGCTTGCAGTAAGGACTGGGGGTCAGAAGAGATCCCACAGTCAGATTGAAGGAGGAGGGGGAGCAGCGCCCCGAACAACAGCACCATCCACTGGCATTCGTATCCATGATATGGCGATACGAGGACCAGTACCACCACCCAGGCAGCAGCAACAGCAACAGAGGAAGAACCAGCAACCCCCGGCGGGCTGCACTTATTGTGGGAAGATGGGGCACACTAGAGATGTGTGTCGGACATTGAATGAACTATTTTTGATATGTGGAAATCCAGATCATCGGGTTACCACATGTCCCATGAATTCGAGGTCAGGAGGACCAGTACAGCAGTTTTCTGCTCTGCCGGCACCAGGGGCAGGACAGTATCGAGGACCAGCATTGGCAGTGAGGTCGTTGGCGCAGCGTCCGTTAGTATCACAGGCTTAGATGTTTCGGCAGCAGGGGCCGCCGATGCAGCAACACCAGCATAGACTACCCCAGCATCATCAAGGCAGGGGCCAGCAGCAGCACCAGGCTAGGCCACAGCATGGGAACCAGCAAGGAGGTTGAGGACAGGCATTCACACTGTCCTTGGAAGAGGCATTGGCATCGGGAGATGTTGTGGCAGGTAACATTCTCGTCGCCTCATATCCCGCAGTAGCATTGTTTGATTCGGGAGCATCCCATTCATTTATATCTGCACAATTTATGACACGACTAGGAGTGGAGTTCGAGGCATTGCCAGGGAGGTTGAATATACTCACTGGTAATGGGCTCGTAGGAGTTAGTAGAGTTAGTTTAACATGTAGTGTTGTAGTGTACGGGCATCCTTTACCCGCCCGGTTGATAGAATTTCCTGTTGGAAATTTCGACGTTATCTTAGGCATGGACTGGCTGAAAGACAGTCATGCGACAATAGATTGTCGTAGTGGAAGTGTATCTTTTGATATTCCAGGCATGGAGAGGTTCACCTTGGTCAGGTCAGAGGCAACTCAGCAAGAGCAGGGAGTAGTAACAGCAATGGAAGAAGTTCAGATTTCGAAGGTAGTTGAAGAATTTCTAGACGTATTTCCCGAAGAACTTTCAGGTCTACCACCGGTTAGAGATATTGAGTTCAGTATAGAATTGGCACCAGGAACTAAACCGATATCAGATCGAGTTTACAGAATGGCGGATTCGGAACAGGCCAAGGTTTATCAGCATATAGAGGAATTGAAGGAGAAGAAGTTCATCCAAGCTAGCATATCACCATGGGCAGCGCCAGTGGTACTTGTAGGGAAGAAGGATGGGTCATCCAGATTATGTATCGATTACAGGAAGCTTAACGCGGCAATAGTAAAGAACAAGTACCCATTACCCAGGATCGACGACTTATTTGATCAGTTGAGCAAGGCTAGAGTTTTCTCCAAGATAGACCTTCGTTCAGGGTATCATCAGGTGAGGGTTCAGAAGGAGGATATCCCCAAGACAGTATTCAGGTCGAAGTATGGGCATTATGAGTTTTTAGTAATACCGTTTGGTTTGACCAATGCTCCAGCTATCTTCATGGATTTGATGAACCGCATCTTTATGCCATACTTAGATCAGTTTGTCGTAGTATTTCTCGACGACATTCTTGTGTACTCTGCTAGTGAAGAGGAGCATGAAGACCACCTCGGGAAAGTGTTACAGGTTCTGAGAGAGAACCAGTTGTATGCCAAGCTCAGCAAGTGTGAGTTCTGGATGGACCACATTTCATTTTTGGATCATATCGTATCAGGAGCTGGAGTAGCAGTGGATCCCAAGAAGGTAGAAGCAGTAGAGAGTTGGCCAGTACCCAAGACCGTAGCTGATGTACGGAGTTTCTTAGGATTGGCAGGATATTACAGAAGGTTTGTGTCAGACTTTGCAAGGCTTTCAGCACCCATGACCCGCTTGACCCGGAAGGATGTACCATTCGATTGGTCGACAGAATGTCAGGCATCATTCGAGACTTTGAAGCAGAAGTTGATATCAGCGCCTATTCTTACATTGCCAGTTGGACCCGGAGGTTTTACAGTATATTGTGATGCGTCAGGTAAAGGACTTGGATGTGTCCTTATGCAACATGGAAAGGTGATAGCATATGCATCTAGGCAGCTTCGGGACCACGAGAAGAATTACCCAACTCATGATTTGGAGTTAGCAGCAGTAGTGTTTGCTTTGAAGCTATGGAGGCATTACTTATATGGTGACCGAGTGGAGATGTACACAGATCATAAAAGTCTGAAGTACATCTTTACTCAGAAGGAGCTGAACATGAGACAGAGAAGATGGTTGGAGTTGATCAAGGATTATGACGTGGAGCTTCAGTATCATCCAGGCAAGGCTAATGTAGTGGCCGACGCTCTTAGCAGAGGAGGCGGCGCATTTATGTTGACAACGCAGAAGCACATCTTAGAAGACCTTCAGGAGATGAGCATTGAAATTATACTTCCTAGTGATGTAGGAATTCTGGCTAGTCTACAAGTTCAATCCGACTTGGTAGGCAGGATCAAGGCAGCTCAGGCACAAGACCCAAGGATTCAGAAGCTTAGGGCAGAATGTGAGTCAGGACTCAGAAAGGAGATGCAAATTCATGAAGATGGTACGCTTAGGTTTGGATTACGTCTATGCGTGCCTAGTGGAGATATTAGACAGGAAGTTATGACAGAAGCTCACAGTTTCCAGTATTCTATACATCCTGGAGGGACCAAGATGTACCAAGATATCAAGCAGCACTTCTGGTGGAACGGGATGAAGAGGGAGATATCTAGGTTTGTTTCCCGTTGCTTGATATGTCAGCAAGTAAAGGCAGAACAGCAGAGGCCAGCTGGATTATTGCAACCGCTTCCTATTCCAGAATGGAAATGGGAGCATATCACCATGGACTTCGTGACCGGTTTACCGAGATCACCAAGTGGTAAGGACGCTATTTGGGTGATAGTGGACTGACTTACGAAGGTAGCACATTTTCTTCCTTTCAGAGTAGGGCAATCTACAGAAAAGTTGGCAGAGTTGTACATGCAGCAGATAGTCAGACAGCATGGAGTCCCTATCAGTATTGTGTCAGACAGAGATACCCGTTTCACGTCGTATTTCTGGAAGAGCTTGCATCATAGTCTGGGTACCAAATTAAAATTTAGCACGGCTTACCATCCACAGACGGACGGGCAATCAGAAAGGACGATTCAGACTTTAGAAGACATGTTGCGAGCTTGCACTCTAGATTTTGGAGGGTCTTGGGAGAGTCACCTTCACTTGGTCGAGTTCTCATACAACAACAGTTATCAAGCCAGTATCCAGATGGCGCCATTTGAGGCACTATATGGTAAGAAGTGTAGATTGCCCCTAGCATGGGATGATATCGGGAAAAGGAAGATGCTAGGCCCAGAAATGATTATCCAGACGGTTGAAGTGATTAAGGGAATTAGAGAACGACTTCGTGTTGCGCAGGATCGGCATCGTCATTGGGCGGACCAGCATCGTAGGCCGTTAGAGTTCTCTGTTGGGGACCACGTATTCTTGCGGATCTCACCTACTCGTGGGGTCATTAGATTGGCGTTCGCGGGAAACTGAGTCCGCGATACGTAGGCCCATTTGTTATTCTTGATCGGATAGGCGATGTTGCTTATCGTTTATCACTCCCACCTTCGTTACGAGAGGTGCATGACGTATTTCATGTATCTCAATTACGTAGATATGTATCGGACCCAAGCCATATCCTCGATCACTCTGAGCTGGTTGTTGGTACCAACCTGTCTTACGAGGAACAACCTGTGTCCATTTTGGACCGAAGAGAGAAGATACTCAAGAACCGAACAATTAGTCTTGTCCGTGTTGCTTGGGGTCATCACTCCTTGGGAGAGTCAACGTGGGAACGTGAGGATGATATCCGATCACGGTATCCACACCTGTTTGACTCACAAGGTATATTTTTTTGTGTACCTTGATTGCCTTGATTCCTCATGCTTATCACCTTATGGGTAAAATTGCTTGATATCGTAGATTGATAGATTTATATATATATTACTTGCTATGGACATTGTAAAATGATTGCTTTATTGAATTGCTTGTACTTAGATTAGTTTAGCCTCGATATTTCTATCTTGCTTGAATTTGAAATTCCGAGGACGAAATTTTTTCAAGGAGGGTAGAGATGTCACTCCCCGTTCCCGGAATGCGTATTCTAATACGTATATTGCCTGAATGTATTTATTTAGTATTTATCATGTAGTATCCTGTATTTAAATTCCTATAATTTTATGTTAATTAATTATCTGCATTTTATTTTCTGCACTTTATTTTTCTGCAATTCTATTATCTGCTCTTTAAATTTTTATGTTAATTAATTAGCTGCACTTTAATTTTCATGCTAATTAATTCCTGCAATTTTATTTCTGTATTTCTTCTTATAATTTTATTACCTGCATTTTAATTCCTGCTTTAGTTTTACTTTCGGGTTAGCCTTGTTGGACCCGTGCAACCCGACCCATTGGACCCATTGGACCCGGCCCAACTCCCACCTACCACCACCTTTTATTTAAAGCCACCCTCTCCCTTCTCTCTCCTCATTCACTCCTTCTTCACCATTACTTCTTCTTCTTCCTTTCATTACTCTCTCCACCTACCAACTAGGCAAGTACATCTTGCTCTACATGAGGACCATATTTTATGGTTTAATATTCTTCCTCTCATGATTCTAAGAGAGTTTAGTGCTTAGTATTTTTGATTTCATTGGTTCATTTCTTGTAGATCTAAGTTATTGTATTTTCGGTTGTCTATAGATTTTGATCTAGCAAACTCCTTTGTTCTCAAGATTTGATGGTTCCATGTCGTAGAGCAGTTCATCCTATCTAATTTTGACCTTTGGAAAGTTGGATTCGGACTTATTTTGACCAAGTTATGGACTTTTGAAGCTTTGGGGTGCAACTATGGAGTTCTTGCTGTTTGGAGAAGACAGTGAGCAGTGTATGCTAGCTTTTTAGCTGCGTCACTGAGCTGTGCGCGCTCTTTAGCGCAGCATGGAGTCCATACGCTGCCTTTTTAGGAAGCGTGTGTCTTGCATACGCTACCTTTTGGGAGCGTATGACTTGCATACGCTGACTTGGATGGTCAGGAGTCGTATGGAGTTCATATGCTACCTTTTGGGAGCGTATGACTCGCATACGCTGACTTGGATGGTCAGGAGTCGTATGGAGTTCATACGCTACCTTTTGGGAGCGTATGACTTGCATACGCTGACTTGGATGGTCAGGAGTCGTATGGAGTTCATACGCTACCTTTTGGGAGCGTATGACTTGCATACGCTCACTTGGATAGTAAGGAGTCGTATGGAGTTCATACGCTGCCTTTTGGAAGCGTATGACTCCCATACGCTAGCTTGGCTTGAGCGTAGCTTGACCTGGGCGTACGCTGCCTTGAGCGTAGCTTGACCTGAGCGTACGCTGGCATGAGCGTAGGCTGACATAAGAGTAGCCTGCTTACCCTGGATCTTCTATAGCCCTGTATATTGATATCTTATTAGATGTTCAACGTCCATTTTATATCCTTACGCCTTTTTGCATAAACTTGATATAATCATGATATGCTAGTAATTCTGTTAATTATAGATTGTTACGTGTGATGTACCATGTGTCATGAATTGAGTTATAGATACCCGGATTGACTAGAATTAAACCCTGAGAGTTGTAGACTCGACCCCACTGAATGCTAGTTGACTTTCATGCCTTACCACCATTGATAATGATTGTGATCTTGACTAAATTGATCATGCGTTCCTAATTGGAACTAAGAGACTGGCTAGTCGTCTTATTGAATGAAATGAATGAGACACGTTCATGTTATGAACTATTGTACTCGACTGGCTGATCCCGAATATTGACATACATGCACATGCAGGCTTCAATCTATTTATTTATTTATTTATTTAGTTATTTTTCTACAAAAGAAGCATGTGTACTTTATGGTCAAGGCATGATTACCGTGGATAGATTTGATTGTTACATTACGCTATGTAAGACCTGCAACCTAACCGCACTGGTATCGTTGTAGAGTTGTGCATATCGTATCCCGTACGAAAGTACTCATTTGAATGACCATGATCCACGGCATGGGATTTCACTCAACGTAGAGACTATTAAGTTAAATAAAATAATGATTGCATGGAGAGAATGGATTCCCGAATTCTTACATGGCAGTCCCCTTGGGACGAGTAGTACCCGACGGGCCGGCTGGTTCCTACAGATACTGTAAATCTGCCACACGGGCAGGGAACAGTATCTACTTTTATTATTATTGTATATTGTATATTGACGGGCGTCCTGCTCGGACTCGTCTAATTCATGCATGGGCCAATTGATCGACTGGATAGACTAGCCTTGCTTGCACATAGTAAGAACTGAGAAATCCCTAATTGTATTATTCCAGGATAACTTGGGACTCATAATAGCAAGCCGTAGGAGTTGATTGGCCGTTCAAGATGATTTGTTTGTGCACTGTACTCTGTTACCTAACTGGGATGATCAGAATGTCAGGACATGACGGGCCAACTTCTGTCCTTGTTTGGTTGGGAGGTTGGTTCGAAGTGTCTTGATATGATGTGAGTTCTAGTAGCAAGCAGAGATCTATTATTATATTCTCTTACTTACTGGTTTTAGTTCTCATATCGTGCTCCCTTGTGGTACTTGCTATTAGAGGTCTAACCTCTCTGGTTTTGTATGGCCAGATTTAGAGCCAGTTGCCGAGGACTCAGCGTACTTCCACCTCCAGGATGGTCAATACTAGAGGAATGATCGCAGGAGGCCTCGAGTGGGTTCCTTAACTTCACCACTCGTTTTGTTATCTACTTCATACCTTGCCGTTTGGCACCAACATGTTAGTCGGATTGTCTTGTACTTATTTTTGCATAATTGTAATTAAGTCAGACTGCAGCTGATAACAATTGTGTATACTTGCTATATCATCTGGCTATGTTTTGTAAAGCCAGATCTCAAGAACATTTTGACTGAGCGTTTGGGACGCCTTACTGGTTTACCTTACATGTTCTATATTTCTGTTCCTTGTTTGAATGATTGAGACAATAGATGTGTAATGACCATAGTAAGACTTTTATGTAGAATGCACCCTCTCGTCTGGTTAGACAGCATTGATCGTATTATACGGTATTCATCTACCCGTAATACGTAGCTGGCTGAGTCATTCCCCCGCTCTCCAGTATTCTGGTTCTGGGGCGTGACACCGGCTAATAAAGCTATAGTCCAGGATGGCTTGTGATGTCAGTGACCAATAACACATAAATTGTACACGATATGTAAACAATAACAATTGACATGAAAGAACATGGTATGTCTTAATTGCACGGCACGCTCTGCCGTGGGTAAGTTCTAACATAAATTACATTATGCTTGTCATATACTTGTTTGAAATTCATTAGGATGGTTAGAAACATTCATAAACTAAGTCATATAAACTCTTCAACCAAATGAGAGCTTGGAACTTAAATAGCCACGCACCAGTACAAAGTGTAATGTACCGATCCTCGCTCTCCACGCAGGTACCCCGAACCACGAAGGGCATACCACTTAAAGCTCAAGGCGGCGTGGATACTTTTGAAGCCTCGTTCGTGAGTTGAAGGCTTGTTTCTGAAAATCCTTTGAAGACCTCCGCACTCAGTCCAAAAGAAAGAAAAGATGACGACTCGACTTCCCTCAATAGCAGACATAAAGTATAATGTTTTGCTTGTAAAAAGAGATATAATGTATGGAACGACTATCTCATCAGCGTCCGTTTTGTAAGTTGAGTCATGTTGTAAGTCCGTACGGTACTGATTGTAAAGGAGTCATATAAATAAAGTTTTATTATCAATGAAAAGTTTACTTCTATTTCAAATGTGTCAATCATTTTCTCTGTATACTCTAACTTGATGTTGTGTTTCGGATAACCTTATGACTATGCCTTGTGTGATCGCAACATAGGTTCGCACGACATCACGCCCGGAGGACGACTATCGATTCTACAGAATTGGGGCGTGACATAATGGTATCAGAGCACGGGTTTAAATCCTTTGGCCTCATGTCTAGAGTCTCAAACCTTTGACCTTGCATCGATGAGATAAGTTATTCTATACAATGAGTTCGTAATAATTTGAGACTGATGTATTTGCCTTCGTATTACAGAAGTGATGAAACTCGCAATCGAGAACAGAGCGCTTCTAGCGGCTCGAGCAGTTTGCGGGCCGGAGCTTCTAACAATGCCATCGAAAGGATGCTGTGCATGATGGAGGTGCAACAAAAATAGTCCGAGAACCGACATCAACAGATGGAGGCGCGATAGGCGCAATTTGAAGCTCGCTTCGACGCACAATCTAAGCTGCAACAAAAATAGTTAGATACTCTGCAGCAGATCGTTCAGACAATTGTGGCCAACGAAAACTCCGCGACTGCGCCTACTGTCACCGTGCCGATGGTCCAATCCATCAAAGTCGACTCGGAGGAGCCGGAGCGTCAACCTGTGGCACCGAGAAGATACAACTTTGAAGTGTCAGAATTCAAGAAAGCGTGTCGTACTTCCTTCAGCGGCACCGAAGGTCCTTCTATTGTAATTGACTGGTTGGAAGAGCTAGAAGATCATTTCGAGCTCCTTGGCATCAAAGAATCAAAGCAAGCCGCCTGCACACAACTTCAACTACGGTTGAACGCGCACGACTGGTGGGCCGTGCACAAGCGAGCGATCCGACGCGACAATAACACAACACCGATATCTTAGGCCACGTTTCACAGAACATTCGAAGTCGAGTACCTTTCTTCAGCTGTTCGTCAGCAAAAGGAGAACGAATTCATGCAGTTGAAGCAAGGGAACCTGACAGTGCAACGGTACGCCGTAGAGTTCAACAGATTGTCCAAATTTGTTGGTGCGTTTCTCTACACAGAGGAGTGTCGTGTGCGACATTTCGAAGTGGGTCTGCGGCCCTCTATTGCTGCTCATGTAACGGTCCCAGAGTACAAAACTATGGACGAGGCTCTGAATCATGCTCTCTGTCTTGAGAGCCAATACCCTCCCGTCGCTGTCGATGTTGTGAATCGTTCCAACCAAAAGCGTCCTAGCTATACGGGAGGTAACAACTACACATCAAAGTCCAAATAATGGCGGCAACAAGGGATGAACTCCACCCCTTTCTTGTACCAAATGTCACAACTTCGGTCACCATGCCAATGACTGTTTTGTTCACGACGGAGGATGCTTCTACTGCGGAGCGAGGGGCCACCAAACACGAGAATGCCCCCAAAGATTGAATCGTAATACCCCACAACAAAAAAAACCGTCAAGAGAACCGAGGACAGGCACCCCGACCTCCTCAGCCCATTCAACTAACAACCAAGACCGGCGTCCTAATGCTCAAGGGCGTGTCTATGCCATGACTCGAGATAAGGCGTTCGCCTCCGACACGGTGGTGACATGTATATTGAATTTCAATAATGTACCTGTTCGTGTGTTATTTGATTCAGGCGCTTCGTATAGTTTTATATCGGCAAATTTTGCCGTCGAGCACAAATTTTCTATAACATCGTTAGACCTTGATCTTAGTGTAAGTATGCCTTCGGGCGCGCCACTACTCACAAAATTTAGCCTGCGATAGAGGAATCATCAGTATTGGGG
This sequence comes from Iris pallida, assembly GCA_029216955.1. Taxonomy (NCBI): domain Eukaryota; kingdom Viridiplantae; phylum Streptophyta; class Magnoliopsida; order Asparagales; family Iridaceae; genus Iris; species Iris pallida. Next base: position 4,211,612 of record JANAVB010033820.1, read on the forward strand.
GTCAGAAGATCGGTCTTGATGTGATAATTTTAGATATGAAAGACTTTGATATGATACTGGGTATGGATTGGCTCGGTCCTTGCAATGCTACCATCGACTGCACAGGAAAGAAGGTCACCTTCCGCATACCTGGAGTGCCCAAATTCTACTATTCGTGTGGTGAAGCATCGCCGACCTGCATGGTGATCTCGATAATTTCTGCTCGAAAGCTGCTTCATTCCGGATGCGAAGGCTACTTGGCGTCCGTTCGTGACATAAGACAGGATGGTGCAAATACAGGTCAGACCGACGTTGTGGTAGAATTTCCAGACATTTTTCCGGACGAGCTACTCGGCATGCCGCCCGATCGAGAAATTGAGTTCACTTTTGACACATTCCATGATACTCGACCGATCTCAAAAGCTCCATACAGAATGGCCCCTGCAGAATTGAAAGATGTGAAGGCACAACTACATGAATTACTTGACAAAGGGTTTATTCGTCCAAGTGTCTCGCCGTGGGGTACGCCCGTGCTATTTGTGAAAAAGAAGGATGGATTGATGCGGCTCTACCTCGACTATCGGGAATTGAATAAGGCCACCGTCCAAAACAAATATCCCCTGTTTTGCATCGACGACTTATTTGACCAGTTCCAAGGTACAACGGTGTTTTCGAAGATTGATCTGTGATCAGGTTATCACCAACTTAAAGTCAAGCCAGATGACGTGCCGAAGTCTGCCTTCGCACTCGCTACGGCTACTATGAGTTCATGGTGATGCCATTCGGCCTGACAAATACCCCCGCCGCTTTTATAGATTTAATGAATCGAGTGTTTTGTTCGTTCCTTGACAAATTCGTAGTAGTCTTTATTGACGACATTCTCGTCTACTCGAAGGATCAAGCACAACATACAGAACACCTGCGAACGATACTCCAAACCCTTCGAGAGAATCAGTTGTATGCGAAGAGGAGCAAGTACAAATTCTGGCTGAACAACGTCTCATTTCTCGGGCACATCATCTCCGCCGCGGGCTTCTCAGTTGATCCGTAGAAAGTCGAGACAGTTGCTGATTAGAAACGGTCCGCATCAGTTAGCAAAATTCGAAGCTTCCTAGGCTTGGCGGGATACTACCGACGCTTCGTGAAGGACTTCGCGAAGATTGTATCGCCGTTGACTCGCCTCACCCAAAAATGAGTCGCATTCGAGTGGTCAGACGACTGTGAAGCTTTCTTCCAGGAGCTCAAACAACGGCTCGTTTCGGCTCCGATACTTGCTCTTCCTGAAGGGACTGAGGGATTTCAAATCTTTAGCGATGCTTCTGGCCAGGGCTTGGGGTGTGTGCTCATGCAGCAGGATAAGGTAATATCTTTTGCTTCCCGACAGTTGAAACCGTACGAGAAGAACTACCCCATGCACGACCTAGAACTAGCGGCGATTGTGTTCGTGTTAAAGCTGTGACGTCACTATCTTTATGGCGTGTGGCGTGCAGGATTTATACGGACCACAAAAGCCTCAAGTATCTCTTCACCCAGAAGGAACTGAATTTGCGATAAAGACAATAGCTTGAACTGATCAAAGACTACGACTTATCAATCGACTATACGCCAGGCAAAGAAAATATTGTAGCGGATGCACTGAGTCGGAAGTACTTAGCTTCGTTATGCATCAACAGTCGACTGCTGTGTAACTTGGAAGGAATGGACATTTAACTCTGAGTTCGTTTTAGAGACGTGAAACTGGCACAACTGTAGCTAGAACCGAGCCTATTGAAGAAAATCAAGTCTGCTCAGAAGGACGACCCACACCTGCAGAAGATGCGGAGGCTGATATCGAAAGGTAAAGCGTCCAACTTTGCAAAGGACGAGTCGGAAGTTTTGCGAGTGAAGAGTCGGCTATGCGTTCCGGATGACGCAGAACTTAAAAAGGAGATAATATCGGAGGCACATTATGTGAAATATTCCTTGCACCCTGGTAGCACCAAGATGTATAAGGACCTCCACGTTATCTTTTGGTGGCACGACATGAAGAGGGACGTAACATTCTTTGTGTCAAAGTATATGGCCTGTCAGCAAGCTAAAGCCGAGCACCAGCGACCGGGCGGGGAGATGCAGAAGCTTGCCATTCCAGAGTGAAAGTGGGATCATGTCACTATGGACTTTGTTGTTGGCTTACGGAGGACGCTACGGGGACACGAGCGTCTGGGTCATCATCGATCGACTAACCAAGTCAGCGCACTTCATAGCCACTAAAGTTACTTGGAGCATTGACCGCCTTGCTCAGATATACCTTGATAAAATAGTTCGGCTGCACGGGGTCCCAGTATCTATCGTCTCGGATCGGGATGAAGGTTCGTGTCACGCTTTTGGGGTAGTCTTCATTCAGCGTTGGAGACCAAGTTAAAGTTTAGCTCAGCTTATCATCCTCAAACTTGTCACGCCCCGATTCATAGAGTCATTTATTCATATATTTTATCTCTTGGAATCGATCGTCCTCGCTTGGGCGTGATGCCGTATAAGTCTGGTATTGCACTTGTACAAGGCAAAGATGGTACATACTCGATTATTCTTCAAATAGGAACACATCGCAGCGGCAGAAGCAGATAAATTGAATTTAGTGAGGACAATCTTTCTCATTGAATAGAAGTACATCACTTCTTTATAGCAGCGGAGAAAAGAGTAACTTGAAGCCACACAGAGATATATAGAACTTTATTCTCTTTCTTGATAGTTGAAGAAGAGTACAAGACTTGTATTGAAGTACAATGATTACAGCACATCTCTCTTTACATTGGAAACCAACTGAACAATGCTATACAGCTTACAATTGATATTTGGATACAATGGATGACAACTCGATATACCGACTTGGCTCACAATCTCACTGGTACAACTGATTACAATGTTCCATACATTATGTCCTTTATAAACAGAAGACATCATCTTGTACAAGGAGAGCTTCTTTATGCCCAACAAATCTTCGATGCCGCGAAACCAATCAAGCCAATCTTCGTGTGTAGAATATTCCAAGCAAGAGCACCTGCCCACAAAACGTGGGTCAGCACATCATCTATGTACTGGCGAGTAGAATCCAACCCACTCGTATAAACCAACATTTAAAGTGATCATTTAAGCAAACATTTATTAGAATGGTCTTTCTACTTGGGGCCTAGCATCAGTTTACAGTTCATGGGCAATAATCAGAGTGAAGCATGTAAACATATTCTTTGTAGCATTCATGTGGACATATCTTTTTAACATTCTTGGTGTTATCATGCAAAGGCATCATTGAGGCATACTAGGTGTTATCATGAAAAGGCATCATTGAGGCATCGTTAACATTAACATCTTAAACATTATGACAGTTCTCACTTCAAGCATCACTTAGCATGTATGTTGTGTTTGAGCAATGATTAGCAAGACATCTTTCTTAGCATACTGAACTTAACATGTTAAGCAGGATCTCATACTGAAAGGCTACATACAGCATCATCAAACTTATTTGGAACGTAAGCATGCAAGTTAAACCAACACATATATTGAATTATCACATTTAAGTGATTTCTTACCGATAGCCGACTCCCTCATACCTGCATCAAATACAGCTTAGCAGGTATACTTACTCTGCCTGCATAAGACATTCATTAGCATGCATCCTGACTACATGGTCACTGGAGTTTAACCATACGGACGTTGCCATATAGGTCTTCGTTGGTAATGCGATGACTCCAGAGAAGGTAGCTAGCCCCAAAGGATGCCTCGCAGAACCCGTGCCCCTACTGGCACGCCAATGTTTTCTCCTAGGCCGGATCGGTCGCCCTAACGTCCCGGGGTACCGTCCGAGAAAACATATCCCCATCACTTATGCATAAGTTGTCCTATGACCATGCGAATGCGTGTCCATCTCAATCGTGAACATAAAATGCATGGTAAAATATTAAAGTAAAGACAACAGTGCATCATCATTTATCTCATTCAAGTCATGTTCAATGACTTATTCATTCCCAACATTACCATCATTTCATTTGGTGATCTCAACGATCCCAAGCCTCATCGATTCTCATTCATTGCTTCATTGCAACATTTCTCATTTGTTCCTTCTAAGGAGGAACAACAGTATTCATTCATTTCAAAGGGACCTGTAGCATTTCATTCATTTCATAGGGACAATAGCATATTCAATTCTTTTCTCATGTATCATTTATGCAGCATCTCATTATTCAAGTGATTCATTCATTTCATCGATCTTAAGCATAAGGGACATTATCAATTCAATCTCAGGCATCATGTTACATTAGCAGTTCGAGTGTGATTCGTTCAGCAATTCAAAGTTCATGTGTTATTTATTCAATGATTTCCAGCATATGAATCTCTATCAATTTAGCAACTAAAGCATCGCATCACAATTATTCAACATTCAAGGTAAGAGACATTAGGGACATATTCATAGCATCATATTATTCCATTTATTAAGCATGCAGGAATAAGGAGGAAGGAGGACAGTTCCACTTGCCTTATATAACGGTCTTCCTGCTCCAATCCCACTAAGCGTAGCTCCACCAGCGAGCCACATTCCAATACCCATTCCGTCTAGCCAGCTAAGAAAGACTACATCAGTCTCAACTCTCTTGGTTCTCAACATAAGTCATGGTCCAACTTTCTGATCCCATCCAACAAGCCAACCAAATGCCTCGTACGGAGCGGGGCATTACAAAACTGACGGCCAAACAGAGCGGGTGAACCAGATTCTCGAAGACATGTTACGACTCTGTGCGATCGACTTGAAGTCAAGCTGGGTCGTTCATCTACCGTTGGCCGAATTTGTATATAATAACATCTATCAGTCCAGCATCCAAATGGCGTCGTATGAAGCTTTGTACGGCCAGAAGTACAGATCTTCCATTTGCTGGGATGAAGTCGAGGAACGACAGAAACTTGGCTCAGAACTGGTGCAGCAGACTGTGCAGAAGGTCAAGTTGATACGGGAGAGATTGAGAATAACACAAAGTCGACAAAAGAGTTATGCCGACACGCACCGACGCCCCCCTCGAGTTCTTGGAAGGCGACCATGTATTCCTGAAAGTAATGCCCATGCATGGAGTTACCAGATTCGGCACGAAAGAGAAGTTGAGTCCAATATTTGTTGGTTCGTTCGAAATATTGAAGCGAGTCATCCCAGTAAATTACCAAATTGCTTTGCCGCCTGCATTATCGGAGGTACACAACGTCTTCTACGTCTCACAGTTGTGAAAGTACGTGCATGATCCGAGCCATGTGGTTGATTTGGGTCAGCTGGATCTGAAGGAGGACTTGTCATATGTCAAAGAGCCAATGCAAATGTTGGAGCACAAAGATAAACTTTTTCACAACCGTGCTATTCCTCTCATCCGCATCCTCTGGAGAGACCAATCGGTCGATGAGTCGACATGGGAGATTGAATCAGAAATAAAGGAGAAATTTCCTTCATTGTTCTCGTAGAGGTAGGTTCTATTCTTAAGTTTCGAGGACGAAATTTTTTCTTAGTTGGTTATGGTGTAGTGCCCCATCCCTATATCGTTCCCCGTTCTCCGTCCACGGGTACGCAAAAAAGGAACACTGTCACCATCGATTTGGTCGGAACCGATAGGTCGGGATCGAGCGAGTCAGTCGAATGGGAACGGTTGAATTAAGATCTATTTCCCGTTATGGAATGGCTTCTTCAGAACAAAGTCCTTATTCAATGGGTTGTGCCTAAAGGATCGACTCTGCGGCTGAGTCGGGAGAGACCTCACGTTGCTCTGTTTTTTATGCGACTTGCGTTGGTTTTGGCTCTTGTTTTCTGAATACGTTTTCGTGAATTTTTTCGATAGTTTTTATGGCTTGCATTTCGAACTCACATTTCATATCGAACTCCTTGAATAATACAGAGTTCTGTTGCTTGTACGATTTTAGGTCGCGTAGGCGACGTCTAGCACAGCCAACAAGTCTTTCGCCTCAAGCAAAACTCAAGGTGAGTGGCTGACCCTTCTCTTCTCGACCCTTTCTTAGTTCAATCGATAAAGTTGTTGCAAGTGAAATGATAAATGCAAGGGCACGAACACATTGGAAAATGATTTAAGTTCTCAAAATAAAGATCATGCTTAAGTAACTAAATTGTTCTAGCACGGTCATTGGACAACTTGTCGACAAGGAGAGAGTTTCCTCGAGCGACAATCCGGGGCCACGGGACCGACTCGGCCTAGGAGAAAATACGGTATAGCTGTGCTGGATGATAGCACGGGTTAAGCGGGGACTTGCAGCGGGGCTCGCTACTTGCGCTGCAAGGGCCCTGACTAACAAAGCTATAGTCCAGGATGGCTTGTGATGTCAGTGACCAATAACGCATAAATTGTACACGATATGTAAACGATAACAATTGACAGGAAAGGACATGGTAAGTCTGTCACGCCCCAGAACCAGAATACTGGAGAGCGGGGGCAGACATAGCCAGCTACGTATATTAAAATGGAAACCACCTCGATATACGGTCACGGCTGTCTAGAAATATGAGGGTTTACTACAAGCCAACAGTCTCTTATGGTCATGAACAAGCCTAATGTCTCAATCACAAGCAAGTAAGTCAGATCGCAAGATGTATGATCATTAAATATACAATAATAAGGCGTCCTAAATATTACATATTCAGCTGATCAAGAAGCTAGTCGCACAAAGGTTAGGACTAGCAAGAGTTTAGTCATACATGATCAACCCTAGGATTTGTTAATCATGTTTACAGCTCGTAGGCAGACAGTAAGTAAAAGTGCATCGAGCTAACAGGTGCTCGTCGGCTAAATGCCTCAAAAGAATACTTTACAATAGAGTGAGCGAAACAAAATAGAAAACCCACTCGTAGCCCGGGTTCCTTCTAGTCGCCACCATTGGGCTGGAAGCTTGGTAGATCCTCGGGAGCTGCTCCAAAATCTGGCCACACAAAACCAGCTGGGTCAACCCCAGAAAGAGCAAGTGCCACAGGGGGGCCACGAAATAAGAACAAAAGCCAGCAATCAGCACAAGAAAATTTAATATTAAAACTAGAATTTACGAAAACATGTCAGGATGATATACGACGAGATAACTATGGAACTATTCCGATAGCCAGGTTACAACCCGTAAACCAAACAAGGACCGGGGTTGTAACCCTTCATCTGAACAGAACTTGGTTTCCCACCATTTATCGGTAAGATAATAATGCAAGAAATCAAGACAGGGAGCAATCTTGTACTGGATCAAGACATGGCTAAACTGGTTATACCTCATTCAATCAATCACGGCCAAGCAGATACTACGGCTTACTACTTTAACTAACTAGGGTTATCACAGGCCTAATTACTAACAAGATGCAGAGAGATTGTTCCACAGCCACAAGCCCTGCAGACCATCCAGGTTACCCAGGTTGAAAGTTAGGGGTTGAATTCAGGTGGGTACATCGCCCAGAAGACAAATGTACCCTTAGGTGACTTAGAGGGTGCAACACGCGACGGTGTGCTGGAAATGTGCCCTACTCGACGGCAGGCTACAGATCCCAAGAGCGCCCAGGTAACGGGATTGCCCGTAGCTGTGTCATCTCCAAGAGCCAAGCTTAAAGAAATAAGACCAAAACTCTAAGAGCCAATCGGTTAAGCAAGGGGGGTCAGGGAAGCAGTGTACACGAAAAGTCACGCACGCATGAGAGCAGCGTAGGTGAAAAGTCGCGCACGCTACAGGGAGCAGCTGCGTGAAAGTCACGCACACTCAAGGGAGCAGCTGCGTGAAAGTCACGCACGCTCAAGGGAGCAGCTGCGTGAAAGTCACGCACACTCAAGGGAGCAGCTGCGTGAAAAGTCGCAGCTGCGTAAAAAGTCACGCACGCTCAAGGGAGCAGCTGCGTGAAAGTCACGCACGCTCAAGGGAGCAGCTGCGTGAAAAGTCACGCACGCTCAAGGGAGCAGCTGCGTGAAAGTCACGCACGCTCAAGGGAGCAGCTGCGTGAAAGTCACGCACGCTCAAGAAGACACGCTTCCAACAGGAAGCGTACTCAAGTCTGCGTACGCAGCGCTAAAGAGCGCGCGTAGCTCAGTGTGCGTGAGTTAAACAGCTCTGCACACTGCTCACAGTCTTCTCCAACAGCAAGAACACCATGGATGAACCCAAGGCTTCAAAGCATCATAACTTGGCCATCCGAACTCCAAATCCAGATTTCCAAAGTTCCAACTTGGGTAGAATTGAATGCTCTTCTACTTGGAAACATCAAAACCCAAGAAAATCCAACCAAAATAGCTCAAACCATGCAAAATCCAAAAATAAAAATAACTTAGATCTAGAGCAAAGGAGACTTCAAATCACAAAATACCAAGTTCTAATGTTGGTCACCATGTCCTAATCTAGCAAATGAACCAAAAAAATAGGGCTCTCATGAAGTGGCAAGGTGCACTTGCCTAGGGTTAGGAGAGTTGTGGAGGAAGGAGAAGAAGAAGAAGAAGGAAATTAATGGTGGAAGTTATGAGGAGAGAGAGTGGTAGGTGGGGATATAAAGAGGGGAAGTTGTGGTGGGTTGAGGGGGTAGTGTAGGTTAAGGTGATCCAATACCCATAAACCAAACCAAACCGAACCAACCCAATAAAACCAAGCCATGCCAAAACCTAAAATATGAGAAATACCAAAATTCCCCAAGTTAAGAAAAATAAAAATACATGCCAAAAATCAAGATACGAGTAAAAATATGAAATATGGGAAAATACGGGAAATACGGGAAATGAGGGTGACAACTCTACCGACCTTAAAAGAATTCCGTCCTCGGAATTTAATCAAGGAGCTAGAGATTGCCACGACAAGCTACACTAAGCACAAGCAAGTTACACTAAGCAGTTCAATCATACAATGCAAGCAAGGAAGGGAAAACGTAAGGCATAAGAAAGACATTATACCTCACGAGTCAAACAGGTAGGGATATCGCGATCGGATGTCGTCCTCACGCTCCCACGTTGACTCACCTGGAGAGTGATGACCCCAAGCAACACGGACTAATTTAATAGTCTTGTTCTTGAGTATCTTCTTCCTCCGGTCTAATATAGACACGGGCCTCTCCTCATACGAAAGGTTGGTACCAACAACCAATTCCGAATGGTCTAGGATGTGTCTCGGGTCCGGAATATACCGTCGTAATTGGGACACATGGAATACATCATGCACCTCACTTAGCGACGGCGGAAGAGCGAGACGATAGAATACATCTCCTACTCGCTCTAGAATATCGAACGGCCCTATATACCTAGGACTAAGCTTTCCCCGCACGCCAAAGCGAATGACGCCGCGGTTAGGCGAGATCCTAAGGAATACATGGTCGCCGACAGCAAATTCTAAGGGACGTCAATGAGCATCGGTCCAATGGCGCTGGCGGTCCTGGGCAACTCGGAGGTGATCTCTGACCTTCCTGACCACTTCAACCGTCTGGGAAATCAATTCGGGCCCGAGCATCTGCCTCTCCCCGACATCGTCCCATGCTAGCGGGGATCTGCACTTCCTGCCATAAAGGGCCTCGAAGGGTGCCATCTGGATACTAGCCTGATAACTGTTATTGTACGAGAATTCCACCAGATGCAGATGATTCTCCCATGAACCACCGAAGTCAAGGGTACAGGATCTCAACATATCTTCAAGGGTCTGGATTGTGCGCTCTGACTAACCATCCGTCTGCGGGTGATAAGCTGAGCTGAACTGAAGACGAGTCCCCAAACTCTTCTGCAAGCTGCGCCAAAAGTGTGATGTGAATCTTGAATCCCTGTCTGAGGTGATGCTGACTGGCACACCGTGAAGCCTGACGATCTGCCTGAGATACATCTCTGCTAACTGTGCCGTCGACTGCCCAACTCTGAATAGGAGAAAGTGTGCCACCTTGGTAAGCCTGTCCACAATTACCCAAATAGCATCTCTGTCGGCCGGAGATCTGGGCAATCCGGTCACGAAATCTATGGTTATATGTTCCCATTTCCATTCTGGGATCGGTAAGGGCTGAAGAAGTCCAGCGGACCTCTGATGTTCAGCTTTAACCTGTTGGCAAACCAAACACCGAAAGACAAACCGGGCTATCTCCCTCTTCATGCCATTCCACCAAAAATGCTGACGAATATCACGGTACATCTTCGTACCACCCGGATGAATAGAATACTGTGAACTGTGGGCTTCTGCCATGACTTCCTCTCTGATATCTCTACTAGGTACACAAAGACGAGTGCCGTGCCGAAGGGTACCGTCTTCATGGATACATAACTCTGGCCTTCTTCCTGCTTCACACTCTGCTCTGAGTCGCTGAAGCTTGGAATCTGCTGACTGTGCCATCCGGATCCTCTCAACTATGCTGGACTGAACCTGTAGACTGGCCATCAATGCCACACTGGTAGGAAGAACCACTTCAATTCCCATCTTCTGAAGATCTGCCAATAATTCTGGTTGTGCCGTCAGGAAATAAACTCCGGCCCTCCTGCTCAATGCATCTGCTACAACGTTGGCCTTCCCGGGATGATACTGCAAATCCACATCATAATCCACCAATAGCTCGAGCCATCTTCTCTGCCGCATATTAAGGTCCTTCTGGGTAAAAACATACTTCAGGCTCTTATGATCAGTAAAGATCTCCACTCTATCTCCGTACAAGTAGTGTCTCCACAACTTCAAAGCAAACACTACCGCCACCAATTCCAAATCGTGGGTCGGGTAATTCTTCTCATGATCACGAAGTTGATGTGACGCATAAGATATTACCTTCCCATGCTGTATCAAGACACACCCCAATCCTCTGCCTGAAGCATCGCAATAAACTGTGAATCCTCCGGTCCCATCTGGAAGGGTGAGAATGGGAGCCGTTATCAAACCTCGCTTCAACTTCTCAAATGATTCCTGATACTCTGCTGTCCAAACAAACGACACATCCTTACGGGTCAACTTGGTCATCGGTGCTGAAATCCTTGCAAAATCTGAAACGAACCGCCGGTAGTAGCCGGCCAATCCAAGGAAGCTGCGAACCTCCGCCACTGAGCTGGGTACCGGCCATGACACGATAGCCATAATCTTCTGGGGATCCACTTCCACTCCTCCTCGGATAATGATGTGATCCAAGTACGAAATGCGATCGAGCCAGAACTCGCATTTACTAAACTTGGCGTACAACTGATGCTCCCGAAGCGTCTGAAGCACGACTCTGAGATGCTGCTCATGCTCTGCTTCACTCTTGCTGTAGACCAGGATGTCATATAGGAACACGATCACAAATTGATCCAAGTAAGGCATGAAAATACGATTCATGAGGTCCATGAATACGGTCGGCACATTGGTCGCTCCAAAGGACATAACAAGGAACTCCTAATGTCCATACCTCGATCTGAATGCTGTCTTCGGGATGTCCTGCTCTCTGACTCTGATCTGGTGGTATCCCGACCGCAAGTCGATCTTCGAGAACACTGAAGCCCCTCTGAGCTGATCAAACAAGTCATCTATCCTCGGAAGAGGGTATCTGTTCTTGATTGTCATCGAATTCAAGGTACGATAATCAACACATAGCCTGGACGTACCATCCTTCTTTCTCACAAGAAGCATCGAAGCTCCCCAAGGTGATCCACTTGCACGGATGAATCCCTTGGTCCTCAGTTCTTCAATCATCTTGTACAAAATCTCAAATTCTGAAGGCGCCATCCTGTAGACTCGCTCTGACACTGGTGCTGTCCCGAGAATCAAGACTATAGTGAACTCAATTTTCCGCTCCGGCGGCATCCCTGGAAGCTCCTCTGGAAAGACATCTGGAAACTCTTCAACTATCCGGGGTAACTGTACTGCTGCTACTGCCATCCGTAATGCTGGGGAAGATGGCTCTACTGCGCCTCTGGAAAACGAAAACTCTGGCTCGTCGGGGATACTAAAGACAACTCTGCCAATATGGCAGTCTATCCTAGCATACTGATTCCTCAACCAATCCATGCCTAGGACTACATCATAGTCTGCCATAGGAAACTCTATGAATCTAGCGGGGAACTTCCTACCGCTAACTACGATCCGACACGAGGAAAACACTCGATCTACTCCCACAAGACCATTACCAGTAAGTATATTGAGCCTCACTGATAATGACTCAGGCTCCAATCCTATCCGTGTCGCGAATCGTGCAGACATGAATGAATGCGATGCACCAGAATCAAATAATACCGAAGCTGGAAAGGAGTTGACGAGAATAGTACCTGCCACTACCTCACCTGGTGTAACTTCTTCTTCCATAGCCATCATCATAGCCTGACCTTGTCCTCTGGCTGCTGGTCCCCTCTGCTGGAAACCTCTCTACCTATTCTGGGTCTGAGCTTGGGCTTGTGCGTACTGCTGGGGGTGTTGTTGCTGGAATGCCTGAGACTGAGGCGGCAAGGGCCTCGAAGACTGATACTGCTGCTGCTGAACTGGTGCTGGGGCCGGTCCTCTCACCGAAGAGCTAGAAGGATTGGATGCTGATGAACTACCCCTATTCGGGCAAGCTCCAATTCTATGATCTGCTGCTCCACAAGCCAGGCACAATCCCTGCGCCCTACGACAATCTGCCACCACATGTTCTGGCTTCCCGCAATGAGAACATCCCATCGCGGAAGTCTGCTTCTGCTTCTGCTGCTGCGGGTACGTCGGGGTCGAATGCTGAACCGACGTTACTGAGGCCGCCCGCCTCGAAGTTCCAATGGTCAAACTCCTAGCTGTTGGGGCTGGAGCTGATGACTGGTGCATCTGACTATGGGACCGCTTCCTACCTCCGGTCCTATCCACGATCCTCTGGGAGGTATACTCATGCCTCCTAGCTGCTCTCAAAACTGCATCGAACGTCTGGTGCTCGAACTGCTCTACTACTAACAAGATCTCCAAATGCAGTCCCTGCTGGAACCGTTGGGCTCTATCGAGCTCGGTTGCCACCAAGGTGGGGGCAAACCTACTCAGCCTAGAAAACTCGGTCGCATAACTGTCGACCGACCTGCCTCCTTGCTTCAAGTTGGTAAATCTGGTCTGCAGGTCGTACCGAGCCACAGCATCAAAGTACTTCGTCTGGAATCTCTCCCTAAATACTTCCCAAGCAATGGGTGCCACTAATCCCATGGCCTGCGCCGTCCACCAATTGCGAGCTAAATCCAACAACTGCAGGCGTACCACCGCTACCTTCTTATTCTCGGGTGTCCTGGCTGCTTCCAGAACCACCTCGGTATCCTGAAGCCATGCATCCGCGACAATTGCATCCTCGCTGCCGTCGAAGAAAGGAGGGTTCAAGCGCTTGAAGCTATTGGCCGCCTGGTTCCCTGGATGTCCTCCTCGGGTCAAAGCATCTTGAACTGTCTGGTGCAGGGCGTCGCTTCGACGATCCTGGGAAGCTATCAAGGTTCTGATGAGGCCTACTAAGGTACCATCATCTGGCTCTACGGGCTGGACGGGCCGAACTGGTGACTCTCCTCCAGTAGGTATCACTCTGGAGGCTACCCCGGAATGCTGGGCTTGATCTCCAGGTTGCTGCTGGTCCACGGGAGGTGCTCCTCCTTGCTGATCGGCAGGGTCAGGTACAGTGCCGCTGAAGAAGACGACACAAGAAAACAATAAGGAAGGACCAGGACAGATCAACGATACAAGCATGTAATCAGGTCAAGAATTTCAGGGATTTGAAAATACGGATGGAGATCAAGGGCGAATACTGATTGAGACATCTATTCGGTAAACCCTCACATTTCTTGATTGACAAGACCTGCATGGGCCACCACTTAAACCATGTTACGCCCCAGAACCAGAATACTGGAGAGCGGAGGCAGACATAGCCAGCTACGTATATTAAAATGGAAACCACCTCGATATACGGTCACGGCTGTCTAGAAATATGAGGGTTTACTACAAGCCAACAGTCTCTTATGGTCATGAACAAGCCTAATGTCTCAATCACAAGCAAGTAAGTCAGGTCGCAAGATGTATGATCATTAAATATACAATAATAAGGCGTCCCAAACATTACATATTCAGCTGATCATGAAGCTAGTCGCACAAAGGTTAGGACTAACAAGAGTTTAGTCATACATGATCAACCCTAGGATTTGTTAATCATGTTTACAGCCCGTAGGCAGACAGTAAGTAAAAGTGCATCGAGCTAACAGGTCCTCGTCGGCTAAACGCCTCAAAAGAATACTTTACAATAGAGTGAGCGAAACAAAATAGAAAACCCACTCGTAGCCCGGGTTCCTTCTAGTCGCCACCATTGGGCTGGAAGCTTGGTAGATCCTCGAGAGCTGCTCCGAAATCTGGCCACACAAAACCAGCTGGGTCAACCCCAGAAAGAGCAAGTGCCACAAGGGGGCCACGAAATAAGAACAAAAGCCAGCAATCAGCACAAAAAAATTTAATATTAAAACTAGAATTTACGAAAACATGTCAGGATGATATACGACGAGATAACCATGGAACTATTTTGATAGCCAGGTTACAACCCGTAAACCAAACAAGGACCGGGGTTGTAACCCTTCATCTGAACAGAACTTGGTTTTCCACCATTTATCGGCAAGATAATAATGCAAGAAATTAAGACAGGGAGCAATCTTGTACTGGATCAAGACATGGCTAAACTGGTTATACCTCATTCAATCAATCACGGCCAAGCAGATACTACGGCTTACTACTTTAACTAACTAGGGTTATCACAGGCCTAATTACTAACAAGATGCAGTGAGATTGTTCCACAGCCACAAGCCCTGCAGACCATCCAGGTTACCCAGGTCAAAAGTTAGGGGTTGAATTCAGGTGGGTACATCGCCCAGAAGACAAATATACCCTTAGGTGACTTAGAGGGTGCAACACGCGACGGTGTGCTGGAAATGTGCCCTACTCGACGGCAGGCTACAGATCCCAAGAGCGCCCAGGTAACGGGATTGCCCGTAGCTGTGTCATCTCTTCATGACTACTGTGTTATTCTAGTTTTTAACGTTAATCCATTTTAGTAGGAGCTCCTGACCGTGGTACTCAGGAGTCCCATCCTAGACATGATGCAAGACAAGACAAGTGGATTTAACAAGCAAGCAAGAAAGAACCACCCACGGTGTCAAGGCAAGTCAAGTTAAGTTATCAAGATAAATCATGTCAGGGTACTTGTCAGGAGTGCGCCACGACGGGCCACTATCATGTCAGGTTGGTCATGTCAGGAGTGCACCACCACGGGTCACTGTCGTGTTATGCTAGTTCCTTGTCATATCATGCCATGTACAATAGTCATTCCAAACATATTAAATAAAATCAAGTTTATGACAAAAGGCGTAAGGATATAAAATGGGCATAAAATATCTAATAAAATATCAATATATAGGGCTACAGAAGAGCCAAGCTTAAAGAAATAAGACCAAAACTCCAAGAGCCAATCGGTTAAGCAAGGGGGTCAGGGGAGCAGTGTACACAAAAAGTCACGCACGCATGAGAGCAGCGTAGGTGAAAAATCGCGCACGCTACAGGGAGCAGCTGCGTGAAAGTCACGCACACTCAAGGGAGCAGCTGCGTGAAAGTCACGCACGCTCAAGGGAGCAGCTGCGTGAAAAGTCACGCACGCTCAAGGGAGCAGCTGCGTGAAAAGTCACGCACGCTCAAGGGAGCAGCTGCGTGAAAGTCACGCACGCTCAAGGGAGCAGCTGCGTAAAAAGTCACGCACGCTCAAGGGAGCAGTTGCGTGAAAAGTCACGCACGCTCAAGGGAGCAGCTGCGTGAAAGTCACGCACGCTCAAGGGAGCAGCTGCGTGAAAAGTCACGCACGCTCAAGGGAGCAGCTGCGTGAAAGTCACGCACGCTCAAGGGAGCAGCTGCGTGAAAGTCACGCACGCTCAAGAAGACACGCTTCCAACAGGAAGCGTACTCAAGTCTGCATACGCAGCACTAAAGAGCGCGCGTAGCTCAGTGTGCGTGAGTTAAACAGCTCTGCACACTGCTCACAGTCTTCTCCAATAGCAAGAACACCATGGATGAACCCAAGGCTTCAAAGCATCATAACTTGGCCATCCGAACTCCAAATCCAGATTTCCAAAGTTCCAACTTGGGTAGAATTGAATGCTCTTCCACTTGGAAACATCAAAACCCAAGAAAATCCAACCAAAACAGCTCAAACCATGCAAAATCTGAAAATAAAAATAACTTAGATCTAGAGCAAAGGAGACTTCAAATCACAAAACACTAAGTTCTAATGTTGGTCACCATGCCCTAATCTAGCAAATGAACCAAGAAAATAGGGCTCTCATGAAGTGGCAAGGTGCACTTGCCTAGGGTTAGGAGAGTTGTGGAGGAAGGAGAAGAAGAAGAAGAAGGAAATTAATGGTGGAAGTTATGAGGAGAGAGAGTGGTAGGTGGGGATATAAAGAGGGGAAGTTGTGGTGGGTTGAGGGGGTAGTGTAGGTTAAGGTGATCCAATACCCATAAACCAAACCAAACCGAACCAACCCAATAAAACCAAGCCATGCCAAAACCTAAAATATGAGAAATACCGAAATTTCCCAAGTTGAGAAAAATAAAAATACATGCCAAAAATCCAGATACGAGTAAAAATATGAAATACAGGAAAAATATGGGAAATACGGGAAATGAGGGTGACAAAGTCTTAATTGCACGGCACGCTCTGCCGTGGGTAAGTTCTAACACAAATAACATTATGCTTGTCATATGCTTGTTTGAAATTCATTAGTGTCACACCCATTTTTCTATTTAAAGGGTATTTTGGTGGTTATAAATTTCTTTTGATTATTTTAATATATTATATTATTGGTGTTGTAATTTTTAGTCTTTTGATAGTATAGTGTCACGACCCGATCGCAATGCAAAGGGTCTAGTCGGATTATGTCCAGCCTGCACCGTTGTGAGACGGCGGCAGTAAGCTGTATCAAGCAGTGAAACACAACATGCATAAACATCTAACGAAAATAAAATATTTTATTCAACTGGGAAAAGTCTGAAAATAAAATAAACAACAACAATATTCATTTTCTACAATCGAAACTAAAAAAGAAAGTAAATAAAAGTGCTAAGCCAACATTCTAGGGTTCAGGGGTTCCTGGTTCAGCCTCTATGGGACCCAAGTCTGTCCCGTAGAAAGTGCAGTAAGGCAGCTCATCTTCGTCGCAATCACCAAAAAATGTTGTCTCCAGTCAGGAGGGAGCAAGAACATATTTCATCCACATCTAGCAATTCTAAATTAATAATAAATGTAAAATGTGAGACAATTAAAGAAATAATATTTTTTTGTATTTAATAGTAAAAAGACCAACAAGCAAGATGATGTCAATATCCAGAATGATACAATTCTTAGCTAGTATTTGAGTATATAACAGGGCCTGTGACCGGCTGGGATAGAGGCAATATGTATACTAATGTTTTGGCCAAAACGAATAGTATAAAGTACGGCTCAACCCCCTGTGTGGTAGGGGTTAGCGCGAGGCAATAAACGATCAATATTTGGCTTTGGTCACAGACGTTATACTACTCCCCCAAGCAATCCCCAAGTCAATGAGTCAATAATCAATAATCAATAACTAACATGTCAAGATAGTCATCCAGCAATCCATCAACCTATGTGGTGTCCGAGAGGGATCTACGGTTAATCAGTGTAACTATACTACATGTATCTAACTGATGCATACATTTAATTATCAAAATAAAACGCAGACATAGAATAGATATGAAACTTGCCTCAGAGTATTTTCCTGACTTGATAGCAACCAGAATGTAACCGCTAGGGTTTTATCCATCAGAACCTACAAGATCGTAATGCCAGTTTTAGTAACCAGAATTATGCCCTAAATTTTAAGGTACAAGCTAGGTCAAGTCTATAGGTGGATGTTCCTAACCGAAGTCATATGTACAAAAATAGGTTTAATTACAAATCTAACATTAACGTAAAACCGTTTTGAAACAACATAGGTTTTCGTCATAAGTAATAATTATTAGAAAAATATTTTAAAGCGAATTTCCCAAAATTAGTAAGTTTCGTAAGAAAATAGTTTTTTATTTAAAATAATATTTTAAAATAGGATTTATTTGTTAAAGTAAATATTTAATCGAAAATGATTTTCGAAAAATATATTTTTAGTCATTTTCATAAATTGCCTCGAATCATCTTTAAATATTAAAAATAATATTTAATGCGCAAAACTACATTTTTTCCAAAATATTGGTTCAAGGTTAATATAAAGGTTTTCGAATTTTATTATTAAATACCGCTACCAAAAATTAACCTTTTTACACAACATTAGTTTTTGTTACAAAAAATACTTTATAAACCTTTTTGACTAGAAATCGTTTTAAAAAAGGAATATACATAGTTTATAGTACCATTTTCTAACAAAACTTTTATTTAATAACAAAAACTTTTAAATGAATAAATATTTAACCACTATAAATGTAATAACTAAATCATTTATTTGGTTTAGAATTTCTACATCATAACATTACAATTTAAGAGATAATCCTAACTTTAATTTAAACCATTTAAATCGTTTCAACCATATATTTAAAATTATTGACATTAAGCTACAAAACAATTTATACTAACAATTACAATTTAAGTTTCCTAAAGTGATATTATTACAACTTTGTAAATTTAACAATACAGAGCTAAAAGAAATCGTCACAGAACCTAATTTAATATTTACAGAAGCTAAAACTAGGCTAGAAAGTAAAATTATGGGTTCTGTGAACTACAACAGAAGGTGAAAGGGGAGAGGTTACCCAAGGCTTGCAAGAAGGAGTACCGAGGGGAGGCCTCGGACTCGGAATGACGCCGGAATGACGAGCACGGACACGTACGCGCACACGGGCGGATACATGGGGAAGACAAACGACGACGGAGCACACGCGGGAGACGACGACACCGGCGGAGGGCACCGGGGACGGGCTCGGAAGGTGGGAGTGGGGTCTAGATTCGGAGAAGACGACGAGACGAACGCGATGGTGGTCTCGAATTTTGATTTGGTGGAGGGAGGAGGAAGTTATAGATTTTTGAAGAGGGTGGTAAGGAAAAAAAAGCTTCTGGAGAAGAAGGAGAATTCTGAGAGTTAAACTCTCCGTGGGATCTCCAGATCTAGTTTGGGGGTGTGCCCGTAGGACCCGGGGGAGAGGGGAACGTGGGTTTGAATGGGTTTGGGTATGGGCTTGGGTTGTGGGTTTAAGTTATTGGGTTGGGCTACAATGATTTGAGGGCTTGGGTTTAAGGCTTAACAAAATAATTAATAAATAAAAATAATATTAAGCATGGGCTTCACAACCTTCCCTCCTTAGAAAATTTTGTCCTCGAAATTTCAAAGATGAGGGCCGGGGTACAATCAAAATCACTTAGCTTGATCAAAAGCAAAATTTAAATCATCAGACACGATCGGATTCTAGACATGATTACTAGGTATAATGATAAACATATAGGCACGATCAGAATTATCTAGATATAATCTGAAATAGAGTTAGAATATTGTTTTGATCAAAATCATTTTAGGCAAGAGTAAAAATCTAGGTACAATTGAAATATGATCCTAAAAATAGGAAAAATCAAATGAGGTCTCGTGAAACATAAAAGACAAAAAGAAATGTACGTCAATCGTTTATTAAAAAGACAGAAAATAATAGAATCTTCTGAGATGAGGGACTAAAAATTTCAAATCAAATTGGAATGAGGTATAAGGGTTTGTGACTCAGGAAAAATTAACAAGTTGTATGGTAGTAGATAGCGAGGGTGATTATAATAATATAAATATGATAGGAATGTAATCGGATAAGATATTTCCGTTGAGAACTGAGTGATGATCAAAGGGAATAGAAAGAATATCGTATTACTATTTCAACGGTCAGAAGATAGGATGTGCAGAAAAAAAAGACTTACAAGATAAAATCTTATTAATACACATGCAAAAACCAATCTCTAACTTGCTAAACTAGCTGAACTCTCAGGATCTACAGAAAACTAAGGCAGCTGCCAAGGTATTAAAACTAAACCTATTTGGAATCATAAATCATCTGAATCAAACTTTCCTCCGTCGTTGTATGTAACGCATATGCCAAATGTATTTCAAATTTCAAGTATTTCTCTCGATCAAATCATTTTACAGACATCAAATATTTTTTTTAGTCATTCTTCCAAAACTGACTACATCAAAGTCACAATCTTCACTTGTTATACTAAATTCTTAGAAAGTTGATCCATGATCTATATTCGAGAATTTCCAATTCTTTAAATCAATTGACCAATATAATCACTAATCAAATTTTAATCTTTAACCATGCACTTAACAATCGTTCTCATCCAAACACATTAGCAAAAATATCACAAAATCTCAATTATTCTTACCATAACTAATATGAGTTTCCAATGTCTGGTAGAAATTACAAACCCAATTGCTCCTTTTCAACGTTGCATGCCAATGGTCTTATCTCAATTCCTCACTACTTATTCATTCTCTAGAATCTATCATTCCATTGTTTGTGATACTCCTTCCATGGTTATATCCGTCCCTTCTAGGTACAGTAGTAAAAGTTTGATTCCCGTCAAGTGTTCCTTTACTTGATCACCATATTCTCATGTTTATATATTATCCAAATTCACTTCCTCCATGGGAGAATCTTACCAAATCCTAGATTTTTCTTGCTAACTCTACCTACGTCTTCCTCTATCTTCCATAACTCTTCCTTTAATCATACAATTCAAAATTATCAAATACCTTCATTTGTTTGAATGAGGTTTAGGCACTAGTGAGCACTACCAACGGTTCTAACCCGAATAAGTCACAAGTTAAGATATACCACTCTCTCATGACTAGCTTTCTCAAGATATTCTTCTACCTTTCCTACCCTTTAGCTAACTAATATTGATCCCAAAGATGCCTTTACTAGAAATGAGATTGGTAACAATCTATGTTTCTCCCGCATATAGTTATCAACTATAAACATATATGTTTGCAAAAAGAAAAGTTCTTTTTATTTCACAAACTTTGTAAGAAGATTACAATTGAATTCTGGGAAAGTACAACTATAGGAATCCGATTTGAAGACGATCGCTTTATCCCTTGGACGATATGAACTGTGAAGACGATAGCCTCTGAAGAATGCAGCAGCACTTGGACAAGAACTCCTGATCTCTGATGATGATAATGATCTCATCTTGATAATGAAGGACTTGAAACTCTATTTATAGAGTTCTGAAAAATAACTAATTAGTAGTTATTTCTGGATTACGCAGACTGGATTGCGCAGGCATTGGACTGCGCAAACAGCGAACTGCGCTGGCAGTTACTCGATCGTGGCTCAACTGTATTAGACGCGTGGCATTGTTTGATCGAAATGCGTATGGTCGTGTACAGACGGTTGCCACGTGGTGAACAATTGATGGCATGTAGGCTACGTATAAAATGTCAGTTATCTTGATAGATTGTGCCGCTTGAACTGTGCTAGCTTCAGACTGCGCTAGGTCATGTCCTAACCCAGTAAGTCTTACTAGGACTAACCAAGACTATCCTAGCAAGCACACATCAATACAAGGCTATACAAGCCAACATACACCCAACTCTATATAGCATGCAATTATTCAATACTCAAATAGGCAAGAATTCACATTGGATATACACTAGGTAATCTATTACTTTAAGCTATATATGTCTACACATATATACACATGCATATATTGGTATTCAATATTAGGTCTATAATCATGGTGTTTCAAATGGTTATATAAACTTATATATTACAATACAATATGCTAACATATATATAATATATATACATAGCTAAGTTAACTATATTCATAAATACTTATTTAAGAGGCTATGTGTGTGTATGTGAATGGCAAAGGGGCAAGTGACGGTTAAATGGGCATACATAGTATATACATATCAAAGAGTGTCAAAGTGTAAGTGAACAATGTGTCAAGTGTGATAGTGTCAACATAGTGTAAGGGGGTACATGAGGTAATATAGGATTTGTGTTAACATAGAACATTACATCTCATTAACTTGTATATTGCATACATTACATCTATTATTACATTACATTCATGCTTGTATTCATTCATCATTCATTATTCTCTTGCACCACTATATGCACCATACATTACATACTATGGAACCTACATATTCATTACAAGCCATACTTATACATGCTTACATTAGATAGGATACTTACACCTCATACATTATTTATTTAACCATTTACTCATGCTTGTATTCTCTATTTAATTACATAATGTATATACATTAACATGGGCTAAAATCAAATAGAACATTATATTACACACAAGGGTGCACAAAATGCATATGCCGAATAGCAACTCCTACTAATAATCAATACTGTACCATCTCAGCATGAATTAAAATTTAGGATTAAAGTATGTTATAGATCTACGTGTTAGCTTTCCGAAACTTTAAACGGATCGCGTTTTCGTTTCCGGAAACTCCCGGAATCGCGAAAACACCGAGAACGCGTTTGTCTTTCGTACAGCTGACACTCAAATATTTCTCCATAAAGTTACAGAAAGAATTAGGCCTATTAATACATGTTTTTGGAAAGCTAACTTCAATACGTTTCTTTTAAAAAACGAAAGATTAAACCGAGCTTTGAGCTAGAAATTATGACATTTCTAAGTTAGGGCTGAAATTAAAAACGTGGATAAAAATTATGACGGATTTAGGTAGTTTGAGACAAAAGAACACAAGTATATAACATAATATATCAAGAACTCACTCTCTACACTAATATGTATATATGAGACACTATAGAACACATCTCCAATACAAAAATATGAGATTAAACATGTAATAATTCATTCATACATAACAACAACACATAGTGTGTCCAAATTTGGGATTTTCCTACATGGACACAACCACAACACAAAGGACACTCCTATGACCTCCAAATGGACACGAAATGCACACAAATGGAGATACAACTATAGGGTCATTCCTATGGGTTCAAAATAGACCTATATGCATGAGGAAATGAAAAGGAGAAGGGATTTATACCTCCCGGTAGATCGAATCGAAGAAAAGCCTTCCCGGAGCGACACCGACACGTAGAGATTCCAAAAGGACACGAACGAGCTCCGAATCCTCCCAAACTTGGGTAGCTTTCTCCTTGGCTAGAATGGAGAAGGAAAAAAGAAGATTTGGTGGTGAAATAGAATAATTTGGTGGAGAAATTGCTAGGGATTGCTCTCTAAGAATTTGGGGAAGAACAAGAGAGAGAGTGTGGATGAGAATAATGAAATGAACTTGAGCCTATCCTCTCCCAAAGTGGCTGGCCATATGGGGCTATTTGTCCTATTATGGTAAGGTCCAAAATGCCCCCACTAACCTATTCTACGAGTATTAGGAAAGGGCTAATTGGTTGAGGCTAAATTAGTCATTCTAAAGTCTCTAATCACACTAACCTTATCCATAATAATTAGTCTAACCTCTAACTAAAATATTTCTATCATGTGGACTAAAATTAATATCATGTGGGCCATGCCTAACTAGTGTGTGGGTCCCACTAGAGTCAAACTACCCCCGGGTCCCCGTTTCAAGTCGGATTGAGTTAAAATTCGAACCCGACTCAAATAACCCCAAAATAATATCATAAATAATAAAATAATATCAAAATAATTTAAAGAGGTCAAATGCAAAAATATCCTTAGGCCAAAAATGACATTAAAATATCATAATCACATGGTTAGGCTCTAGGTCAAACAGTCTCTAGGGTTTCACTAGCAAAACGTCAAAACCACAAGTCATTGGTTTAAATAATTTTAAAATGATTTAAAATCACCAAAAATTATATCATGAATTAAATATTATTATTAAAATAATTATAAATATGAAATTTCAAAATTACCCTCATTTGGGAAACTGGGTGCTACAAATCTACCCACCTTAGAAAAATTTCGTCCTCAAAATTAAAATGTCCATACTCTCTCTAGGTCAAACCCCCACAATCAAAGTCCCAGATTAAAACAAATCATGTGATCAAAAGGACGACATACAGGGTCATGGCATATGGTGGTAGTGAAAGTCTCATCTAGGTATACTAGTCATGCTAACCGAAACGGTCATAGGGTATCAAAACATTCAAGCAATTTAGGGTGCTTATCTGAAAAAGGGTACAGAAAATCAAATTCAAAAATTAAGGAATTGAAAATCACTTGCATTAAAATCCAAATCACAATATATATATACAGAGAGAGAGTTAGAGAGGAAAAACTAGCATTATGTAATGTTATGTGGTTTGTGTGTGTATGGGTGTATGTGAAATATACATGAAATTGTATATGAGCTATCCTGTTACACTACTCATGGCATATGGGTTAACAACCTACAATACACAACCTATTTAATCATAACATGCATGGCTAACCATAAACATCTATAAGAGATAGAGATTTAGTTATGTATATACATATATTATAACATGTATGCCTAAGCTCTATATATATCTATACAAGTATGTGATCATAACATAGAGAGGAAAGGTTAGGTTACATGACAGCGTATACTAAGTTAGGGTGTGTGTGTGTTCTTGTACAGGGTTATAGCTTAGTATTGAAAGGTTAAACCCAGTTTTAGTTCAGCATTTACATACAAAATCTGAAAATAAGCTAACATTTAAACCAGTATAATATTAACATAATGCAGTCTCAGATTTTACAAATTTAACATAACTTAACCAATTTCTCTAAAAATTGAAACTCTGCAGATATCATACATGTGCAGTTATGTAGACAAAACTAATAACATGAAATTTATATTTAAATTACGAATTTAAACTGGAAAAGCAGAAAACCAGAAATATTAGGGTTTTGAAAATTTTAACATTAACAACATATTAATATGTATTTAGATAGGTGAAAAATCAAGTGTAGCATGCATACGTATCAGGCAAGTGTCCACTATGTAAATATACTCATATATTCTCATGTCCCAAAAAAAATTAATTCTACGTTAAGACCAACATTTAGATTCCTACCAAGATCGCAAAATAGGTGATTGACGAAATCAAGGCGATTTTATTATTATTATTCAATACTAGAATAATAGCAAGAAGGAAATAACGATAAAAGCTGTTTGCTTATTTGCCTAAAAGAAGGAACCATTTTGAAACCAGAGCTAAATATCAAATCCAAGATAAAGTCTAGCAAAATCATCGATTCATTGTATTAAGAAGAAACTCATAGCAAGAAGTTACACAAGCTACTTCTAAGTTAAATAATTAGAAGCAAAATAAAGCAAAACAAATAATAATTCTTTTTGAAGGACTGCATCAAAGTAGAGAAAACATGCTTGAAAATATTTAAGATACAATCTGATAATCATATGCGTCTATCCAAAATCATGGTACTCTAAATGCTCTTCATACTAGTAAGCAAGGCTACGATAATCACAGAGTCCATGACTTATGCACATACCTCTAGAATCGTGGTATTTAACATTTTCGCGGTGCCGCTAGCTTGGCCGCGAAAATCTTAAATTCCCACACCCGAGAAATATATCCAGAGTCAGACTATATGTCCTCACCATGCTGGCTAATGTGACTATAGAAGACTAGATTCCATAACATAGATGACCTAGCCCATATAATTTTATCTTGTCAAAAAAAATTAAATTAAATCAACAATGAATACCCATAAATCAAATTAGATTTATCAACGAACTTCAAAATTCAAAATAAACAAAAATCCATCAAAATACAACTCGGATGCAACAGCTATCATCAAGATTCAAAATTCGACAATCATTCATCAAAATCAATGAATACAACTCAAATTCAACCATAATCCATCAAAATCAAATTTAACAACAGTAAGTAAAAATAAATCAAATCAAGAGAAAAAAGAGTTCTCAAATCGAAATTAAAATAAGATTCTCAAGGGTCGTTCCGGGAATCTCTCAAGAGTTCCTAACTGTGATTGAGTACCTTCAAGATATATCCTATTCCTACTGCAGGCTGTAGTGGTACTCAAGTTCGAATACCACTACATAAACTCGACCTACATGGGCCACCACTAAAAATGTGTCACGACCCGCACCCACTGTTAGGGTACGAGAACGCAACAACGCCCAGCCTACGCCGCAGTGTCGGCGGTAGAACGCTGTCTTAGGTCACATCATCTAACAATATAATGCTAAGCAGATACAGTCTCAATCACATTTAAGATAGAGCAT
The DNA here is from genome assembly GCA_029216955.1 of Iris pallida. Taxonomy (NCBI): domain Eukaryota; kingdom Viridiplantae; phylum Streptophyta; class Magnoliopsida; order Asparagales; family Iridaceae; genus Iris; species Iris pallida. Next base: position 4,237,771 of record JANAVB010033820.1, read on the forward strand.
GATAAGGTTAGATAAAACATAAAATCCAAAGAGATACGGGAGATAGAAGTCTAAGTGTCTAAGATACAAAAATCCAGAAATACATCTCAAAACTCAAATACAGTAATCCACAAAGTAAATTCAACTCCAGACAAATGAAATAACTATCTAAACAACCTCTAAGGTGTCTTCTCTAGGCTAGCAGGCAACCTCCAAGCTATTTGTAAAATTTATCAACAGGTCCAGTCAGGACAGGAACGAGCACATCTCATCTAGAAAACCCAAGTAAATGACAGAGAACTATAAGCAGTTATATACAGTTGTATTGATGAAAATGGCAGTTTATATTCAGGTGATGGTAAGAAAGACAGATAAGGTGCAAGGAAAGTAAATAACTAATCAAGAGAAGAATCATAGCAATGAAGTCTGTAAAAAAATAGAACTAGCTGAACCAGGGTAATATGATATGAAGTCCAGACAACAATGTAGACCAGTGTAACTCCAATGTAAGTCCAGTACAAGATGAATCTAATACAAGATGAATCCAGTAAGGGACGATTCCAGTTATAGTGATCAATGATTCCAGGGTGAGTCCAGCCTATACTCTAACAGTGTGTTTTAAAATACCGAGATCGACATATAAACGGCTGTGGGTAATCCGGCACACCTTTTACTGATCAGACGAGAGATGGCTATCATTCCAGTAGATTCCAGTAGGGGTGATTCCAGTAATGGGGTATGTCTACATGTCTTACTCTAGTATTTTCCCTCCCAGTAAGTGAATCTAGAATTCCGATACAATGATTCAAGATGAGTCCAGCCAAAATATAATGATACCAGTAAATAATTCCAGTAAATGATTCCAGTAAATGATTCCAGCAGGTGATTCCAGTAATAGAAGCCGAAAATGATGATACCAGTAATAGAGGCCAAAAAATAAATGTGTGTCGTATACATGAATCCAGTAATATCCATACGTATTGTAACAGAGAATCGCATACAACTAACTAGAACTGAAATACAGTAATTGACAAATAAATGAGAGAACTATCAGAGAATGTACTCGCTGATAACCGAACAGCTGATAAGTATAGGGGGTCCAACTGAAGCCACAGAGTCCTATTTAAAGCAACACAGGTTACAAGGTGTCTGGCTCCTAATTAGAATAGCACAAGTCACAACATATCCAGAAGGATAATATAAAGCACTACAATGCATTCTACATGAATCTAGGTCAAACTAGGCCAAAGTCAATCCTTGGTCAACTCTGGTCAACTGCACTAGTCAAACTAGGTCAAACTAGGTCATGTCCTAACCTAGTAAGTCTTACTAGGCCTAACCAAGACTATCCTAGCAAGCACACATCAATACAAGGCTATACAAGCCAATATACACCCAACTCTATATAGCATACAATTATTCAATACTCAAATAGGCAAGAATTCACATTGGATATACACTAGGTAATCTATTACTTTAAGCTATATATGTCTACACATATATACACATACATATATTGGTATTCAATATTAGGTCTATAATCATGGCATTTCAAATGGTTATATAAACTTATATATTACAACACAATATGCTAACATATATAATATATATACATAGCTAAGTTAACTATATTCATAAATACTTATTTAAGAGGCTATGTGTGTGTATGTGAACATGGCAAAGGGACAAGTGAGGGTTAAATGGGCATACATAGTGTATACATATCAAAGAGTGTCAAAGTATAAGTGAACAATGTGTCAAGTGTGATAGTGTCAACATAGTGTAAGGGGGTACATGAGGTAATATAGGATTTGTGTTAACATAGAACATTACATCTCATTAACTTGTATATTGCATACATTACATCTATTATTACATTACATTCATGCTTGCATTCATTTATCATTCATTATTCTCTTGTACCACTATATGCACCATACATTATATACTATGGAACCTACATATTCATTACAAGCCATACTTATACATGCTTACATTAGATAGGATACTTACACCTCATACATCATTTATTTAACCATTTACTCATGCTTGTATTCTTTATTTAATTACATAATGTATATACATTAACATGGGTTAAAATCAAATAGAATATTATATTACACACAAGGGTGCACAAAATGTATATGCCGAATAGTAACTCCTACTAATAATCAATACTATACCATCTCAGCATGAATTAAAATTTAGGATTAAAGTATGTTATAGAACTATGTGTTAGCTTTCCGAAACTTTAAACGGATCGCGTTTTCGTTTTCGGAAACTCCCGGAATCGCGAAAACACCGAGAACGCGTTTGTCTTTCGTACAGCTGACACTCAAATATTTCTCCATAAAGTTACAGAAAGAATTAGGCCTATTAATACATGTTTTTGGAAAGCTAACTTCAATACGTTTCTTTTAAAAAAACGAAAGATTAAACCGAGCTTTGAGCTAGAAGTTATGACATTTCTAAGTTAGGGCTGAAATTAAAAACGTGGATAAAAATTATGACGGATTTAGGTAGTTTGAGACGAAAGAACACAAGTATATAACATAATATATCAAGAACTCACTCTCTACACTAATATGTATATATGAGACACTATAGAACACATCTCCAATACAAAAATATGAGATTAAACATGTAATAATTCATTCATACATAACAACAACACATAGTGTGTCCAAATTTGAGATTTTTCCACATGGACACAACCACAACACAAAGGACACTCCTATGACCTCCAAATGGACACGAAATAGACACAAATGGAGATACAACTATGGGGTCATTCCTATGGATTCAAAATAGACCTATATGCATGAGGAAATGAAAAGGAGAAGGGATTTATACCTCCCGGTAGATCGAATCGAAGAAAACCCTTTCCGGAGCGACACCGACACGTAGAGATTTCAAAAGGACACGAACGAGCTCCGAATCCTCCCAAACTTGGGTAGCTTCCTCCTTGGCTAGAATGGAGAAGGAAAGAAGAAGATTTGGTGGTGAAATGGAATGATTTGGTGGAGAAATTGCTAGGGATTGCTCTCTAGGAATTTGGGGAAGAACAAGAGAGAGAGTGTGGATGAGAATAATGAAATAAACTTGAGCCTATCCTCTCCCAAAGTGGCTGGCCATATGGGGCTATTTGTCCTATTATGGTAAGGTCCAAAATGCCCCCACTAACCTATTCTATGAGTATTAGAAAAGGGCTAATTGGTTGGGGCTAAATTAGTCATTCTAAAGTCTCTAATCACACTAACCTTATCCATAATAATTAGTCTAACCTCTAACTAAAATATTTCTATCATGTGGACTAAAATTAATATCATGTGGGCCATGCCTAACTAGTGTGTGGGTCCCACTAGAGTCAAACTACCCCCGGGTCCCCGTTTCAAGTCGGATTGAGTTGAAATTCGAACCCGACTCAAATAACCCCAAAACAATATCATAAATAATAAAATAATATCAAAATAATTCAAAGAGGTCAAATGCAAAAATATTCTTAGGCCAAAAATGACATTAAAATATCATAATCACATGGTTAGGCTCTAGGTCAAACAGTCTCTAGGGTTTCACTAGCAAAACGTCAAAACCACAAGTCATTAATTTAAATAATTTTAAAATAATTTAAAATCACCAAAAATCATATCATGAATTAAATATTATTATTAAAATAATTATAAACATGAAATTTCAAAATTACCCTCATTTGGAAAACTGGGTGCTACACGCAATCGGTTGGAAAGCGCTGGCAGATGTTCGACGCAATCCATCGATTTGTGCAAGTTAGTTGAGCCAGCGCAAACTAATGCCTTGCGCAAGTGGGTTAGCACAACCTGATGTCTTGCGCAAGTGAATGTGTTGGCACAATTGGATACTTTGCGCATGTGGGCTGCATTGGCACAATCTGATGCTTTGTACATAGCGCAGACTGATGAACTCTTTTTAAAAAAACTTTGTGATTTTGCATGTACTGATCTTTATCTCTTTATTTGATGCAGTTAACCTCAAGGAAGATCCAAATTATGAGGTCTTTACAGGATCTTTGGCTGAATCTGAGTTCAAGGAGGATCTTTCCCATGTGACATATTCTCAATATGCCTTGCCGTCATCTCGGCAAGCCATCCTGATGGCACAAGATAATGAAACTCTGCTGTGTTTGATGAACGGACAGCCACTCTAAACTGCAGATACAGTTACTCATAAGAAGCCGTTGTTCCTGTTTGGTGAGGCTTTCGACAAGAACTTTCAGCCTAGACCTCGCATGGAACAGAGACTTTTTCAAAGAGGCGAAAAGATGATACTTCTACCGGAGATTTCCAGATGCCTTCCCCTGTCTCGCTATGCTTTTGCGAGCTATCCCAGAAGGATGGAATGGGATATAACTCCACTTCAGCAAGCTCGAACTGGGAATATCTGTGTGAAGAAGGGGCCAAACAGCAAAGACATGTTCTACAGTTCCTCTGAGCGTCACAACTCCCTACTCAGAGGACTGAAACCCGGTTGCATCCCATCGGAAAACTCTTCCCTGCTGCTACCAGTCAGAACTCCGATATTCACAAATGAGTTTGCGAAGGTTAAGGGAAGGTATCCAGACCAAGATATTCGATTGACAGGTCTTGTGAATCCAGATAACAAGAGATGGATCTGTATAGCCAATTGGATATTGGCTCAATTTGAAGACCGACTTAAGGAAATTGAGCTATACCAAGCGGTGTACGCCACCGTTTATGGTTTTCCGCCTAATCCGCATCTATTCCTTGCATTGGCAGAGAGATACAACTACAGAACGGGGACTTTTATGACACCATACGGAGAGATCGGATTGGCTTTACACGAGATGAAGTACATCTCCAGCCTGCCAATGGGGGATATCCCCTATGAAGAATTTGTCCCGACCAATGATGAGTTCGAAAAATTACGCCAAGAGAATGCTGACATGGTGGCTGTCTTTGAAGAGCTGCTATGCCACTATAAGATCTGTTTCTTGTACTACAAGAGTGGTACATCCGGCACCTGCTACTCAACCAAATGATTTTCGTATCTCTTTCTCAAAGATATCATTGAAAAGAAGACCAAGGAGCACGATAACTGCAAACCCACCTTCTTCAGACCACTTAGCAACAGGGAAGTGATAGGGTTGATGGAAGAGAGCAAAGATATGGATATTAAGATCAAGGATGATCTCCAATGTCCTCCTTTCAAGGAAGGAGACATTATTGAAAGCTACATGAGGCTGGGCTACAGGCCCATGTCGAAGGAAGCCCAGCTGGCGGGTTTCCTCACTTATTGGCTTCGACGATACATCGTTCCTGGAGCCAGCACCGTCGATCGCTTTCATCGAGGCGTACTATTTGCTACTGTCCGCTTAGTCTTCGGCTACCGGATGGATCTATTATCAGCGATGACTTGCAGAGTGAATGCTGGCCTCCGCCTTTTTGTCGATCAAATGCTTCGAGGAAAGGGCGAGAAAGGAAGCTTTCCTCGGCTGGAGCTACCATACACATATCTGTTCGGATGGCTGCTTCTGCACTATCCTTCATTGATGAACCCCGATATGGGAGCGATGAGGGACAGCTTTTTGAGGAGATTCTCCAAAAGCAAGTGGATATATACCACTTTAAGAGATTGTAGGCGCGCTCTGAATCTCGGAAAGGGATGGAACTTCTATTGTGTTCCCCCTCCAGCTGGCTACGAGCATATGTCCACCAACCTTATCGATTCTGGGAGGGCACAGCCTCTGGGCCACACAACTTTCGACTGGTTGAAGACGATCCGGCCATCTCACTTGGTGTACCGGTTTGAAGATGAATGCTATCTGGAGCCTTATCTCCCTAGCCGTTTTGTACGCCAATTCGGCTATGACCAATTCCATGTAGGCAACGTCATAACGTGCCTACAGGAAGAAGGTTATCTGATCGATGGAGCCCGGGCTTGGGCTTACTATAATGCTCGGGACACGAGGACGACGTTCTCGATGCCGCTAAAGAGTGATCATGGTCCTCGCATGCTATATACCTATTCGCTCTTCTACACATCGGCGAATACTTTTGCTAAGAACTTCAGTCTAGTAGACAGTTTTGCGACTACGGCCCGATTAAAGAAGGGAGCATCTGCTTTGGTGCTTCCTGATAATGATGAAGAGGATGAGCCAGTTGATGCACCGTTGGAAGCTTCGAGGGAAACCAACTTCCCTGAAGAAGTCAACGAGCCGCTGCGCGTCTCTTTGAAGGTCGTCAGATCTCCAATCAAGGAAAAGAAAAAAAGGAAGGCGGAAGAACCTTCTTCTCCAGTTTCTAAGAGGAAGATTGTCTTAGAATCTTCAGAAAGGGTCACTACCCGGTCGCAATCTCGGCAGCATGCTGAGTCGACTCAGAGAGAAGAGGCGACGACTCCGACCTCTCTTCAAAGGCAAGTAGATGTTGTAGATGTAGAGAGTCCGGAGAGACCTTTACGCAGAAAGAAGATAGTTTTCAGGAGGAAAGTGGCCACTCCTCCAAGACCTATCATGTCATCGGTCGTGACCAGTGCTGTCACCGGAGTCATGATGTCGTCTCCTACACCTGCCCTTGAACCCAGGCATGAAGCTTTCAGTCCAGAGAAGAGGGACGAGGTTGTAGAGACCAGGAAGGAAATCGCGGAGTCAGCAGATGAGGCTGCAAAGTCAAATGAGCCAGAAACATCTCCCAAAGCACTGCAATCTCTAACACTTGCAACTGAAACCACCCACCTTCCAGCTTCTCTTCGATCACTACGTGCCGAAGAAGATAAGTTAATGATTGAGGCACTGGACGATTGTGACTTTGGCTTCCACGATGATGTAGATCCAGTTGCCGCAACTGATAGTGAAGAAGCACAAGAAGAGAGTGCAAGTGATGAAGATACATCAGCAGAGGCTGTTGATGATACTCTAAATTCGGAAGAGGATACTGATGTACATACATCCCCAGAGAAGAATACGGTTAAAGAAGTAGCACCGGAAGGAGCTACTGTCACCCATCAAGGAGGTATTGGTATTGACTGATATTAATACCCTTCTTTTATGGATTAAATGGCTGACATCTTAATTTTTATCCATGTAGATATTCAACTTTCTCCGATTTCTCCAATATGTACTGATATAGTGCAAATAAAGGCGATAGCCAACAGTAGCCGTCATTTATCAGGCGGTTCTGAAGCGGGTAGTAGCCAGGCAGTAATGTCTGAAGCTACTTCTGCGAGGCTACAACCCATGTCAGCAAATGACAAACTTGTTACTAGTCCCAGCAATGGTAAGATTTCCCTTACTTTTGATCCTTTTCGATAGTTGCTAATGACAGCAAACTGATGGGATTTATTTGATTTCGCAGAGGAACATCTGGGAGGAGCAACCAACTCTACCATGGCTCCCTTGTCCAAAGAGACTACAGTTCATGCTGCCGAACTTCCGCCTGTGCAGGCACCTGCTGCTTCAACGTCCATGGGAGTAGCTGCTACATCCGGTGCCATAGCTACTAACAGATTTATAATTGGTTCCTTCACCAACCTCTTCTTCAATTCATCAAGACCCTTAGTAGAAAGGGTAATGGAGAAAGAAGATGTTGGTTTCATCACTGTTAGAGGTCCAACCTCTTATCTGATCGGTGCCATCCGAAGTCAGGGTGATGAAGCTCAAGCTGCTTATCTTGAACACATACTGGATGAGCTGGAGGAATCAGTTAAGATCTACAAAGATCTTAATCGGGAGGAAGTAGAGCCCTTGGTACATGCTGAGTTTGAGAGGATGTCTCGAGAGGCTGCAGTTACGAGAGCTGATTTCCAGGTTTTCTTGGACACTTTCGCTACCAAGTCTTCAGAGTATAACTTCCAGATAGAAATAATAGCATCTGCTGCTGGGGAGAAGGAAAAGAAAGTTGCTGAGCTGAAAGCAGAGTTCGATCGACTTCAAGAAGAGTTGAGAATTGTTCAACTTGCTCTGGAAGAAGAGACCACTCAACATCAAGCTGCAATCCAGCAACTGGACATTCTGAACCCACGAAGGAAATGAGTATGTCAGGACTCATCAAGCTAAAATCTTCCGCCGACTAGTAACCTTGTCGACTTTTAATGATAAATCTGGAATGGAGGAAGCTAGAAGACGGATGATGGATTCTCGGAAGGAGCGACTTCAAACTTTAAAGCAGTAGTTGGCTAGTTTGATGACCCCACCAGCTGAATAGGAAGATTTTTTGTATCTTCTATTTTGTGACATGTCTTTTTGTAATGCCTTTTAATTTTGATCAATAAAAAGACATTCTCTTTGTGGCTCTATTATTTATCGCATATCTCATTCGGATATAAATAATAGCGATAGAAAATATATTCAGAGGTCCGGGACATGATATATTTCTTAATTTAGAAAATAATTATATTCATTATATCTGCTCAGAGGTAATATAGACATGACAGAATATAATTTGTTGAATATCATTATTTCAGTAGACAACTTAATCAAAGGTAACAAATACATGACAAGTTGCTGATACGAATGAACGGATGAATCGTCAAAATGCATGAACGAAATGAATCGTTGGAATGAATAGATGAACCGTCAGAGGAATTGAATGAACGGGTGATCCGTCGGATGAATGGATGAACGGGTGAACCGTCGGATGAATGGATGAACGGGTGAACCGTCGGATAAATGTAATGAACGGGCGAACCGTCGGATGAATATAGTGAACGGGCGAACCGTCGGATGAATGTAGTGAACGGGCGAACCGTCGGATGAATGTAATAAACGGGTGAACCGTCGGATGAATGTAGTGAACGGGCGAACCGTCGGATAAATGTAATGAACGGGTGAACCGTTAGATGAATGTAAGGAACGGGCAAACCGTCGGATAAATGTAATGAACGGGCGAACCGTCAGATGAATGTAATGAACGGGCGAACCGTCGGATAAATGTAATGAACGGGCGAACCGTCAGATGAATGTAATGAACGGGCGAACCGTCGGATGAATGTAATGAACGGACGAACCGTCAGATGAATGTAATGAACGGACGAACCGTCGGATGAATGTGTCGCTTCGTTGTTTCACGAATCTCTATCTATAAATAGAACAGAAATTTAGATGGAATGATCACTTTCACTCTTCAACATAAAAATGTCGTCTGAAGATGCATCCAAGAAGGCGGAGATCTCCTCGAAGGTTGAAGCGGGCACTGAGGAACGTCCAATCGAGATGACCCAGCCAAAGTAGACAGAGGCGGGCGAAGGTTCATCTGTACCCAAGCCACCGCGGGATATTTTAGACTTTCTACTTGAACCAGAGAAGACTAAAGAAGAAGAGGCCATGAGGATGGCTGCTTGCAAATTCCTGGTGGGTTCGAGCAAGGATGTTCTCGGCCCTTTTGCCGATTACATTTTTGAAAAGGACGGCAGTGGTCCTCGTCCTGTCTTCAAGAAGGACGATAGTGATTCTCATCCCTGATATCTTGTAACACCATTTATGATGAAATAAAATTTTATTTATGAACAATTTTGTCGTATTTACAAGAAATTCCTTTTACATTCATACATAGTACTTTTTAAGGAATTTGCCATTGATAGGCATCATTGCAACTCGACCGTCCAACTCTGTAAGTTGATAGGCTCCATTTAAGAAGACTTTGCTCACAATATATGGACCTTCCCACTTCGCGTCGAATTTGCCTTTGCTCATATGAGTCATGGTCATAGGACGTCTGACGGTTAGAACCAGTTCTCCTTTCTGAAAAACTCTGACCTTAACTTTGCGATTAAAAGCTTTTGAGATTCGGGCTTGATATAACTCAATATGCTGTTGAGCCAATAACCGTTTCTCGTCGAGCGCTTCTAATTCTTGAAGTCGAAAAAGGTCATTGTTCTCTGTAGTGAGCTCGTTGGCAATGGCAATCCGCAGGGATGGGATCTGAAGTTCCAAAGGTAGAACTGCTTCACAACTATACACAAGAGAAAAAGGTGTACAGCCTGTAGGGTTACGGACTGTAGTATGGTAGGCCCATAGACATTCTCCAAGTTTCTCACTCCAATTCTGCTTGTTAGTAGATACAAACTTCTTAAGGAGTTTGATAATAGTCTTGTTAAATGCTTCAGCTAAACCATTAGCAGCAGGATTGTAAGCTGTCGAAGCGACATTGTCAATCCGATGATCGTCACAAAACCTGGTAAACTTTTGACTAATGAACCGAGGTCCGTTGTCATGAATGATTCATCGAGGTACACCAAATCTATAGATGACATGTTGTTTGACAAAGTTGATGACGCTGCTGGTTTTGACTTCAGCCAGAGGTATAGCTTCAGCCCATTTGGAGAAGTAGTCAGTTATAACTAGTATGAACCGATGTCCTCTGGAAGAAGGAGGGTTGATAGGACCTATAATATCTATGCCCCAAGCTTCAAAAGGCCAGGAAACAGCAGTTGGATGTAGAAATTCTGACGGTTGGTGAATAAAATCTGCATGGATTTGACAAGCTCGACACTTCTTTGCATATTCGATGGCATCGGATACCATAGAGGTCCAGTAGTAACCCATGCGTCGGATACGGTCTTGTAGTTTAGGACCGGGTTGATGTGCTCCGTAAACACCATCATGAGCTTCACGCAATACTTGCTTCGCTTCATCACCAGCAAGACAGCGTAAGAGAAGACCGTCATAAGTTCGTCGATAGAGGGTCTTGGTAGTCTGATTGTAGTAGAATCGCAGAGACCGTCGATGAATACTCGTAGCTTCTTTAGGATCTTCAGGGAGTATATCGTGAACCATGAAATCGATGAAGGGAGCTCTCCAATCTTCACTGATAACATTGGCTTCAATAAGATTACTGAACTCAATGTTACGATTGTTTTCGATGCTGAACAATTCCCGATTAGAGACAACCACCACCTGCTGTCTTTTGATAGGGATGGCTAAGACTGCTGCAAGATTGGCCAAAGTATCTGCCTCAGTGTTACAAGCTCGGCGGACATATTCAATGAAGAAAGCCTTGAACGATGTAGCCATATGAGTTGTAGCTTCATGATAAGGCACTAGATCTTGATGACGAACTTCATAGGTTCCTCTAACCTGGTTAACAATCAGCTTGGAGTCTTCATAGACTTCAAGATATTCGACGTTTAGTTATTTAGCTAATTGAAGGCCAATGAGAAGAGCGTTGTATTCTGCTACGTTGTTGGAGCAGGGTTCATCCAGGGAATAGGCTCTTTGGATAGTTGACCCGTCTGGAGAAACAAGAACAACCCCAACTCCTGCGACATTGGCACAATTCGGCCCGATTCTGGATGCACCGTCAAAGAATAGACGCCAAGTAGGAAATTCTTCGGAGATCATATTTGATTCCAATGTCCCGTCTGGAATTTCATCGTAAAGTTTAGATGTTTCTGGAATAGGATGAGCCGCTAAGAAATCCGCCAGTGCTTGACCTTTAACAGATTTTTGTGGAACATAAACCATGTCATATTGGGCTAGCAGAATGGCCCATGTAGCCAATCGAGAGTTGAGTGTACTTGGCTTCTTCATCAGTACCCGAAGATGATTAACTCGGGAGATGACATGAATAGTTTATCCAATGATGTAATGTCTTGTCTTTTGAACAACAAACATAAGAGCTAAGCATTCTTTCTCAACCGGACTATAACGGTGTTCAGCACTAATCATAGTACGACTAAGATAGTAGATGGCTTGTTCATGGCCTTCTTTGTTCTTCTGGGCAAGTAAAGCACCCAAGGAATGATCCATAGCACGGACATACATTAAGAATGGTATGCCTGAGATTGGTGGCACCAAGACTGGTAGGTTCATGAGATATTGTTTTATGTCGTCAAATGCTCGTTGACATTCTTCAGTCCAAATGAAAGATACTCCCTTCTTCATTAACTGGGTAAACGGTCTGCAGCGTCCAGACAGATTTGAAATAAATCTCCTAATATACGCAAGTCGACCTTGGAATCCTCGTAGCTCTTTTAGGTTGCGTGGAGGACGCATCTCTTGAATGGCTTTAATCTTCTCGGGATCTACGTGTATACCTTTAGAGGTAATGACGAAGCCGAGAAATTTACCACTAGAGACACCCAAGAATGACTTGGTGGGATTCATTTTCAGCTGATGTTGGCACATTAGATTGAAGATAGTTCTCAAATCTTGGATGCGATCTTCCTTTAGACGGCTCTTGACAGCAATATCGTCCACATAGCATTCAACAGTCTTGCGCAGATGATCTCGAAAGATGGTACTCATAGCTCGTTGGTAAGTTGCACCAGCGTTCTTGAGACCAAATGGCATCACGGTATAGCAGTAGACTCCGCGAGGAGTGCGGAAAGAAGTGTGTTTTTTATCTTCAGGATTCATCCGAATCTGATTGTATCCAGAGAATCCATCCATGAAGGATATTTGCTCGAACCCACAAGTATTGTCGATCATGACATCTGTGATAGGGAGAGGAAACTCATCTTTTGGACAAGCTTCATTAAGATCCCGGAAGTCGATGCAAACTCGAACTTTGCCATTCTTCTTCAAGACTGGGACAATGTTGGCTGCCCAATCTGGATGTTGTTCTTTTCGAATAAAGCCAAAAGCTATGAGCTTTTTGACTTCATCATCAATTGCGTCCATCATTTCTGGCTTGAACTGCCTCTGCTGCTATTTAACTGGTTTTGCATTAGGTAAAATATTCAGTTTATGAGTGGCAATTTTGGGATCTAAACCTGGCATGTCTTCATAACTCCAGGCGAAGACATCAATGTATTCTCGAATAAGAAGGATTAATTTTTACTTATCCGCCTCGGGGAGGTTCTCGCTGATGAATATTGGACGAGGTGACCCATTTTCTCCTACGTCAATTTGGACCAATTGATCTTCGGTAGGAGGTTCTCATTGTTCGAATCGGAGTTCCCATTGGGTATCCATTCGTTGAGCCCAAGGATCTGTTTCGGGATTTTCTTCAATATCTTCGTCATAGTCTTCTGGAAGTTCGGCGGAGACCATGTTAGAAGATATAATCAGCCGATGAACCTGACCAATACTGTGTCAGAGTCCCAAGATCTGGAATCAGAAGAGTTAGAGCGCTCTTCATTATCAGACTTGGAGGCTATTAGAGATAAGACTAGAGGTGATGCATATCCGAGACCTCTTTTTGTCCTGCTGTAGTACATCTCTAATTTTCCTTTCGGAACAACTGTACGAATAGGAGTTCGTCTACCCTTACCATAGTTGAGGCCATTCTTGAAGTCATAACCCATCTTTCGGATGATGTCTTTTGATTGTTGACTATAACGACGGAGTTGGAGATGTCCCATATCATTATTTTTGCTATCATTCGTATAGCTGAATTTTTGTTCTGGCCCTTTACTAAAAAGTATTAGACTCTCACCTTTCTTTCGAGAAGGGACAACAAAGTATGAATCATCTGGGTGTTCGAGTAAGACCTCTGTTTGAAGAGACTGTACAACTCCTATTGTAAATAACTGAAAGCTATCTAACATATCCAAATAGCATTTAGTATGATAAATGACATCAGTATACTGGAAAGGAGATGCTTTTTCATTGATTTGTACATCTGTATTTACAACAGGACCTTTAGCCTTAGCAGGCTTGGTCAGATTGATTACAAGAGGGGGAGGAGAAGAACGTAGAGGAGGCTTGCTACGACGAAGGTCAATAACAAGTGGCTCAGAAGAGGTGAGCTCCCTTTTATCCTTGTTACGAGATAAATCAATAACAAGTGGCTCAGAAGAGGTGAGCTGCCTTTTATCCTTGTTACGACGTAGGTCGATAACAAGTGGCTCAGAAGAGGTGAGCTCCCTTTGATCTTGACCACCATCGGTTGGTTGCTTCCGGACTGGCAAATAAATAGCCAGTGGTTTGGAGGACTGAGGATGAGAAACACGCCCTTTAACAGGTATGATGAGGGTGTCATCGGGCACTGCTTCTTGTTCTTCTTCAGTATCTAAAGCCAGCACTACCTTCATGAACTCATCTTTATACATACGAGCATCATTACAATATGCTTCGACACCTTTGAAAGGGTAGAGATCCGCAACCTCTTTTTGAACCTCTCCATTGTCATCAACATACTTGAAACATTGATGGAGAGTTAAAGGAACAATATTATGTTCATGAAGAAATGGTCTCCCCAAAAGAGCATTATAAGAGCAACCATGGTTATCTATAATATAGAAGGTCACCTTCGTTCGGAGATTGCCTATTTGGAGTTTTAGGCAAATCTTGCCCAGAGGCTCACTCCTTCCCTAGTTGAACCCCAAGATGGTGGTGATTGTGCTAGAAAGACTATGTACTAGGATCTTCAGTACGTCTAGCATTGTCCTCGGCATGATACTGAGTGCGGACCCGAGATCTATCAGAATACGATCGACCTTCATCGAGTCGATGTATCCTGTATAGTATAGAGGACGGTTATGCCTATTGTCTTCCATCAGCATATCATCCTGTGTGAAGGTAATGTTTGGAATTAATTCCAACACACTGTGACAGTGGAGACAAGAGACGGGCTCTGATTCTGGCTTCTTTAGAAAAGTTAGACAGGTTTTCGCCTGCATGAGAGCTTCACTCAGGGTTTCTCGAGTCTCTTTGGAGAGGCGCAAGAGCTCGAAGATCGACAGCCTAGCTGGTGTATTAGCTAGTTGAGCTAAAATATCAAAATTATATGGTTTCTCAAGTCCAGAAGGGGATGACCTCTTCAAAGGCTTGTCAAAACGGACTTGTTGTTTGCCTTTGTCGGCTGCTGTCGGCTTAGGGGGAATGGGTTCTACAATCGGTGAAGACACAGTAGGGATGCCCTCTGTAGAAGCAGGTTGCACTGGAGCGGACTCAGAAGACGACCCAGGGTTTTTTTGAGTTTCGGGAAGTTCCCGTAGATAGGCTTTTCCTGATCTGGTACCCAGCAGGATTTCCTCTTCAACTATGGGGTCAAAAGACACCATATTACAGATCTTTGTTCTGCCCTTGGAGCGGTCTTTTTGCTTAGAAGGAGCCTCAAAGTCTGCAACAAGGTCTGGGTGGATCCACATAATCTCGTCATTATCAAAAGATAGGGGAACGAGACCTTCACTCCGTGGAGGAGGGAGATTCTCGATCTCAAGGGTGGCCTTGGGGATAGGGATGACACCATGCTGTACCATCTGTGGAGGAAAGTTACCGAACTGTACTGAGACCATATTCGCGGTAACAGTCTTCTCATCTTGTTGAAGAGTGACAACACCAGCATTGACTAACTCCTGAATCTTGCCTTTGAGCACATAACATGCTCGAGTGGGATGACCAATAAACCTGTGATAAACACAATATTTGGGATGATCAGTCTTACCAACCTCATCGGGCTTCTTCGGGTCTGGAAGTTGGAGTTTATTGCTTTTGATCAAGCAATCGAAGATGCTCACGGTGTCGTTCTCGTCAAAGGAGTATTCTACTTTCGGACGAGTTTCCCTTGGTGGAGGGGTAGAAGGAGTAGAAGCAGACGTAGGTGGAGCTACATTGATAGCCAGAGATTCTTTATTCTTCAAATTAATGTTTAAAGTTTCTTTACCCTTGTGGTTGTTCTGGCGATTACTGCTACTAGCTGTCGGGTGTTCATCCCGGTCGGGATTAGACATATGTACCCCCAACTGCTTGAATTTGTCCGCGCTAACTTCAGCTGCTTTAGCATTGACAATGAATGATGGCCAGTCTTGAAATTGAGTTGACCCCGTCCACATGCTGATGATAGGCAAAAGATTTGCCTTACAGGTATCTATAGTGACAGCGGTCGGAGTTCCAGGAGGCATCTTTAATGCTTCTCGGCGAAATCTTTCAATGAAACTCTCAGCGGTTTCATTATGTCTTTGTTTAATCTTGTTGAGGGCCGACATGGTCATATCGTTGATTCCCTCTTAGAATCGCTCCAAGAAGATTTGTTTCAAACCCGAGAAAGAGGTAATACAACCATCGGGCAAGCTCCTGTACCAATCGTATGCTATACCGGCTAAACAGTCGACGAACACCCTGGTAAGAAGAGCGTCATTTGACTGAAGTTGAACAGTCATTACCTCAAAGTGGTTATTGAATTGACTTGGAGAAGTGCTACCGTCAAACAATGAAATTGTAGGGATTTTATATTTTGGAGGAAATGGGACTTCCTTCCATTCAACTGGATAGGGTTGTTTGATCCCCAATCTCTGTAAGTTGTCCTTCTCTTTGAAGGCCTCGAATTGAGTGCGTAAGAGTTTGACAGCTTCATTAGCATCCTTCGATGACGCAGAAGGAGCAGGCTGAGTGTTAGGAGGAGGAACAGCATGGTAAGTGCTACCCCCAGCTCCTGACTGACTGGGTGTGGGTTGAATTTGTACAGGGGGTATTTGAGGAGATACTACCCCCAGACCTGTATTGACAGCCACCGATGACGCTATAATCTCAGGATTTACAGAAGGTACGGTCGGTGGTACTGTATGTTAGGCCACAATAATAGAATACATACTTGCGACCATTTCAGCCATAGTCTTCAGCTTATCCTCCAGTGCAGCTATTCGTTGTTCTTGATTTGCTGAACTGGAAGCATCTGGGTCTTCAGTGATAACATAAGCTGTCACTTCTCTAGGTACAGTAGAAGACACTGTCTGTTCAGAACTTTCGCTGTGTGCATCATAATCAGAGAAGGAGTCATCTCCTGAATAAGAAATAGGGAGATGACCAGACGAATCTTGGAGAAGATTCCCATGCCCCATTGTGTCTCAACTTCGGGATCGGGTGTGTCGAAATACTCCTTCAGAAGATTCTTGGAGTAAATCTAAATACCGCTGGCTGGGCCTGCGAGGTTTGCCGTGCTTGGATCACTTTCTACCTCCAGTGTCTCGAGAAGCCAAGTTGACGGAAGCATACAATAGTTCGTCTTCATCTTCTGACATTGGTTCAGAAGTTGCAAAATTCAGACGATCGAAAACAGATCGTTTTGTTGTCTGGCAACAGCACTTGATGACAACCTTATGATTACAATAATGTTCAAGTGGTTGAACTGGAGGTGTTGAGATGTTGTCCCATTTTTGCTTGATGTGTTCTCGGAGGTCAGGAGTAATGACGGGACGAGAAGAAGTCTGAGGGATATGTTCTTTGACCACATTCGGAATATGGTTTCGGTTCTTCAGATGTTTTGTCCCGTGAGTATATAGAGAAGTACTCACTTCATTAGCTTAGGTGTCAGGATTTTTTATCCTGGAAACTTGCCTCTGATGCAGGTTGATCTTCGACATTGGCTGCTTGCGTTTCATAGAAGTTGGTCTATTGAGATAAGTTCGTAGATCAGCAAATTCACCCCCAGGGGTTTCTATCTGAGACACCAGTAATTTTTCCTGTTTTGAGCGGGATATCCGGAGAGTTGGGAGATCTTGGAATTCTGCTACCGGAGTAGGCAGAATACATCTTTGATTAGTACATTTCCTTTTGGCAGGAAGAAAAGAGCTATTCTTGGAGAGAGTTCTTGTACTGATTGGTACCGAGGCACGTTTAGATAGATCTTCTACGGTAAAAACCAGAGAAAACTGAGAAAAGACCAAAGGACCTTTTTCCTTATTTTGTGAAGAAGGGTTGGCTAAAAAGCATTTCCCTCTGTTGTCTTCCAAGTCGTGGAACGAGGAAGTTCGAGAAAAGACCAACGGGCCTTTTCCTTTGTTCTGAGGAGGAGGAGGAACAGTGAAGAGACTACCCCCAGTGGATTACGCTGGAGCAACAGGGTGCTTGGGAAGAGGAGCAAAGTTTTTCCCCTTGCTGTAAGAAGAAGGGAGATTAGCCAAAGGACTATCCCTATTAGACTACGCTGGAACAGCTTACGCAGAGGTTGAAGTGGCAATATGCGTATTGGCTGATTGCGCTTGGAAAGCTTTGACAGATGGCCTTTTGGCCACAGAAACTGTAGTTTGCGCAGCAGGAGTTCTGGCTTCAGTGGATTGCGCAGGAGGAAAAGAGGTCACCAACTGCGCCAGGGAGAGAGGAGTCTTGCACTTTGCCATAGCAGCATAGGAAGTGGCTTGCACGACAGCAAGAGGAGCAGTACACTGCGCAGGAGCTCTGGCTTGCGCTTTAGTAGCGCGAGTGGTATTTTGTACAGAAGCAGAAGTGGCCAGTGGCTCCTTAGCAGCAGAGACAGCAGGTTGCGCAGATGATTGCGTATAGGACTGCACAGAGGACTTTGGAGTCCATACTGAACGAACCTTGCTCTTGGTAGAGGTTGCAGTGCGACGAGTAGTCCCAGAGTTGATCATCGCCTCGTAGGCAGTCTGGTTGACCTTCACAACCAGCGTCTTCTGCGTCTTTCCGATAGATGCAACGTCACATTGAGTTGTCACTTCCTCGTCGGAGGAGAAAGTCGTCCCCAGCAGAGTCGCCATTTTGTTTGCAAAAACAAAAGTTCTTTTTATTTCACAAACTTTGTAAGAAGATTATAATTGAATTTTGGGAAAGTACAACTATAGGAATCCAATCTGAAGACGATCGTTTTATCCCTTGGACGATGTGAACTGTGAAGACGATAGCCTCTGAAGAATGCAGCAGCACTTGGACAAGAACTCCTGATCTCTGATGATGATAATGATCTCATCTTGATAATGAAGGACTTGAAACTCTATTTATAGAGTTCTGAAAAATAACTAATTAGTAGTTATTTCTGGATTGTGTAGGCATTGGACTGCACAAACAGCGAACTGCGCTGGCAGTTACTCGATCGTGGCTCAACTGTATTAGACGCGTGGCATTGTTTGATTGAAATGCGCATGGTCGTGTACAGACGGTTGCCACGTGGTGAGCAATTAATGACATGTAGGCCACGTATAAAATATCAGTTATCTTGATAGATTGTGCCACTTGAACTACGCTAGCTTCAGACTGCGCTGGGATCGAACTGCGCTGAAGAGGATCTGGCAGACTGCGCTTCGGTTGGGCTGGCAGATTGTGCTGGCTGTACAGCTGTCCTCGAGCGCTGTGCTGCACAAGAAACGAAAGGACTCCTCGTTTATCGGGCTGTCAGCTGTCAGAAGATCGGATTTTTGTCAGGTAATGATGACGTTGCCACGTCAACATAGCGCGCCTGGATGTTAGCGCGGTTCGACCTCGCGCAGTTGATTTGTTGCGCAGTCTGTCTCCTGTGCAGTTCATTTGAAGGGTGTGCCATTTGATTTTTATTGCTTTTTTTATGGGTACAAATTGATTTTTAGGACCTACAATATAGTCATCTACAAGATGTATATCAACTATTTAATATATAGAGCTATTCGCAGCTATCTATAACTTCCAAAATATGTAACAAAATATAATCAACGTACTAAAGTTGAACCGGGAAAGAGACTGAGCCAATAGAGATTGATATGGTCCTAATAAGTTCTAGAAAAATCAAGTAGAATTTCATAGGAAATCTATTCTTTCAGGCTGTGATAAGAGATTTCTGAAAATGGAGACAACCGGTAGAAATACAAATCCTCTAATTGGCAAAAGTCAGAATAATTTGATGGTACTAAAATATTGGAAAATAGTCCTAGAAAATCGAGTGGAATTCCCATATGAATCCTATAGAAATGATTTCTGAAAATTTAAACTAGTCACTAAGATTCCAATTAATCCAAAATTTAAACGAATCAAGACAATTCTTGTAAAGTTATCAATTGTGATAAGAGACCAAACATGATATATTTATAACAGGGATATAGTCTCAATAGTACCCGAAACCATACATATCCGAAGTCATTTTGCCTAGGGTTTATGCCCCGCCATTGTACTTCTGGCTGCAGTGAACCTTTGGTTCCATGACTCAAATAATGATAGATCACCGAATCTTCTATCAACTTTTATCTATTTTCTGGCTGAACATCATAGGAGACAAACATGATGCATTTAGGACATAGTCTCAATATTATCCGAAAACCTATGAATACCTGAAATCACTTCAACTTAGAGTCTATGCGTCGCCAGTGCGCATCTGGCTGCAGTAAACTCGCAGTTTCCATAATTCAGATAAAAGGCTGCAACGCATATGTGCGAAGCCATACTAGGTCATTGAATATTTTCTCAACTTTGTCCATGGAAATTTTGTCACCCCCATTTTTCGTTCTACGTATTTCAAGTATACGTATACGGAATCCTGACATGTATTTTATTTTCCTGCCTGGCTAGCTAATTTTGGTTTAATCTTGTTTAGGTTCATCATGGCATGTTATGGTTTAACTTGGTTCATTTTGGAATTTTCTTGGTTTATTTTTTTGGTTCATCATAAGAAAACCCCCCTACCTACCACCATCCCCTTTATAAGTCCACATACTTTTCTCTCTCCCCATTATTCTCCATAACTCCTCTTCCTTCTCCATTAAAATCTCTCCCCCTCCATAGGAAAGTGCAATCTTGCTCTCACTTGAGAACCATGTTTTGATGGTTCCAATGGCTTCTTAGCATGATTTTATACCCCTTTAGAACTTAAAATATTTCATTTTGGAGCATGGGTTTTTGTAGATCTAGAAAATTGTGATTTTTGGATTCTTGTAGTTTTGATCTATTTAACTTCTTTATTTGCATGTTTTGATGGTTCCATGTGGTACAGAATTTCGTTCTACCCCATTTTGACCTAAGGAAGTCCGGATTTGGACTCCGGACGGAGAAATGGCGGAGTTTCGAAGTTTCCGGCCATGGTTCGTTCTTCCCGGATTTGTCGGAAAGACGAATAGTGCACTGCTGGGCGCATGGACTTGTCATGCACCCAAAGCAGACCCTCAGTCCATGTGGGCGCATATGTATGCCTCTCTTGGGCGTATAGGTGCATTCCCATGTGTGCGCATAGCTCGTGTTGGCGCATAAAGCCTTCACGACTTGTCACCTTTCATCCATTCACCTTAGCCTTTGGCCCAAAGGGGATTCAATCCATGCTTGGGCGCATAGGGTAGCACCCTTTGGGCACATAGAGCATTCCCCCCTCCATGTGGGCACATACATATAGTCAGTGTGGGTGCACGACTTGTGTATGGCACATGGCCTTCACACGTAATACACAAACACCTTTCCCATTCCTTGGCATTTGGCCATGCAAGTGCCTTGGTCAGGTTGGCACCCATACTTGGGCGCATAAACCCCCTCCTAGTGGGCGCATAGGGGCTCCCATGTGGGCGCATATAGCCCCTTCACTTGGGCACATAGATGCCCATGACCTTCATGCTTTGGCTTTTGCATGTTTCGGCTTATTGCATCTTTTGAGACTTGTAATTTTATGCGATTTTCTTGCAATTGATTGACATGACCCGACACGACTCGTGCGTGCCACAGCTAGGCATGGTACGACTCGACACGGCACGACTTGTGCAAGTCGCAGTACGACTTGGCACGATTAACACGATTTGCTTGATCATGGTACGACTTTCTATGATTTTACTAATATATAAACACGACGTGACTTGTGCAAGCCGCGGCACGGCTTAGCATGATTTGGCATGTATGTGGCCTTCTTGAAGGCACATAGAACCCCATGGGCGCATAGCCTTGGGGCACACAATGATTCGGCATTTTACATCGGTGGCCCATAAGGGTGCACTCAGGATATGTCTTTTCTGCTTATATGATGATATGCTATATGATCATAACCATGATATGTGAATATGAAATGATGAATGATATATAATGAACCATGATGGCGGCCTGTCGTGGCGCGCTCCTAACAAGTAACAAGTACAAGTAACGTAACATGATAGTGGCCTATTGTGGCGCACTCTAGACAAGAACATGACAAGTAACATGACATGATGGTGACCCGTTGTGGTGCACCCTTGACAAGTAATCTTAACAGATAAACGCTGTTGCGACGGCTAACTGAACATGCTAGAGAACTCTCATGACACCGTGGGTGATTGTATTTAACGTGCTTGTATAAGCTACCAGTCGTGTTTCGCATCATGTCTAGGACATAAATGTCTGATTTCCTACGGTCAGGGATTCATACTGAATCTGACTAGGTTAATTACTAGATTGATCAAGTAGTTCATATAGAGAGGTATTCCGGCTACAAGCAATCCCGTTATCTGGACGTCTTCCTGATAGACTTGTAGCCTGCCGACGAGTAGGGCACATTTTCAGCTCACTGTTTTGTGGGGCACTTCAAGCAAGTAACGATTACTAAGCACACTGTCATTTGTTGCACTCAAGTCACCTAACGAGTAATGACAACTCTTAACATGAACCATGCGTCTGGATAACCTGGATAGTCTGCAGGACTTGTGGCCGTTGGAATCCTCATTGCATCTTGCTAGTAACTAGGCTTGTGATAACCCTAGTTAGTTAAAGTATCAAGCCGTACTCTTGCTTGGCCGTGACTGATTGGATGGAGTCCCATTTGTCTAGTCTTGTCTAGACCCAGTACATGGCTACCCCAGGACATGATTGTGTATGCTTTACTTTACCGATAATTGGTTAGAGACTAAATTTCGTTCAGGCGAAGGATTACAACCCCGGTCCTTGTTTGGTTTACGGGTTGTAACTTAGTTACCAGAATAGTCCTTTAGATCTCTTAATCGTTTATCACCATGTTTTATCTAACTCACGTCTTATGTTATTTCATCTGTAATTTTATGTGCTAATCTGCTGGTTTTAGTTCTTAAGTGAAGCCTCCTTTGTGGCACTTGCTCTTCCTTGGGTCTGACCCAGCTGGTTTTGTATGACAAAATTTCGGAGCAGCTACCGAGGATCTCCCAGCCTTCCTGCCAGATGGTGACCACTAGAAGGAATCCTGGCAACGAGTGGGTTCTTATTTTGCTCTCCCACTCCCTTATAAAAATATTCTTTTGAGGTGTTTAGCCGCTGAACAAATGTTAGCTCGTTTGCAACTTTATTTACTGTATGCCTACGGGCTGTAACATGATTGATAAATCCTTGGGTTGATCATGTATGACCGAAACTTTTGATAGTCTTCACATTTTGTATGACTAGCTTCATGATCATCTGAATATATAATGTATGGGACGCCTTACTTTGTACGTCTGATGATCTACCATCTTGTTATATTTACTTGCTTGCTTGAGATTGAGTCACTAGGCTTGTTCTTGACCTTAAGAGACTGATGGCTTGTAGTAAACCCTCATGTATCTAGACAACCGTGACCATATTACGAGGTGGGATTCACTTCAATGTACGTAGCTGGCTGTGTCTGTCCCCCGCTCTCCAGTATTCTGATTCTGGGGCGTGACACGATTTAAGTGGTGGCCAATGCAGGTCTTGTAAATCAAGATGAGTGAGGATATCACTGAATAAATGTCTCAATCAGCACTCGCCCTTGATCTATACTCGTGTCTTTTAATCTATCTGAAATCTTGACCCGATCACATGTTTATATCCTCGATCTATCATGGTCCTTCCTTATTGTTCTCTATGTCGTTTCTTCATCGGCATTGTTCCTGCCGATCAGCAAGGCGGAGCACCTCCAGTGGACCAGCAGCAACATAGAGATAAAGCCCAGCACTCGGGGGTAGCCTCCAGAGTCATGCCTACTGGGGGTCAAGAGCCACCAGTTCAGCCAGTCCAGCCTGTAGAGCCTGACAATGGAACCCTGGTGGGTCTCATCAGGGAGCTGATTGCATCTCAAGATCGTCGGGGCGATGCCCTGCACCAGACAGTACAAGATGCCATGGGCCTTGTTGGTTATCAAGGGAACAATGCAGCCAACAGTTTCAAGCGCCTCAACCATCCCTTCTTCGACGACAGTGAAGACGCTATTGCAGATGATGCGTGGCTCCAGGACATAGAGATTATCTTGGATGCAGCCAAAACTCCAGAAAGAGAGAAGGTTGCTGTAGTGCGCCTACAGTTATTGGACCTAGCCTGCACCTGGTGGGCGATGATAGCAGTTGGATTGGCGACACCTATTCCATGGGCGGTATTCAGTGACAAGTTTCAGATCAAGTACTTCGATGCTGTAGCTCGGCACGACCTACAGACGAGGTTCACCAATCTCAGGCAGATGAGCAGGACGGTCGATGGATATGCGACCGAGTTTTCAAGACTGAATCGGTTTGCTTCCACCTTGGTTGCAACCGAGTTTGACCGAGCACAGCGGTTCCAGCTGGGACTCTACCTAGAGATCATTCTAGCAGTGGAGCAGTTTGAGCATCAGATTTTTGATGCTATTTTGTGAGCAGCTAGGAGGCATGAGTATACCTCCCAGAGTATATTGGACATAACTGGTGGACGAAAGCAGACCCCTGGTCAGATGACCCAGTCCTCAGCCCCAGCCCCAGCAGCTAGGGCCTTGACCTTTGGAGCTCCGAGGAGGGCGGCATCAGTTACGTCGGTTCAGCATTCGACTCTGACGTACCCTCAGCAGCAGAAGCGGAGGCAGTCTTCCATAATGGACTGTACTCATTGTGGGAAGCCAGGGCATGTAGTATCAGAATATCGCCGAGCACAAGGATTGTGTTTGGTTTATGGGGCATCGGACCACATGGTAGGGTCCTGCCCACAGAGAGCCGGTTCATCCTCATCGGCCCAGACTAGTCCTTCGGTGAGGGGACCAGCACCAGTGCAGCAGCAGTAGTACCGGCCTTCGAGGTTATTGTCGCCTCAGGCTCAAGCATTTCATCAGCAGAGACCACAACAGTATGGCCAGTCCCAAGCTTAGAACCAGAACCGCCAGAGAGGTTTCCAGAAAAGGGGACCAGTACCTAGAGGGCACGGTAAAGTGATGGCCTTGACCGTAGAGGAGGAGTTGGCATCAGGTGAGGTGGTGGCAGGTACCATTCTCGTCAACTCTTTTTCTGTATCAGTATTATTTGATTCGGGTATATGCATTCATTTATGTCTGTACGATTCGCGACACTGATAGGACCGGAGCCCGAGTCATTATCAGTAAGGCTCAATATACTTACTAGTAACGGTCTTGTGGGAGTAGATAGAGTGTTTTTCTCGTGTCGAATCGTAGTTAGCGGTAGAGAGTTTCCCGCTAGGTTGATAGAATTCCCGATGGCCGATTATGATATGGTTCTAGGGATGGATTGGTTGAGAGACCAGTATACTAGAATAGATTGCCATATCGGCAAGATTATTTTTAGTATTCCTGGTGAGCCAGAGTTTTTATTTCTTCGAGGCAGAGTAGAACCTTCTTCCCCAGCATTGCGGATGGCAGTAGCAGCAGTTCAGTTTCCCAGAGTTATAGAAAAATTTTCTGACGTATTTTACGAAGAACTTCCAGGCATGCCCCCAGAGAGAGAGATCGAGTTCACCATTGATTTGATTCCCAGATCAACACCAGTGTCAGAGAGGGTCTATAGGATGGCGCTTTCAGAGTTGGATATCTTGTACAAGATGATTGAAGAACTTAGAACCAAAGGATCCATTCGTACTAGCGGATCACCTTGGGGAGCCCCGAAGCTTCTTGTGAAAAAAAAGGATGGTACGTCAAGATTATGTGTTGATTATCGTACCTTAAACTCTGTAACAATCAAGAACGGATATCCTCTACCAAGGATAGATGATTTGTTTGATCAGCTCAGAGGAGCGACAATATTCTCGAAGATTGATTTATGGTCAGGGTACCATCAGATCAGAGTCAGAGAGCAGGACATCCCGAAGACAGCATTCAGATCGAGGTATGGACATTGGAAGTTTCTTGTTATGCCGTTTGGAGTGACCAATGCGCCATCCGTATTCATAGACCTCATGAATCATATCTTCATGCCCTATTTGGACTAGTTCATGATAGTGTTTATAAACGACATCTTGGTCTATAGCAAGACTGAAGCGAAGTATGAGCAGCATCTCTGTGTAGTTCTTCAGATTCTCAGAGAGCACCAGTTGTACGCGAAGTTCAGTAAATACGAGTTCTGGCTTGATCGCATTTCGTACCTAGGGCATATCATCACCAGAGGTGGAGTAGAAGTGGACCCCCAGAAGATTGTTGCCAAAGAGACATGGCCAGTTCCTAGCACTGTCGCGGAAGTTTAGAGTTTTCTTGGATTGGCCGGCTATTACCGGCGGTTTGTGTCAGACTTTGCTCGAATTTTAGCACCATTGACGCAGTTGACCCGCAAGGATGTACAGTTTGCTTGGACAGCAGAGTGTCAGAGATCATTCGAGAAGTTGAAGCAGAGATTGATGACGGCCCCCATTCTTACTCTTTTCTATGGGACGGAAGGATTTTCAGTTTATTGCGACACACCCAGTAAGGGATTAGGATGTGTCTTGATGCAGCATGGTAAGGTAGTCGCTTATGCGTCACGTCAGCTTCGTGATCATGAGAGGAATTACCTAACCTATGACCTGGAGTTAACAGCAGTAGTATTTGTATTGAAGCTTTGGAGGCATTATTTGTATGGAGATCGGGTAGAGATTTTCACCGACCACAAGAGCCTGAAGTATGTGTTTACCCAGAAGGATCTTAATATACGTCAAAGGAGATGGCTAGAGCTACTTGTGGATTATGGCATCAACTTACAGTATCATCCTGGGAAGGCCAACGTAGTAGCAGATGTATTGAGCAGGAGAGCAGAAGTTTATTTTCTAACAATACAGCCAGAGTTGTTAGCAGATCTTCAGAAGATGGGTATAGAAGTTGTTCTTCCTTACAGTGTGGCATTGATGGCCAGTATGCAAGTTCAGTCCAATATAGTTGAGAGGATCAAGTTAGCACAGTCAGCGGACTCTAAGCTTCAGCGGCTCAGAGCAGAATGTATAGCAGGACAGAGACCAGAATTATGTATTCATGAAGATGGTACACTCTGGCATGGGAGGCATCTTTGTGTACCCAGTGGAGATATCAGACAGGAGATCATGGCAGAAGCTAACAGTTTTCAGTATTCCATTCGCCATGGCGGTACGAAGATATATCAAAATATTCGACAGCATTTTTGGTAGAATGGCATGAAGAGAGAGATAGCCCAGTTTGTCTCTCGTTGTTTGGTTTGTCAGCAAGTTAAAGTCGAACATCAGAGACCAGCTGGACTTCTTCAACCTTTACCGATCCTAGAATGGAAATGAAAGCACATTATCATGGATTTTGTAACTGGGTTACCTAAATCCTCAGCTGGGAGAGATGTTATCTGGGTTATAGTTGACAGACTCACCAAGGTGGCCCATTTTCTTCCTTTCAGAATCGATCAGTCGACGGATCAGCTTGCAGAGATGTACCTCAGGCAGATTGTCAGATTACATGGAGTACCAGTCAGTATTGTGTCCGACAGAGATTCGAGATTCACATCTCACTTTTGGCAGAGTCTTCAGGAGAGTTTGGGGACTCGTCTCAAGTTCAGTTCAGCCTACCATTTGCAGACAGATGGTCAGTCAGAATGCACGATCTAGACTCTTGAAGACATATTGCGGTCATGTACACTCGACTTTGGTGGTTCGTGAGAAGATCACCTGCATCTCGTGGAGTTTTCGTCCAACAACAGTTTTCAGACCAGTATCCAGAAGGCACCCTTTGAAACCTTGTACGGCAGGAAGTGCAAATCTTCCTTAGCTTGGGATGATATCGGTGAGAGGCAAATTCTTGGACCAGAGATGGTAACGCAAACTATTGAGGTGGTCAGACAAGTTAAAGATCATCTTCGAGTTGCGCAAGATCGCCAGCGCCATTGGACCGATTCTCATCGACGCCTCCTTGAGTTTTCTATCGACGACCACGTATTTCTTAGAATCTCGCCTACCCGTGGCATCATTCTATTCGGCGTACGAAGAAAGCTTAGTCCTAGGTATATAGGGCCGTTTGATATTCTAGAGCGAGTAGGTGATGTATCATATCGTCTCGCTCTTCCGCCGTCATTACATGAGGTGCATGATGTCTTCCATGTATCCCAATTATGACGGTATATCCCGGATCCGAGTCATGTCCTTGATCATTCGGAATTGGTTGTTGGTACCAACCTTTCGTATGAGGAGAGACCCGTATCCATATTGAACCGAAGAGAGAAAATACTCAAGAACAAGACTATCAAGTTAGTCTGTGTTGCTTGGGGTAATCACTCTTTGGGTGAGTCAACGTGGGAGCGTGAGGATGATATCCGATCGCGATATCTCGACCTGTTTGACTCGTAAGGTATAATGTCTTTCTTATGCCTTATGCTTTAATTCCTTGCTTGCATGAATGATTGAATGATTGACTGCTAGTCGTAGTTACTTATGATTAATATAGCTTACTTGACATCTCTAGCCTCTTGATTAAATTTTGAAGACGAAATTATTTTAAGGTGGGTAGAGTTGTCACCCCCATTTTTCGTTCTACGTATTTCCAGTATACGTATACGGAATCCTGACATGTATTTTATTTTCCTGCCTGGCTATTTAATTTTGGCTTAATCTTGTTTAGGTTCATCATGGCATGTAATGGTTTAACTTGGTTCATTTTGGAATTGGCTTGGTTTATTTTTTTGGTTCATCATGAGAAAAACCCCCCACCTACCACCATCCCCCTTTATAAGTCCACCTACTTTTCTCTCTCCTCATTATTCTCCATAACTCCTCTTCCTTCTCTATTAAAACCTCTCCCCCTCCATAGGCAAGTGCAATCTTGCTCTCACTTGAGAACCATGTTTTGATGGTTCTAATAGCTTCTTAGCATGATTTTATACCCCTTTAGAACTTGAAAATTTTCATTTTAGAGCATGGGTTTTTGTAGATCTAGAAAATTATGATTTTCGGATTCTTGTAGTTTTGATCTATTTAACTTCTTTATTTGCATGTTTTGATGGTTCGATGTGGTAGAGAATTTTGTTCTACCCATTTTGACCTAAGGAAGTCCGGATTTGGACTCCGGACGGAGAAATGGCGGAGTTTCGAAGTTTTCGGCCATGGTTCGTTCTTCCCGGATTCGTCGGGAAGACGAACAGTGCACTGCTGGGCGCATGGACTTGTCATGCGCCCAAAGCAGACCCTCAATCCATGTGGGCGCATATGTATGCCTCTCTTGGGTGCATAGGTGCATTCCCATGTGTGCGCATAGCTCGTGTTGGCGTATAAAGCCTTTACGACTTGTTACCTTTCATCCATTCACCTTAGCCTTTGGCCCAAGGGGGATTCAATCCATGCTTGGGCGCATAGGGCAGCACCCTTTGGGCGCATAGATCATCCCCCCTTCCATGTGGGCGCATACATATAGTCAGTATGGGTGCACGATTTATGTATGGCACATGGCCTTCACACGTATTACACAAACACCTTTCCCATTCCTTGGCACTTGGCCATGCAAGTGCCTTGGTCAGGTTGGCACCCATACTTGGGCGCATAAACCCCCTCCTAGTGGGCGCATAGGGGCTCCCATGTGGGAGCATATAGCCCCTTCACTTGGGCACATAGATGCCCATGACCTTTATGCTTTGGCTTTTGCATGTTTTGGCTTATTGCATCTTTTGAGACTTGTGATTTTATGCGATTTTTTTGCAATTGATTGATATGATACGACATGATTTGTGCATGCCACGGCTAGGCATGGTACGACTTGACACGGCACGACTTGTGGAAGTCGCAGTATGACTTGGCACGATTTACTTGATCATGGCACGACTTTATATGATTTTACTAATATAGAAACACGACACGACTTGTGCAAGCCGTGGCACGGCTTAGCACAATTTGGCATGTATGTGGCCTTCATGAAGGCGCATAGAACCCCGTGGGCGCATAACCTTAGGGCACACAATGATTCGACATTTTACATCGGTGGCCCGTAAGGGTGCACTCAGGATATATCTTTTCTGCTTATATGATGATATGCTATATGATCATAACCATGATATGTGAACATGAAATGATGAATGATATATAATGAACCATGATGGCGGCCCGTCGTGGCGTGCTCCTAACAAGTAACAAGTACAAGTAACGTAACATGATAGTGGCCCGTTGTGGCGCACTCTAGACAAGAATATGACAAGTAACATGACATGATGGTGACCCGTTGTGGTGCACCCCTGACATGTAATCTTAACAGATAAACGCTATTACGAAGGCTAACTGAACATGCTAGAGAACTCTCATGACACCGTGGGTGATTGTATTGAACGTGCTTGTATAAGCTACCTGTCGTGTTTCACATCATGTCTAGGACATGAATTTCTGATTTCCCACGGTCAGGGATTCATACTGAATTTGACTAGGTTAATGACTAGATTGATCAAGTAGTTCATATAGAGAGGTATTTCGGCTACAAGTAATCCTGTTATCTGGACGTCTTCCTGATGGACTTGTAGCTTGCCGACGAGTAGGGCACATTTCCAGCTCACTGTTATGTGGGACACTTCAAGCAAGCAACGATTACTAAGCATACTGTCATGTGTTGCACTCAAGTCACCTAACGAGTAATTACAACTCTTAACATGAACCTTGCGCCTGGCTAACCTGGATAGTCTGCAGGGCTTGTGGCCGTAGGAATCCTTATTGTATCTTACTAGTAACTAGGCTTGTGATAACCCTAGTTAGATAAAGTATCAAGCCGTACTCTTGCTTGGCCATGACTGATTGGATGGAGTCCCATTTGTCTAGTCTTGTATAGACCCAGTACATGGCTACCTCAGGACATGATTGTGTATGCTTTACTTTACCGAATTGGTTATAGACTAAATTTCTTTCAGGTGAAGGATTACAACCCCGGTCCTTATTTGGTTTACGGGTTGTAACTTGGTTACCAGAATAGTCCTTTAGATCTCTTAATCGTTTATCACCATGTTTTATCTAACTCACGTCTTATGTTATTTCATCTGTAATTTTATGTGCTAATCTGCTGGTTTTAGTTCTCAAGTGAAGCCTCCTTTGTGACACTTGCTCTTCCTGGGGTCTAACCCAGCTGGTTTTGTATGGCCAGATTTTGGAGCAGCTACCGAGGATCTCCCAGCCTTCCTGCCAGATGGTGACCACTAGAAGGAATCCTGGCAACAAGTGGGTTCTTATTTTGCTCTCCCACTCCCTTGTAAAAGTATTCTTTTTAGGCGTTTAGCCGCCGAGCAAGTGTTAGCTCGTTTGCAACTTTATTTACTGTCTGCCTACGGGATGTAACATGATTGACAAATCCTAGGATTGATCATGTATAACCGAAACTCTTGCTAGTCTTCACATTTTGTATGACTAGCTTCATGATCATCTGAATATATAATGTATGGGACGCCTTACTTTGTATGTCTGATGATCTACCATCTTGTTATATTTATTTGCTTGCTTGAGATTGAGACACTAGGCTTGTTCTTGACCTTAAGAGACTGATGGCTTGTAGTAAACCCTCATGCATCTAGACAGCCGTGATCGTATTACGAGGTAGGATTCACTTCAATGTGCGTAGATGGCTGTGTCTGTCCCCCGCTCTCCAGTATTCTGGTTCTGGAGCGTGACAAATTTCAAAGGAGCTTCCGAAAAATTCTAACGAGTTCAAAAGTTCTAAACATGATAGAAAGAGATGTAGATGTATGTTCTTCTGGAATCAAGAAAATTTATCAGGATAAATATGTGTTCCAGTAACTCTTGAGATTTAAGAGATTGGTTTCAAGTCATGAAATTGATCAAACTTGATTATGACTAATTGAGTTGGACATAAGATAAGATAGAAGCATCAGAGCTTCGAGTTGAGTTGAAGAAGCCAATGAGAATATTTCCGACAATCACTTAGAGGATACTGACATTTACCAAAATTATTTTGAAAAATAAATAAAAATAAATAAATGATAATTTCTTATCCAAGGAAAGTTTGACAATTTGCTGGGCAAGTTGTGTTAAAAAGTAAGTCTTATTGATTCAAGGAAGTCAAGTTGAAATGGTTTAACAAAGCCAACAAGGGGATAGTTTTGGAATATTATTCATGATCTGAAGGTTTAGGTACAAACACAAGCAAGGTAACCTACGAAACTATAAGCAAGCAAAAATAGATTTTTAAATATATAATTTCGATCCTATATAATGTAACAGGGTAAATATTATCTAAGTGTTCTAGTTGTTTCTAAGTCTGTTTTCCTAAAGTCTCAACTAAACCCAGGTCAAGTCGCAGAACTGCGTGATGGCCTAGACTAAGTTGACTAGACCATTTTACAGAACGGACCTTCATGGGCCACCACTGAAAATATGTCATGACCCGATTCCAGTGCAACGGGTCTAGTAGGATCATGCCCAGCCTGCTCCGTTGTGAGACGACGACAGTAAGCTGTATCAAGCAGTAAAACACAACATGCAGAAACATCTAACGGAAATAAAACATTTTATTCAACTGGAAAAAGTCTGGAAATAAAACAAACAACAACAATATTCATTTTCTACAATCGAAACTAAAAAGAAGAGTAAAGGAAAGTGCTAAGCCAACATTCTAGGGTTCAGGGGTTCCTGGTTCAGCCTCTGCGGGACCCAAGTCTGTCATATAGAAAGTGCAGTAAGGCAGCCCCTCTTCGTCGTAATCACCTAAAAATATTGTCTCCAGTCAGGGAGGAGCAAGAACATATTTCATCCACATCTAGCAATTCTAAATTAATAATAAATGTAAAATACGAGACAATTAAAGAAATAATATTTTTTTTGTATTTAATAGTAAAAAGACCAACAAGCAAGATGATGTCAATGTCCAGAATGATGCAATTCTTAGCTAGTGTTTGAGTATATAACATGGCCTGTGACCGGCTGGGATAGAGGCAATATGTATACTAACATTTTGGCCAAAACGAATAGTATACGGTACGGCTCAACCCCATGTGTGGTAGGGGTTAGCACGAGGCAATAAACTATCAATATTTGGCTTTGGTCACAGACGTTATACTACTCCCCCAAGCAATCCCCAAGTCAATGAGTCAACAATCAATAATCAATAACTAACATGTCAAGATAGTCATCCAGTAATCCATCAACCTATGTGGAGTCCGAGAGGGATCCATGGTGAATCAGTGTAACTATACTACATGTATCTAACTGATGCATACATTTAATTATCAAAATAAAACTCAGACATGGAATAGATATGAAACTTGTCTCAGAGTATTTTCCTGACTTGACAGCAACCAGAATGTAACCGCTAGGGTTTTACCCATCAGAACCTACATGATCGTAATGCCAGTTTTAGTAACCAGAATTACGTCCTAAATTCTAAGGTACAAGCTAGGTCAAGTCTATAGGTGGGTGTTCCTAACCGAAGTCATATGTACAAAAATAGGTTTAATTACAAATATAACATTAACGTAAAACCGTTTTGAAACAACATAGGTTTTTGTCATAAGTAATAATTATTAGGAAAATATTTTAAAGCGAATTTCCCAAAATTAGTAAGTTTCGTAAGAAAATAGTTTTTTATTTAAAATAATATTTTAAAATAGGATTTATTTGTTAAAGTAAATATTTAATCGGAAATAATTTTCAAAAATATATTTTATTTATTTTCAAAAATTGCCTAGAATCGTCTTTAAATATTGAAAATAATATTTAATGCGCAAAACTACATTTTTCCTAAAATATTGGTTCAAGGTTAATATAAAGGTTTTCAAATTTTATTATTAAATACCGCTACAAAAAATTAACCTTTTTACACAACATTAGTTTTTATTACAAAATTCACTTTATAAACCTTTTTGACTAGATATCGTTTTAAAAGAGGAATATACGTAGTTTATAGTACCATTTTCTAACAAAACTTTTATTTAATAATAATAACTTTTAAATGAATAAATATTTAACAACTATAAATGTAATAACTAAATCATTTATTTGGTTTAGAATTTCTACAGCATAACATTACAATTTAAGAGATAATCCTAACTTTAATTTAAACCATTTAAATCGTTTCAACCATATATTTAAAATTATTGACATTAAGCTACAAAACAATTTATACTAACAATTACAATTTAAGTTTCCTAAAGTGATATTATTACAACTTTGCAAATTTAATAACACAGAGCTAAAAGAAATCGTCACAGAACCTAATTTAATCTCTACAGAGACTTGCCATGATTTGGTATTATACCATAGCCTTAACAGCGTTTACGTATTCGAGAGGGGCTGGAGTCCGCTCGATGCGTAGCTAGCTTGCTCACGCTCTCGCGTCCGAAAAGCGGATACTGGTCGTAACAAGTTTTTTTGGTGGCCCATGCTGGTCAGAGCATATCGTACCGGTTATGTAACTGTACTGGTACGAGCCTGCAACTATGACTAAATCTTAGAAATCTCAATCCACACTGCCTTGAAAATTCTCTTAGAAATTCTTTACGTCCTTGAAAACTTCATATTTGCTCTTGTCACCCCCGTTTTCCGTTATACGTATTTCCAGTATACGTGTACGGAATCCTGACCCGTATTTTTACTTATCTTGCCTTGCTAGCAAATCTTGGTTTAATCTTGCTTAGGTTCATCATGGCATTATGGTTTGACTTGGTTCAATTTTTGGTATAGCTTGGTTTATTCCCTTTGGTTCATCATGTTAAATCCTCCCCTTTTTCCTTTATAAACCCACATACTTTTCTCTTTCTTCATTATTTTTTATAACTCTTTCTTCTTCTCCATTAAAACCTCTCCCCCTCCGTAGGCAAGTGCAACTTGCTTCATGAATGAACCCTCCATTTTATTGTTCTAATCTCTTCTATGCAACATTCTAAACCACTTTAGTTCTTTGCATTTTCTATTTTTATGGTTTATTTCTTGTA
The DNA here is from genome assembly GCA_029216955.1 of Iris pallida. Taxonomy (NCBI): domain Eukaryota; kingdom Viridiplantae; phylum Streptophyta; class Magnoliopsida; order Asparagales; family Iridaceae; genus Iris; species Iris pallida. The sequence goes on from JANAVB010033820.1 coordinate 4,272,340, forward strand.
GATCTAAGTTTGATGCATTTTCGGTTTTCTTGGATTTTGATCTATTAAACCACCTTGTTTTTGAAAACTAAGAGTTCCATGTGGTAGAGAATTTGATTTTACACAGCTTAGACCTTTGAAAAGTCAGATTTTATTGTGTTTTGACGAAGTTATGATCATTTGAAGATCATGGGTTCCATGGCCTTCTTTTCAGAATTTTGGAGAAGAAGAACAGTGCAGGCGCATAACTATGCGCCCACGATTTGTGTGGGCACATGGGCGCTAGGCGCATAAACCCCTTGGGCACATGCATCCTCTTGGGCGCATGCCACCATTTGGGCGCATGTTGCCTTGACCATCCCCTGGCTTGGGCACATAACTTTGCATGCGCACAAGTGCACCATGCCTCCCCTTTGGGCGCATAAACCCTGTCAGCACACTTGTTGTTGAGTGAGTCTCCTGACTTTCTTCAAGTCATCCTGGCTCCACTCTTTCGACACATATATGCTGGCACATATATGTGGGAGCATAGCCTCCAATAGTGGGCGCATGGCTCCCTGACTTTGGCGCATGTGGCTATGAGATGTGTAGTGCATGTTGCTTTGACTTGCCCCTTCCTCTTTGGGCGCATAGCCCTAGGACCTATGTGTGGGCGCATGCACCCCCTTGGGCGCATGATATCCCCGGGATGAACACGATGTGAGCATGACATGTAAATGGAATGATAACACTTGATGGTGGCCGCTGTGGCGCACCCTTGACAAGAAATATTGACATAATAATCTGTACACGATATGATATATGAACACGACATGATACATGAATATGAACGTGGTAATAACATGACCGTGGCCCGTCGTGGCACACTCTAGACAAGAACATGACAGGCTAGTACATGATAGTGGCCCGTTACGGTGCACTCTTGACAAGTAAATATGACATGTAACCTTGAACGCCGTTACGACGACTACCTCGACTTGCTAAGTAAATTCTCATCTTGACACCATGGGTGCTTGCTTGAACTTGTTTGTACAAGCTACTAGTCTAGTCTCGTCTTGCATCATGTCTAGGACATGAGTCCCTGGTTACCACGGTCAGGGATTCATACTGAATCTGACTAAGGTTAATGACTAGATTGATCAAGTAGTTCATTCTAAGGGAGATTTCTCCAGTTACAGGCGATCCCGTTATCCCGGCCACACATGATGGACTTGTAGCCTGCCGTCGAGTAGGGTACATTTCTAGTCCACTGTCATGTGGGACACACTCATGAAACAAGTACAAGGCACACTGTTATGTGTTGCACTCTAAGCCATCTAATAATTCTGGATAACTTAATAATCAACCTCGCCTGGATAACCTGGATAGCTGCAGGGCCTGTGACTGCTGGAATATCTCATTGCATCTTGCTAGTAACTAGGCCTGTGATAACCCTAGCTAGTTAAAGTATCAAGCCGTACTCTTTGCTTGGCCGTGATTGATGGATGTAGTCCAGTCTAGTCTTGTCTAAGCAATGCCTGTCTATGATTAATTCGGCACCTGCTTGATCATGCTTTACTCTTGTCGATAATTGGTTGGAGACTAAGCTCTGTTCAGGTGAAGGGTTATAACCCTGATCTTTGTTTGGTTTACGGGTTGTAACTTGGCTACCGAAATGGTCCCTTAGTCGTCTTATCATTTATTATCTTATTTTTCTCTAACTCATGTCTTTTATTATCCTTTGTGTCTCATGTGCTAATATGCTGGTTTTAGTTCTTAAGTGAAGCCTCCCTTGTGGCACTTGGTTTTTCTGGGGTCTGACCCAGCTGGTTTTGTATGGCCAGATTTCGGAGTAGGACCCGAGGATCTTCCAGCCTTCCAGCCAGATGGTGAACACTAGGCGCAACCTTGGCAACGAGTGGGTTTTATTTTGCTCTCCCACTCCATTGTAAATTATTCTTTTGAGGCATTTAGCCGTCGAGCAAGTGTTAGCTCATATTATATTTACACTCCTGTCTGCCTACGGGCTGTAACATGATTGACAAATCCTAGGGTTGATCATGTATGACTTAAACTCTTGCTAGTCTCCATATTTTGTATGACTAGCTTCATGAACATCTGAATATGTAATGTATGGGATGCCTTACTTTGTATGTCTGATGATCTACCATCTTGTTACACTTACTTGCTTGCTTGAGATTGAGACACTAGGCTTGTTATTGATCATAAGAGACTGCTGGCTTGTAGTAAAACCCTCATGTATCTAGACAGCCATGACCGTACACCAAGGTGGATTACACTCCAATGTACGTAGCTGGCTGTGTCTGTCCCCCGCTCTCCAGTATTCTGGTTCTGGGGCATGACAGCTTTTGATTATACTTTCTTGTTTTCTGTACCTTTGATTTTCGTCTCCTTCTATTTCGGGGAGACAAACGATCGTGCTGTCTAGAATCTATCAGAAATTCTTAAGTTATATTAAAAAATTGCTTGACTATTGAATATTTGGTTGTTTATAGATATGAGGGAGTATAGATGCCATACGCCCTAGATAACAGTTGGTAGAATTGTTAGCAACTAGTTAGAAGGTTATAAGGTTTTAGTGACCTGTGTTTCGAGGAAGTAGTGTGACAAAAGGTGGGTAGAAGTCCTCGAGGTTTCGTAGTTATGAAATGACTAAAAAAAGGTTATAAAATATTTTTGGGGATTAAATTTGAGGAGATTAAGGTTAAGGCTGACTTTCTTTTTGAATTTTAACGATGAATTAGAATTTCGAGGACGGAATTACTTTTAAGGTGGGTAGATTTGTAGCTTCCCTTCTAGGAAATTTTTGAAATATATTTTTTTATTTATTTATTTGATTTAAATGGTAATTTTTAAATTTGTTTTTTATAAATAATTATTTAGTTACGTATTATGATGGATGACTTTAGCCATGGTTGAGTTTTGAAGTACAAGACGACTAGGAATCATGGCACGGATATCATAGTCGTGTTTCTTGACTAGTGTATTAGCCATACCAGGGAAGACCTAGCCATAAGTGTATCCTAACTAAGAAAACCAGCCTAAGTTGTGACATGACACTTTTAAATATTTTAATTATTTATTATTAGATTACTGACTCATAGGAGACCCGACTGTACTATTCTGGCACGGACTTGACCCAAGCCAGTCCAAACTCATGTAGACATATCGTATGCCCAAAAACGACCATGTAGATGTATATGGTATATATAAAATAATTGTATTGGTATTTTACTTTTATGGCCAAGTAAATAGCTTATAATAGTTATATATGATATATATATTTTATTATTATTAAATGGATAATATGTTTTATAAATAATGTCCTTGTATATTCTTTTGGAATCAGTAGGTTAAATACGATCTTGCATGTATTTGATTATATGTACATACATTCATTTAATTTAATTACAAATGTATACACTTATAATAGTTTTATTTATATATTGATTATAAAGTATAGTATTTATATTACATAAGGCTTATTATATAATTCTTGTGAGTTATAAATGTATTTATTTTAGTAAACATGTATTGCAAATGTTATTTAAATATTTATTGAGTGTAATTATGCCTTGTAACAATATATATTTATATATAATATATATATATATATATATATATATATATATATATATATATATATATATACATTTACTTTATTATATAGGGGTTTAATTTTTATCAGAAATAAGATTCTTATTATTGTTATTATTATTATTATCATTATCCTTTTTAAAATGGACCAAAGCCCAAACCCAGGCTCACAGGCCCGAGCCCCCCAAGCCTTCCAAAGCAGGCCCACATGCCAATATTAGCACAGCAATTGGAACAACCAGCGCGAGAGAACCTATATACATATAAGTATATGTAGAGATCGAACAGAGAGAGGGATCGGGAGGAAAAACTGCAAAAACTCCAAACCCTAACCAACGCCAACCCCGGCGACCTCTTCCAGCCCTGGCGTGGCACCGCCGGCCGGCCAGGTCCGCGCGGAGGCAGCGCGCGCGCACGCGGACAGAGGAACGGCAGTGACAGCCCGGGGCGACCTCAACTTCGTGGTCAAAATCCACACCCGTCGCTCAATCATTTTCTGAGCTCTCTTCAGGTAAAATCCCGATATATACACCTTCGATTCCCAGCAATTAGTCTGATTTTAGGAAATCTATATTTCTCAGAAAATCGACCCAAAGTCGATAGAAAAACCTGTTCGAAAACAGGGCAAATACAGTCCAATCATCCACGTTTGAAGATCGATTTCGATCGATCTAATGCCAGATTAGAAATTCTGCTTGAACACAGTTATAGACAACATATAGGGCTCCACAACCCAATTCGCAGAAGTTAATTTTATCGACTACGCGCCAAGAAATCGGATCCCAAAGTTTACCAAAAACCTGTTTTAAAAACTAGAAAAACCTTCGATACGACGTGCGTCCCGCCAATCCGGGTGACGTGGTCACGAACCGTAAGCATCGAAAGGTGCATAAAGGCTTCGTGGACGTGTGGGCTTTGACGGAATTCAAATTGGTCGCGTGTGCGCGACAAAATTGATGTTTATTCGTTAAAATTCACCGTATCGGCCTCTGTACAAATTCCTCAATTACTTTGTGCATGCTCGTCAGATCGAGACAAAACTTGTGCCAACAGGACCGTATCATTTTTCTGGTCCTGCATGCCAAGTTTGGTCCAATTCTGAGACAATTGATCTGATCACCGTTTTGTGGGCCCCAGATCCAATTCAACGGGCGATTTTGTGCACGGCCCACCAGAATCTACAATTGAACATACCGTTGGGTTCGTATCATCATAATAAATTCATAAACATATAGTTTGACAACTTTAGAGACTATTGACTCTGGCACGCTTTTCGGTGCAAAATGGGTCCAACGGCGGATACCGTTTTGGCCCAAAATTATCGTTTTTCCCCTGTGTCTAGAATTGGACTTAAGGATAGGCAATCGTAGCTAATTTGAATATTCTGAGAATGTTAGCAATATTTGTTTCAGCTTTCGGAGACAGTTATGATGATGTGGATTTTATGGCTTATCAGTTGATGATATTTTGTGGGTCTACGTACAACCACCATGCAAGATACCTTGCCTCCCTCTACAGTTTATTTACATACATATTTTTATTCTTATATAGTTTTACTGGTTGATTATTGACATGTGATTTGTACATCGTGCATGCTAGTATATATATAGTTTTTGTTTATAGTTAATTTTGTAGTTCATATTGGATTAGTTCTCTCGTGTATCTTGATTGGGTCGTGTCATGTAATCACCTGTACTTGGACTGAGTCGCATCGTGTCATAGGATGAATAAGTCATAACAGAACTGTTGTACCTTGAATTCTTGAAGCTAACATACGAGTCCACACTAGGGGCGAGGGTTAGTAGTTCTTTGTACCTTGATTTCGTGAAGCTAATATGTGAGTCCACACTAGGGGCGAGGGTTAGTAGTTATCTGTTCTGCACCTGCGAGTCCACACTAGGGGCGAGGGTGATTCTTGATGCTAGCCTGCGAGTCCATACTAGGGATGAGGGTTAGTAGTTGTTTCAAACCTGCGAGTTCACACTAGGGGCGAGGGTTTGAGTATCCATTGATCTCGTGACATATTTCCTCTTGTTCTCCTCCAGCAATTCGTTCATGCGTAGTGGTTCTTCCAGTCATGTATGGTCATGGTTTCGTGTTGATTGGTCATGGTTTCGTGTTGTTGGGTCCTTGCCTGTTTATATCTGTATTTTATTATTGTATGATAAACTGCTAGATAGGCATATTTTTATGTATCTTGCTATGTCCCCTGAGGATCTGATGATATCTTCAAGTTTAGTGATTGCATGGAGTTAGCTAGTAGTTCTGGATGGCGGATGTGATGATACGCTTGCGGGATTCAGGTACCATTATTACGTTTGTTATCCTTTCGTGCTTTACATTCCTTATCATGAGATATCTTTCTTATTGATTCAGTTTAGAGACTCTTGTTATATTCCTTGGAGTCTCAACATGCGTCCAACATGCGTCCTCATATCATCTGTTCGATCCAACATGCGTCCTCATATCATGCTCAAATTGTCTATTCAATCGGATCAACTGTTCTGAGTCATAATCCAACATTGTTACCTCAATATTCTACTATTTAGCATCTTTTCTACGGTCTCTTCGCGACATATGCAATTCCCACATTTTTAGATCATCGACACGGTCTGTACTCTCTTAACCAACAAGATAAGGAATCTACATAATCGTATTTCTTCCGAAAGCATCCCTTATAACTTTTTACTAGCACCCAACGCGGTCATCTCTTAGCAATCCACGTTAACCATCAATATTCGTTACTGAGCCTACAATCCTTTTACCCAACATAATGCTAACCGTCAAAGTCTAGCGATGGTTCATCCGAAGACATCAAAATCTTACAACAATTTATTCGAACTTAATCATCAAGGGACACGCCTAGCCGTCATGTATCAATCATAATCTTAGCTACGATTCGATACTACCTAATACCTTATAGGTAAAGTACCACTAAATTAAGAACACGTCAAGGGTTATTTCTTATCGCTAAGAGGGTAAAACCACATACCACTCAGAGCTCAAGCCATACTCGACATAATATTCCCTTTGCATCAAACCAACATCCAATATGGACTATCCATTCTGTAGCGGTTATGCTGACCACAAATACTGACTCAAGATTCTGTCGATTCCTATTCACTGAAATCCATGCACATTCTGTTCCAACATACCATGCCATCACCTACGGTCGATTGCTGCATAACAATCGACTTCAATAAATTCCACACATAAGATATCCAACATACATCACAAACTTATTAACGCATCACATCATTGTTATTCGTTTTGGTATCTTTTAGAAATTCAACAAAGCACATATATGACAGCCCACATATTTAGACTTATTGTATGGAACGCCCAGTGAGCGGCTAGGAGGATCAACAGACTTTCAGTTATGGAAACAACTTAGAATAGTTTGGAAGCAACACAGAATAATCGTAAAAGCACTATGAGTCATCATAGAGGCAACTTTGATTTCATCGCAGAAGCAACTTTGAGTATTCGAGGAAGCAACTTTGATTCACCGCAGTAGCAACTTGAATAATCACGGAAGCAGTCTTTGAATCATCGCGAAAGCTGCTTTGAATCATGTTAGTAGCAACATTGATTTAAAACAAATCGAATAAGAATCCAAGGACGTAAAGCCGTGCTTTGATACCATTATGTCACGCTCCGATCCCGGAGGATCAAAAACTAGCTACTGGGCGTGATGCCGTACAAGTCTATATTGCACTTGTACAAGGCAAAACTATTACAGTTCTTAGTATTTCTCAGAAAACATCGACAACGCAGCAAAACCAAGCAGATAAATTGAAGTCACACAAGATATGAAGAAATGTATCTCTTTATTGATAATTGTAATGGATTACAAGGCTTGCAGTGGAAGACAGAGTTTACAACTGATTACAACTCTTGAATTGCCAACTGAATATATACACTTGCCCTTTAGGCTATAACTGAATATACCGACTTCTTTTGCAATAAAATTGCTCATTTGGCAACAATCTCATTGGTACAACTGAGTTACATTGTTCCTTACATTATGTCCCGTATATCAGAAGAAATCATCTTGAAAGAAGAGCTTCTGTACACCCATCTGAATCATCTATGCCAAGCACTGATCAAACGATTTACCTCATACGCAAGCACCTGTAATATTGCTTACAACGTGGGTCAGTACATCATCAATATACTGGCGAGCGGTGCTGGCCCAACTCACCTAAGAAGACAACACTAAGTAATCATGTCATAGAATATTATTAACAGTGGTCTTTCTTATTGCCTTAGGGTCGATTTCATATTTATAGCCGACAAGAAGTAAAGCATGCCAATCTCATAACCAACATAATTTTTATTGCATACAGTTATCACCCTTTGGTGATTCTTACCCACGGTCGTGTAGCCATCCCTGTACATTTATAATACTTACTCAGCCTGCACAAGACATTGTTAGAAATAATATTATGATTCAATATAATTATCACTATTCAGGTGATTCTTACTAACAGCCGACATTCTTTCCTGTATTTGAGTAATAACTTACTCTGTCTGCATAAGACATCATTAGCACTAGACCTATCTATATGAAGGTCACTGGCGACACGCCATCTTGGACCATCTTACAGGCGAACGGCTAACTCCGAATGGGATGCGAATCCATGGGAGGTTTCTGAAACATCGTGCTACTACTTCAGCACCATAAGATTTTCGCGTCCTTTCAGGGGACGGTAGCAAGCCCCCACTACAAGTCCCAAAATCTCGATGTCAGTACGTCGACACCATCCTTGTTTCCCTAGGATGAACCGGGTCCGTGGCCGCGAATTACCGTTCTGGGAACTACCTTATATTCAAGTTTGTCCATGACCATGCAAGTATATGCAACTTATCTAAGAAGAAAACATATAATGCATGATAAGAAAAACTAAGTAATTTAGCGACCATTCTCATTCGTATTACTATCTTGCCATATTGCCAAGGTCTTGGCGTAATCAATATTCTACATCGGCACAGGATAATAGAATGTTGTTACCCATTTTCTTCGCCACATCTTTGATACCATACATCTTTCCAACCAACTCAAAGTACTCACCGCCCAATCTTTTGGGACTTAGCATCTGTGTTACCATCTTTCATCGAGCTAAGGCTCGATATACTCACCGCCCAAGTATTTGGAACTTTGCTTTACCTGTCATATATTTCATCGCAACATCATACAAGCATATAATTCATCTAGCAACAACAGTTTACGTTCAGGTGATTATTTATCTTTCTGAATTCCATACAAGGTGTTATTGAGCAACTCAGTAAGAAACATAGCATACCATCTTTTATTTTAAGCGTGAAGCTAAAGGATCTTCGAAGGGTTCAACACTACTCAAATTCATAGGACGATTCCTGTCACGATCGCATAGCCTTCCAAGCGATCCTTTGCATGTTCCTAAGTCCAACAAGGCTTCATCGAACCAACCATCCAACATAAGGCATCTTGCGGGTCGGGGCACTACACTGCATGGTGATCTCCGCAATATCTGCTCGACGGATGCTGTATTTCGGGTTCGAAGTCTATCTAGCGTCTATTTGAGACATATGACAGGATGGTGCAAATGTGGGTCAGGCCGATATTATGGCAGAATTTCCAGATGTGTTCTCGGACGAACTGCCCGGCATGCCACCGAATCGGGAGATTGAGTTCACTATTGATACACTCCCCGATGCCCGATCGATCTCTAAAGCTCCGTACAGAATGGCCCCTACAAAGCTTAAAAAACACAAAGTACAGTTGTAAGAGTTGCTCGACAAAGGATTTATACGACCCAGCGTCTCGCCATGGGGAGCGCTCGTGCTGTTCGTCAAGAAAAAGGATGGCTCACTTCGTCTTTGTATCGATTACCGCGAGCTTTATAAAGCCACCGTTCGGAACAAATATCCCCTGCCCGCATAGACGATCTGTTTGATCATCTCCAAGGAGCTACGGTGTTCTCTAAAATTAATCGACGTTCGGGTTACCATCAACTCAAGATCAAGCCGGACGATGTGCCAAAGTCTATTTTTCGTACTCGATACGGCCATTACGAATTCCTGGTAATGCCGTTCGGCCTGAATGCCCCAGCTGCTTTCATGGATTTGATGAATAGGGTGTTTCGACCATTCCTCGACAAGTTCATAATAGTCTTTATCGACGATATACTCATCTACTCGAAAAATAGGTAGCAACACACTGATCATCTATGGACCGTACTTCAGATCCTTTGAGAAAATTTGTTATATACGAAGCGAAGCAAATATGAATTCTGGCTTAGCAGTATTGTATTCCTCGAAAACATCATTTCAGCTGAAGGCATTGCAGTCGATCCAAAGAAAGTTGAACCCATTGTCGATTGGAAACGGCCAACGTCCATCGACGAGATTCAAAGTTTCCTTGGCTTAGCGGGATACTACCGACGCTTTGTGAAATACTTCGCGAAGATCGCATCGCCTCTGACTTACCTCACCCAGAAAGGAGTCACATTTGAATGGTCAGACGATTGTGAAGCTTCCTTCCAAGAATTAAAGCAACGGCTCGTCTCGGCCCCGATACTCGCACTTCCAGAAGGGACTGAGGGTTTCCAGATATTCAGCAACGCGTCCGCTCAGGGCTTGGAGTGTATACTGATGCAGCAAAATAAGGTAATATCTTTTGCTTTCCGACAGCTAAAGCCACACGAAAAGAACTACCCTACTCATGACCTGGAGTTAGCGATAATTGTGTTCGTGTTGAAATTGTGGCGTCACTATCTTTATGGCATAGTGTGCACGATCTATACCGATCATAAGAGCCTCAAGTATCTATTCACGCAGAAGGAACTGAACTTATGGCAAAAGGTATTTGCTTGAACTGATCAAATATTACGACTAGACTATTGACTATACGCCGAGAAAGGGAAATATTGTGGCGGACGCTCTGAGTGGAAAGTATATTGTCTCACTATCCATCGACCGCAGACTTCTACGCGACCTAGAAGAGAAGGGTATCGAACTCCGAGTCCGATTCAGAAATATGCAGTTGGCAAAGTTGCAGTTAGAGCCGACCTTGCAAGAAAAGATTAAGACCGCTCAGAAAGATGATCCGTACCTGAAGAAAATACGAAAGCTAATCTCGACGGATAGGACGACCGACTTTGCGGAAGACGAAACCGACATGCTTCTATTGAAGGGTAGGCTATGCGTTCGGGATAATTCAGAATTTAGAAAGGAGTTATTATCGGAGGCGCACTATGCGAAATACACCTTGCATCCCGGTAGCACGAAGATGTACAAGGACCTCCGTACAAACTTCTAGTGGCACAGAATGAAAAGAGAGATGGCACACTTCATGTCGTAATGCATGGCCTATCAGAAGGTGAAAGCTGAGCACCAGAGACCGGAAGGAAAGATGCAGAATCTAAAAATTCCAGAAGGGAAGTGGGAACACGTGTGCATAGATTTTATTGTTGGTCTGTCGAAGATGCCACGGAGAAATGATGCCATCTGGGTCATCGTCGATCGACTAACCAAGTCAGCACACTTCATTGCCATTAAAGTTATTTGGAGCTTTGATCGCCTGGCACAGATTTATCTTGATGAGATAGTACGGCTGAACGGAGTTCCAGTATCCATCGTCTCTGATAGGGATTCACGGTTTATGTCACGATTCTGGAGTAGCCTTCAGTCGGCTCTAGGTACCAAGTTGATGTTCAGCTCAGCTTACCATCCCCAGACCGACGGCCAAACGGAGCGCGTCAATCAGATTTTCGAAGACACGCTACGACTCTGTGCAATTGACTTCAAATCAATATGGGATGTACATCTATCTCTGGCTGAATTTGTATACAACAATAGCTATTAATCCAGCATCCAAATAACGCCGTATGATGCCCTGTACGGATGAAAGTGCCGATCACCCATTTGCTGGGACGAAGTCGAAGAGAGGCACATTCTCAGCCCGGAACTGGTGGAACAGACCATGTAGAAAGTTCTGCTCATTACAGAAATATTAAAGACTGCTCAGAGTCGCCAGAAAAGCTATACCGATATTCATTGTCGACCCCTCGAGTTTCAAGAAGACGTATGTCTTAAAGTGTTGCCCATGCGAGGGGTTACTCGGTTCTGCGCGAAGGAAAAGTTGAGTCCGAGATTCGTTCGGCCGTTCAAAATACTCTAACGGGTCGCCCCAGTGGCCTATAAAATTATCCTACCGTCGGCGCTAGAAGGTGTACACAATGTTTTCCATGTCTTTTATTTACGAAAGTACGTGCACGACCCTAGCGACGTGGTAGATTTTGGCCAGCTGGAGCTGAAGTCCGACTTATCCTACGTTGAAGAGCTTTTCAAATCTTAGAACGCAAAGATAAGCTGCTGAAAAATCGAGCGATCCTACTTGTCCGCGTACTCTGGAGTAACCATTCGGTCGAAGAGTCGACGTGGGAGCTTGAATCAGAAATGAAGAAAAAATTTCCTTCATTGTTCTTGTAGAGGTAGATTTTATTCTTAAGTTTCAAGGACGAAACTTTTATTAGTTGGTTATGGTATAGTGTCCCGTCCCTAGATCGTGCTCCGTTTTCGTCCACGAGGTGCGCGAGAAAGGAACATTGTCGCTATCGATTCGGTCGGGACCGATTGGTCGGAATCGGCCGAATCGATCGAACGGAACGGTTGAATTAAGATTCATTCACCGTTATGGAATGGCTTCTTCGGAACCAAGTCACATATTTAGTGGTTTGCGTCTTAAGGATTGGCTCTGCGGCTGAGTCGAAAAAGACCTCCCATTGCTCTGGTTTTCATGTCGCGCTTGATTTGGCTTTGGCTTTGGTTTTCGTGAATGCATTTTCGTAAATGTTTTCGATGGATTTTTATGACTTGTATTTTTGAGCTTCGCATTCATATCGAAATTATTTAAATTACACAGTATTCTAATCAGTTGCTTATGTAATTTCAGGTGATCGCGTAGGCGGCATCATCGCAGCCAACCAGTCCCTCGTTTGAAGCAAGTCTAAGGCAAGTGGCTGACCTCCTTCGCCTCGACCCTCTATTTCAAAATCAATATAAAGTCAAATGAATGCTTGTCATCATAGTATAGAATCAAAGAAATCATGGCACGATTCTTCACGAAATACTTGCTATCAAACTGCTGATATCGAAAATGGAAAACGTGCTTTCTTATGAAATTCTACTTCGTCTATACAAAACAATGAATGAATCGATTAACATCTATCGCAACGACATGGCTAAGTGAGCAAATTAACCAAGTTTAAAAGAAAGGCTAAGTTTGCAACTAAAAGATAAAGGATAAGGTTCTAGAAAAGAGAGAGCATTTTTTAAGACTCTGCAAAACGATCATTAGACAACTTGTCGACAAGGTGTAGTTTTTTTCTAACGGTTGCCTAGGACAAGGAACCGATTCGGCCCGAAAGGAACAAGTATATCAAGCGCCAGCCTTACATCGATGTGGATTATTTGGGAACTTTCGTACAGGGCTCGCTACCCGCCGCGAAAGGGCTGCCGTCTAACCCAGCTATAGTCCGTGATGGCTTGACATTGCCAGTGACCTTCACACCCTTTCACTGCTTAACCAATGCACATGACACGGGATGAATATGATAGCTGGTTAATCTATACAATTTTATATGCTTGCCTCAAAATATGTTTACATGCAAATCGATTAGGATGGTTAGAAAGATCACAGAAATAACTAGCTAACATGTTTATAAAACTGCTTGAATCAAATACAGAGCTTGGGTTTTAATTAGCCATTCGCCAGTACATGTGATCGTACTGATCCTCGCACTTTGCAGGTCCCGTGAATCAGGAAGTACGTGCCAACTAGCTCGGCGACGTTCGTGATTTTGAAGCTTCGGCCGAGTATCCAAGACTTTTCCCGCAACTCCACTTTTGAAGACTCTCAACTGTCAAAGAAAGATGGCTCAACGTCCATCCATTCCAGGTCACTAGAATACTCTGTTGTAGATTGAGGGATATGTGTAATGTATAAAACGGCTATCTCATCGGCACTCTTTTGTAATTGAGTCATGTTGTAGCCCGCGCGGCATGAGTCCTGTACTGGAGTCTGTAAATGATGTCAATTATCAATAAAGATTAAATTTCTCTTTACTTGATGTGTAATTCAATTTGTCTGCTTGTGCTCTTAGATCTCGTGTTTCGGATTACCATATGACTGCCTTGTGCGATCACAAATTAGGTTCGCATGATATCACGTCCGGGGGATGACTATCGATTCGATGGAATCGGGGTGTAGCATAATGGTATCAGAGCACGGCTTTACATCCTTGGCCTCCAATGTCGAGTTCTAGTCTCAAACCGTTAACCTCGTGTCGATGAGATGAGTTGTTTCACACGGTGAACCCAGGATATTTTCTGAAACTAAAGAGAGTTGCTTTTCTTCTCCCTTCAGTTACGGGAGCTCGGGCAGAGGACGAGACGAGCGCTTCCAGTGGCTCGAGTAGTTCCAGACCCGAGCATTCCTTCAACCTAACGGGGATGACGCCTACGGCAGCCGGATCCTCCAGCGACCCAATACAACGGATGCTGCAAATGCTCGAAATGTAGCAACGCCAAAATAAGCTCCATCGTCAGCAGACGGAGGCTCGTCAGACCTAATTCAAGAACCGGTTCGAGGCTCAATTCAAGCTGCTACAGCAGCAGCAGCTGAATACACTCCAACAAATAGTACAATCGGTCGTGGACAACAACAATTCAACGATGACGCCTGCCGTAACCGAGCCTGCAATTCGATCCAACGAAGCTGAACCGGAGGCGCCTATGCTCTCACCTACTACACCGAGAAGTTCTAACTTCGATGTGTCAAAATTCATAAAAAGTTGTCGTACTTCCATCAACGACACAGAAGATCCTTCCGTGGCGATCGACTGGTTGGAGGAGTTAGAAGACAAGTTCGAGCTTCTAGGTGTTAAAGACTCAAGAAAAGTTGTGTGTGCTCAACTTCTACTTCGAATAAACGTACACGATTGGTAGGCCATACAGAAGCGGGTAATTCAAGGTGAAGACGGGACGACGACAATCTCATGGGCCACATTCAGAAATACATTCGAGACTGAATATCTTTCTGCAGCCGTGCGACAGGAAAAAGAAAATAAATTTATGCAATTGAGGCAAGGAAATATGATAGTACGACAGTACGCGACCGAATTCAAAAAACTGACTAAATTTGCTAGAGCATATCTACCAACAACTGCAAGTCGAGCTCGACGATTCGAAGTGGGCCTGCGTTACTCTATTCGTGCCCATGTTTCGGTACCTGAATACAAACCATGGGTGAGACACTCAACCATGCCCTCCGTCTGGAGTTCGAGTATCCACCTGCTACTAATGGTGCTGTTCACTTTAATAACAAACGCCATAGTAATGCAGGAGGCAACAATGCGCACAAGAGTCAAAATTGCGGCAACGGAGGCGGCAACCAGACAAAGGATCGAATAGTCTGCAATTTTTGC
The DNA here is from genome assembly GCA_029216955.1 of Iris pallida. Taxonomy (NCBI): domain Eukaryota; kingdom Viridiplantae; phylum Streptophyta; class Magnoliopsida; order Asparagales; family Iridaceae; genus Iris; species Iris pallida. The sequence continues at coordinate 4,287,387 of JANAVB010033820.1, forward strand.
CATAATAAGGGGCACGTGGCCAACGAGTGCCGATTGAAAAATAGACCATACTTCGGGTGCGGCCGAACGGACCACTTCTTACGTAACTGTCCAAGAAGCCGAACCAGCGCCCCCAACAACATCAACAGAACCGAGGCCAAGCACCTCGAGCTCCACAGACCACACATCAGAATAGCCAAGACCGTCGCTCCAATGCTCACGGCCGCGTCTATGCCATGACTCGAGACGAAGTGTTCGCATCTGACACAGTCGTGACAGGTATACTGCATTCAATAATAAGCTGCTCGTATATTGTTTGATTCAGGTGCCATGTATAGTTTTATATCGACGGACTTCATCGCCGAGCATAAAATTCTCCTGACACCGCTGGGTCTCGATTTTACTGTTAATGTACCGTCGGGCAAGCCACTACATGTAAATTTAGTCTGCGAAGACGGAATCATCTGTATAGGTGGTCAAAAGATCAGTCTTGATGCGATAGTTCTATATATTAAGGACTACGACATCTTTTGGGATAGATTGGCTCAATCCGCACAATACATCCATAGACTGTGCTAAAAAGAGGGTCACATTTCGTGTACCTGAAGTGCCTGAATTCTGCTATTCGTGTGGTGAGACGTTGCCGACCTGCATGGTGATCTTCGCAATATTTGCTCGACGGATGCTGCTTTTCGGGTGCGAAGGCTATCTAGCGTCCATTCGAGACATGCGACATGATGGTACAAAATGCGGGTCAGATCGACGTTGTGGCAAAATTTCCAGATGTGTTCTCGGACGAACTGTCCGGCATGCCACCGAATCGAGAGATTGAGTTCACTATTGATACATTCCCCGATATCCAACCGATCTCTAATGCCCCGTACAGAATGGCCCCTGCAGAGCTTAAAGAACTCAAAGTACAGTTGCAAGAGTTGTTCGACAAGGGATTTATATGACCCAACGTCTCGCCATGGGTAGCGTCCATGCTGTTTGTCAAGAAAAAGGATGGCTCACTGCGTCTTTGTATCAATTACCGCGAGCTGAATAATGCCACCGTTTAGAACAAATATCCCATGCCCCGTATAGACGATCTGTTTGATCAGTTGCAAGGAGCTACGGTGTTCTCTAAAATTGATCTGCGTTTGGGTTACTATTAACTCAAGATCAAGCCGGACGATGTGCCAAAGTCTGCCTTTCGTACTCGATATGGCCATTACGAATTCCTGGAAATGCCGTTCGGCCTAACGAACCCCCAACTGCTTTCATGGATTTGATGAATCAGGTGTTCCGACCATTCTTCGATAAGTTCGTAGTAGTCTTTGTCGACGATATACTCGTCTACTCGATGAATAGGCAGCAACACACTGAGCATTTATGGACCGTGCTTCAGACCCTTCGAGAAAATCAGTTATATATGAAGCAAAGCAAATATAAATTCTGGCTGAGCAGCGTCGTATTCCTCGGACACATCATTTCAGCTGAAGGTATTGCAGTCGATCCAAAGAAAGTTGAAGCCGTTGTCGATTGGAAATGGCCAATGTCCATCGGCAAGATTCGAAGTTTCCTTGGCTTAGCGGGATACTACCGATGCTTCATGAAATACTTTACGAAGATCGCATTGCCTCTGACTCGCCTCACCCAGAAAGGAGTCGTATTTGAATGGTCAGACGACTGTGAAGCTTCCTTCCAAGAATTAAAGCAATGGCTCGTCTTAGCCCCGATACTCGCACATCCAGAAGGGACTGAGGGTTTCCAGATATTCAGCGATGCATCCGCTCAGGGCTTGGGATGTATGCTGATGCAGCAGAATAAGGTAATATCTTTTGCTTTCCGACAGCTAAAGTCGTACGAAAAGAACTACCCTACTCATGACCTGGAGTTAGCGGAAATTGTGTTCGTATTGAAATTGTGGCGTCACTATCTTTATGGCGTGGCGTGCACGATCTATACCGATCACAAGATCCTCAAGTATCTGTTCACGCAGAAGGAACTAAACTTATGGCAAAGGCGTTGGCTTGAACTGATCAAAGATTACGAACTATTCAAAGATTACGACTTGACTATTGACTATACGCCGGGAAAGGGAAATGTTGTGGCGGACGCTCTGAGTCGAAAGTATATTGCCTCGCTATCCATCGACCGCAGACTGCTACGCGATCTAGAAGAGATGGGTATCGAACTCCAAGTCTGATTCAGAAATGTACAGTTGGCAAAGTTGCAGTTAGAGTCGAGCTTGCAAGAAAAGATCAAGACCGCTCAGAAGTCGGAGAGCGACAAATTTTTGGCCCAGAACTGGTAGAATAGACCGTGCAGAAAGTTTGACTCATTCGAAAAAGATTAAAGATTGCTCAGAGTCGCCAAAAAAGCTATGCCAATATTCATCGTCGACCCCTCGAGTTTTAAGAAGGCGATCACATATTTCTTAAAGTGTCGCCCATGCGAGAAGTTACTCGGTTCGACACGAAGGAAAAGTTAAGTCTGAGATTCGTTCGACCGTTCGAAATACTCGAGCGGCTCACCCTAGTGGCCTATAAAATTGCCCTATCGCCGGCGCTAGAAGGTGTACACAATGTCTTCCACGTCTCTCAGTTACGAAAGTACGTGTACGACCCTAGCAACGTGGTAGATTTTGGCCAGCTGGAGCTGAAGTTTGACTTCTCCTACATTAAAGAGCCAGTTCAAATCTTAGAGCACAAGGATAAGCTGCTACGAAATCGAGCGATCCCTCTCGTCCGTGTACTCTGGAGTAACCATTCAGTCGAAGAGTCGACGTGGAAGCTTGAATCAGAAATGAAGAAAAAAATTCCTTCATTATTCTCGTAGAGATAGGTTTTATCCTTAAGTTTTGAGGACAAAACTTTTTATTATTTGGTTATGGTGTAGTTTTCCGTCCCTACATCGTGCCCCGTTTCCGTCCACGGGATGCGCGAGAAAGGAATATTGTCTCTATCGATTTGGTCGGGACCGATAGGTCGGAATCGGTCGAACGGGAGCGGTGGAATTAAGATCCATTCTCCGTTATGGAATGGCTTCTTCGGAACCAAGTCCCATATTCAGCGGATTGAACCTCAAGGATTGGCTCTGCGGCTAAGTCAGAAGAGACCTCCCGTTGCTCTGGTTTTTATGTCGCGCTTGATTTGACTTTGGCTTTGGTTTTCATGAATACGTTTTCATGAATGTTTCTGATGGGTTTTTATGACTTGCGTTTTCGAGCTTCACATTCATATCAGAATTCTTTGAATTATACCATATTCTAATCAGTTGCTTATGTGATTTCAGGTGATCGCGTAGGCAACGTCAGTACAGCCAACCAGTCCCTTACTTGAAGTAAGTCTAAGGCGAGTGGCTGACCTCCTTCGCCTCGACCCTCTATTTCAAAATCAATATGAAGTCAAATGAATGCTTATCATCATAGCGTAGAATCAAAGAAATCATGACACGATTCTTTACGAAACACTTGCTATCAAACTGCCGATATCGAAAATGGAAAATGTGCTTTCTTATGAAATTACACTTCACCTATACAAAATAATAAATAAATCGATTAACGTTTATTGCAACAACATGGCTAAGTGAGCAAATTGACAAAGTTCAAAAGAAAGGCTAGGTTTTGCAACTAAAAGAGAAAGGATATGGTTCTAGAAAAGATATAGCATTTTTCAAGACTCTGCAAAACGGTCATTGGACAACTTATCGACATCATCAGCACACTATGTTTAACTTCTGCAAGAAGCAAGGTCACAGGTGGGACGACTACAGGAAGAGGTCGGACCTGTGTTTACTTTGTAGTTCAACAGAGCATCAGTTGAGAGAGTGTCCCAAGAATGTGGCACGATTGGCTCAGGCTTCAGCAGGAGCTAGGGCTCCGACAGGGCAGCACACGGGACCACCGTTGTAGACTCAGCAGCAGAGGTTTATCCAGCATCAGTAGCAGGCCAGGGAGGCCAGCAGGAGCGAACTAATTACAGGTTCCAATCTTTTTGATTCCATTTCTGCATTTGCCTCATTATAACTGTCTTAAAATTCGATTCTATCTGTTCCTTGGTGGTTGATAAATTTTGTTCTGATGTTTCGTTATGATTCGATTTCTTTTGAGATAAGTCGTATGGGCTAGGTCACCTCAGTTATAGGATCTAGAGTCTTCTATAGTCATGTTAGCTGGCATAGTGAGGACATATAATTGGATTTTGGATGTATTTCTCGGGTATAGGAATTTAAGATTTTTGCGACCAAGCATGCGACAATGCAAAAATTTTAAATACCATGATTCTAGAGGTATGTACCTTAGTCAAGGACTTTGTAAATATCTTAGCCTTGCTTACTAGCATGATGGAGGTTCTGAGTATCATGATTTTGGACAGACGCATATGATTATTGAACTATGTGTTTGAGACTGTGATTGTTAGGGGTTTGACCTAGAAAGAGTACGACCATTTTAATTTCGAGGACGAAATTCTTCTAAGGAGGGTAGACTTGTAGCACCCAGTTTCTAAAATGAGGGTAATTTTGAACTTTTGTATTTTTAATTATTTAATAATGTTATTTAAATCATGATATAATTTATGGTAATTTTTAATCAATTTAAAACTATTTAAAACTCTGACTTGTGATTTTGATGTTTTGCTAGTGCAACCCTAGTGACTGCATGACCTAGAGACTAACCATGACCATGGGACCTAACCATGTGATTAGGATGACTAATTGTGACTTTTTAGCCTAGGGGTATTTTGAACATTTTGGACTTTTTAATGAAAATGAATTTTGATTGATTATTATGGTGCTAATCTTTTTAATAGAGACTAACCTAGTTTTGACCTGACCTAGATATTAATGATGTTAATGGAGGTTTAGTTAGAAGGTTAGAGACTTAATGGCTAAGTTAAATTAATATCTAGATATTATGTTAGTATGATATTTTGACTAAATGTTAAGAAAGGCTACTTTTGATGTGAGCCTTTGATTGAGCCAAGAATCATGTGGAGAAGCCTTACCCACCCATCTAACCATGCAAAACCCTAACCCTAGCCTTTATCAACAGCCATCAAGAGGCCATACCCCTATTTAATCACATCATCAAAGTTCTTGCCTCTTTTTAAATACCTACATAAATCCCTATTAGTGTTCTTCCCCAAACCTTCACCAATTCCTCATTTCTCCACCAAATTGGACCAAACCAATTGTCTTGGACTCCCCTACAGTAGAGGATACCAATAGTGGGCAGCTAGCAAGGATTCTAGGGCTTGGGATCATTACAAGTAGGAGAAGAGCTCTCATTTCAAAGCCTATTCATTGAGGTTTCACCCTCAATAGGTAAAACCTATCAAACACCTTTAAATTCTCAATTTCTTTCCATAGATGCATCCATTTAGGGTTCCCCTAGGTGTAGCTCAAGTTTGGTAGAAATTCATGTCCATTTTGTGTCCATATCGGACACGTATCAGTGTTTTTAAATAAGTGTTTGGTGAAATACCACATAGGAAATTATTTTAGTAATTTTCAAAACTAATTACATAGGTTTGTAGCTAATTAGGTCTATATTGTATATCAAGTCGACTGAGTTGATTTCTGTTCACTTTTTGTGTCCAAATTGGACACGTACCTCATGCACGAGACACCACACAGGGCTCGTGCAGCTCCCATGCTGTTCGAGTGTCCTAGCGGACACGACAAGGCACCATGTGACATGAAACTTCATGGACACGTGGGGGCACCCACTGACATCATATCCATGAAGTTTCATGGGTCCTCGTTTAGTGTGCACAAAGAAATCGACCGCACACTGATATAGCACTGTCTGTGCATGGTTGAAATTTCGTCTCTGATACGGGGCTGTAACTTGGACACGACACGTCTTGGGGTTCGTGCAGGCTCCCTAGGATCTAGCCCTAGACCTACCCTAGCCACGTGCATGAGCACAAGACTCCTCGTGCCATGTGTCGAGCTCTATTCTCCTCGACATGGCTGCACGAGGCAGCCTCTGTGCTGTCTCTGATACACTGAGTCGACCCTCCCTATTTGGACATGATTTGACACTTCGTAGACACACACACGACACTTGGACACTCCCTAACATGTTAGACACCAGTGCACATGTTTTCCCCTATTTAGTTTCAAGTTTACATTACATGTGGACACTCTTTGCATCACATGACACCATGTACACTCACTTATACACCCTGGACACATCTGTACACTAAATTTTGGACACTTGGACACACACACACACTTTGTGACACAATGACACATGTACTAGTGTTTAGGTATATCTGTATGTATATACAATTATATGTACATTTCTGGGTTTACACATATATGTTGGTATACATGTATGTATGTATAGTTGTATGTATGTATATTTGTATGTATGCAGGTATGTGCCTTGTATATATAGGATGTTGAGATTTGAATTAGCAGCAGTAGCAGCAGAGCATGGGGGCAGCCTCAGTACCCCATTGCTAGTTCAATTTTGCCCCCCCTTTTCCAACTTTCAAATACCACATATATGTATTGTATGTATTTATATAGATAGTTATAATTGAATATTCATATGTTATAGATGTGTGTTAGAGTTTTGTATATATCTATATAGATATTGTATAAGGTTTGTTGAGTTGAGGGTAATCTCATTGTATATGATTGTGAGAGGATGTAGATTGAGGTCAAGGGGATACCTTGTATATAGTTGACAATGGTATATAACATGATCTAGGTATAGGATATAGAGTATCATCTAGAGGTTGTATAGGATGTTAACTATGTGTGGTAGGTAATGGGTAATTACTTAATCTAACTAAGGTAATGACCAAACCCTAGACTAGACTAGACTAACTAAAACCAAGATGACCAAAAGCATGTGTGACCCAATTTGACTTAGTTGACCAAACCCTAAAGTTGACCAATAGTTGACCATTGACCAAATTGACCCTTGATAGCCTAAGTTTGACCAGTTGACTAAGATAGCCTTGTTGTTAACCTAGTTTGACTAGAGTAGACCAAGTGTGACCTAGTTTGACTAAAATTTGACCAAACCCTAAGCAGTTGCCCAAGTTACCTCATAGTTGACCTAGTTTGACCTAGACAGTTGACCAGAGTTGACCAAGAGTTGACTTTGACCTAGTTTGACTTAGAATCATGTAGTTTGCATTGCAGATTTCTATTATTATAATTTGAATACTTTATAACCTATTTTTACTCTAAATAGGACTCTATGACACCAGTTCGGACATCTATTCATATCAGTCATTCAGAGTGACATGTGAGTATATTCTCTGACCGTTTCATACTTGCTAGGATTTATATCCTTGCTCTAGATTACTCTATATGATGCTGTCACGTTATTTTCACAGATTGGTACTATATGGATCTTGTCATGCGATGTTATCCTCCTTGGGGTGCATCAGATACAGTTGTCATGTGCTTTTTCGAACATCTTGTATTTCATGTACACCGCTATTCATGTATACTCTTGTACAATCTTGTACTCTCATGATCACGTGAGAAAACATGATAAAAACCTCTTGTACAAGGTAACGTAACTTGACTGGATCCTTGTGTATTGATTGGGGAGGGTGAGTAGGAAATGGTTATGTGATCAAAATCCCATCTTGTGAAATCTATTGAAAATTATGTATATGTCCATTAGACACTCACGTATGATGGAGTTACCCTTGTATTGTCCTAACCCGTTTATATAACCATCTCATGCTCAAAATTACAGGTTATTTACAGTTCTTACTTATCATGTATATAGATATTTCCAGTTATCAAATCTCTCTCGTTTTCATATATATTTTCTTACAGTCCATGTATCTTACTCTATGTATGCTTTATATTTTCCAACATGATATGAACTGCGTGAGATTTATTGTGCTCATTCCTGTCCTGACTGGACCCGTTGAAAATATTATAGATGATGATGATGATGACTGCCCTGCCTTTTATGAGGCAATGAGGGTGATATTCAGGAGCCTGATGAGCATCTAGCTCAGTAGAGGGTGCCTAGTTTTGTCTAGAATTTATAGTTTTCTGTTTGTATCGGATTGTTTCGATTGTTAGTTGAGACGTAGTTATATCCAGGACTTGTATTTATTTGTGTTGAACATCTATTTTATGTGGTGTGATAACTCTATTTATATTCAGTTTCTTCTTTTTATCTGATTCCATATCGTGCTCTATCTTTCCTAGACTTGTGATTGAGATATAATATTGAGATGTTATATTATACCTCCGTGCGAAGATGACAGGTTTATATATCTTGTTGTTAGATGTTATAAATGACCTATACTGCCTTCTACCGCCAATACTGTGGCGTAGGCTGGACGTACCCACGTTCTCGTGTCCCTAAACAGGGTGCGGGTCGTGACACGTTTTTAGTGGTGGCCCATGCTGGTCGAGTTTATGTAGTGGTATTCGAACTAGAGTATATATCACTATAGCCTGCAGTAGGATTAGAATATACTTTGAGGTACTCAATCACATCTAGGAAAAACTCTTAACTGAATTTCTGCCATCTAAATTCTTGTTGAAAATTATTTCCTTTGAAATAAATCGTCCTCCTTTGATTATATCGCTTCTTTTTCAGAATTGATTTTCTTGTCTGATCTGTCTCCAGGATGACAGTGACTCGAGCTCTGGCAGCTGGATCTAGTACTACCCCGGAAAGGTTCGGTCCATCGAGGCCTACTGTTCCGGAGGAGGGGGAGGTCCAGATGGCTGTCTCTGCTGCCCCTACTGCTCCTGCCATCCAGGTGGGAATAGCAGCAGTATCAGGAGGTCTTCCACCTCCAGTTGGGAGGCCTTCTATCGTTATTCCAGAGACTCTTCCGCCGCCACTTCTGATATCGACAGATGCATTACGGATGTTTATGCTCCTCCAGCAAATGATAGAGACTCAGCGAGCACAGGCGGAGGCGTCTCAGCGACAGTCTGAGACTATGAGGCAGAGCATGGAGAATGCTCATCAGCTTGCACTAGCAGCGGTCGAGAAGGTTGCTACAGCTCCAATTTAGGGAGCTCAGGGCCAGGAGCAGCATCAACAGCAGCCGAGACCTGGGTCAGTATTAGATTTCAAGAAGATGGTACCCCGGGAGTTCAAGGGGACTGAGGACATTCTTTATGCCGACGATGGCTAGAGGACGTCGAGCGGAGTTTGGATCTAGCAGAGCTTCCGAAGAGACTGTGGGTGTCAGCTGTGGCTAGTCAGTTCTTTGACATCGCTTTGACATGGTACCGTACGGATCCTCATGCGTCAGTTAGAGGATTGACATGGAAGAACTTTCGGAGGCTATTCAAGGAGAAGTTCTATCCGGATGTAGCTCTTAGCGCGCTGGAGAACCAGTTTGTAGGACTAGTACAGGAGAACTCATCTGTGGACGAGTATACGGCATAGTTCTTTCGCCTGAGTCAATTCGCTCAAGGGATGATTCAGGATGAGGGAGAGAAGGCCCGCAAGTTCAAGAGGGGCCTGATTCATGCAGTACGCTCTCACACTTCTAGGCATCGCGATGCGATATTTGAGCAGATTCTGATAGATGCTCAGATTGCAGAGGAGGACTACGGTCTGAGGCCGAAGAGGAGCAGTGATGCCTTGGCGGCTAGTTCTATTGCAGGGCCAACCAAGCACCTTCACATTCAGCAGAGGCCAGTTCAACAGCCGTTTCAGGGCCAGGGACATGTACTTTACCAGCAGGCACCCAGGCAGCATCAGCACACTATGTATAACTTCTATAAGAAGCAAGGTCGCGGGTGGGATGACTGCAGGAAGAGGCAGGGCCTGTGTTTACTTTGTGGTTCAGCAGAGCATCAGTTGAGGGAGTGCCCCAAGAATGTGGTACGATTGGCTCAGACAGCAGCAGGAGCTAGGGCTCCGACAGGGCAGCAGACGGGACCATCGTTGCAGTCTCAACAGCAGAAGTTTGTCCAGCATCAGCAGCAGGCCAGGGGAGGCCAGCAGGGACGAGATTTTGCCATGGCAGTCGAGGATGCACAGAAAGAAGGAGAGCTGATTACAGGTTCCAATCTTTTTGATTCTATTTTCGTATTTGCCTTCGTATAACTGTCTTGAAATTAGATTCTATCTGTTCCTTGTTGGTTGATAAATTTTATTCTGATGTTTCGTTATGATTCGATTTTTTTTGAAATAAGTCGTATGGACTAGGTTGCCTCAGTTATGGGATCTAGAGTCTTCTATAGTCTTGTTAGCTGGCATAGTGAGGACATATAATCGAATTTTGGATGTATTTCTCCGGTGTAGGAATTTAAGGTTTTCGCGGCCAAACATGCGGCAATACAAAATTTTTAAATACCATAATTCTAGAGATATGTACCTTAGTCAAGGACTATGTGAATATCTTTGCCTTGCTCACTAGCATGACGGAGGTTCTGATTATCATGATTTCGGACAGACGCATATGATTATCGAACTGTGTGTTTGAGACTGTGATTGTTGGAGGTTTTACCTAGAAGGAGTACGACTATTTTAATTTCGAGGACGAAATTATTCTAAGGAGAGTAGACTTGTAGCACCCAGTTTCTAAATTGAGGATAATTTTGAACTTTTATATTTTAATTATTTAATAATGTTATTTAAATCATGATATGATTTATGGTGATTTTTAATCAATTTAAAACTATTTAAAACCCTGACTTATGATTTTGATGTTTTGCTAGTGCAACCCTAGAGACTGCATGACCTAGAGACTAACCATGACCATAGGGACCTAACCATGTGATTATGATGACTAATTGTGACTTTTTAGCCTAGGGGTATTTTGGTCATTTTGGACTTTTTAATGAAAATGAATTTTGATTGATTATTGTGGTGCTAATCTTTTTATTATAGACTAACCTAGTTTTGACCTAACCTACATGTTAATGATGTTCATGGAGGTTTAGTTAGAAGGTTAGAGACTTAATGGCTAAGTTAAATTAATATCTAGATATTATGTTAGTAGGATATTTTGACTAAATGTTAAGAAAGGCTACGTTTGATGTGAGCCTTTGATTGAGCCTAGAATCATGTGGAGAAGCCTTAGCCACCCATCTAACCTTGCAAAAACCTAACCCTAGCCTTTATCAACAGCCATCAAGAGACCATACCCCTATTTAATCACATCATCAAAGTTCTTGCCTCTTTTTAAATACCTACATAAATCCCTATTAGTGTTCTTCCCCAAACCTTCACCAATTCCCTATTTCTCCACCAAATTAGACCAAACCAATTGTGTTGGACTCCCCTACAGTAGAGGATACCAATAGTGGGCAGCTAGCAAGGATTCTAGGGCTTGGGATCATTGCAAGTGGGAGAAGAGCTCTTATTTTAAAAGCCTATTCATTGAGGTTTCACCCTCAATAGGTAATACCTATCAAACACCTTTAAATTCCTAATTTCTTTCCATAGATGCATCCATTTAGGGTTTCCCTAGGTGTAGCTCAAGTTTGGTAGAAATTCATGTCCATTTTGTGTCCATATCGGACACGTATCAGTGTTTTTAAATAAGTGTTTGGTGAAATACCACATAGGAAATTATTTTAGTAATTTTCAAAACTAATTACATAGGTTTGTAGCTAATTAGGTCTATATTGTATATCAAGTCGACTGAGTTGATTTCTATTCACTTTTTGTGTCCAAATTGGACACGTACCTCATGCACGAGACACCGCACAGGGCTCGTGCAGCTCCCCTGCAGTTCGAGTGTCCTAGCGGACACGACACGGCACCATGTGACATGAAACTTTATGGACACGTGGGGGCACCCACTGACACCATATCCATGAAGTTTCATGGGTCCTCGTTCAGTGTGCACAAAGAAATCGATCGCGCACTGATATAGCACTGTCTGTGCATGGTTGAAATTTTGTCTCTGATACAGGGCTGTAACTTGGACACGACACGTCTTGGGGTTCGTGCAGGCACCCTAGGACCTAGCCCTAGACCTATCCTAGCCACGTACATGAGTACGAGACTCCTCGTGCCACGTGTCGAGCTCTAGTGTCCTCAACATGGCTGCACGAGGCAGCCTCTGTGCTGTCTTTGATACACTATGTCGACCCCCCTGTTTGGACACGATTTGATACTTCGTAGACATGCACACGACACTTGGACACTCCCTAACATGCTAGACACCTGTGCACATGTTTCCCCTATTTAGTTTCAAGTTTACATTGCATGTGGACACTCTTTGCATCACATGACACCATGTACACTCACTTATACACCCTTTACTCATCTGTACACTAAATTCTGGACACTTGGACACACACACACTTTGTGACAGTATGACACATGTACTAGTGTTTAGGTATATCTGTATGTATATACAATTATATGTACATTTCTGGGTTTACACATATATGTTGGTATACATGTATGTATGTATAGTTGTTTGTATGTATATTTGTATGTATGCAGGTATGTGTCTTGTATATATAGGATGTTGGGATTTGAATTAGCAGCAGAGCATGGGGGCAGCCTCAGTGCCCCATTGCTAGTTCAATTTTGACCCCCCTTTCCAACTTTCAAATACCATATATATGTATTGTATGTATTTATATAGATAGTTTATAATTGAATGTTCATATGTTATAGGTGTGTGTTAGAGTTTTGTATATATCTATATAGATATTGTATAAGGTTGGTTGAGTTGAGGGTAATCTCATTGGTATATGATTGTGAGAGGATGTAGATTGAGGTCAAGGGGATACCTTGTATATAGTTGACAATGGTATATAACATGATCTTGGTATAGGATATAGAGTATCATCTATAGGTTGTATAGGATGTTAACTATGTATGGCAGGTAATGTGTAATTACTTAATCTAACTAAGGTAATGACCAAACCCTAGACTAGACTAGACTAAACTAACTAAAACCAAGATGACCAAAAGCCTAAGTGTGACCCAATTTGACTTAGTTAACCAAACCCTAAAGTTTACCAATAGTTGACCATTGACCAAATTGACCCTTGATAGCCTAAGTTTGACCAGTTGACCAAGATAGCCTTGTTGTTGACCTAGTTTGACTAGAGTAGACCAAGTGTGACCTAGTTTGACTAGAATTTGACCAAACCCTAAGCAGTTGCCCAAGTTACCTTACAGTTGACCTAGTTTGACATAGACAGTTGACTAAAGTTGACCAAGAGTTGACTTTGACCTAGTTTGACTTAGAATCATGTAGTTTACATTACGGATTTCTATTATTACAATTTGAGTACTTTATAACCTGTTTTCACTCTAAATAGGACTTTGTGACACCAGTTCGGACATCTATTCATATCAGTCATTCAGGGTGACAGGCGAGTACATTATCTGACCGTTTCATACTTGCTAGGATTTATATTCTTGCTCTAGATTACTCTACATGGTGCTGTCACATTATTATCATGGATTGGTACTATATGGATCTTGTCATGCGATGTTATCCCCCTCGGGGTGCATCAGATAAATTTGTCATGTGCTTTTCATGAACATCTTGTATTTTAAGTACACCGCTATTCATGTATACTCTTGTGCAATCTTGTACTCTCATGATCACATGAGCAAATGTGATAAAAACCTCTTGTACAAGGCAACGTAACTTGACTGGATCCTTGTGTATTGGTTGGAAAGGGTGAGTAGAAAATGGTTATGTGATCAAAATCCCATCTTGTGAAATCCTGTGAAAATTATGTATATGTCCATTGTACACTCACGTATGATGGAGTTACCCTTGCATTATCCTAACCTGTTTATATAACCATCTCATGCTCTAAATCATAGGTTATTTATAGTTCTTACTCATCATGTATATAGATATTTTCAGTTATCAAATCTCTCTCGTTTTTATTTATATTTTCTTACTGTCCAAGTTGTTGGCCAGTTCCATGGTCACACCCAATTTTAATAATTGACATAAACTTAAGTCAATACACAAAATATACGAACTGCTGCTAATCATTTCAGGACTTGTAAAATCAATATCAATAAGCGTACTACTGTATCATCAAGCATATAAATCATCAGTCTGAAGCTTACTTTCATTGGAATCCAGTCCGAGTCATTTTATAATTTATTATATATTTTATCTTTATTGAGTCTAGGATATAAATTGTAAGATCGACTAGGTAATACTGGCTTAGGTTAATCGTAGTCCACTTTTCTATAAAGCCTACCTATTCATATTCCATCCACCAAAAAGTTCAAATCCATTTTTGCAATAGAATTTGACAAATGTTCATTATTTTCCTAGACAGAACTCAAACCGAGTTCGGCCCGAGTTTTGAATTTCAAATAAAAGTGATACTATTTTTGAATTTCAGATATTTTGCAAAAAGGTACAAAACGAAAAAGGCTTCATGATTACTCGTATCTGAAGTGATCATGGTGGCGAATTCATAAATACAGATTTTAAAAAGTTTTGTGATGATAGTGGGTACTACCACGAATTTTCTTATCCTAGAACTCCTCAACAGAATGGTATTGTGGAGCGGAAGAACCGTACTCTAAGCGAAATGGCTAGAGTCATGCTGAATCAGCATAATCTTTCTAAATATTTTTGGGCAGAAGCTGTTAGCATAGCCTGTCATGTTTTAAATAGGGTGTTAATTCGACCTATCTCGAAGAAAACACCATATGAACTTTAGTTTGGAAGGATTCCAAACATTTCTTATTTCAAAGTTTTTGAATGTCGCTGTTTTATCCTGAACACCAAGGACAACTTGGGCAAGTTCGACTCTAAAGCAGACGAAGAGATATTTTTCGGATATGCTGCTAAGAGTAAGGGATATAGAATTTTCAATAAAAGGTCTATGATTGTTGAAGAATCTATTAACGTTACTTTTGATGAGCTCAATAGTCACAGATCTAGCGATAGTGATGATGAAGGTGTACAAACAAAAACCGATAAGTGTCCTGTGGAAGATCTGGCTCATAAATTTGAATCATTAAAATTCTTACCAGATCATCCAGAGACACTCATTATAGGTGATGTATCAAAAGGTGTAAGTACACGCTCCTCTCTTAGAGATTCTGAAATAGCAGCAAATGTAGCTTTCATTTCCCAAATAGAACCTAAGAATATAGAAGATGCCTTTTCTGATAAATTTTGGATTAATGCCATGCAAGAGGAGCTAAATCAATTTAAGAGAAACCAAGTTTGGGAACTCGTTCCTAAACCTATTGGTCAATCGATAATTGGTACCAAATGGGTGTTCCGAAATAAACTTAGTGAAGCTGGACAAGTTCTATACAACAAAGCACGTCTAGTGGCACAAGGTTATAATCAAGAAGAAGGTATTGATTATGACGAGACATATGCTCCTGTTGCTAGACTAGAAGCTATCTGCATGTTTTGTGTATTTGCATGTTTTAATGATTTTAAATTATTTCAAATGGACGTAAAAAGTGCATTTTTGAACGGATTTCTAAAAGAAGAAGTTTTTGTGAAACAACCCCTGGCTTTGAAGATTTTCAAAAACCTAATCACGTATTAAAGCTTAAGAAATCACTCTATGGACTCAAACAAGCACATCGTGCTTGGTATGAACGCCTAAGTGCCTTCTTACTTGATAATAGTTTTTCAAAAGAAAGAGTTGATACCACTTTGTTTATCAAATCTTTAAATGATGACATTCTTCTTGTAAATATACATTGATGACATTATATTCGGTTCTACTAATGAAAAACTTTGTCAAGAGTTTGCTAAGTATATGCAGAATGAATTTGAGATGAGTATGATGTGAGAGCTGAAGTTCTTCCTAGGACTCTAGATCAAACAACACTCAAAGAAAATATTTATCAATCAAGCCAAGTATACGAAGGACATACTGAAAAAGTATGACTTTGATAATGTAAAGCCTATCGGAACTCCAATGACTACATCCACAAAGCTTGATACTGATGAAAGTGGCAAACCTGTTGACCAGCATAAGTATCGAGATATGATTGGTAGCTTATTATATTTAACTGTTAGTCGCCCTGATATTATATTCAGTGTTTGCATCTGTGCACGATACCAGGAAAATCTTAACGAATCACACCTAACTGCCGTTAAGCGTATCTTCCGATACCTTAAGGAAACTTCTACAGTCCGCTTGTGGTATCCTAAAACCAAATCCTTTGACCTGATAGGTTACTCGGATACAGATTTTGCAGGATGCAAAATAGACCGTAAAAGTACCAGCAGCACGTGTCATTTCCTAGGAAAGGCCTTAGTCTCTTGGTTTAGGAAAAAACAAAATTCTGTAGCATTATCAACTACTGAGGCTGAGTATATCGCCGCAGGACGTTGCTGTGCTCAAATTTTGTGGATGAAGCAAACCCTAGAAGACTACAATCTGTACTACACTAAGATTCCCATTTATTGTGATAATACTAACACTATTAATCTGACTAAGAACCATGTATGTCACTCACACACAAAACACATTGAGATTCGTTATCACTTTTTACGTGATCACCAATAACACGGGGATATCTGTCTAGAGTTTATTGACACAGATCATCAACTAGCAGACATTTTCACAAAACCACTGGTTGAAGACCGTTTTAACATAATGAGGCGAGAGCTCGGCATACTTGAATTTTCAGATTCATAGTGTAGTATGGTAATTAAATTTATTTTTATGACTCGAAACTTCGTAATTTATTTAACAAAAATTATTTTGGGTACAAGCCGAAAGGGTCCTTCTGTCATACAGGTGTAAATAACCTGAAGTGACACGGTGCACTAGTCTTTGGACTACCGCTAGCTGGGATCCGGCCCCTACAGCTAATCCAAAGTAATAGAAGTGATTAAATGAAGAAGTCAATAGTCGTAAATTCAATTTTTAAAAAACAAATACTGCATTTATGGTACCGGAAATACAAGCAGCCAAACTCGGACCGAACTCTGCCCGAGTTCGGACCGAGTTCAGACCGAGTTCGGTCAGCGCTGTTCAGCTTCTAGAACCGAACAGCCAGCCCTAGCCCTATTTATACTCCTTCTTCCTTCCACTTTTTTCACACCACCAAATCGAGAATTAGCCTCCTTTACTCCCAAGAGCTCTTCCTCCTCCTTCATTTTAAGCTTTTCAGGAGTTTGTGGGCTGTTCATCTCCATCTTTTTCCTCCTTTTATCAAGGCACTCCATTATCTCCTTCCTCTCATCTATGGCCCCCAAGAGTCAGAAAAGAAAGGTTGATTCCTCACATGCAGGATCTTCCTCTTCTGACTACGTTCCCACTAATGTATTCAGTCTAGCTAGACCCATAGGTTCTGATGATTTTGATTCTGGTCTATTTTCTGACAAAGAATTTTTGGACCTTTGGTTTGATTCCTTTTCTGGTCGCAGAATATGTGCTGAAGCACGTATGAACTTTACTATATTTTCTGAATACGCTCTCACATTCGATCGTCTCGGCTTTCGTGACTTTTTCGAAGTAGCCGAGAATATCTATGATAACGCTGTCCGTATGTTCTACTGCAACTTGTAAGTAAAACCTAACGAAAATTTTTATTCTTGCATTGCTGGACAAGAACTAGAATTCAGCGCTACCGACATCAGTGAATACTTCCATGTTCCTGATGTAGGTGAAGCATTAGTGGATATCCATCACATCCAATTTCCTGAAGGTGTCACTTTCGATTCCTTCAAAGAACTTCTTTGTCATCCCAGACCTGTTTCTAGAAGAGTCTATTCTAAACATCTTAACCAAAACTTCTATGAACTACATAGGTTCATTTTCTATGTTCTTCTTCCGAAGAAAGGATCCTCTGATGAGATTACTTTCTTGGAGTTATCCGCCATGTATCATATCCACTTCGGCATTCCATTTTCTGTTCCCAAGACCATGATGGCTTGGATGTTGAACTACAGAAATGCAGGACGCAACCTCGTCTATCCCATGCATTTGGCCTCTATCTTTCGAAGGTTTGAAATCGATCTTCAAACCTGTTCTCATTCCTCCACAGCCATATAGCTCAGTAGGTCTAGGCTATACCCTACTCCTCCTCTGCCTCCTGGTACTGAGCCAGTTCCAGATGCTGACCCTGAGGCTCCTCCTCCTGATGCTGCTGCTCCGGGTTTTGACCCTAGATTTTATCAGCGTTTTGATGACTTTGTTGCCCTCTCCGTGCAATGTCATCAGAGCTATCTTGACATAGAGTTTCGCCACATCATCCAGGCTCAGGTGTTGCAGAATGGCATTGTTGATCTCCACTGGAGTCTCTCCCATGACCCATCACATCCAGTGACCATTCTTCCTCACCCCGGCTTCCCAGGACCCAGGTTCGGAGATGAGACGACTTTTCCTCACTTCGATCCTACTGCTGCATATTTTTCTCCGGATGCTCCTGGCGGTGACGACACTCCTATGTGATGTGAACTTGAGCTGGTGGATTATGGATAGGGCTGATAGATGATGATCTATGATGTAGCTTTCTTTTATGTCTAAATTTTTTAGTTAGACATTTTATTAGCACTTTTTATGATGATGATGATGATTGTATCTTTCTTTTTATGCATGACAGTTTCAGTCCTTTCAGTACTAGTTATTTTTTATGCACTTTGTGGAACTGTTGTTATTTGGTGAACTGTTGTCATCTTTTTAGTATCACTTTGTCTGTGTGATGAACATTGTTGGCTTCACACATTACAGGGGAGCCAAAACCATTTTTTTATTGACAAAGGGGGAGAAAAAGTACAATACCAAAATCAATAATCAAAGAAAGACAACCACAACCATTTTTTTAGGTAATTTTATTTGTTCTATTTTAGATATATTTTGGTATAGACTTAAGTTTGTCAATTATCAAAATGGAGGAGATTGTTGGCCCATTCCATGGTCACACCTGATTTTAATAATTAACATGAACTTAAGTCAATACACAAAATATACGAATTGCTACTAATCATTTCAGGACTTGTGAAATCAATAGCAACAAGCATACTACTGCATCATCAAGCACATAAATCATCAGTCTGAAGCTAACTTTCATTGAAATCCAGTCCGAGTCATTTTACAATTTATTATGTATTTTATCTTTATTGAGTCTAGGATATAAATTGTAAGATCGACTAGGTAATACTGGCTTAGGTTAATCTTAGTCCACTTTTCTATAAAGCCTACCTATTCATATTCCATCCACCAAAAAGTTTAAATCCATTTTTGCAACAGAATTTGAAAATTGTTCAATATTTTTCTAGACAGAACTCAAACCGAGTTCGGCCCGAGTTCGGTCCGAACTCTGCCCGAGTTCGGTCTATTTAAATTCAAATATTTGTTGCCTCCAAATCTGCATGCAACGTTCGTATGCGAAATCTTTGCATCAGAACTCTGTCAGAACTCTGCCCGAGTTCTGTCCCAGAAAACACCTATAAATAGAAGAGAATTTTTTATTTCAAATCACTCATTCATTCTTCATCTTCTCTTCTCTATTCAATAAGTGTTTTCATTCGATCAAAAGTTTTCATATCATACCTACACTCCTCTTAGCCAAAAGCCAGTAATATCTATTTCGATCTAGAGTCTTTTGGTTCTCAAGAGTTGTAAAGAGGTTGTTCAGAGTACAGAAATTATTTTTGTTTTAGAGCTGGTCGTGCGCTCGTCACCAAGCACGGTGTTGTGAAGTTGGTCGTACACTTGTCACCAAGCACGGTATTGTAAGAGACTGCAAGCTCTCAATTAGCTTGTGCCTTAGTTGATTAACATCGAACAAGAGTACTCGAGGCTGGATTAGTCCTCTCAGAGGGATACCAGTATACATCGCTGTGTCACTGAGTTTGATCTCTCTATCTCTTGCTATATTTATTTACTATCTCTTACTTACTGCCATAGTTATCTGTTTAATTTTTTAAATTGGTGATTATTTTTCGCTGCACTTGTACTCACTCTATTTACCCCCCCTCTAGAGGTATTCAACGGTCCTACACATGTATTTTACCCTATACATGCTTTATATTTCCCAATATGATATGAACTGCGTGAGATGTATTATGCTCGTTCCTGTCCTGACTGGACCAGTTAAAAATATTACAGATGATGATGATGATGACTGCCCTACCTTCTATGGAGCATATGAGGGTGACATTCAGGAGCCTGAGGAGCATCTAGCTCAGTAGAGGGTGCCTAGTTTAGTCTAGTATTTATAGTTTTTTGTTTGTATCAGATTGTTCAGATTGTTAGTTGAGACTTAGTTATATTCAGGACTTGTATTTATTTGTGTTGAACATCTATTTTGTGTGGTGTGATAACTCTATTTATATTCAGTTTCTTCTTTTTATCTGATTCTATATCGTGCTCTATCTTCCCTAGACTTGTGATTGAGATATAGAGTTGAGATGTTATATTATAACTCCGTACAGAGATGACAGGTTTATATATCTTGTTGTTAGATGTTAGATGTTATAAATGACCTATACAGTGTTTTACAGCCGATACTGCGACGTAGGCTGGACGTACCCACGTTCTCGTGACCCTAAACAGGGTGCGGGTCGTGACAATGTATATTCTAGTTGACCTATACAGCATTCTACCACCGACTCTGCGGTGTAGGCTGGACGTACCCATGTGCTTGTGCCCCTAATCAGGGTGCAGATCGTGACAAATCACAAGCGAGCCTCCCTCTACCACGTGCTACCTCTGGCTTTTAACTGCGTGATGATGTTAATTATATCATGTATGGTATATGGTCCTTCCCTGGGTATATTTAGCTTGATGCTTTGCTCCTTCCAAATCTCTTGGGACCCTGTACACTGAAGAATACGTGCGACAAGTCCTCATTGCTAATCTGACACTTGCCGCACACCGTGTCCCCACTTCGAATGTCGAATCTTGTCAACCTGTCCAACGTCATGAGTCTTTCCAACAAAAGTCGATAGATGCAATATTGCATCTTCCTACTCGTCCCTTTAAACGAAACGAAGTCAGCTAACTCGAATATAGGTTGTTTCTCCCGAACGAGATTGTAACATTCCCGAGACGAGAACCTCCCTGTCGGACCCATATCCTATTCCCACCTTCAGTCAGACCGCCCGATTCGGTCTTAACTGAGCGAATCTCCGATGAGAACCTGGCTGTGTGCGGGTGTAACTCCGATTTCCATTCTCCGTTGATAAGTATGCAGCCACTCTCTCTTCTTGCGGTCTTCTAGCCAGTACTTGTCTATCAACTCCAGTTTTTTCTAGGAGGCTTTGGTGGTTTATCCAGGGATCCTCCCACAGATCCGTTGTGGCTCCATCCTTCATAACTCGATGAATGGCTCCCTTCAAAGAACTTCTATGTACCGAAATTGTTTTGAAGGTAACCGAATCATTATTATTATACCTACGCACCAAAAAAAAATTCTTTGAGATATCTGTTTGCCGCCCAATCCACCCATAAGGAGCCCCCTTGGAGGAACTTCCATGTTAGTTTCATGCCCGCCACAATCCATAGTGTTTGTAAGGAGCGCAAACCTACTCCTCTCTCCTCAGTCGAAACGCAGAGCTTGTCCCATGCAATTGCATGTATTCCCCCTTCCATATGAAATTGGCACAAAGTCGTTCTATTCGACGTATAGTGAGAGTTTGTACCTGTATGGTTTGCAACCAATATCTCAATATAGACTCAATACAAGAGCATACTAGTTCCATAGATCCTCCAAAGGATAGGCATTGCGCTTGCCACCCCTCCAGGCGTCTTTGTATATAGTCAACCAGCGACGTGCAGTCTACGTCTTTGGCGTAGTTGATGGACAACGAAATCCCAAGGTATTTGACTGGCAGTTCTCCTCGTTCGACTTCTATTATGGTTGCTCTTATCGTTGTCAGGGCATTTGGTGCTGAAGTAGACCCTACCCTTATCTTTATTCAATTACAGTCCGGTAAGTTGTCCAAACTCATCCATGATCAGAGTAATAGCTTGAAGCCCCTCCTCCGTAGGAACTGCAAACACAAGAAGATCATTTTTATAAATCAGGTGGGATACTTGAGGCTTCACATGTTTGTATAGTGGCAGAATTTGTTTCCTGGCAATAGCCCTGTCCATCAAACATGTAAAGTATTCCATTACCAGAGTGAACAAGTAAGGGGATAAGGGGTCACCCTGGCGTTGTCCGTGATTACTATGAAAGAAGCCATATGGTTATCCTTTGACAAGCACTGAGAAGGTCGGTGTCGAGATGCATTCCCGTATCATATCCACCCAAGCTCCATCAAACCCCATGTCTGTCATAATTTTGCATACAAACTCCATGTTCACCGTATCATATGCTCTGCGCAGACCCAGTTTGAGACAAGATTTTTTACCCCTATGTTTGTTGAACTCCCGTACAAGTTCGTACGCCAGTAGGCTGTTCTCTGCTATCAATCAACCTTTGATAAATGTCGTTTGGTTCCATGAAATAAGACCCTGCAATACTCTTCCCATCCTTCTACACATGAGGGTTGTTATTATTTTATATAAAAAAATACAGCATGCTATCGGCCGAAAATTTGACAGCGATGTGGCCCCTTCTTTCATTGGTACAAGAGTGAGGAACGTGTCGTTGAGCTCTTACAGCAGCGTCTTGTTAGAGAAGAAATCTTACACTATGTCCAACACTGCTTCCTTCATTTCTTTCCGATGAACTGCATAGAACTTACTGCCGAAGCCATCTGGTTTCGGCGCTTTGTTGGGGTCTGCTCCTTTTATGATAGTTTCCACCTCCGCCATCGTGATCAGGGCTAACATCTCCTTGTTCCCTGCTCCCGTAATAAGCCGTTTGCATACCAGGTCTGGAAAAGAAGATGGATAATCAATTTGAGTATATAGATCCGAGTAGTACCTGACCGTCTCCCTTTGGATATCCCCTGGAGCCGTCATTGTGTTGCCTGTAGCATCCAGGAGGCAGCTAATGTGGTTGCGATGTTGCCTTGTATGCATCGCATTATGGAAGAATTGGGTGCATCGGTCTCCCTCCTGCAACCATTGGCATTTAGCCGTTTGCGCTAACTGGACTTCCTCAAGCAGTTGAAGTTTGCTAACTTCCTGGATGAGAGTACGCTCCATGTCCGCCCAAGCTCATTAAGGGGATCTCCTTGGAGGCGGGATTGAACTTCCCTTAAAGCAATAGACTTCTCTTCCAGATAGGTGTTAGGCGCTGACGTAAGCCATCTTCGGATGGCTTGCTTGATGAGTTTAAGCTTTTGTACTAGCACGAATTGCTTGTTGCCGCTGACTTCAGTAAACAAGCCTTCCTTCACTACATCCCAATAGCCTTCCATCAAATGCCACTTGTTATTATAGCGGAATGGCCGCATCTTATTAGGCTCGGGTAGATGGAGTACCACCCGGATAGGGGCGTGGTCGCTCGTTCCCGCTGGAAGCCCTTCCACATTCGACGTTGGGAACTTGTCGAACCAACTGTTATTGCCAAGAGCCCTATCAAACTGACAAACCACCCTCTTGCGCGCCGATTTGTTGTTCCAGGTCCAAATATGACCGCTTCTCTCCAGGCCAATAAGTCCCGAGTGAACCAAGCACTGTTGAAACTCCTGAAGGATGGCCCCCGGAATCCTGTTCCTTCCAATCTTCTCGTGGTTGTACAACAAGGCATTGAAGTCGCCCATTAGGAGGAGAGGTAATTTTTCGTATATCTCCGCCAGAGTACCCACATGGTTGATCTCCTGCCAAAGTCCAGCTATTCTCATTCTATCGTTGTGCCCGTAGATAGCCCCAAATAGAAAGTTGAAACCTTCTTTATTTTTGAATTTCATAAGCATCATTTGTTCCGACTTACGCACCATGAGGCCGTCCCAGCTATTTCTATCCCATCGGACCCAAATACGAGCCATCTCACACAGGTCCAGTTTATTAGCCTGCTTCCAAGCTCCATTCGTCCTACGCGTCATGATGCGTTCAGAGTTGATTTTCTTTCTAGAAGAGCAATGATAGAGCACCGGTTTTTCATGATTGTCGAACTTATCTCCTTCCACCTCCCTATTGAGCATGCTCCCGCACGTTCCACGTAATGATTGACATTTAATTGATGATCATTGCACCATCAGTATCTCCCGATACAGTAGTGGGTGGCTATCTGTATCTGTCTGAACTCAGTTGGCTTCCACAGCTGCTGTTGTCGTAGTGTTAGTATCACCGAAGAAAAAAACGTCCCCAAGCGGGGTTGTCCTGGAACAATTCTTCTTCTTGTCCTCCTGAGTCTGCTATAGGTCGGTTGAACTCCTCCACGGTAGGACCTGTATTTCGCTTCCTACTAATCGATGGGGCTTCATGCTGTCTATAGCCACTCCCGTCGTGACTCCGCTTGTCAGCATGGTGCATTCCAACACCGTAACTGGCCCCTTACCCCTTGTTACTCCTCCTTCCTGTGCTTGGAAGACCACAAATTGATTCTCTCCCCTTCCCAGATGTGTGTGGTTCAGTCCCTTCAACCCATTAGATCCCTCTTTGTCTATAGTTGACCCCTCCTTCATGTTTGATCCTCTAGTGTCTACCTGGTTAGTAGCCGCATGCCCGATGGTTGCTGCTATGATGTCTTTGTATCCACTATTCTATCTTTCTGTCACGACCCAATTTCAAATTGTTGGGTCGAATCAGATCATGTCCAGCCTGCACCGTTGTGAGGCAGCGGCAGTAAGCTTTTTCCACTTGCAGGTAATCTCAACAATAACTAAACATTTGTCACGACTTTAATATTTCAAATATTTAAAAACTTTAATTTGTCCAACACAGAAAGATACAACTGATAATAAGATACTGAAATAAGAGTTCAACTCCAACACAAAGAAAACTAGAAATAACAGCAACTATCTAGATAGCCGGCTCATCATCCTCGGGATCAACATCCTCCAAGTGAGACTCTGGAAGCACCGCAGGATAAAGCACCGGATCATAATAGCTATTATACAATAGCTCAGCCTCATCAATGTTACCTATTGGGGGTGGGGGATCTAGTCAGGAAAGGAGCAAAGTAGAATTATGAAAATCTAACAATTCAAATAATAATAGAATAATTGCAATCTTAACAGTTTGAAATACTTGAAGAATATTTTCCATGTAATTTTCCAACAATTGAAAATAATGTGATTTGAATAGGTAATGTATATGACCGGCTTGGGTTGTACAATAGTATCCTAGCGATACGATACGGCTTATTCCCGTGTGTAAGAGGGGTAAGCTCGCACAATTATGCAATATGAAGGTATCGGTCATAAAATACTACACTACTCCCCCAATATCCCACAATCAATAACAATCAATACTATAGGAGAGAGTTCTGTGTAGCAATGTGGTTTAAGCATGCAAATTAATAATTACTAATTAAATTGCCAAAGAAACATAACCGTACTTGTTTTGGTTTATGACTGGATTGGAAGTCGGTACCGGGGAAGCCAAACTTGTCCTCGAAATCCTACAGTTGAGAATTCCGTCTTAGAATCATAATTGAACCATATCTAGGTGTGCTAGTTACAATCTCTAAAAGAAGGTCCTAATCAAGTTTTAAGTTTGTTAAAATTTATTCTATCGGAACACGTTTATCGTTGCGATCTACTATTAATTTACGAAGTAAAAGTCAATTTAATATTTTATTGAAAAAAATGGTAGTTACAGGTTATTTGGCAAAACTTGGTATTTTCATAATATATATAAAAATAGTCTTTCTTTTTAATGAGAAATCATGAATTTGTTAAATTACAAACTTGTAATTTTACTATCTATTTAATGTGAAAAAATCTTATAAATTTTCTATATCAAAAATAATATTTATTTAATATTTTACACGTCTACGACAAAACCAACAAAACCAGAAAAGAAAGTTAAAAAAAACTACGCTACACAAATACAGGGCCACAGAAATAAAGATAAAAACTGGGCTTATGCCCTTACAAATTATTACATAAATTAATTAAATAAAATACTGGTGAACTCTGAACGCCGAGAAGCAGTCCATTCAGCAGGCCGAGGCCCTGCACCAAAATATTTTTGGCCAGTAACAAGCTCTAAATAATAATTTAATTATTATTTATAAAAATAGGCGTCTCAGACTTGGTCATAAAACATCATGTTGTATTTTAGCTTATGCCTCAACGTCCGAAAATGTCGGTTTCGTTTGCATTTCGCTAGGGCCCATAGACCGATACGGTCGTCGCCCGAAGGTGATACATAATCCACAAAACCAACAAACCCAATTGTTTTGCAAAGACCGAAGTTTGGGAAAAATAGATTTATTCGAAACTTTATAGAAATTCTTTTAAAAATATTTTCTGAAAATTTGGGCAGCACCTCCTCTGTAATTGGGATAACCCAATCATGGGATGATACTAACCAACACCAAAATAACTATCCCAACCCAGGGAACACAAATCTCCAACCAAAATATCCAATCTAAATATGGATATTTATTCCAAAACCAAAATTGATAATCACAGCACAAATATATAACCAATACCACAGAACCCTTCCCAAATAAAATTCGGAAAAACCGAATAACACAGAACCATTCTAAGAAAAATGGTCACAGAACTAAAATGAGATAGTTTCAAAAAAATCCGAACTTTAACTCGAATATTCCGAGAAACCACAGAAACCAAGAACAAACCAACCAAAGACTTTTCCGAAATGAATTTCAGAAAGTTTGAAATCACCAACGCAATAATTCGAAAACCGAATCCCATAGCGGGATCGGGACCGCGTTATCATCGACACTATGGGAGGGACATGGGGACACGAAAATATACCTCGGGTGCTCGGCTAGAGCTCTCAGATGAAAATTTTGGGGAAAACGAAATCTCGCGAACTCGGAATAATCTAGAACACGCGGACAGCGGGGCACGACCACGGAAACAGCAGATCGGAACCCACAAAACGCTATGGACAGTGGGTCGGGGCACCGGACAGCCGCGGGGACAGGGGCTCGGGCCGGAGGGTCGCGCGCAGGGGGCGGTCGGCAGGTGGCCGACGGTCGGTCTGGGCCGCGGGCGGCTCGGGGACAGCGGCGGAGGCCGCTCGGGTCGGGATCGGCGCCGGGTTGGGGCCGACGGCGAGGGGCTGGCACGGGAACGGCGGCGGGAGGCCGCTGGAGGTGGGGCTCGCCTGGGCTCGGGTCGGGTTGCCGGAAGAAGTTTGGGCGTTAGGAATTTGGGAAAATGGTTGAGGATGAATGATGGAGAGTGGAGAAGAAGATGGGGGTTTTATAGGGGTGAGGAGCTGGGGGTTACGGGAAGGAAGGGGCACGTCGGTTTTGGAAGAGGGAAGGGAGGAGTCGGCTGTGAACGGACAGGGAAGTGAAGGGGTACGGTTAGAGAGAATGAGTTTTGAGAAAGAAATATTTCTTTTCTTAAAAAGGAAATTATATATATATATATATATATATATATATATATATATATATATATATATATATATATATATATATATATATATATATATATATATATATATATATATATATACTAAAAGACTTAAAGGTTGGTTTCGAAAACCAAGATTGGGCTCGGATTCGGACACGGGTTTGAGACGGGTTCGGGACGGGTCAGGCCAAATAAATTCCATGAATAATAAATTTTAAAAAAACGACTTTCCTAAATTAACAATTTAATAATGATAATAATAATAATTTAGCAAACAAATTATCCAATTAATTAAAATAATGAAACCAAAATTTACGGGTTTCACACTTTCATTGATCCCTTCCATTGTTATCCCTCCATCATCCTCTGTATTATCTATTCGGCTCTTATCTACCTTCTTGCATTGGCTATCGAGGTGACCGAACCATGCACACTTGCTGCATTCAGGGGGGACCCTCTCATACTCGACCAATTGGTGGTATACATCACCAAAGGGTACCTCGTATTCCAGCCACCGAGATAAAGGCTTACCGGCTTTTATCTCAACAAACACACTAGCATACATTAGTCGTGTTCGAGATGAAGTCGCCTCATCAGTTTGTATAGGCCTCCCTATGATACTAGCCAGCTTCATTAGCATGGCGTTGCTCCAGTACTGGATCGGTAATCCAGGGAGTCTGATCTAGATGGGGACATTGTGCAAAATATCCTTCTCGCATCGAGTTTGTGGTGTCCATTCGCGGAGGATGATGAGTCTTCCGTCAAATGTCCACGGCCCACCTTGTAAGATTCGTTCGACGTCTTCTTGTAGATCAAACTTTGCGTAGTATAAGCCGTTTTTCCTCGCAAATATTTTCGTTCCTCCTTTCGGCCGCCACACCCTATTAGCATAGGCACGGACATGTCCATAGAAGGATTTGTCTCCTAGGACGTATAATACCAGCATGTTTTTCCAATAGGACGTAAAGGTTGCCCGTCATCGGATCCGACCTTTTTAGGTTCTACGAACCACATGGCCATATTGGATTTAGGGGTTCCTGGTCGACATAAGTCAACCCATGACTTGCTACCCGTGGCCGACCAAATACCTCCATTGTCTCCTCTTTTGCTCTGCAGATCGTCTTCTACAATGCCCTTCCCTTTGTTTTTCTCATATGGTGTCGACCCGCCCCTCCAGTTAGTAAGCCAACTCCTCCCGCTAGGTTGCCGACTACCTCCGCTAGGCAGTCGGATCCCTCCACCTGGTAGTCTTGCCTGTGGACGATTCTGTCCGCTCTCATACAGAGTCTGCCCCGACGCTCGCCCCCCTCGTCGATTTTCATCTTGCCGACTCATCGACGTGGTCCGTTGGGTCTGGATGGTTTGCCTGCCGCCTTTCCTGCGTGTGACCGTCGTCCACCCCCCACCTTCTTTTGATGCCCCCACCTCCCTTCCGTCTCCCCCAGTGCGGCCACTTGACGACCCCGGATCCCATGCCAGAGGGGCAGAGAACCCTAGGTCGCCGCTGCTATGCTCTGCTAGGGTTTCCATTATATATATATATATATATATATATATATATATATATATATATATATATATATATATATATATTATTTTTTTACTTTTATTTTTATTTTTTGAAGCGATGGGTAATTGTGGCGAAATCTTCTCCACTGGGGCTCGAACTTCGACCACTTGGGTTCCGTGCATCTCTCTTAACCACTATGCTAGAGGTCATTTACTATATATATATATATATATATATATATATATATATATATATATATATATATATATATATATATATATATATATATATATATATCACCATGCAACGATAGTGATATATACCCTAGCTCTCCTTCAAAATCCAACTTTACGTCCTAAATTAGGTCCTACCTAAATTAGGTCCTAGAAACCAACCAACAGCCTTGTGCCCCAAGTGCATCGGAAAATCTCCTTCAAAATCCAACTTACGTCCTAAATTAGGTCCTATAAACCAACCAAGAGCCTTGTGCCCCAAGTGCATCGGAAAAAGCAAGACACAACCACAACTGTCCCGGTCGAAGAATCAATACGGTTCATCGATCTGAAGCCAAGAGACCAACCGTTCCAGGCTGGAAGACAAAGGACCGGAAGCTAACAAGATCAGATTCAGTCTGAAGGAAAGAAGTTCAATGCATGGGCAAATCATTCTTTTTTCAGACAATTACAATTTTATGATTTTTTTTTTTCATAAATACCATTTGTCTTCTAAAAAATTCCGATGATGTGATCTTCCATTATGTGGCTTATGTCATGGCTGATGATATGACTAAAATTAACATTGGAATTAGCATTAAAACTAAAATTATTTTTAACATTAACATTAAATTGACATGAACCTTAAGATTAAAATTAGTTTAACATTAAAATTAAAAATTAACATTAATATCAATAACTTTAATATTAAAAAATAATTAATTAATTTTTTGGGTTAAAATTTGTCATGTTAGGAGTTATATAAGTTGCCATGTCGGATGTCATATATTAGATTGTATCATTCAAATTATTTTGGAAACAAATAGCATAATTTTTTTGATGTTTGAAAATGATAAAAAAAATGTTGAAGGAAAAGTGAATCCCAAATGGATGGAAAAATAATTTCTTTGACAATGACTTTTTTGAGTTATTTGTCCCCCCTCCTCCCGCCCCCTAAATTGTTAATCATCTCTACTTTTTTTCATTTTTATTTTAATTAGTGTTATCCTCCATTTTTTTATAATATATTAATTGTAATTGTAGTTATCCTTAAAGAAATTGCCTAAATTTTGAGAATTATGAGATATAGTGATTAAAACAAAATTATAAAATTATAAAAATATGATTAGCAATTAGAACGGTAAATATAAATAACTCACTTTTTATCCCAAGCTCTGATTCTGCCAATCAAAAGAGTCACAGAGCAGCTGCCCATCTTTTGTCTTTTTGCATGGCAGAGACTACATGGACAAATTGGTACAGCTTAATCTTAGAACTCCCTTTCACATTCTATAACTGTAATATTGTTTATGTAGCATTCAATCTCTATTGTTTGTACATATGATCACTATCAGCTGAAAGCTTACGGAATCAAATATTGAATAAGTATCAGCCATCTCTAATTGATGAACGAAGATATCTTAATCTGACTGTTTACGTATGCACTCTTGACTGTGCAGTTGATAGATTAGTTTGTTGACTAATATTAATATAATTTTTTTTAGAGTAACTTATGAGTTTCTATTTTTTCTAAATGCATCAATAACATATCGTTGGATTACGTACATCCCATATCTTGATTGTAAGTTCCTAAAAAATTAAGGATCTAGTTAGAATCATTCGTCCACGTGTCATTACTATGTTGTAAGTTTCTATGTTGAGTTCCTAATTGACTTTCTGTAATTAAATTGTATTAATTTTAATCCTCACCAATATGGGTGAGCATTATTCGGTTTTGGACCAACAACCGAACCGAATAAGAGACCCGGTTCTGTTTGAAAATATTTCGTTCAGTTTTGGTTTTCAAAATACTAAAAAAAAAATTATTCGATTTCGGTTTTAAATTTTAGTTTTGGTCTAAAACCGAAATCGAATAAGATTTATACAATTATGTAAATACCCTCAATTATGTGCATATTTTGTGATTAAAATATGTATATTTTGAAAATAATAATTCTATGAATGTGTGTTAAAGTCGACTTTGAAATACAAAAAAAATGTATTAAAATTACAATTTTTAAGATAATCCACAATTTCAAGTTAGATCCAATCCATTAAACAATACAAATAGCCAAACCGAACAAACTGAATAAACTGAATTGACTATTCGGTTCGGTTCGTTTTCAATTTTAGCCTATTTCGATTCAGTTCCGATTTTGGATATTTAAAATTTTGATATATTTAATTTTGATTGGGTTAAAACGGAGTCGTCATCCCCACTCACCCATGCTTAGAGTTATGTTTAAATGATAAGTGTCACAACTTGAGGCTTTTTTTTCTTTCGTTTGAAAGGTAAAGAGCCACTTTTATTGAATTGCCAAACGTCAGCATACATGACCACTAATAGGGATGACTCACCGTTACTTAAGGAAAAGTCTACTTAGTCCGAAGAAAGAAATCGGAAAAAAAAAACTAACATAACCACGTATCAGCTCTTGATTGGTCCAAAAAAAATAAAAACCCCAACCCTGCTTACGTAGGCTAAAAAAAACCCCAGCCCATCAATGCCCGACTGTTGATTACTTAAACCTCAGCATAATTTTCTTACACACTCGATATCAAAGCCGAGAGAGAGAGACAGATGAGAACCTCCGTCTCCTCTCCCTCCCTCTCTCTCCTCCTCCTCCTCCTCGTCGGCGTCTTGGTCACCACTCTCTACTTCCACCAGCACCCCTCCTCTTCTAACATTCCCATTCAAAATCTTCACTCCCACCACCATGGAGTCCATGACAGTTCCAGTACTGTCACTCACCCCTTGGACCCCTTGACCTTCCGAGAGCTCGCCAAGGTCCACTCCGTCCTCTCCGCCCACTACTCCCCGGGCCCCGTCCCCTCCGTCCACTCCCTCTCCCTCCACGAGCCCGACAAGCCCCTCGTCCTCTCGTTCCGCCACGGCGTCGACCCCCTCCCCCCTCGCAGGGCCTCCGTCGTCGCCTTCGACTCCTCCTCCAACCGCGTCCACCAGCTCCTCGTCGACCTCGCCTCCGCCGCCGTCCTCCGCCACGACGTCGACAGCCGGCCCTCCGGGTACCCGAGGCTCACGCAGGAGGACCTGTCGCGCGCCATGTCGACCGCGCTGGGGGATGAGGGGTTCGTCGCGGCGGTACGGTCCAGAGGCCTCGACCCGGCCGACCTCGTGTGCGGGCCGCTCTCGTCCGGGTGGTTCGGCCCGGAGGAGGCGGCCGGGTTCCGGGTGGTGAAGATCGAGTGCTACGCGCTCGGCCGGGGCGCGGACAGGTCCCCGAACTTCTTCATGCGGCCGGTCGAAGGGCTCGTGGCCCTGGTCAACCTGGACGCAGGCCGGGTGATCAGGATAGTCAACAGGAACCGGGAGATCCCGGTGGATCCCGGTGAAGACACCGACTACCGGTACTCGGCACAGAGGAGCAGGCCGGCCAGCCACGGCTTGCCGGTGAACCCGATGTCCATGGAGCAGGCTAAGGGGAGAAGCTTCAAGGTAGAGGCCTACATATAGTATCTCGACTCTCATATTTTTCTATACTAATTTCTAAATGCAGTCCTAACATAAAATATGACTGCTAATAAAGTTGACAGTCATAAAAAATTTAGGGTCCGACTATTGGCACCCCACCCATTTCTAAGGACACCCCAAAAAAATTAAAAAATATGTTAAAAGACCAATATACCCCCAAACGTTTTCATAGTACACCCCAAAAAAAAATCGCGATGCGCTCGACAAATACTGGTCGAACAGACAAGGTCTGTTCGACAAGTATTGGTCGAACATGTCTTGACATGTTCGACCAATACAGGTCGAATAGACCTTGTCCGTTCGACCAGTACAGGTCGAACCTACTGCGCCCAAATTTTTTTTCAATTTTTTGTTTCGGTCGCGGTCGTCGGGAATCGGAGAGGGGGAGGAGGAGGAGGAGGCGGGTCGGGATGAGGGGGGGTCGGAGGAGGAGGAGGTGGGTCCGGGGGAGGGGGGGGGTCGGAGGAGGAGTCGGGGAGGAGGAGGAGGAGGAGGAGGGGGGTTCGGAGGAGGAGGAGGATGGGGGGGTTCGGAGGAGGAGTCAGGGAGGAGGAGGAGGAGGAGGAGGAGGAGGGGGGGTCGGAGGAGCCAGGGGGGAGGAGGAGGAGGAGGAGGAGGAAGAGGGAGGGATGGGGTGTGCTTAGTAGGGGAGGGTAGAATAGGAATAAGGAATTTTTTTTTTTTTTTTTTTTTTTAATGGGGTGTCCTTAGAAATGGGTGGGGTGTCAATAGTCGGACCCAAAATTTAAATATTAAAATAGAACCTTCTTAATGTTAGAACAGTCCTACGGACAACTTAACACTGCCGTACTTATTTAGGGTCTTAAAGAAATTAAATTACTCAAATACATGTCCTATGTACGCAATACACATAGCTCGCCGTTTCTCTCCCTGCCCAACCATCAAGTCAATCCCACTCCTCCATACATCACCATCTTCGTCTTCTTCTCCATCATCTGCTCCATACATCACAGTCGATTCCACTGCTCCATACATCACCATCTTCGTCTTCTTCTCTATCATCTTTTTCTTTTTCACCAGAGCTTTGTTATGCCTACAACCAAATACTTATAATTTTCTTACAACCGTCACGTGTGGGTCTTCGATTTGAAGAGGAAAAAAAGTGGCGGAGTCGGATGTAACCCATATAGCAGGGAGATGAGAGGGGAGGTGGGACCGTGCTGATGTCGTCCTCCCAATTGGCTCCACCTCCTTGTTAGCTTCGGACCTATATCCGTCAGCATGGTCCGTTGTGCGGCTCCCACTCACTTCGTTAAGCAGCGTTTATAAATTTTTGGCCACCTGCATGACTGAAACCTGGTTTCGCCCCTTCCATATAATTCATAAATTTATCATATCAAAAATGCTATTTGGCTCCCAAAAATTTGGGTGATACCATCTTCTATTATATGTCATATGACATGGCTGATGACATGTGACATGACAAAATTAAATATTTAGATATTAAAATTAATATTAAAATTAAAATTAGCATTAACTTTAACATTAAAATTAAAATTAATATAAAAATAACATTAATATTGATATTAATATTAACATTAACATTAATTAACATTAACATTAATTTTAGCATTAACATTAACATTAAATTTAATATTAAATTAAAATTAATATTAGTATTAACATTAACATTAACAATAATAATTGTCCGAGCTCTCTAGCCTAGTGGTATTAGAGCGGACACTCGGAGGGGCCGGCAAGGTTCGAGCCCCCCAATTGTGTGCGTGAGTGGGATTTCAAAAAACATTAACAATAATTTTTTTGGGTAATTATTTTTTTGGGTCAAAACATAACATGTCAGCTGCCATGCTATAAGCCACATAATGGAAGATGATATCACCCAAAAATTTTGCAAGCCAAATAGCATAATTGTTATCAGATACCTCCCAAAATAACTTGTCGTTGAGGCGTACATATACAGTAGGTGTTAATTTACTGTAAAAAGAAGTGTTTAATTGCGTTGTGCAGGTAGAAGGCGGCCACACTATAAGGTGGGCCGGATGGGAAGTACACATCAAGCCGGACGCCCGCGCAGGGATGGTGGTGTCGCGCGCGAGGGTGGTGGACCCGGACACCGGGGAGTGGAGGGACGTGATGTACAAGGGGATGGTGTCGGAGCTGTTCGTGCCGTACATGGACCCGACCGAGGGGTGGTACTTCAAGACCTACATGGACGCCGGGGAGTACGGGATGGGGATGACCGCAATGCCGCTGGTGAGGCTCAACGACTGCCCCAGGGGAGCCTACTACATGGACGCGGTGTTCGCAGGGGCGGACGGGAGGCCGTTCGTGCGGCCGGACGTGGTGTGCGTGTTCGAGAAGTACGACGGGGACGTCACGTGGCGGCACTCCGAAGCTCTCATCCAGGAGATAGATGTAAGTTCTTGCGGCACATGTCTGTTACTTATTTCCTAGTTGCACTAGTCTTTCTGTGTATTTAGATGATAAATATGACACATGTTCAATAGGAAATGATCGTATATAATAATGTTCTATTGTTCTACATCAATAGGTTGGTAGGATGTCAAACTAACTAACAATTGTTAGGCTCTTAGGAGGCAGAAAGAATATATATAATGAAAAAATATCTGACAGCTTACATTGAACTTTGCATAGAACCTTTAAAATTGCTACAGAGTGTTCTTGATCTCTCAGAGTTTCGATTTCTTAATTAACTTTTAAGAGATGAGAACTAATATTCAAAAGTCTCTAAGTTTATGTACTCTTGAAAGAAGTTCTCTTATGTTAGTTATCAATGCCCCATTTTCCACGGCACTTCGAGATTTTTTTACATGAATGATATTTTATGTTAGTTGCATCTAGCTAGGTTTAAACAATGTTTTAAAAAGCGGACCGGAGTTTGACCCGGCCAAGGCACTGGGTCGGATCAAACGGGTTCAACCAATTGGTTCAACCAGTAGTTTAATCTAAATGGTCCAAGTTTAATCTCTTATGGACACTATTTTTTATAAAAATATTAGTTTTTTACAAAACACTGGGTCAATACTGAACCGGACCGGAAAAACTACCGGTTCACGGTTGAACCGGTTCAACGGGCCGGTCCGGTTTTTAAAACATTGGGTTTAAAGCTGCATAAAGATTTTTGACATTTTGATATTGTAACTTTATTTCTGCTGTAATCAACATCTAATTTCTTAAAGCTGCATACGCTTCACCAGATTTTAAACATAAAAGAAATACACAAAAATAAAGACAATTTGTGGACTATCAGGAAGTCTACTAATCATTTTCTTCCCCCATGTAGTGCTCTACTGAGGTCTACTACTTATTTAAGATTAGCAGTAAAAATACTCTAAATTCTCATAGCCCACCCTCCCCCCAAAAGAATTCCTTCTAGAAAGATTTTCTCATTTCGCTGATTCGTACTAAATAACAAGCTAGCGAATTTCCAAACCTTCCAATCGGACTTATTATAATACTCAGAAGGATCAACCCATTGAATTCAGAAACTGGTAACATTGGTCCTGATAAATTCCAATGTATTGCTCTCTCCATCAATAATGCCTACTCCTTCCACTTGTTCAAAAAAAAAAAAGGATTCCATGTAAGAAATTTATGATATTTAACTATTCGTGTTAAAGAATAATGGCAAAAATCCAACCATTTATCTATCCATAGATTGGCAGCTACTCCTCCAATACCGAAATAATTATGCATCGTTCGACCTGTGGCGGCTTAATGGTCGCACTCATTGACCAAATGATTCGTGGATATGAAAGGAAGCATGGTGTTCTATATATATTGCTAAACTCATATATATCACATGGCTTGCATATGTTTTTCTTTCAGTAAATTCTCGGAAAGGGATAAAAGAAGATATTTACAAAAAAAAGGTTGAACATGAACGCCAGAAGGTTAGGATTGGAGCAAGCAAGGGCGAAGCCAGAAAAAAAATGTTAGAAGGGGAGGGGGAGGGAAGGGGCTAAGAAAAATAATAATTCATATCATAATTCAAAAAATAAAATAAAAATTACAAAATTTTGTACAACCAACATAGTACAAATATTCAACCATTCAACCAAGTAGGTTGTAACTAACATACAATAGTATACTTAGTACGTAGTTCATAGTATTTATTTGGTTTTAAGTCTGGACTACAGTCCGAAACAGCCCAACAGCTCCGCCACTGGGAGCAGGGGCTACTTGAATTGTCCCCTCCTCAATTTGTGTTGTAGGAACTTTAGATTAGATACATGTAATTTAATATTTCTTTAAGCATTGTGGACTAAGAATACTAATTGTGTTTGGAAAAGATACGCGAGGCAAGGCCCAAAGTGACTCTAGTAGCTCGAACGGCAGCATCCGTCGGGAACTACGATTACATCGTCGACTGGGAGTTCCAAACTGATGGTCTTATGAGGATCAAGGTACATTCTCCATTTCTCACTCTGTGTTTTGGTTGTCCCTTGAGTCTTGTGTGGGCCGTTTCTGGAGGGTCACCTGCGACCACGACCTCCTAGGGGTTGCCCCAAGCAGAGAAGAGTTGTCCAAGTCCGAAGTCCTGTCCAGCCCTTCGGGTTGACTCATCAACTCGTATTCGCTGCTGATGATTCCGAGGAAAATCTTGACAGGTCAGTCTCAGTGGAATGCTAATGGTGAAAGGAACAGTCTACCGAAACACGAGCCAGGTTCCCGAGCAGGAAGACCTGTACGGGACCTTGCTAGCCGAGAACCTGATCGGAGTGGTCCACGACCACTTCGTAACGTTCTACCTGGACATGGACGTCGACGGGCCAGGCAACTCCTTCGTCAAGATGCACATGGCGAAGCAGAAGACGTCTCCCGGGGAGTCGCCTAGGAAGAGCTACGTAAGAGTCACGAAGGACGTGGCGAAGACGGAGGGCGAGGCGAAGATCAAGCTTAAGCTCTCCGATCCTTCGGAGTTCCATGTGGTTAACCCTTCTAGGAGGTCCAAAGTTGGCAATCCGTCCGGTTACAAAATAGTTCCCTCTGCCACTGCCGCTAGCTTGCTTGACGAAGATGACCCTCCACAATACCGAAGCGCCTTCACAAATAACCAGGTAACATGCTGTTCCCTAAACATATTTATGTAAATTGCATGTTTTAATTTCCAATTATACTATTTGGCTCCCAAAATTTTTGGAAGGTGCTATCTTCCGTTATGTTGGCATCTGACATGGTAGCTGACATGTCATATTTTAACCCCAAAAATTAATTATCCAAATTTTTTTTATTGTTAATGGTAATGCAAATGCTAATTTTAATTTTAATTTTAATTTTAATTTTAAAGTTAATATTAATGCTAATGTTAATTTTAATATTAATGTTCATGTTAATTTGATATTAATTTTAATTTTAATGTTTAATTTTGTAATATCATCAGGCATGTTATATGCTACATGATGGAAGATGGTATCACCCAAATTTTTTGGAAGCCAAATAACATTTTTGTTTAATTTCTTCTAATTATGGTATAAACATATCTATGTAAGATTTGGGTGACTCCCTACAATCGTAGCGAGGAATGGGCTGGAGGACTGCTTGCCTACCAGAGCCAAGGGGACGATACTCTCGCTACATGGTCCGATAGGTCAGTACACATTGCAGTACTTCTTCATATGTACAACCACAAGATATTCTCATTTGTGTTCTTAACTTCTTATTTGTTGTTTGATATTTGATATTTGATGAAAACGTAGGGATCGGCCTATAGAGAACAAGGATATTGTTATGTGGTACACCTTGGGGTTTCACCACATTCCTTGTCAGGAGGACTATCCGATAATGCCGACGGTGTCGTCGAGCTTCGACTTGAAGCCGGTTAATTTCTTCAGGAGGAACCCCATCCTCGGAGCAGCACCATATTTTGAGAAGGACCTCCCCACCTGCAAACCTCTTGCATCGCTATGAAAGGAAAATTGTTGGATTCGAATGCCTCTATCAATAAGTACCAGACAAATCCCGTGCCAGGATTTGCACATTTACAGACCACTCCACATATGCCAAGACTGATGAAGCTCTTCTACTCCTATATGAAGAAGAACAAGAGCTGATTCTTTAAATAATAATTTGAAACCTACATACATTTTTGCATGCTTACACTCAAGTTAATGCAAGTTAATGCAATTAGATTGCGTTTCGTTCATTGCAATGTAATTATAAACGTAGTGGAATGGAGTTTGTAATATAATTGAATTTATAATGTAAAAGAATTACAATTACATTATAATGTTTAGTTGGAACATGTAATCAAACCATGTAATATAATATAAATTGCATTCGAATATTTGGCTTACCATATAATGTTATGGAATAATAATTGTTATTTTAAAAAATTATTTTTTTTGTAAGTTTTAAGTTGTAGTGTAATTACGATTATATGAGTTTCATGATGTAATTGATTTTTTAAAAAAATGGTAATGTAATGTCATAAAGCTTGTAATGACAATTACATTATATTTGAAACTTTTGTCCAGCCAATTATCCAAATTAGGTTTACAATATAGTACCAATTATATTACACTGTCCAACCCTCAAAACCTTACGCACAATAGAGGATTGATTAAATGATTTTAGGTGATCTCTATATATCAACCCAAAACCACCAATAACTTACTGTTTAAGAGGATCAATAGAGGATTGAGTAAATGATTACAAGATATAATAATCTAGAGCTATTTTGTATAATCTCCTCATTTTTTATTAGTTTTTGCATTTGGCACAATTTTTTAATTCTCACTGTTTCTCCATTCTTAGTAGTTCCGTCAGTTCTTCCGTCTGGTCAACCAAGGGCACTTCGCGTTGGCCCCATGTGACGTGCAAAACTACAAATATACCCTACACTTAAGAGCATCTCCAACCCTATTGTGAGTTTGAAAAAAATGGTTGCCACATAGGAATGACAACCATTTTTTTCAAAAGTACTTCTCCAATGCAAATGTGAAATAAAGTGTGGAGTTGACATGGCAATGACATGGCAAAGACAATGTGAAGTTGGTTGTCTAGATCTAGACAATGCACTTCACAATGTCTTTATGTCCACATCATCATTTGTGAATAAAAATATTTATAAAAAAGAAGTAGAAGAGTAAAAGTTGTCTTGGAAGTTGTAAAAAATTATTTGTATTGTCTTCTCAATACTTTTGCATTGGAGATGACTTTTTAAACCCATTGTCATTTGTGAATATAACCTTGCCACATATACAAGACATTGTCTTGTCCCTCATGCCACATAGGATTCACAACACAAAACAAGACAATAGGGTTGGAGATGCTCTAACTCAAATTCAACCACCATATATAGCCATACATTAATACTGGCAGAAAGTGTGGGACCAGGAGGTGATGCTGGAGGTGAATTCCATGTGGATATTGTTGATGTTCAGAATGTGGATGGTGTTTGATGATGTAAATGAGGATGTGGAAGGTGGTGTTGGAGATGACCAACATATACTACATGTTGGTGAATTTGATGCAGAAACTAAGGGTCTGTTTGGTTCCTCGTTTAAGCTCAGATTTTTGAGTTTAAACGTTAGAGGTGACAGAAAAGGTGTTTGGCTTGGGGTTTTGAGAATGTATAGTTTAGAAATTTTTTTCCTAAATCATCTTTTAAAATCAGTTTTCAGAGATGACAGAAAACCTCTTTTCCAAACTTCACTTCCCAAAGTGTGGTGGGCCCTTTCCTTTCCATCTCATTTCTCTTCCCGTCTCTCTCCACCTTCCTCTTTCTCTCCCTCTTCCTTTTCCTATTCCGTGGACACAACAGCCTCCTCCGCTCCGTCCGCCTCCTCCTCAGAATATTCGCCATCTCCTCCGTCCTCCTCCAGGTGTGCGGGGCCAGGGGCCACATCGTCGTGTCGAACTGCGTCTACGATGGCACACGTCCTCAATGACGCACTTCCTGCCGAGGGCGTGCGAGATCACCACGACGTGCGTCGACGCCGGGGACCTGGAGGGGGTGAGGGAGGTGGTCATGGAGGGGCAAACGAAGGTGGTGTACGTCGAGACAATATCGAACCCAACGCTCGCGGTGGAGGACGTACCAGGGTTGAGCAGGCTGGTCAAGGAGAAGGGGCTCATGCTCGTCGTCGACAACACGTTCACCCCCGTGTTGGTCTCGCCGGCGAGGTTAGGGGCTGACATCGTCGTCCACAGCGTCTCCAAGTTTACCAACGGAGGCGCGCACGAAGCTCCTCATACGTCACCGAGCCGACGGTGGACTGAACGGTCGACGGTGAACTGGACACAGTGGATTGGACTGGACACGGGATCTCCAGCTAGGACTGGATCCGGGAAACCCTAGATGGAGGACACATAAAACATGACACAGGAGATATGACACAATTTTATTAAATAAATTATTTTCTAAAATTATTTTACCAAACGGAATTTTAAAAAAAAATTTCAGAAAACTATTTTTCAGATGAAAGTAACCAAACGCAAAATTAGAATATCTATACTCAGAAAACAACTTTATAATTTACTTTCAAAAAACTGTTTTCAGAAAAAAATTTCAGAAAACATATCCAAACGGACCCTAAACTTTTTTTACCCCCATTCCAATGCACTTCATCGGTACTAATGTACGGCTGCATGTGGCTGTTGAATTTGAGTTAGTAGAGGATATATTTGTATTTTTGCACATCACGTGGGGCCAACGTGAAGTGTTCTTGGTTGACAAGATATAAGCACTAACGGAACTATAAAGAATGGAAAAAAAAACAGTAAAATTTTAAAAAATTGTACCGTATGTGGTTTGTGGTTAATTACAATTATTGCTCCATTATAATATTCACCCCTATACTTAGGCCTGATTTGGTTGACAGAATCATGGAATTGGAAATAAAATTATTATTTCTTATGTTTGGGTGCCAAAGGAATTGAGGTGGAAAGTAAAGTAATATTCAATGGAAAAAAATTAGGAGAAAAATGGTTTCATCTATCCAAGTAAGTCCTCAACTTTAAGTTCACTTTTCCTTCTAATTTTCTTGACATTTCAAAATGCCAAAAAGAAAATAGATACAAACCCTAATTTTTCAAAAGAAAAAAAAATCAAGGAATTGATTTACTTTCCTTTCCGCGAACCAGAGGAGGCCGTACATGAGCTATATTATGCAGCGACAAAGGGAGAGCAACAGATCAAGCAAAAGAGTAAATTAAAAATTAAAAAAGTTAAACAAAAAAAAAAAAGCCGGAAAGGCTAAAGCCACATTTGTCCATTGTGGCCATCGATCACTCTTTATTTTCCTCCTTCAAGTTTTCAACCATAGCCCTTTCTTTTACAACATGCTATGGAAGAACGCTACAAAGGTTATATAGCTTCCCCCAAATTTTAGTTGGGTCGGTCTATTTACCAATATTTGAATAGCACAGATTGTTTGCTAAGAATTTACTCAACCAAAATATTATTTTCTTACGCCAATTTGTTGTGACCAACTCAAAGGGTCTACCAAAATGTAGGGTTAAAAGAATTAGTTGATATCTTCCTTAAGATCTTCCCCTACCACCCTGTTCACAATCAATTCTACTATATTGGTTTGGTAGATAATTAGATCTTGGCCTCGCTTCCTCTTAACCTCTCATGGTTGTTACAAACAACATCCCTTTGCCTTTGCCTATCCGGAAAAGGATTCCTAGTTAGCATTGTTTGTTGTCGACGGGAAGGGGTAGTATTGGGGAAATTCAGGTCCGATCCCGAATCTATTAAGGTCTAAAATTTCGCTTAGTTTGAAGGTAATAATTTGGGTGGAGTCGTAGAGGGTAAACTGAGAGTTTGTTTATTCTTTTTTTTTTTTTTTTTTTTTAACATCCCAAATCGAAAGATTAGCGAAAAAAATGAGAGCTTTTGTTAAAAAGACGTAAATGCTATTTATTTGTCCTAAAATATTATGACTTTTTTTTTCAACCTGCTGTTCCGTAGCTTACAAACGGTAGAAACCTATAATTCTCATGTTACTTAATTTAATTGTGTTTAGATCCTAGTTTTTTTTATATATAGGTATTATATTTATAGCTATTATTTTTTTATGAATATATTTTGACAAGTTTTACTTTAAAATCCAATCAAATTAATCTAATTTTATGCCATATGTAGTAATTGTATTTCGTAATATTGTATTTTTATTAATTTTCTTTCCACTCAAAACCTCCACTACGAGAGTTATTAAATATATCTTACTTAACTTTTCATCAAAACCAAACAGGATTATATGTATTGACTTTTCTCCCCCTCACTTAATTTTTCTTCAGGTAACCCCACTTATCTCTTCTTATTCCCCTTCTAAACACCCCCCCCCCCCCCCCCCCCCCCCCCCCAAAGCAGATCCTTATGACATATGCTTAGTCTTACGAGTTTAGATTGGATCCCACTCTCCGTTTCATCCCACCCAAACGTCCTCAATGGGAGCTCAACACTCCAATGTCCATATCGCAATCCAAACTTGCCCTAAGAGCATCTCCAACCCTAGTGTCTTGTGATTCTTATGTGGCATAAAACACAAGACAATGTCTTTCATAGATGACAAGATTATATTCACAAAAGACAATGAGATAGAAAAGTCTTCTCCAATGCAAAAATATTGAGAAGATAATAATATAAAAAAAATTTGCAACTCCCAATGCAACTTCTCCACTTCTTCCTTTTTTATAAAAATATTTTTATTCATAATTGATGATGTGAAGCTAAAGTTATTGTCAAATTCATTGTATAGAACTATACTATCAACTTCACAATGTTTTTCCCATGTCACCTTCATAATTTATTTGAAATTTGCATTGGAGGAACACTTTCTAAATGAAAATTTGTTATTCCTATGTCGCAACAATTTTTTTTTTCAAACTCACAGTAGGGTTGGAGATTGTCTATGCCATCTTTGGTTGATGGTTTAGAGTGAATGGTTGATGGTTTGGCGTGAATGGTAAGTAGCTGATTGGGCTCCACTCGGACTCTTCGATTCGGTTCAAGAATTTCACAGATATAATTTATAAGGGTGCGTTTGATTGCAAGTGGAAAATATATGGAAAAACGTTAATTTCATGGAATTATTTTTCTAGAAAAAATTCTATAAAATTTTAAAAAAATCTATAGAAAACTTAATTTGGGTGTTTGATTGTCATTATTTTCCACGAAAAATAGTTTTTTTTTATGGAAAATAATATTTACTTATGGGTTGGACAAGTTTTATTTTCCACCAAATATAGAAAATGATATTTTTTTGAAAAATAATTTTATGAAAAATATATGCTATCAAATACTACAATCGGTGAAAAAACTATGGTGGAAATATTTTCCATTAAAAAAAGGCCAATCATTATAGATTTTTTTTTTCCGGATATGGTCTCCATTGTAATCCATGATCCAAAAAACAGTGAAACTTTAAATCCAAATGTGAGGCAGATTCTTAGTTGAGGAACTTTGTAGCTGAGACCATCTCCAACCACACTCCTCAAACCTCAAATTGAGAATTTTTTCTCAAAAACCTTCTCCAACCAAGCCTCAAATCGAGGAAAAATTCTCAAATTTTTTGAAGAAAGGAGGATGGATCCTCAAATTTGAAGGAAGAGAGAGAAAATCTTTAAATTTGAGGATCCACTATTCATGACTATTAAGCTTAATTAACTTACCATATTTTTTAATTTATAATTATAAATAATAAAATAATTATACTATTCAAATATTCTTGTTGAGATCTTCAAATAGAATTCAATATTGAATATATTTGTTATTAATATTTTTTTTATTAGATTCATTTGATAAATAAAATAATATTTAAATAATTTGGCAGAA
Source organism: Iris pallida (assembly GCA_029216955.1). Lineage (NCBI taxonomy): Eukaryota > Viridiplantae > Streptophyta > Magnoliopsida > Asparagales > Iridaceae > Iris > Iris pallida. The sequence continues at coordinate 4,331,653 of JANAVB010033820.1, forward strand.
ATTAATAGAATAATATCAAACTCTCTAAAATTAAAATACATTGACTTAAAAAACATAAACAAGTACATCGAAATTTAAAATAACGCAACCAACAACAAAATTGAAATTAAAAGTCTAAACGTTACAATATTGAAATTAAAAATGCCTAAAGCAATAATATTAATATTATCTCGGTAAATAATATATATGATTTATTAAATAGTTGTGAAGAAATAAATTTTGTAGAAATAAATAATGGTTGTTTATTATTTGAGAATTGATGGGTTGGAGATGAAATTTTTTTAGCGTAGCTAAATATGAAAATATTTTATTTAGAGTCCTCAAATTGAGAGAATTTTTTTTTTTTAAGGATAGATTGGAGATGGATGGACTTTTACATCCCGGTGGATGGGAAATCTTTTCGTTAACTCCTCTCAAATCTTGTCTCCTCTTGGCTGTTGCCCAATCCTCCGACCTAATGGCCCCAATTAATAATCTCAAGCATAGGTTATAACGCCTTACAATGGCATCGTACAGAGCCACAGTCTTAGAGCATCTCCAACCCTATTGTGAGTTTGAAAAAAATGGTTGCCACATAGGAATGACAACCATTTTTTTCAAAAGTACTTCTCCAATGCAAATGTGAAATAAAGTGTGGAGTTGACATGGCAATGACATGGCAAAGACAATGTGAAGTTGGTTGTCTAGATCTAGACAATGCACTTCACAATGTCTTTATGTCCACATCATCATTTGTGAATAAAAATATTTATAAAAAAGTTGAAGAAGTGGAGGAGTTGTCTTGGAAGTTGGAAAAAATACTTTTTATTGTCTCCTCAATACTTTTGCATTGGAGAGAGTTTTTCTATCTCATTGTCTTTTGACATATAATTTTGCCACATAAACAAGACATTGTCTTGTGGCTCATGCCACATAGGAGCCACCTAAGACTCACAACACTTAACAAGACAATAGGGTTGGAGATGCTCTTAACATTTATGTACATTTGTTAATAAGAACTAGGGGTAAGCAGTGGTTCAATTTCGTTCAAACCGAACTGAATATATAAAATTAAAATAATCGTAAATTATATTTTTTAAAAATTGAAAATCGAATCGTTTTTATAAAAATCGAACAAATTCGGTTCGATTTTTGGTCGGTTTGATTTCATGGACCAATGGATCGCATTTTAGCAAATGGACAAATTTAAAAAACAAATATTAACAAAAATTGACATTGTTGTATTTATGAACTATTACAATTACAGAGAGTGAAAAAAATATATTAGTATATATAGATTGAGAGTAGAATGTTCAAAGAAGCGACAACAAGTGCCAACAGAGAATAAAAGGAGAGAGTTCGCTTAGATAGGATTAGAGAAAACATTAGTACATATAAATTAAAGATATTTGGTAAATTATTGGACCTAAATCGATTTTCGATTTGGTTCGGTTACTCGAACCAAGAAACAAAAATTGAACCGGTATATCAAAATTTCAAATATTTGAACCGAAAACCGAATTTATAACAAAAAACGAACCGATTGTCATAATTTGGATAACAAAGAACAAAAAAATCGAACCGATACATCAAAATTTCAAATCTTCGAACCGAAAACCGAACCTATAACCGAAAAACTGAACCGATTGTCATATTTCGGTTCGGTTCGGTTCGGTTCGATTCGGTTTTCGGTTTCCAACAATTATATGCTCATCCCTAATATGGACAAGTAAACCTAAGGGAGCCAATCCACTTTATGTAAGCCTCACTAATCCTGAGTTAGCTTAGCCATTTTGATCAGATCTGATGCTGAATGCGACTCTGCCTTCTTCTATTCAAGTTCAGGACAATCAATGAGTGGCCACCAAAATTATAAAAGCAGCTTATAGGATAGGACCACATGAATGAACAGTGATGAGGACAGAGTGTAGTGAAGTAAAGAAGTGGGAAAAAAAATAACCATCGAAATATTTGAATCCAGAAAGTAAAAGTATGGGTAGCAAAAGATGGGACAGTGCCAACTTTTCCATTTATTAACAAAAGTATATGCTCTTGCTAATGGGGAGGGGTATTAAATGCTAAGCTCATGTGTCTGTCTATATTTTGTATTTTGATGTGAAGAGCATTGGAATAGCAGTACACACACACACTCACTCTCTCTCTCTCTCTCCTTCCATGGCCTAAACTTGACAAGTAGCATTAGCATTGTTGGGTTCTATGCTGGTGATGAGGCTTCATCACAAGGCAGCAGCAGGTGGTGGTGTTCCCACCAGATGTGTTTCTTTCCTATGCATCTGTTGCTTCTGTTTTGGTGTTTTCATTGTTAACAGGTGATCCTCTCTTTTTTTCCATCAAGTTCTCTTGTTTGGGTGTAGGTAGATGTAGAATTATTGTTCTTTTAATTTTGTAGGATGTTTTAGTAGTTGGGTGTGCAAGAATGGAGGAAATAATTAGATTGTCAGAAGAAAATAGTATAATGTGGGTGAGGGGTGTGTGTGTGTGTGTGTTTGGGAGGGGCCGAGGGGGTGTTCAAATTAGAAGATCTCTCACAGGTTTTAGTTGGCTTATGATCTTAGATGTGATTCTGTCATCCAACTTCTCTTCTTCTTGTTTAATAAGAATGTAAGAAAGAAATGGATATGATTGTTGATTTATACAGTAATTAGGGAATTTTACTAAGGGTCTGCTTGGTAATGGTGTTTTCACCGGTTTTGGGGTGTTTTGGGGTGTTTTTAAACCGACTGTTTATTAGAACCATGCTTGTTAATTTTTTTTAGTGACTGGATTTGGCCGGCTCAAAAACCATCCAAAACCGTGTAATGTATTTTTGGGTTGCTTTATAAACACCCCAAATTGATGGATTTTGGGTGGCTTTATTATTTTATTCCATTTATATCATCGCCAAAAATATATATAAATATAACTATTAATAACTAAATCCTATTTTTTTCTTCCTGTGTTTCTCTGTTTTTTTTTCTTCCCGCGGCTGCTCTTTTCTTCCCGATAGAAGGAAAATTCAGGAACTTGTCTTGTACTTGTCCTCGGAGCTCCATTGAGTGCAGAGTTGTTTTCTGAGACAAGAATACATGAAAGACTTTTTGATGCACGGGTTACCTTCACGTCAATAAACCTATATTTTATCAAAAATAACTTTTATTTATATGTGGACATAATGGTAATTTTATTATTATAGAAAACTTTCAGAACCGCTGGTTAATGAATTACCAAACATGGATTGGACTGGTTTAAAAGCCGGTACTTAAAACCACTAAAAATTGAATCCTTCATAATCGTTCATTTCTGCTACTCTAAAAATATCTCATAACCGCTACCCCATAATTGCCAAGCCCTAAGGGTCTGCTTGGCAATTATCGGGGTAGCGGTTATGAGATGTTTTTAGAGTACTGGTTATGAGCGGTTATGAGGGGTCCGGTTTTGGATGATTTTTAAGTAGCGGCTTTTAAACCAGTCCAATCCATGCTTGGTAATTCACTAACGAGCGGTTCTGAAAGTTTTTTACACCAATAAATTAAATAGGGAAGGGTATCGGTAGTTATAATTATATATATTTTTGTGAGGATATAAATGGAATAAAAAAATAGAGCCGCTCAAAACCCGCCGATTTGGGGTGTTTATAAAGCCACCCAAAAATACATTACACCGGTTTTGGGGGGTTTTTGAGCCGACGAAAACCAGTGCCTCAAAAAAATTAACAAGCAGGGGTTTTCATAAACGGTCGGTTCAAAAACACCCCAAAACCGGTGAAAACACCATTACCAAGCAGACCCTAAGTTGAAGTTAGAATTGACATACTGTTGAACTTCATAATGAACTTCAAGATCTTCTCAAGAATTTAGCACAATTTCCCAAATCGAATAATGTTATCATCTTATTGTTTTATAAATTCAATTAAAATGGCTGAACATTTATGGGTTGAATGTCTATCCAATTATCTTTAAAAAAAAATCTTATTGTTTTTCTTATCCTTTGTTGCATGAGTCTTCCTTGAGAGCCCATTGTTTGGCAATTGACAACCTGTTCTGAAGGGCTTTAGACACCTGACAGCTATGTTTTGTAATATCACACGATTGATTCTAGAAGAACTTGCAAGGAAAAGACCGATCAGAGATTTCGTAAAAGACTTGCAAGAAAACGAATAATCAGACTTTTAGATTATCACACTTGTTTTAATGGAACTACCAAAATGTGTTCTATAGAACGTGTGGAAGTTCCACAATAGATTTTTTTTTTTGGCATGGGCCAGAATGGGACGTCCGTTCATGAAAACTCAACGGATCGGACGCCGCGCGGGCGGTCGAGGACCGGCACCATTCTACCACGGGTATAAACGACGACCGACCACGCGGCCTGTCGTGCGGCACCGTAAGGACGTCGAGAAGACGTCGTAAGAGCGTCGTGCGCATAGAACGGATGGCTGGGCGGCATCGGCTGTCGTAGACGTTGTGAAGATGTCGGGGGAGGCTTTGGCGTTGTGGGCGAAGCAAGGCGTTGAGTTGCGGACGTCGAAATACGTCATAGCCGTCTCGTAGAGCTCTGGAATGCGCGGAGTGCGTGAGGTGTGCGTGTGGGACGATGATGACAAAGTCCGTGCGGTCAAGATCCGCACGAAGAGTCCGAAAAGATATGACGACCGGCTAAAAATTATATGCGGGGAGAGACACGATTTAACTGAGCCACGTGCTAGATTTAAAAAATAAATAAAAAAAATCAACCTGACGTCAATTTTCTTTGTTGATGCCAAATACTAGCTAAGGTAGCTATGACCAAGAGAGAGCCTAGCCAAACCTCATAGGTTACTGATGAAGCTCATGCAATCAAGAACCCTTCAAGATCCCTGGAAATGAAGAGCCTTTGCACTTTGTACAGGGAATTGCATTCAACTCGTTGGCACATTAAGCCAAAGAGTGACATGGAATGAAATTCCAATAAACCTGGGATTGTGCTTTTGAATTATGAGAAAGTGGATAATCTGTGGAGGTTCCTGATTGCTCAAAGGCTAGGAAGCACGGACACTCCAAAAATATTGGCCGTGACGAATACGTTTCCGACACGTATTGGACACAATCTAAATACTCCAAAATACACTAGGACACACTAAAATATGTGCCGTGTCAATGTTGCGATTTCCTTACCATGTTCATGTTTGTGCAACATACAAAGGTAAAAAGAAGTTGGCTTCCAGGATGCTGAGCCTCTCAGTAATTCTCTTTACAGGATATGGAGTGATCCCGAGCTGGTGAAATCAAAGGAAAACAGTTCATCGGTGGAAATGTATCAGAAGAGAGACAATTTTGTAAAATGTGTAAAGAAGGTAAGTTGGATATCCCTAGGGCATATGTTATGAAGTTACTGATTATGTGTTCTTCTGCTTGTTAATCATTAATGGTCTAAGCTGTATTTCTGACACATTTACGCTTCAACTAACTGCTGCTTACATGCATGTCTACCTGCTTTTGCTTCTATTATCCAGGAAACTTCTTTACATGTAGGTGACGTTTTTAATCAAGTTTCAGAAGCTCAGGAAGTAATCATGTAATTCTCTGTAACCTTTCAATGCATGCTTTATGTTGTGCTATTCCTACATTTCTCTACATTGTTTTTCTTGTAGTTTGTTTACGGAGTCTTTGATTTAGAAACCATTAGTATTTGGTGTTCAGAAACTGTTTGGGACGGCATTATAATTTGCAACCTATTGTATGATTCAGGGCATTAGACAGGACGATTTCAAATCTCGAGATGCAACTAGCATCAGCCAGGGCTGCACAGGAAAGTAATGAAGACAAACTGCCAGTTGCTGCTAGACCGGTAATGGACCACCTGACGGAACGCCCAAAAGTCTTCTTTGTCATGGGAATCATGACTGCTTTCAGCAGCAGAAAACGTAGAGACTCGATCAGAGATACCTGGATGCCTCAAGGTACCTTGCCTCCTTTATCCCTTCTATCAAATGATGATAAAAAAAAATTCAAACCTAAGTAAATTATTGGTTTGCTAGGAGAGACGCTACAAAAATTGGAGAAGGAGAAAGAAATTGTCATGCGTTTTGTTATTGGACACAGGTTTGCTTGCCCATTTAAAATGAAAATTTTGTATTTTCACATTGTCTATAAGCTGATAAGATAATCACTCTGTGTGTTATAGCACAACTCCAGGTGGTGTAGTGGACCATGCTATCAGTGCGGAAATTGAACAATATAAGGATTTCCTTATACTGGTATGTGCTCTCTATTTTCGGTAAGAACCACCAAGTTTTCCAGTATCTAACTATTGTCTAGTTTGAACCAAAGAATTATAGTCCCAGGTTAATAAGTGAAATTGTCCATATAACGAAAATGTACTTTTGCAGGGCCATATTGAGGGATACCATGAATTGTCTTCAAAAACACAGAAATACTTCTCCACAGCATTAGCAAAATGGGATGCTGATTTCTATATTAAAGTTGATGATGATGTGCATGTCAATATTGGTCTGTCACTACATCTTTTAGGCTGTTGCTCATCATTTTTTCATCTGACTATATAGTGCTTTTGACACTTAACAACAGCTAGTATCGGTTCTACTTTAGCACGACACAGGTCAAAACCGCGTGTTTATATAGGCTGTATGAAATCAGGACCTGTTCTGGCAAAGCAGTAAGATCTCAAAACTTTTCAGCTTGTTAGTTGGTATATTTATATATTATTCAACCACATGAAGCCTTCAGTTTACTGACCCCAAAAAAATTGGAATAAATGCTTTGTTGCTGTTGTTGTTGTACGCATGAATTATGCTAAAAGTATCTGAAAATAATCACCTGTCTTCAACCTGTATAGGGGAGTGAAGTACCACGAACCAGAATACTGGAAGTTCGGAGAAGAGGGAAATAAATATTTCCGGCATGCAACAGGACAGTTGTATGCACTCTCCAAGGATTTGGCTACATATATATCCGCTAATAGGTAAAATTTCAAGTGAAATTTCTTGTGCTTGAATGCAAAATATATTTCTTCACATGGCTCCTTATTCTTACTGTCATGATTGTACAGGCAGATACTGCACAGGTATGCGAATGAAGATGTTTCTTTAGGTTCTTGGTTTATTGGTCTGGATGTCGAGCATATTGATGAACGGAGCTTCTGTTGTGGGACTCCTCCAGGTAAGCAATTTGTTGCAGTGATTGAATTGAAAGTAGTATGTCTGTTGATTATCACCATTTCACTACTGCGTTAACATTCACCTTATTGTTCTAATATAACCTTCTTTCTTAAGAAATTTGTTGCAGTGATTGAATTGGAAGTAAGATTTTTGTTGACTCTCACCATTTCACTACTGCGTTAACATTGACCTTATTGTTCTAATGTAACCTTCTTTCTTTTTTGGAAACCCTTGTTACCTTGATAAATTAAAGATATATCTGATCTTGACATGAGGGAGGTACAGAGATTTGCCATCTTTGTTTTTGCATTTCATTCTTATGCAATGCCCCCTGCTGCATCATTCCAAAGATCTATGGGTTGTCCCCAAGTTGACATTCTGATCTGTCTCTTGTAGATAAATCTTCTGCAAGAATGTCCAATCTTCATTAGACAACATCTAAAAAAGATCACTCTTCGACCCTTCGAATTGACCATGATAATCACAAAGTATATTGAGTCTGCCCATTCGTAAGTTGAAGTACTAAAAAAGATGCTTTGAGGTTGAGAATGGTTAAAAAGAAAATTCGAAAAGTTCTTGGGTCTTTCATAAGATGAGCAAGCAAATTAATTAACTCCTGTAACAGTCATGTACCTAATATTGGGCTCACAGTAGACTGTTAGTAAACTACACTTTTGAGGTAGAATATAAAGATTTAGCATGGTACTCCGGTAAATAAATGTTAAGAGGATGAACTGAATGCCATGAATGATACACTTTGACATCGACTGTCCTTGGCCTTAATGCAGGAAGTGTTGAGCGGATTTTAGAAATTAATATATTTTGTATATTTACTGGATCTTAGCTTTTTCAAAATGTTATTTTTTGTTGGTGAGTCTAATACCACTCATTGGGACAGATTGCGAGTGGAAGGCCCAAGCCGGCAATCCTTGTGCTGCATCGTTTGACTGGAGCTGCAGCGGCATTTGTCAATCTGTTGAGAGGATGGGGGAGGTACACCAACGTTGCGGAGAAGGCGACGGAGCAGTTTGGCATACGATATTCTAAGAAACTTTACATACCTCTCTCCCCCTCTTTGGTCTCTTTGTCATATAATTTTGTTTTGATCTTACACCAAATTTCACATATTATTTTGTTATGGGGGCAATCATTCTACATGCATGGATTAGAAGAGGAGGAAGAAGAAAGAATGATACTGGTGTGAAATCTGTATTTGCATAGCTGCAAGATCTCATTTTCAAATATGTGAAATATGGTGTTTGTACGGGCTAATAGCAAGTATGGTATTACTGTGGACAAGACGAACGTTGAAATTGTAGGACAAGGTATTAGACAGTAAAGGGGAGTTTGGTATGCGGAATACTATATAGCTGGAAATTATATATTCCCGAAAATTAAATTCCAAGTAATTAAATTTCCTGTAAAGTTACATTTTCATGTTTGATGACTATATAAATATTCCCGAAAAAAAATGATAAAAAAACCCAAAAATGAAAAAATGCCAAAAAAGAAAAGGGAAAAAAAAAAGAAGTAAAAACGATAAAAAACAAAAAAAAAAAAAAAAAAAAAATTTCAAATAAAAGGACCAAAATACAAAAAAAAAGGCTAAAAAAAAGACCAAAACGACAAAAATAAAAAAAAACAAGACAACCAAAAAACAATAAAAAAGCAACAAAAAGAAACAGAAAATGACATAAAACAACAAAAAACGATAAGAAAGAAAAATAAGACGACAAAAAACGACAAAAAAAGGAGAAAAGACCAAAAATGACCAAAAAATTTGCTAAAAAAGGACAAAAAACTGTTACAAAAACGACAAAAAAATGACAAAAAAGAGAAAAAGAGACAAAAATGACAAAAATGACAAAAAGCAACAAAAAACGACAAAAAACTACTAAAGATGACAAAAATCGGTAAAAAGCAACAAAAAGAGAAAAAAAAACAAAGAAATGACAAAAAACGACAGAAAATTAAAAAAGAGAGTCAAAAATGATAAAAAATGACAGAGAAACAAAAAACGACAAAAACAAAAAAGACTAAAAAATGACAAATAACAACAAAAAACTGATAAAAATGACAAATTGACCAAAAAGCGACAAAAAACAAAAAAAAAAAAACGACAAAAATAACAAAAAACGACAAAATTGACCAAAAAGCGGAAAAAAAAAACGACAAAAGAAACGAAAGAAATGTTCAAAAATGATCAAAAAAAGGATAAAAAAGTTATAAAACTTTTTTTTGCCGGGCAAAAGAAAAATACCCACATATTCTTAAGGGATAGGATTCCCATATTTTATGGGTAAACTATTTACCAGGATATTTCTAATTTCTGGAAATAAATTTTTTATAGCCCAAACAAACATGGTAATAGATTCCCATCCTAAATTTTCCGAGGAATAAAAAAAAAAAAAATACCGCTTGCCAAACGCCCTCCTAAGTGTGCTAAGTTATGAAGAATGAGTTGAAAATTGTGTTAATATGCAAGTCATTCATATTCTAACTTTACAGTATCATCTATTGTTCATTTGTAAAAAAGACAATTGTATCCTCTCTTTGCAGCAAGACGCTGGTCGACGATGTAGAAGGATCATCTTGACGAAGTTATAGTTTAGGACAAAGAAACTAAAGAGAGGTTATGTGTTTATTCAATAGCTGAGAGAAAGGAAAGATGGAAATGGAACGATGAAGAAAAGTACTCTGTATTTGCATTTTTCTAACTTTCAACTGAACAGAGTATTTCTTGTTAAATCTAAACAAACGAACCATGTCAAAGGTCAAAGAAGAGAACGTCCAAAATTGCAGTTCTCTCTGTGAAATTTTCCTTTGACAGATACCTGAAAACCTGTAATTTCCCTGATTTCAGCTTACGAACTAATAGGAATTCTCTTCCTGGTACATAGCACGCTATAATGTAAGATGGAACATCAAGAAAATACTTAGCTTGACAATCATGCAATAATTTCAGGATTAAATAAAATTTTGCAGATCAATTTCGTCCATATCACTATCTAGGCAAGACGAGATGAATATGCCATGCAGCACTAGTATTTAGACAAGAGGGGAAAATGTAACAATTATCTGGAAATAAACAAAACTTCTGTTTTTCATAAATTGATGAAACAAAAAATGGAACAAACAATAGGACAAACTGAATAACACGTGAAAGTGGAGATTAATTTGCTTCTACGGCTGCAGCAGCATCCTAAAATCCTAGGAAAGACCGTTCGGTGTATGTGAACTGCTGCAATGAAGGTTTTGTATCCTTAGACCTGGGCAGTTCCTTGGGTAAACTTAGGGTCCTCACACCTGTACTTGCCGTCGGGGCCAATTCCAAAACCTTTTGGATCTGCAAATACATTCTCCAGCAATTGGCTCCGAGGTGGAGGAGGGCTTGCATCTGCGAACTCCACAGCTTCTTCAACTACATCATCAATCTTCTTCTCAATAGCCTTGAGCTCCGATTCAGTAGCAAGATTATTTTCAAGGATGTATTTCTTAAATGCTTTAATGGGATCCCTTGCAGCATAATGGGCTTTCTCATCTGCCAACAACCAAACATAGAAGCTTACAAAATGCAATAGCATAATAATAACAATATATTTTTCTTAAATAATTGTTCAGATACAAACTTAAACCAAGTCAAATTGCAGGATGACATGGCCTCGCCGACCTAAAGGACTATAAATAAAATCAGTGGATGAAACTAGAACCAACAAGTGTAAAGAACCATGGTAATGCAAGTGACTCCAATACAATTATTGAGGTTGCTGACAACCAATGTAAAAAACCATCATAAAAATAACTAGATGAGAACAAAACATCCTAAAAACTGTTGGAGAGAACAAAACATCATAACGAAAGGCAAAATTGGGTTACTAAATGTTGAGAAAAAAAGGTAACTTCAAGCACGTAGAGACACTTGGGACTGTTTTGTTTGCAAGTAATATCAAACACGTCTGCAAAGCCTCTTACTGGGTTTTGTATGAATAGTATTTGGTTGTTTCTATGATATTTGTGGCAGGAAAAAAAATTAGAGACCACAACCAACAAAATACTTTCCTGAAAATCATCTCTTCTTTATTTCGTAAAATCTGAAAATAACTTTAGGATATCCCTTTTTCAGGAAAGTAAATGCATTTAAATGCATTATTGAAGCCTATTTTATTTTAATCACCTTTTCTAGCTAATTTATTGAAGCATTTTAACTTCCCAAAAACTTAATTTAGGAAAGTTGAAAATCCATACATTTGACATACAACAAACACAACCTTTATCCCAAATATTTGGGGTCGGCTATTTGAATCATTTTTCTTACATTTAGCTTTGGTAAGGGGCATGTCCGCTATAACGCTAACAAAAAGCATATTATTCTTTAAAACCTCAATCCAAGTTCACTCACTTGGACCTATCCCTAGTCCCAGAAGTTCCTTTAACTATAATCTTATGGCTCCTTCTTACTTGAGCATCTATTTATCTACCATGCACATGCACATGTCCAAAATGGTGTCACATCTGACTTCCCTCGAATATGCTCATTTCTTATCATGTCTTTCAATGTCTTGTTATTCATCCATCTTAACATTCTCATTTATGCTACACTAATTTTCATGACATATTTCTTGATTGCCCAAAGGCTGATCCATAAAGCATGGCTATCTTTTACTCCTTTTATAGAATTTTTCTTTTAACTTCGAAGTTATATTCCGATCACAAAATACTCTAGAAAGTAGAAACACACTTTCATTTAGATTATATTGTTTTAGTTTTATACACTGCATCGGTCACAATCTGTGTCCTGATGAATGATTGATATTAATACCAAAATAATCAATCATAGGTATCCCTTATCCATTTATATCTATGCCTCTCTTTTTAGTTCACCTTTTGGTTGAAGTTACATTTCGTACACTTTGTTTTTATCATAATTTTAAATCCCTAAAGATTTCAAATTTTCCCTTCACACATGTATTTTGAGCATCTAACTTTATCTACTCTCATCTTCCAATACAACATTATAAGCAAATATCATACACCGTGTAACCTCCTCTTTAATATACCTAATAATCTCATCATAACTAGAGCAAAAATGTATGGACTAAACGTTGATCCATGATGCAAGCCAATGGGAATAGAAAATGCTTTACTATCCCCTCCAATGGTTCACACAAAGTCATGACTCCATCTGCATATTCTTAATAGTCACAGTATAGCTGCTACTACTTGTTTCTTCTCAAAAGCCCACCACATTTACTCCTTAGAAAACTTTATCATAAGCTTTTCTCGGTCAATAAAAACCATATGTAAATCAATTTTTATATCTAAATATTTTCATGGATCTTCTAAATAAGTAAATGGCTTTCGTAGTAGATCTTCCCGATATAAAATTAAAATGATTATCTGAAAACCTAGTTTCTTTTCTTAATATTTGCTCAATTACTCTCATAGATTCACGGTATGACTCATAAGCTTAATTTTTCGATAGTTGTTACAATTTTGTATATATTCCTTATTTCTTTTATATGAGTACTATAATATGGTTCTCCGTTCTTCGAGTCTTTTCTTAGTCCTTAGGATTTAGTTGAATAAATCCGCAAGCCATATCAAATTTTCAAACCTCAATAGAATATCATCTGGTCGTACCGCTTTTCAGTTTCATTTTCTTTAAAATATCCTTGACTTTAGAAATTCTAATTTTACGAAAATAGCAATTTGAGTTATCGCAAAGTAACTTTTATCTAAATTAAACACTTCTAGGTTGCTCTCATTAATTAACTTGTGACAATAACTCCTCCAACTCTTCTTAATACCATTTTCTCTTACTAGTATCTTTTAGTATTCACTCTTTATAAATGTAATATTACCTAGGTCTTATGTTGCACGATTGCACCCCTCAGCTGTTTGTGCCTATACGCAGTTCAAATTTCCTTGGATTTAGCCATATATGGCTAGATTCAGGGTAGATACGGTTACATGAATTCAAGTCGAATCTGGACAGTATAAACAAAAAGTGGAAGGACTTACATCTATGATGATTGTTGTATGTCGGTGAGCATACTGCAACCATCTTCCGTTTCTGGATACTGACATATGGAAACAGTGGGAGAAAGAGAAACCCTAGCCTAGAGGTTGGAGAAGGAACCAGAGAGGGTTGTTCCTTTAGTTAGGTAAAAAAAAAACCAATATATAAAATGAATTAGGTGGGCCAAGCCATCAATATGTAACTTAAAACCATTTTTAAGTTAAAAAGTTAAATTTGTTGGGTGGAAAAAGCTAGAATTTTCCAACTTAAATGCCTTGATTCTCTTTGTTCGGTAAGTTAGTCATGCAAATTGGTATAGACTTTTTACATGTTGGGTTGACTTTTTTAATAGTCTAATTAAATTAAAAGCCCATATATCACACACACACACACACACACACACACACACACACATATGTATTAAAATAATAATAATTTGCCAAATTCGTTGCAACATAGCCTAGGTCTCTACTCTTTTCTCTACTCTTAGCAAGTATATAGATGTCTTTCTCTCCTTAGTGTCTAACCTCACATACGAATAATCATATATGAGATTTAACTTTACTTATTGTTTTCTTAGTTTTTCGTTTCTTTGCTAGTTTAAATCTCTCAAACTTCTTCTCATTTTTACACTTTTGCTACTCTTTATAGAAAATTCTTTTTGCCTTAATTAACTTTTTGACTTCTTCGTTCCACCACCAACTTTCTTTAGAAGTCCAACCATTAGTTTCAGAAACTCCTAAAATCTCTTTTACTATCTTGTTGATGTAATTTGACATATTACACCTCATAACTTTAGAATTTTTTTTTGTCACATTCTCCTTCCTTTATTACTTTATTCTTAAACATTACTAAGTTCTCTCGTTTCAAGTTCCACATCTAGTTCTCGATCGCCTGTCTAGCCAAGTCTTATCCTTCCATTTCGTAATAGTAATATCAAGACCGTTATCAAAGTATCTCGTGGTATAGCTTTGCAATGTTTATATGCTACTCTATCCAACTTTCTAGTAAAAATTTATCTATTTGTCTAATATTAGATCCGTTCTTAAAAAGTAATTTCTTTTTGTCCAATATTAGATCCATTCTTAAAAGTAATATTAGATCCGTTCTTAAAAGTAATTAAATGGTCATCTTTCTTCCCAAAGCAAGTGCATCCTGATTGTACAGGTCAAAGCTGATCTCTATGAAGAAGGTTAAAGGTGTTACTTTGTGGAAAAGATTTTATGGTGACAGCGATTCCTACTACCCAGCATCCCCCGACCTGTCGCAACGAGCTAAATTTTGTACTTATTTGGATTTCTATTGCCTCATAGGTAGTTAAAAAGTTTCCATATAATGTTATTAATATGAATGGCTTTATAGTACACTAACTATTATGTATGCTCAATTGGTATGCTCCTACTGATCTATCTTACACGGACACAGCTATGACACGACACTGTAAGGATGTGGAGACTGTTAGTCCCGGGGCTTGATCAAAGATGGTAAAACAGATGCAACAGAGATCTACGATGATACAAAAACCAAATAACCCGATTACAATATGGAGGAGAAAAATATAGAAGAGAAGATCTCTCGTTCTTCCTTGCAAACGTGTTGCAATTGGGACAGAACGAGTTACAATAATCTAGAGAAAGATTAGATGAAGAACAGTTGCTGGGGTGTCAAAACACCGTTGCTCAAAGCAAGATTCGTCCCACACGAACTGCTTCCAGGAACCAGCAAGTTTGAAGAACTTGTGGAACGCTCGAAGTCACCTCTGTTCTAACTCCTCGGATGGACTTGCAATGGCGGCAGCAGCTCTCTCTCTCTTTCTCCTTTTCTGACTTATAATTTTCGTTATTCCCACAAAGGAGGCCAGAAGAGAGTATATATAGAGAGAGGGTGGAAACCCTAGCCGCGTCTTCAGTTTTGGAAAGATTGAATCAAATTCCAAAAAAATAGCAACGAGATTAATTCAAATCCCACAAAGATAGCAACGAAATTAATTCAAATCCCACAAAAAGTAGATCTGAATTAATCGCATTGTTTTCCATAACTGACTTGTAGTCTGCACAGTCAGCGGAGCCCTCCATGCGGCAGCAGCAGCAGCAGCATGGCCGCATGAGCCTCATGGCCGCATGGACCGTATGGACCGCATGGGCCGCATGGTCGCATGGTCGCATGGACCGCATGGACCGCATGGGACACATGAGCCGCATGAGCCGCATGGACCGCATGGACCGCATGGCCGCATGGCCGCATGGCCGCATAAGCCGCATGAGCCTCATGGCCGCATGAGGCCGCATATGAGCCGCATGCCGCATAAGACCGCATGGCCGCATATGAGCCGCATGACTGCTGACGTGCTAAGTGCAAAGTGCGCCAACAAAACGCCACATTATGCCTCATGAGCCCATGAGCCCGAGTCCGAGTCGCTAAGCCCCTTTGGGGCTTAGCTCCAAATGGAATTAATCCAAGAGAATGACAAAAACATTAATGCTTAATCCTTGGAGCCTTATTCTTACCTCCTAGTAAAATCATCCACATGGTTCCCTCCTTAGGGTCACCACCCCATGTGCATCTCTCAACAACACAACCAAGTATATATGTTGAGATAACTCATGGTGCATTTCTGATGTGGGACAAAAATTTTACAAGGCATGTTGAGAGCAAGCTCTCTCCATGTAAAGAAAGCACCAACAATCCCCCACATATCACAACATATATATGTGTCCAGGGTTGAGCGTTCCCCACAGTAACTGTCCATTTTGCATTAGGATAGATGTTGCTGACGACTTGAATCTTCCCGCATGGGTTAAATAACAATGTGATACAAGAATGGACTACGCCTTGAATTCTGCACCACAATTGTAATTCTTCCCACTCACAAAGTGTAGTTACGTGTGCTTCTGGCTGCACATTAAAGGCCCTGTGCCAGCCTGGTTTCAGTGTATAATTTTGGACATCTACAAGTTTACCCTCAAGAGACGGCCTGATATCTCTTTCCATACACTATAGGTGAGTTCTTTATTAAAGAGATATGACATGAAGCCTTGTGCTTCCTTGCGGTGCTACGCCGCTATGACAAGGCCTGAAGCCGAGGCATTACCCCTACCTGGAAACCTCATCGTAGTGTCATACTACTGTAGCATGAGGTCTCAGCCTCTTTGTAGTGCCAATCTACTCAGCATGAAGCCTAGGGCTTCCTTGCGGTGTTACGCCGTAACGACATGGCTTGCAAGGCCGAGGCTTTACCCCTACCTGGGTACCTCATCGTGGTGTCGTGCCACTGTAACATGGGGCCATCCTCCCCTTTGTAGTGCTGTCTACAACTCTTTAATTACGTCATACAGCATTAGGCTATACCTGCCTATTTGCGGTGCTACGCCGCTATGACTTGGCTTGCAAAGTCGAGGCATTACCCCAGACCTGGGAACCTCATGGTGGAGTCACCCCACTGTAGCATGGAGTTTCACTCCTTGTAGTGCTGCTCTACCGTGCTTCCTGTAAAGCACATCAGGCATTCACTCTGCCTGAGAACTCATTAAGGCGTTTTAAGCCAACCTTCCACAGGATCTGTTTTTTCCGCAGAAAATACATAGTAGACAACAGTGGTTATGGGTCCGTATCCCCTCCATGTTCCAGAGAACAAGTACCCACTGTTACCTGATAGTTTTCCAGTCAGTGATCCTCCTTTGAACCAAAAGTTAGATGCCTAGTAGATTTTTCTTTGAACTAATAGCATAAAACTTTATGGTAGGATTACAAAGACACATTATCAGAATGCCTTCAAGCCCATTTTACAAGCTGTGTCATCGACCAACTGGCGCTTGAGGCCCTTTGTGAACGGATCTGCCAGGTTCTCCTGACTCCGAACATCAACCACTGCAATTACACCTCTTTTGATAAGATCGTGTACTGCCCTGTGCTTCAACCGCACAGTCCTCTTCTTCCCGTTGAAGAGGTCATTTGATGCCACCGCCGCAGTCGCCTGGTTGTCACAGTATATCGGTATCGCCGGTATCTGAGCCCCAACCACTGGAAGATCATACATGAGCTCCCGAAGCCATTCTGTTTCATCTGCTGCAGTTTCAAGTGCATAGAATTCAAATTCCATGGAGGAACGAGAGAGTATAGTCTGCTTTTTCGACTTCCACGATATAGCAGCTCCACCCAAGGAAAAGACATATCCACCTGTGGATCTCTCGCTTTCCACCTCTGAACACCAGCTAGCATTACTGAAGCCTTCCACTACTGTCGGATACCCGTTGTAGTGCAGTGCATATGTCTGAGTCTTCTTGAGATATCTCATCACCCGCTTCACAGCTTTCCAGTGCTCAACCCCTGGGTTGCTTGTGAACCGACTCAGCATTCCCACGGCGAAAGCTATGTCAGACCTTGTGGCAGTGGTTGCGTATATTAAACTTCCGATAAAATGCTAGAATACTCCAGCTGCCTGACGCTTTCCCTCGAGTTTGGCTTCAGCTTCTGATCACACCAGTATGGCGTATCGATCCCTGGAAGATCCTTATACCCATAGCGTGTGAGCATCTTCTTAATGTAGTGAGATTGTGACAGCGCTACTCCAGTGTCTGTCCGGATGATCTTTATGCCCAAGATGACATATGCATCCCCCAAGTCCTTCATACTGAACTTGGTTGAGAGGAACTTCTTTGTCTCTGTGACACAGCCTATATCCGTACCTAGGATTAGCATGTCGTCTACGTACAGACAAACGACGACTCCTCTTCCATCAGCGAACTTTGTGTAAACACATTTGTCCGTCTCGCTGACTCTGTAGCCGTTTGACCTAATAACTTTGTCAAACTTCTCATGCCACATCTTGGGAGCTTGCTTCAAACCATATAATGATTTTACCAACTTGCAGACTTTGTCTTCAAGACCTTTGACGACAAATCCATCTGGTTGTTGTATGTAAATCTCTTCGGTCAGCTCTCCATTCAGAAATGTTGTCTTTACATCCATCTGATGTATCACCAACTTATGTATAGCTGCTAGAGCGATTAACATCCTGATGGTGGTCATCCGAGCTACTGGAGCGTACGTGTCAAGGTAGTCTATCCCCTGTTTCTGAGAAAATCCCTTGGCTACCAGCCTAGCCTTGAACTTGTCAATAGTTCCATCTGCCTTCATCTTCTTCTTGAAGATCCATTTACATCCGATGGACTTTTTTCCTTCAGGTAGATCTACCAACACCCATGTGTTATTGGAGGTGATAGAGTCAAACTCGTCATTCACTGCCTCCTTCCAGAAGATAGCATCTCTGGTCTTCATCGCCTCATCATAGGTAAGCGGATCTGCTTCCACATGATAGGTGACAAAGTCATCTCCGAAATCTTTCGGTCTCCTCGCTCGCTTAGCTGACGGCTCTGCGAGTTCTGGTACAATAGTTGTTTCATCAACAACAGCTTCTTCTTGGACTACTGGCCCATATGAGATTTCAGTCTCATTTGCACCTACATCATTTTCCAGAATGTCTGAAAGAACAATGTTTTTGTCTTTTGCAAACTTGTCTTCAAAGTATTCAGCATCGCGAGATTCGATGATATGATTTGACTCAATATCAAGAAATCTCTTAGCATCACTCTTCTCGGCATACCCCAAGAAGATCGCCTTCGTAGTCCTTGTCCCTAGCTTCTGAATCTTCAGATCTGGGAGCTTCACATACGCCAGACACCCCCACACTCGAATGACATTCAAGTTTGGTCTGACTTTGAACCAGAGTTCATGAGGAGTTACGTCCGAAGTTGCATACGATACTCTATTTAGAATAAAAGTGGCCGTCAATGCAGCTTCTCCCCAGTAGCATTTAGGAAGACCCGCGGTTAGCAGCATTGAGTTCATCATTTCTGTCAACGTTCTGTTCTTCCTCTCCGCTACTCCGTTGGATTGAGGAGAATATGGAGCAGTAGTCTCGCATATGATTCCATGTTCTTTGCAGAACGATGCGAATTCATGAGACCTGTACTCCCCACCTCGATCACTTCTTAACCTCTTGAGTTGTTGTCCAGTCTGCCGTTCAGCTTCGGCCCTGAACTCTCTGAACTTCTCGAAGGCTTCGTCTTTAGACTTGAGCAAGTAGACGAACGCGTATTTTGAGAAGTCGTCGATGAAGGTTATGAAATACTTCATCTCGGCCTTCGTGGAGAAATGTTTGAAGTCACAGATATCGGAGTGCACCAACTCCAGAAGATCTGTGCTTCGATTGACCCGATGAAAGGGTTTCCTTGTGATCTTCGCCTGAGCACACACTTCACACTTCTCCACCTTACCCCTACATTTGGACATAAGTCATAGACTAGACATTTTGTTAATTCTTTTACAATAAACATGTCCTAGTCTATTATGCCACAACTCAAGAGAATAATCAAAAAATACAACTGCATTAATGTCATCAAACTGGTTGACAAGCTGAATTTTAAACATTCCTTCGGTTTGATAAGCCTTTCCGAAGTATGTTCCCTTCTTGGACATCACCATCTGACCAGCATTGATGTCCATCCTCAAGCCTGCGTTGCAGAGCAGGCTCCCAGAGATCAGGTTCTTGGCAATCGCCGGAACATGCTTCACACCTTGAAGCGTCAGAGTGTTCCCAGAAGTGAGTTTCAGTTCCACAGTCCCGATCCCCAGAACTTCAGCTTGGGCCTGGTTCGCCATGACAACCTTCTCAGATATCGGCTGGTACGTGACGAACCATTCCTTGCCAGAACAGACATGGCAAGTCGCACCAATGTCTATCCACCAGTCAGAGTCAACCCCCACAGTTGTGACCTGTGCGATCATAGCAACAATGTTAGAAACCAATGAAACCTTATTAGGCACACCTTTCTCTGATTGTTTAGGCTTGGATCTGCATTCACTCTTGTAGTGGCCTTTCTTGCCACAATTGTAACAAGTCACGTGGGACTTAGTCTTCTGTTGCTTGAATGAAGGACCCTTCACTTTTAGATTAGTGAAGTCCTTCTTGGGATGAGAAGCCGCCTGCTTCCCCTTGGGATCTCTCGTCTGCACTAGATTGGCTTTAGCCAACTGTTTGGACAGAGTGTCCACCTTCTGTTGGGAACGCATCTCGTCCTCAACATGGATCTCTTGAAGTAGATCTCCCAAGCTAATGTCTAGCTTCTTTCTGTGCATCCTTGCATAGAAGGTACTCCATCCAGCAGGAAGTTTTGAGACGATCCCTCCAACGACAAACTTGTCGGGAAGGGGCATCTCTTCGTCTTCCAGTTTCTGACGTAGCTTCAGAAATTCCTTCACCTGTGGCAACATGGACTTCTCGTCCTCAAAGAGCAATTTGTGATATTTTTCAACCACAAACATTTTGCTCCTGTTCCTGTCTTCTTCATACAGTTTTTCCACAGACTCCCATATGTCTCTGGCAAGTTCCTTCTTCGAGTAGGATTCTGCCAGGGAATCCTCCATAGCATTCAGGATGATAAGCCTGCAGATGCTATTTTTCCTTCTCCATTTGGCCTG
Organism: Iris pallida; assembly: GCA_029216955.1. Taxonomy (NCBI): domain Eukaryota; kingdom Viridiplantae; phylum Streptophyta; class Magnoliopsida; order Asparagales; family Iridaceae; genus Iris; species Iris pallida. The sequence continues at coordinate 4,352,286 of JANAVB010033820.1, forward strand.
GAGTTTGGTAGCCGCATTGATTGCGGTAGTAGATCCAGTGTCTGGAACAGAAGGTTCTTCCTCCAACAGACATGATCAACGTCTTTTAGTTGAAGAGTTAGATAAATCTTTCTCTTCCAGACTTGATAATGCTCTCCATCGAACTTTTCCAACTTGCAGTAGTCCGATTGGACGAGCGAAGCATTAATGTTTTCCATCTATAAGGATCTTGCTTTGAGATTGTTAGTCCCAGGGCTTGATCAAAGATGGTAAAACAGATGCAACAGAGATCTACGATGATACAAAAACCAAATAACCCGATTACAATATGGAGGAGAAAAATATAGAAGAGAAGATCTCTCGTTCTTCCTTGCAAACGTGTTGCAATTGGGACATAACGAGTTACAATAATATAGAGAAAGATTAGATGAAGAACAGTTGCTGGGGTGTCAAAACACCGTTGCTCAAAGCAAGATTCGCCCCACACGAACTGCTTCCAGGAACCAGGAAGTTTGAAGAACTTGTGGAACGCTCGAAGTCACCTCCGTTCTGACTCCTCGGATGGACTTGCAATGGCGGCAGCAGCTCTCTCTCTCTTTCTCCTTTTCTGACTTATAATTTTCGTTATTCCCACAAAGGAGGCCAGAAGAGAGTATATATAGAGAGAGGGTGGAAACCCTAGCCGCCTCTTCAGTTTTGGAAAGATTGAATCAAATCCCAAAAAAATAGCAACGAGATTAATTCAAATCTCACAAAGATAACAACGAAATTAATTCAAATCCCACAAAAGTGGATCTGAATTAATCGCATTGAATCAGTCTTTCCATAACTTACTTGTAGTCTGCACAGTCAGCGGAGCCCTCCATGCGGCAGCCGCATCATGGCCGCATGGACCGCATGGCCGCATAGACCGCATGGGCCGCATGGACCGCATGGGCCGCATGGGCCACATGAGCCGCATGGCCGCATGAGGCCGCATAAGACCGCATGGTACGCCTCATGAGCCCATGAGCCCGAATCCGAGTCCGAGTCGCTAAGCCCCTTTGGGGCTTAGCTCCAAATGGAATTAATCCAAGAGAATGACAAAAGCATTAATGCTTAATCCTTGGAGCCTTATTCTTACCTCCTAGTAAAATCACCCACATGGTTCCCTCCTTAGGGTCACCACCCCATGTGCATCTCTCAACAACACAACCAAGTATATATGTTGAGATAACTCATGGTGCATTTCCGATGTGGGACTAAAATTTTACAAGGCATGTTGAGAGCAAGCTCTCTTCATGTAAAGAAAGCACCAACAGAGACAACATCTATTTGGTGTGTCCTGGTGTAGGTTGGATTGTCCATGTTGTGTCCAATACGTGTCCGACACAATAACAGCCTAGATTTTTTTAGTGTCCATGCTTCCAAGCTACTGATCAATGTGAAAATTTTCAACAGAGGAAAAAAAGAGGCCATCAGCAAGCTGATAACCGTCCAGCAAAATCTCACCAGGATTACGTAGCTCATCCGGATCGGCGAGCGAGTGTCCCCTGAAGCGGTACGTCTCGCACTCCACCAGCGTAGGCCCTTCCCCTCTCCTTGCCCTCCCGATGGCCTCCTGCGCCACCTCCCTCACCTTGAGCACGTCCATCCCGTCCACGTGCACCCCAGGCATCCCGAACGCGGGGCCCTTCTTCCAAATCTCCGGATCCGAGGTCGCCCTCAGATGCGACATCCCGATGGCCCACAGGTTGTTCTCCACCACGAACACGATGGGCAGCTTCCACAGCGCCGCCATGTTGAGGCACTCGAAGAACTGCCCGTTGTTGCAGGTCCCGTCCCCGAAGAACGCCAGGGTCACATCCCGGCAGGACTCGTCACCGAGGACCTCGCGGCGGTACTTGGAGGAGAAGGCGGCGCCGGCGGCGACGGGGATCCCCTCCCCGATGAACGCGAAGCCGCCGAGGAGGCCGTGCTCGGCGGAGAACATGTGCATGGAGCCGCCCTGGCCGCGGCAGCACCCGGTGGACTTGCCGAAGAGCTCGGCCATGACCTCGCGGGCGGGGACGCCCTTGCTGAGGGCGTGGACGTGGTCGCGGTAGGTGGAGACGACGGAGTCGGAGCGGGCGAGGGGGCGGATGAAGGCGGAGGAGACGGCCTCCTGGCCGTTGTAGAGGTGGACGAAGCCGAACATCTTGCCGCGGTAGTACATCTGGGCGCACATGTCCTCGAAGCACCGGCCGAGGACCATGTCCTCGTACAGATCCAGCGCCTCCGCGCGCTCGATCGGCGCCGGCGACGATGGCACATTTCGTGGCGATTTTGTTTGTTTCTTGTTCCCGCTCGTCGCCACGGCGCGGACGGTGGTGTTGGGAGAAGAGGACAGGGAAGCTCCGGGTTTAGGTTTCGATTGGGGGAAGGGGATGGGGGAGGTGGTGGGGGGTTTGGTGAGGGAGGAGCGGACGGTGGCGATGGGGTTGGGGGAGAGGAGATGGACGGACGAGAAGGAAGCCGCAGCCATTGTTGTTGGGAATGAATTGATGAATGGAGGAGAGTTCTAATAAGAAAGGGGAGACGGAGAAAATGAGGGTGGGGAGGTTGTGGAATGAATCGCCGAGCTAGGTTGGTTTGATTTGAATTATACGAAGTTTGATGATGGGTTGGCCAACAGCTCTACCGGTTGGACAATTTCGAGATCGACACACACACCGAGTGAGTAGTGTGGACTGTGGATCTGGACATAATGTTAAAAACGTGAGAAACCAAAATGAGGGAAGGATTTAGGTGTTTCAGTGGACTGGGCTATGCAAACCGCAGATGGAACTGGATTGGGCATGGGCTTTGGTCAGCTTTTCCCGAGGGAAATAAATATTTCAGGCATGCAACAGGAGACTCTCCAAAGATTTGACTACATATATATCCGCCAATAGGTAAAATTTCAAGTGAAATCTCTTTGTGCTTGAATTTAGATTATATATACATGGCTCCTTATTCTTACTGTCATGATTGTACAGGCAGATACTGCACAGATATGCTAATAAGATGTTTCTTTAGGTTCTTGGTTTATTGGTCTGGATGTCGAGCATATTGTTGAACGGAACTTCTGTTGTGCGACTCCAGCAAGGTTGAATAGGGTCAAGCAATCTAATCAAGCACTAAACGATTGTTAATAGACAATTTTAAGATTAAGAGTACAAGAGAAGAAGCAATAACAATACCGATATTCGATGTATCCTGGTATCCTTCCGAGGGGCACTCCAGTCCCAGAACTCTCTCCGGCTTTAATCCACTATTATGCAAATAGTACAATGTGAGTTTTCATCCGAAGGCTCACCAACTTCTTACACGAGAGCTTTTATCCCAACTTCTTACACGAGAGTTTTTATCCGAAGGTCTCTCCGACTTCAAACCGAGAGCTTTTATCCGAAAACTCTCCAACTTCAACCGAGAGCTTTTATCCGAAGACTCTCCAACTTTAACCTTTTCATAAGAAGGTTTTTGATCATCTTACAACAAGATGAAGATCTCTCTTTTTCAACTCAATAACTCTAACACAATTTGTGAATGGCAAATGAAAGCTTTGTAGAGTTTTTTGCGGATAGATTTTTGGTGGTTTAGTATTTTTTAGGCTCAAAGCATCAACCTTGAATGAAGGGGTTCAAGGCTATTTATAACCAAAATATTGGAAAGAGCATTTAATGCAACTTTCAGCAGGCGAACGAAAGATCTGCAGGATTTTCGCGGATGTCCGTCGGATCATTCGCCTACACAGTCCAACGGCTATAATATAGCCGCTGGGATCAATCTTCGATAAAATTCGATTGTCGGAATGCAAATGGTAACATGACAGAAAATCCTTCGAAATTCCGTGATTTTTCATTGGATAATCCGAATGTTCACAGAAGGTATTTTGTGGGGCCATTCAGATCTTCTGTCGGATTTTTGTGAAGATCCGTCGGATTTTCCGTCAGGATGTCCGAAAATTGTTCTAGATTTTTTTCTACCATAGCTTTCGATTATGCCATCCATTTCTTGTGTTTACAAATATTTTTAAGACTCATTATAGACTCTAGATATACTTTAGCATGTGCATGCTTCTTCCGAGTCTTGAAATGATGATCGCATGGCTTGGCTTCTTTCCTTGATAGATGATGGCATTTTTAATGGCAGTTGTTCGAAGATATCCAGTTTGTGAAAACTGAATATCTTTCGGAAGCTTTTCTCCCGAACCCCCATGGGAGGGGGCGATGTCCCCTTGACCCCCGTCCGCTGACCGGGCAGCGGAACCCCCAAGTGTGTGGCTCCGGAAATATCGTCGGATAGTTCAGAGAAATTTTGTGGGATACCGTCGTCTTTGACCATCATGATTTCTTCATTGCATTGTCCATATTGATCTTTCTCTATTGCTTTTCTGCATGTACATGTTGGACGAACAAAGCAATATACATAGTAGCAAGTATGATAAGTTTAATACTCATTAGGACTATGCTACGTTTAAGTATCAATACTATAGTGATAGCATAAATATTAGTGATATCATAATGTTAAACTTAATCGAATAACCATACTCAAAAATATAGTTAGATCATTGGGCTAACAATCTCCCCCTTTTTGATTATGGCAACTCGGTTAAGTTTAAGATAGAAATAATAAAAGCATGTATTAATAATGTATAAGCAGGAATAAAGATATATCACTAATAGCATGTTACATTAATACATAATTAAACTTACTTCTCCTCCTTTGACATGATAAAAAAAAGGCTCCCCCGCACTAAGAGATAAAATGAAATCAATTTCAAGCACATAAATCAGAGCATGGAAAAGACATAGACAATCATGATCAAGATATACTAATGAAATAATGGAAGAAGTGTGTAAAGACAAGTTTAGAAAGCTACATACTCAATGTAGAATATCAAATAAGAAGATGGCTTGTCAAAACACAATATATTGATAAAACTAAAAGAATTTGAAAACAATCAATAGATAGTTTACCAACTTGAAATCCAAGGAAGAAATCCAAAACACAATATGATATAAAATATTACTCTAGTTTTGGAAGAGAACTATGAAATGAAGGATTTCAATCAAAAGCCATGAGAATTAGATAATTGTAAATAATAGATACCAATGAAGATAGGTACCAACTGAGATATTGAAATATATAAACTTGATACCAATCGAAATATATAAATTTGAAACATTGATCAAAGAAACCATTGATAGTCACAATTATCCACAAATAAATAGTGGAACAAAATAAAAGAATGATCAATGAAATATACCGATTGATATAGAATAATCTCATTGTTTGCAAAATCTATTTGCTTACCCAGGTTCATGCATTTGAACTCAATTTTCTTTTTATGCTATATGAATACCCTTTAGGTAAACATAAAGGTAAAAGAGAAAAATACTTGAGAAAGAGAAATTCAGTCGACTTGAATACTCTCCCTCAAAGTATTACTAATAATAATAAAGGTTATGAATTTTGGGTAAGTCCTCAGCAAGGAAAGCCAAATCAATTAAGCATACAAGAAAAGTCAAATCAATGAAAGCTCAATAGTCATCAAGATAAGATAAGCAAGTTAATATTAACAATATGGACTATTTAAATCCATATAAAAGAGAAAAAATAATAAGACAATCACGTGCACTCTCTCAAAACCCTTCAAAATAAAAATATATCATGACCTCAATCAATAAGATATTAAAAGTGAATAAAGGGTTCATGATGAACTAGGTATACGACATATTAAAGTGTATAAATGAATTGAACAAATTAATTTGCCCCCCTCAAAATATGTGTATCTAGTTCCAAAAGCACTTATAGCATAAAATATATAACTAAATATCTAGGGGTGAATCAACTATATATTTCTCCCCCTTGCTCAATACATATAAGGCTATAAAATTGTCACAAGACGAATAATGACCTCTTTAGACAAGAAAATATATCCAATTTATAGCCACTAAAGATGAAAAATCAAAAGAATATTCTAATTAAGCACATATAATCAAAAGATGGCATACATTAACCGATATATGATGATCTCATGTTTAAATATGATATATCAATGTATGTTACCTTTTGAGAAAAAGATCATCATGAAAAAGGAATGAATTTAATTTGAACAATCATGATGAAAGACAAATATAGCTCAAAAATAAAATAAAAGTAAAACTCAAATAACATGTCCATGATTATCTAATTAATAAAGAATCAACCAATTTATTACTTTGCATGGACTAAGTATGTTTTATCACATATATACCCATTAACGGCTAATATCCCAACATTGTTAATACTAAATGAAAAACCAATAAAGTTCAAATAGCAAAGGCTCATATGTCGTAATACATGAGTAGTCAAAGTAGAGTAATAAATTAACTTGATAATCACATAATTAGATTATTGAGGACTATTCAACCATTATGATCATTATCAAAAAAAATAAACAAGTTAAGCATGATCCAACAATAAATCTCATTGTGAGCACCATGAATTTCGGGTTGAATTTTTATTTTATTTTATTTTATTTTTTGATTGTTTAGTTTCATCAAATAATTAATTTTGTTATTTTTCCCTTAAGTGTACTTTTCATGCCATTGATATTTGGAGTATCAGGGATGTTCAACTTTGGAAATCTTCTTCACGAGTTTTGGAGTGGACACGATTACCTTCATGACGGTATATGGTGTCCCACCCAAACTTGTTCCCTTGTGCTCTTTCTGCTTCGCCGAACTTTAGGTCGAATTAGACCGTTCGATCAGTAATTGATTTTCCCACTCTTTTCCTTGATCATTTTCAGCACGTTATCATGACATTTAAATTGGGAGCGCCAGACCAGTCATTTCCTTGAAACCAACTCCTCATTGATGATCTACTCGAGACGCTCGTCATCCATGACCTTCGTTTCCCACTCAGACACGTCATTTCGGGCTCAATTTGATTCGCACAACTTTCCCGACACGTGACCCAATTTTATTTCACGCCACGGCGTCACATTCATTTTCCAACTTGATTTGTGGGTCCCCTGTCGACCAAAACTTGTCAGCCCCAACTATGGACATGACCCACTTTGAGCCTACTACCTGTCCGCCACTTGTGTCCCATTTATTGGAATTCCCATGTGCTACTTATTTACTCATGATCATCAACGTCTAATTTTAATTCTATTTTTTGCACGATGTCCAGTTTTGATCCAATCCGGCTCCACCGAGCCCAGTCCAGCTCCATGTTGTCCTCCATCGGGACACCCTCATATTTATTGTCCAAAAATATCAATTTCTCATTTCATCTATTTGTAATATTTAATGAGAAATTTTCCTTGATTTAATCCTATTGGAATTACCTATATTCCATCATTGCCATTGATTTTTCCTCAATTCATCTCAACCATTGATTTCCCTCCATCCCAAACATTCACACAGCCACCCCTATGGCCGGCCCTAAAATAATTGGATAGAAACTTTTCACTCTCTCTCTCTTTCATTAAATCTTATCATATTCTCTCTCTCCTTATCCATTCATTCATTTCAAACCAAAAAAACTACAACAGCCATGCATCATCTCCCTCTCCTCCCCGAGCATGCAACCCGACCTCCCTCGACGGCCGACCACCCCCTGGCCGCCGTCGACCACCGCCCACCCGAGCACTCCTCCTCTTCCCTCCTCCTTCTTCCCATTTCCGGCCACCACCATCACAACTCCGCCTCCACCATCACCTCTCTCTCGAACCGCCACCACCCCCGACTTCGTCGGCGCGACTCGACCGGCCAGGCGCCGCCGCCGAGCACGCCGTAGCAGGCCAGGGCGCCCTGCCGGCCAACCGAACAGCGGCAGCAGCACCGTTTGGCCGGCGCGCGCGCGCGCGCGAGCGGCGCTGCCACGCCGCCGCCGGCCGTCCACCAGCGTGGCCGACCCCCGCCGCGGGTAGCCCCCCTCTGGCCGCACCTTAGGCTGCCTCCCCTAGCGGCCAACGTCCTCCGGGACGCGCCGTCGAGGCGATTCGTGCGTTTTGCACGACGTCCCGTCGTGACGCGCGCGAGATTGAGTCCGTTTTGGCGCTCCGTCGCAGCGACTTCGCACACGTTTTCCCGGAGATCCGACCGTTGGATCGGCGATTTCTTCGCTCCGTCACAATCTTGGTATATCCACCTTCATCCCTGTCAATTTTCGTCCGTTAATTTTATCGTTTGATACATGAAAACCGGCCACCAAGTTGACCGTTTAAATTATATTAAATTTGGACAGTTTCGCGGGGCCAACTTCATCAGCTTGTATCTCCTCCACTGCAGCTGCGTTTGGCGTGCTACCAATTCTGATGCGAAGCTGGTATAACCCTCTTTCTACCCCTTCAGTTTTGTTTTATTGTGAGCTTGTTTGATTGGTTGAATTCGACGCCAAAGTTGGTCGTCCGAATTCGTAATTTCCAACTTGTAAAATTCTATTTTTGAACACGGGACTCCAGATTTCATTTCTGACACCACCATAAGACTTGTGGCGTCGTTTTGGCATGTTTTCATATAAAATTTGTTAAATTTGGAGAACGTGGGCCCGGACACGTTTTTCGGTGCAAAGTGGGTCCCACTTTCTGGGTCAACGGGACTTTTTGACGCCGGCTTATCGGAATCCAATTCCGGAGATACCGTTAAGTTCGTATCGTCATTCTAGACTCGTTGACATATAATTTGCTAGGTTTTGGTGGACATTGGGGTGGCACGCATTTCGGTGCAAGTCGGATACCAATATCCGGGTCAACGGGTCATTTTGAGATCGGCTCATCGGAATCTAATTCCGGAGATACCGTTGAGTTCGTATCATCATTCTGGACTCGTTGACGGGTAGTTTGCTGAGTTTTGAGAACTTTGGCTCCGACACGCATTTCCGTGCAAACCGGAATTCCAAGTTCTGGTCAACGGGCCAAGTGGAGATCGGGTCAACGGAATCCAATTCTGGGGATACCGTTGGGTTCGTATCGACATCCTGGTTGCGTGGACATATATTTTGCTATATTTTATAGACTTGTTTTTTTGCACGTTTTTCGGTGCAAAACGGCTCCGATACGGACACCGTTTTGACCCGAAATTACCTTTTTGCCCTTGTGTCCAAATTGGACCGTTGGGTAGGCTATCCTAGCTAATTTGACCATTCTGGACACGTTGGCGATGTTCATTTCATCGTCCGACAATGTTTGTTGATAATTTCTCTAAGTTTAACCTTTTTATAATTAATTAATAATTAATTCATATAATATTCGTATTTCGGGATTAGTACAACGAAACTGAGATCAGTCAATTCCAGTGATCTCACATCGCTAAAATTGGCAAGTTGGATACGTGGATCACTATAATAAGATTATCAACCTTACCGATAATCTTCTTATCTCGATTTACGTGCCGTAAGTTTCGACGTGCAAATAACGAAGTACACTTTATATTAGACTAGAATTGACCCTGTTTGACCAGATTTGACCAGTTGACCCAAAGTCAACTATAAGTCAACACTTGACCTAGTTTGACTAGATTATTGACCAGAGTCGACCTAGAGTTATTTTGACTTAGAAGAACCTAGAATAATATAGATTGCCTGTAGGGATTTATTTATTTTCAACTTGAACACCTTGTAACCTGTGTTGTTTTAAATAGGACTCTGTGGCTTCAGTGGGACCCCCTATACTTATCAGCTGTTCAGGTTATCGAGGCGAGTACATTCTCTGATCATTTCATATCCTGCTTAGAATTATATTCCTGCTTTAAATTACTATACTTGATGCTGTCACGACATTATCACGGATTAGTACTATACGGATCTCTTCATACGATGTTATCCCCCTCGGGAGCATCGGGTGCATTATGTCATATGCGTTTCACTTTCATCATGTACTCCTGTGCTTTCACCATACATGTACACTCTTGTGAATCATGTACTCTCATGTTCACAGAGCCTTCATGTATACTATCATGTGCACCCTTTTAAGGGCCCCATGTGATATCATGTACAATAACATAACCTGCTTAGATCCTTGTGTACTGATTGGGGAAAACGGGGGAGTGCTAGTAGTCATGTGAACAATTCTTTAGTAGTGTAGATCATGTACAACTCTTTAGTGTAGATCATGTACCAATCTGTTCCGTTCACATGTGCTATCCTGTACTCTACATCACTAGCCACTGTTAGTTCTCTATTTATAGTAGATATTTCTATTACTGTTCTCTCTCTGTTTACATACTGTATTTCTTCAGATCTTGTATCTTACTTTACTGCATGATTATATTTTCTAACCTGCTATGAACTGTTGAGATGTAATGTGCTCGTTCCAGTCCTGACTGGACCTGTTGATAAATTTTACAGATAGCTTGGAGGTGCCTGCTAGCCTAGAGGAGACACATTAGGGGTTGTTTAGGTAGTTATTTCATTTTGTCTGGAGTTGTATTTACTTTGTGGATTACTGTATCTTTATTTGAGTTTTGAGATGTACTTCTGGGTTCATGTATCTTAGACACTTAGACTTCTATCTCCTGTATTTATTTTGGATTTCATGTTTTATCTATCCTTATCATGCTCTACCTTAGATGTGATTGAGTTTGTATCTGCTATGTCACCCCCATTCGGGGAGTATAAAACTGCTTAGCTTTATATTGTTAGATATTGTGACCTAGGACAACGTTCTACCGCCGACACTGCGGCGTAGGCTGGGCGTCGTTACGTTCTCGTGCCCTAACTCTAGGATGCGGGTCGTGACACGTTTTTAGTGGTGGCCCATGCAGGTCGAGACTAAGTGTAGTGGTATTCGAACTAGAGTACCACTACAGCCTGCAGTAGGATTAGGATATATTTTGAAGGTACTCAATCACAGATAGGAACCCTTGAGAGATTTCCGGGACGACCCTGAAGAATCTTATTTAACTTCGATTTGAAAACTCTCTTTTTCCCTTAATTTAATTTATTTTACTTTTGTTGTTAAATTTGATTTTTATGGATTATTGTTGAATTTGAGTTTGTATTTATTTTGATGGAAGATTTGCGAATTTTGAATTTTGATGATAGCTGTTGCATTCGAGTTTGCATTTTGATGGATTGTGTTCACTTTTGAATTTTGATGTTCGTTAATAAATTTTGATTTGATTTTTGAGTATTCATTGTTGATTTAATTTGATTTTTGGCAAGATAAAATTATATGGGCTAGGTCATCTATGTTATGGAATCTAGTCTTCTATAGTCACATTAGCCAGCATGGTGAGGACATATAGTCTGACTCTGGATGTATTTCTCGGGTGTAGGAATTTAAGGTTTTCGCAGCCAAGCATGCGGCACCGCGAAAATGTTAAATACCATGATTCTAGAGATATGTGCATAAGTCAAGGGCTCTGTGATTATCGTAGCCTTGTTTACTAGTATGACGAGGATTTAGAGTACCATGATTTTAGATAGACGCATATGATTATCAGATTGTGCTTAAAATATTTTGAACATGTTTTCTTATTTTTTTTCTCAGTCATTCAAAAAAAAAAGGAATTATTGTTTGTTGTTTTGCCTAATTTCTTGTCATTTAACTTAAGAGTATGTTTAGTTGTTTTCATAAACCTTTGTGTAACTTCTTGCTATGAGTTTTTCTTAATACAATGAATCGATGATTTTGCTAGATTTTATCTTGAATTTGATATTTAAGTCTGGATTTCAAAACGGTTCCTTCTTTAAACTGATAAGCAGAACAGATTTTCTCGTTATTTCTTTCTTGCTATTATTCTTGTATTAAATAATAATGATAATAAAACTGTCTTGATTTCGTCAATCACCTGCTTGCAATCTTGGTAGGAATCTAAATGTTAGTCTTAACGTAAAATTAATTTTATTGGGACATGAGAATATGTATATGAATATATATAGCAGACACTTTGCCTAACACGTATGCATGCTACACTTGATTTTTTCCACATATCTAGATAATATTGAAATGTCATTAATGTTAAATTTTCAAAATCCCAATGTTTTTGGCTTTCTGCTTTTCCAGTTTAAATTCGTAATCTAAATATAAATTTCATGTTATTGGTTTTGTCTACATAACTGCACGTGTATAATATCTACAGGACTTTAATTTTTAGAGAAATTGGTGAAGTTATGTTAAATTTGTAAAATTTAAGACTGTGTACATATTAACCCTTAATGTTGAGTTTCCAAATGTTTAGTTTAAATTACTATTTTATTTTCTTAATATAATATTTAGAGCTGCGTACATTGTTGTAAGTAGGAATATAAATTTAAGTTTCATATTCTTACATGCTAGTTGTGATAAATATTGAGTTGGGTTTTAATGTTCAAGTTCTCCAAAATTCTAAAAACTAGTGACATGTTAACATTTTTACATTGATTTCCATATTTAGTTAAATTTCAGATTTAATATGTAATATTGAACTGTATGCGTAGATAAATGTATTGGTAATATGATTAGGGTTTCATTTCTATCATGATAGGATGTATTGGGAGCATTAAAATTAGTTGTGATGTTTCAAACTCCTAAATTTTGAAATCGCATTATGTTAATGTTACACTGGTTAAATGTTAGCTTATTTTCAGATAAATTTTTTTTTATGTATGTAAATGCTGAACTAAAACCTGGTTTAACTTTTTAATACTAAGCTATAACCCTGTACAAGGACACACCCACACACACTCTAACATAGTATATACTGTCATTTAACCTAATCTTCCTCTCTATGTTATGATCATGTATCTATATAGATATATATAGTTTTTATACATCCATGTTATAATATATATAAATACATAGCTAAGTCTCTATTTTTTTTTATATATATGATTAGCTATGCATGTTATGATTAAATAAGTTGCGTGTTGCGTATTGTAGATTGTTAACCAAAATGCCATGATTAGTGTAACTTGATAGCCGTTGTTTTAAAACCCAAATTTCTTATATACACTTTCATGTATACTCACGTACACACACGCCTACTATCTAACCGTATGAACATGCCCCCATACACATGATGCTAGTTTTCCCTCTCTAACGCTCTCTCTGTATATATATTGTGAATGGATTTCAATGCAAGTGACTTTCGATTCTTTAACTGTGATTTTGATTTTCTTGGGATAGTACTTTTTTCAAATGATTGGTAGTTACCTTCCCTTATTTTTATTTTTTATGTGTACCAGTTTTCATATGGGGTGGTAGACAATTTTTTCAGTTTTGATGGTTGTTGTTTCTGTATCTTTCTATTTTAACACCCTGGATTGCTTGTGTGTTTGATACCCTATGACCGTTGGTTAGCATGACTAGTAAACCTAGATGAGACTTCACTGTCACCGTATGCCTTGACCCTGGATATTGTCTTTTATTTGATGGTATGATTTGTTTAAGTTCTGGGACTTTGATTGTGGGGGTTTGACCTAGAGGGAGTAGGGACATTTTAATTTTGAGGACGAAATTTTTATAAGGTGGGTAGGATGTGAGCACCATGAATTTCGGGTTGAATTTTTATTTTATTTTATTTTATTTTCTGATTGTTTAGTTTCATCAAATAATTAATTTTGTTATTTTTCCCTTAAGTGTACTTTTCATGCCATTGATATTTGGAGTATCAGGGATGTTCAACTCTGGAAATCTTCTTCACGAGTTTTGGAGTGGACACGATTACCTTCATGACGGTATATGGTGTCCCACCCAAACTTGTTCCCTTGTGCTCTTTCTGCTTCGCCGAACTTCGGGTCGAATTAGACCGTTCGATCAGTAATTGATTTTCCCACTCTTTTCCTTGATCATTTTCAGCGCGTTACCATGACATTTAAATTGGGAGCGCCAGACCAGTCATTTCCTTGAAACCAACTCCTCATTGATGATCTACTCGAGACGCTCGTCACCCATGACCTTCGTTTCCCACTCAGACACGTCATTTCGGGCTCCATTTGATTCGCACAACTTTCCCGACATGTGACCCGATTTTATTTCACGCCACGGCGTCACATTCATTTTCCAACTTAATTTGTGGGTCCCCTGTCGACCAAAACTTGTCAGCCCCAACTATGGACATGACCCACTTTGAGCCTACTACCCGTCCGCCACTTGTGTCCCATTTATTGGAATCCCCATGTGCTACTTATTTACTCATGATCATCAACGTCTAATTTTAATTCTATTTTTTGCACGATGTCCAGTTTTGATCCAATCCGGCTCCACCGAGCCCAGTCCAGCTCCATGTTGCCCTCCATCGGGACACCCTCATATTTATTGTCCAAAAATATCAATTTCTCATTTCATCTATTTGTAATATTTAATGGAAATTTTCCTTGATTTAATCCTATTGGAATTACCTATATTCCATCATTGCCATTGATTTTTCCTCAATTCATCTCAACCATTGATTTCCCTCCATCCCAAACATTCACACAGCCACCCCTATGGCCGGCCCTAAAATAATTGGATAGAAACTTTTCACTCTCTCTCTCTTTCATTAAATCTTATCATATTCTCTCTCTCCTTATCCATTCATTCATTTCAAACCAAAAAAACTACAACAGCCATGCATCATCTCCCTCTCCTCCCCGAGCATGCAACCCGACCTCCCTCGACGGCCGACCACCCCCTGGCCGCCGTCGACCACCGCCCACCCGAGCACTCCTCCTCTTCCCTCCTCCTTCTTCCCGTTTCCGGCCACCACCATCACAACTCCGCCTCCACCATCACCTCTCTCTCGAACCGCCACCACCCCCGACTTCGTCGGCGCGACTCGACCGGCCAGGCGCCGCCGTCGAGCACGCCGCAGCAGGCCAGTGCGCCCTGCCGGCCAACCGAACAGCGGCAGCAGCACCGTTTGGCCGGCGCGCAGCGCGCGAGCGGCACTGCCACGCCGCCGTCGACCGCCCACCGGCGTGGCCGACCCCCGCCGCGGGTAGCCCCCCTCTGGCCGTACCCTAGGCTGCCTCCCCTGGCGGCCAACGTCCTCCGGGATGCGCCGTCGAGGCAATTCGTGCGTTTTGCACGACGTCCCGTCGTGACGCGCGCGAGATTGAGTCCGTTTTGGCGCTCCGTCGCAGCGACTTCGCGTGCGTTTTCCCGGAGATCCGACCGTTGGATCGGCGATTTCTTCGCTCCGTCACAATCTCGGTATGTCCACCTTCATCCCTGTCAATTTTCGTTCGTTAATTTTATCGTTTGATACATGAAAACCGGCCACCAAGTTGACCGTTTAAATTATATTAAATTTGGACAGTTTCGCGGGGCCAACTTCGTCAGCTTGTATCTCCTCCACTGCAGCTCCGTTTGGCGTGCTACCAGTTCCGGTGCGAAGCTGGTATAACCCTCTTTCTACCCCTTCAGTTTCGTTTCATTGTGAGCTTGTTTGATTGGTTGAATTCGACGCCAAAGTTGGTCGTCCGAATTCGTAATTTCCAACTTGTAAAATTCTATTTTTGAACACGGGACTCCAGATTTCATTTCTGACACCACCATTAGACTTGTGGCGTCGTTCTGGCATGTTTTCATGTAAAATTTGTTAGATTTGGAGAACGTGGGCCCGGACACGTTTTTTGGTGCAAAGCGGATCCCACTTTCTGGGTCAACGGGACTTTTTGACGCCGGCTCATCGGAATCCAATTCCGGAGATACCGTTAAGTTCGTATCGTCATTCTGGACTCGTTGACATATAATTTGCTAGGTTTTGGTGGACATTGGGTCTGGCACGCATTTCGGTGCAAGTCGGATACCAATATCCGGGATATTTTATTTTGAGATCGGCTCATCGGAATCCAATTCCGGAGATACCGTTGAGTTCGTATCATCATTCTGGACTTGTTGACAGGTAGTTTGCTGAGTTTTGAGAACTTTGGCTCCGGTACGCATTTTCGTGCAAACCAGAATTCCAAGTTCTGGTCAACGGGCCAAGTGGAGATCGGGTCAACGGAATCCAATTCTGGGGATACCGTTGGGTTCGTATCGACATCCTGGTTGCGTGGACATATATTTTGCTATATTTTATAGACTTGTTTTTTTGCACATTTTTCGGTGCAAAACGGCTCCGACACGGACACCGTTTTGACCCAAAATTACCTTTTTGCCCTTGTGTCCAAATTGGACCGTTGGGTAGGCTATCGTAGCTAATTTGACCATTCTGGACACGTTGGCGATGTTCATTTCATCGTCCGACAATGTTTGTTGATAATTTCTCTAAGTTTAACCTTTTTATAATTAATTAATAATTAATTCATATAATATTCGTATTTTGGGATTAGTACAACGAAACTGAGATTAGTCAATTCCAGTGATCTCACATCGCTAAAATTGGCAAGTTGGATACGTGGATCACTATAATAAGATTATCAACCTTACCGATAATCTTCTTATCTCGATTTACGTGCCGTAAGTTTCGACGTGCAAATAACGAAGTACACTTTATATTAGACTAAAATTGACCCTGTTTGACCAGATTTGACCAGTTGACCCAAAGTCAACTATAAGTCAACACTTGACCTAGTTTGACTAGATTATTGACCAGAGTCGACCTAGAGTTGTTTTGACTTAGAAGAACCTAGAATAATATAGATTGCCTGTAGGGATTTATTTATTTTCAACTTGAACACCTTGTAACCTGTGTTGCTTTAAATAGGACTCTGTGGCTTCAGTGGGACCCCCTATACTTATCAGCTGTTCAGGTTATCGAGGCGAGTACATTCTCTGATCATTTCATATCATGCTTAGAATTATATTCCTACTTTAAATTACTATACTTGATGCTGTCACGACATTATCACGGATTAGTACTATACGGATCTCTTCATGCGATGTTATCCCCCTCGGGAGCATCGGGTACATTATGTCATGTGCGTTTCACTTTCATCATGTACTCCTGTGCTTTCACCATACATGTACACTCTTGTGAATCATGTACTCTCATGTTCACAGAGCCTTCATGTATACTATCATGTGCACCCTTTTAAGGGCCCCATGTGATATCATGTACAATAACATAACCTGCTTAGATCCTTGTGTACTGATTGGGGAAAACGGAAGAGTGCTAGTAGTCATGTGAACAATTCTTTAGTAGTGTAGATCATGTACAACTCTTTAGTGTAGATCATGTACCAATCTGTTCTATTCACATGTGCTATCCTGTACTCTACATCACTAGCCACTGTTAGTTCTCTATTTATAGTAGATATTTCTATTACTGTTCTCTCTCTGTTTACATACTGTATTTCTTCAGATCTTGTATCTTACTTTACTGCATGATTATATTTTCTAACCTGCTATGAACTGTTGAGATGTAATGTGCTCGTTCCAGTCCTGACTGGACCTGTTGATAAATTTTACAGATAGCCTAGAGGTGCCTGCTAGCCTAGAGGAGACACATTAGGGGTTGTTTAGGTAGTTATTTCATTTTGTCTGGAGTTGTATTTACTTTGTGGATTACTGTATCTTTATTTGAGTTTTGAGATGTACTTCTGGGTTCATGTATCTTAGACACTTAGACTTCTATCTCCTGTATTTATTTTGGATTTCATGTTTTATCTATCCTTATCATGCTCTACCTTAGATGTGATTGAGTTTGTATCTGCTATGTCACCCCCATTCGGGGAGTATAAAACTGCTTAGCTTTATATTGTTAGATGTTGTGACCTAGGACAGCGTTCTACCGCCGACACTGCGGCGTAGGCTGAGCGTCGTTACGTTCTCGTGCCCTAACTCTAGGGTGCGGGTCGTGACACTCATCAAGAGAAAAATCTTAAATTCATATTTATAATAAAATCTCATAAATCAATGGAAGATATGAAAAAGAGTCAATCTCATTTACATAGTAACAAATTTAATCAAAAAGAGATGTATATGATAATATGATAAAATCATGACTCAAAATAAGAAAAATTTAAGAGATGCTTTACTAATGGCTCTTATGGAATGATGTTAAAGTAAGGAATCACAAACCTCAATGAAAAATAAAATTAAATCAAATTTTTGTCAAACTAATTTAGAGAACAAACATATGTATCTAAAATATAATACAAATCACACCAAGGCATAATACAAATCACACCAAGGCATAATACAAATCTTGTTTTGTTAAACTAACTTATCATATTTAGATTGAAATAAGAAACAATAGCTAGATAAGTGAAGTGAACCAAATTTATATAGCTTAACAATTTATCATAAATAAGCAAGCTACATAACTAATTAATTAAGATTAATGAGGTAAGCCATTAACCAGATAAATGTGCTCATTAAATCTTAAGTCACTAACACTAAAGATACATGCTTAAGCATATATGTTTGCAAAAAAAAAATATTATAAAATTTAAAGAATCGTACACGAGTACAATGAATTCTGGGGAAGTACAACTGTAGGAGTCCGATCTTGAATGACGACCACTTTGTCCCTTTGACGAGGCGATTGTGGATGGAAGCAAGCTTGTCACTGTATCTCGGAGCTTCTGTTGACGAGGAATCTTTATGGCTTGGCCGTGTAGAAGTATCGACAGAACTTCGGCTTCGATTAACGGTTGAAGAACTTGCTATTGAGAATTGTTGATTGCAGAAGATGGAAGTGCGATGAATGCTCAAACTATACCCCTCTTCTCTGTGTCTGTACGTTGGGGGCAGGGCCGGCCCATGGGCAAGCCCAACAAGATCTGGGACTTGGGCAACCCCCCAGGCCCCAAAAAAAAAAATTCCAGAAACCCAAGTACCAAAAGCTGATCCAAATGAGCCCATTGAACCGGCCCTATATCAACGGAACCACAGTCATCGTGGACTGAATGAATACCTAAAATTTGATTCTCAAATCCCTATTTTTTACTCCTTTCCGCTGAAGCCGATCCGACGCTCCGTTGAAGAAAAACACCAACACCGACCGGACGACACCCCCCAAGGTCAGTTTCTTCTTCTTCTTCTTCTTCTTCTTCTTCTTCTTCTTGGTTGATTGCCACTTAAGTTTCTAGTTTCTGCAGTTTTTATAGGCAACAATCATTAGAAATTTAGAAATGATATGAAGTCTCATGGCACCATACCAGTTTTATTTTTATCTCTATTTATTCTTCTTCTTCTTCTTTTTCTTCTTGATTAGGCTTTTTGAGGGAAGACAAGGACTGTGGTGGGGTTTTAAATGGTATAGAATTTTCCAGAAACCATTGACATTTTGGACAAATGAAAACAAATACGATGGTTTGACCATTGGATTACAAATTTACAAACCCTTGACATAAACATTTTAAATGGTATAGAATTATCCAGGAACCGTTTCTAGTTTCTGCTGAAGAATTTCTTTTGCTTAATTATATTTTATTCATATCAAATATGGTAGAAGACTCGTGTCTACTTTACAGTTTCTGCGTAGATTTTAGGCAACAAATAAGTTATAACAATCACCATGAAAATAAAAAGTGAAAAAGGAACATGGACAAAGACTAGTGAGTAATCTGACGAAGAATGAAATTAAAAAAAAATTGTGATGTTGTAAGAAAGTATAACTACTTAGTTTAGTAATTGTTGTTTGAAATAAAATTGTGATGGTGTATTTGTAAAGGTACTATGACGAAGAATGAAAATGATAATGATCGAATGAGATTTCGACAATAAAATTTCGGAGCTTATAATAGAAGGGTCAAGAAACGTAAAGATGCAATGTCACAATGTAATCTTGATATTATGAATTTTAGGACTTACTTTTTTGTTGTTATTTTCGTAATCAAGATTGTATGGTATAGTTCAAGCTAAAAGCATAATGTATTCTTGATATTATGATTTTTTTTTATCTATATGCTTTGTTGTAATTATTTTTTTAATATGGGTCAAGGGGCAACCAAAATGAGCTCCGGCTAGGGCAACCCATCCCCCCGGGCCGGCCCTGGTTGGGGGAATGGAGCTCTATTTATAGAGACAAGAGATAACCACCTGACAGTGCCTAAACTACTGTGTGCTATTTTTAAGCAGAGGCGTTAATTGACATGTGGCACCTATACAGAATAGGCGAGTGGTCGTGGCCAAGTGATCGGCACGTTCTTCAAAAAATTTGGAGTAGTGCACCACGTTCAGCATGTATAGCAGATTAAGACGCCACGTAGATTTGTAGATATCAACAGAAAACTGAGTACTTTGAGAAAGGCGCCCAAGAAAGTAGGCGCCTAAAAAAGTTGAGCGCCTAGTAGCAGTAGACGCCTAAATGGGTCAGGACGCCTCAGAGAGATGGACGCCTGAATGTATAAGAGAACAGAACTCCTAAAAGTAGTGGGCGCCTAAGAATGTTAGGCGCCTAAGAAAAAGTGGACGCCTAAGTGTGCTAGGCACCGAAGAAAGACAGAATTTTGAGCGCCTACAAGACCCCTTCAAAGTTTTCAAACTTGGGCGCCCAAATTTTTGGAATACTTTGAATGACGGCGCGCATTAAATGCTTGGTTCATTTCCGACGATGAACCTATTTATGGAGAGGTGCTCTTTTCCAAAAACGACTCTTCTTCTTCCTCCTTTTAAGCTTTCATTAATGATACTCGGCCTTTCATGAAGAATGTGAGGCGCCGGCGGGATTGGTTTTGACTACATATATGAGAATGGGCTTTTGCACAGCCTTCACCCTCGTCTACCCTTACGGTACCCAAAGAAAGAAAGAAGAAGGAGAAGGAGGTCGGTGCTGACGTCGATGGCAAAGCTCCTGAGGGGGGCCTAATGCTGCGTCTACGGCTTACTTGTTGGAGGCTGACCCATTTCTGCACGCGAGAAATCTCTTAGATTGCTTTAGCCTGACCCCAGAAGTCCTCAATCACTCGAGTGGTAGGCCATCGTCTTCCTCTGAAGAGCATGGCGATTTAGAACTGATAAAGGGATTCCTTCGTTTGATGCGCCGTTAGGGGATTCACAACATGGAAGAATTGGGCGCTGCTTTACGTCAAACCGATGACGAAGAGAAGAAGTGATGTAATATGAAGGTGCCTTACTTTACTTTCCAAAAATAGCCATAGTGCCTACATCTGTAGGGACTGTCTTCTTTTTGTTATGCAATAAATTTTTTGTCTTTATTGGATCCTGACGCCTTTAATTTTGCTGCGTACCTGTTTGACAAAAACAAATGTCCAAACTTTATTGGTTCTAGTAGATAGCGCCAAATCTGACTGATTCAATGTCTAGTCTTTTCTGCGAAACACGTGGCAATTCATGTATGATTTCAAATCTTTTGCGTTTTATCTTTCCCAAAATATGCGCCTAGGGAAGCGGCATGCCGTTTTAGCTTAAATTGCTTATAAATAGCTGTGAGGAAAAGAAAGAGTCCATTGTACTCTCATCTTTCAAACTCCTATGCCATTCTTTCTTCTTCGACGATGGCTCTCCACAGATCTTGGCTGTCGAGAAGGATCAGGTGCTTATGAGCTTCTCTACGCCACCACAGCGTGCTGCCGTCCCATCACACACCACTTTGCCGAGTATTGGGCCGTTGTGTGCATTATCGACGACCATCGATATATGTGATCTTGACAGTAAGTTTTTAGGAGACAAATACAGTAGCCTTTAATCATGAGCACCGACTTTAAAGAAGGAGGTGCTTGTTTGAGCGCCTGAAGGCGCCTAAATATGAGTGCGTGTTTGCTCGTTAAAGACGAGCGCCCAACTTCGAGATGGAGGTGCCTGTGGAAGGAGGCGCCCGTTAAAGGCAAGCGCTTGTCTATGAGAAAGAGGGCGCCTGTTGAAGACATGAGTCTTACTTCGAGAAGGGGGTGCCTATTGAAGGCAAGCGCTTGACTTCGAGAAGGGGCGCCTGTTGAAGATGGGCGCCCAACTTTTAAGAAGAAGGCGCCTATTGAATATATTCATCTGATGAATTTTCTAACTTCCTTCCTCTTAATACTTGCAGGGAACCAGTTGGCAAGCTTCCCCAGAACCGGTATCGGTGATTTTGGATGTCGTGAAGATGAATCGATCTAACACACACATCAGACAGCTCAAAACTCTCCATGTTTCAGAAGGGCCTCCCTCAGATGGTAGGAAGTGCCTTTATACATGGAGAGTTGGACGATGGAGTGAACTCTAACCCGAGTATTTGGGTAGAAGAGTTCCTTTGACGACAAAATTAGGAATCGTATCACAAGCGTGAACGTATTCCTGCCTTCGGTGGAAGGCCGTCATTCTGCCTCCATTTTCTCTCTCGTCTTTCTGAGAGAGAAGACCAGCAGTGATTCCGTTGCCCCGTCCACCACTGAGGGTCGGGACAACAAGGAATTGCGACCAACAGTACGACCAGATGGCGAAAATCTAAAGATGTAATAGGTTTCCATTAGGTCTTTGTTATTACATTAGAATGAAAATCCAAGATGTAATAGATTTCCATTAAAATGTAAACATCCTTTTGTAGAGAAAGAGCAAAATAAAGTACGATCTTTTGAAAGGAATATTTGTGGTTTTGTGGAGATGTGTCACTGGGATTTTGTATTTTCGTACCCACATGGATATTCATAACTTGAACAGTGAGTAGAACTTTTGATGTATGTCTGAATTTATCATCGAAATGACACTTTATCCTTGATGTATGAACCAGATGAGAAAAGAGTATCATCTGTATAAGTGTATTTGTCAGAGGTGTTTATGGATGTGACATGAACTTATATAATCGATTCATTCTCGCGAGAACACATAATCAAGAAAATATTTCCAAAGATAAATTGGCGGAGATAAAGTTTCAGAGGTATGATGGACATGAACTTTATCATGGCGATCGGTCATAAGATCCTTTTTAAAGCAACTGGCTTTTTAAAAGGGGACGATGTTTGATGATGGAATGTTTATGTAGTGGCTTTTCACGAGAGAGTTTGAATTATATTCCACTGGAGAATTTATTGAGAGACATTTGTTAACCGATGGGTCGATTCACAAGGTAAATAAATTCGATGAATGACTGAACGATCACATCTTTTTAAGAAGAAATCGTTTCGGTTCTCAAGATAGACTATTTGATCTTTCTGCCTATAAATAATATGTAACTTTTGCAGATGCTGCCAACACCTGCCCCTTTTGTACAAATGGCTTCTGAAGATGTACCCAAGGAGACTGATGTCATCTTGGAGACTGAGATTGCCAAGGATGCTTGTTCCGACGAGCCTCCGTTGCCCATTCAGAAAGAGGTGGGGGAAAGCTTGACTGCTCCTGAACCAAAATAGGACATTCTTGCTGGACTTATAGAGCTTGGAAATACTATCGAGGAAGAAGCTCTAAGAGAGGCTGCATGTGGACTGTTAGTGTCATCTGACAATAATATTTTCGAGCTTCTTGCAAACTATGTCTTTAATTAGGAAGGCACCAGTCCTCATTCCTCTCCTTGATCTTATGTATCTCCTTCTGTTTTGGCTATACAATAAAAGGAGTTTTATTTACATTATGTATTGGAAATACTTTGTTCATGATGTCTCTCTATATTCATACATAGTATTTCTTGAGAAATTTGTCATTGATGGGCATCATAGCCACTCGACCATCCATCCCGGTCAATTGATAAGCTCCGTTTGAGAAAACTTTGCTTACAACATAGGGACCTTCCCACTTTGCTTCGAATTTGCCCTTGCTTATATGTGTCATATAGTCATAGGATGTTTGACAGTAAGAACTAATTTACCTTTTTGGAATTTCGTACTTTGACCTTTCGGTTGAAAGCTTTGGAGATACAGGCTTTGATATAGCTCAATATGCTATTGAGCTAGTAACTTTCTCGTCCAGCGCTTCAAGCTTCTGAAGCCGAAGACGATTATTGTTCTCGGTCGTGAGTTCGTTGGCAATTGCAATTCTCAGAGATGGAATTTGAAATTCTAATGGTAACATAGCTTCACACCCGTACACCAAGAAAAAAATGTATACAACCGGTAGGATTGTGCACGGTAGTACGATAAGCCCATAGACATTCTTCGAGCTTCTCACTCCAGTTACGTTTGTTAATAGAAACACACTTTTTGAGAAGTTTAGTGATGGTCTTGTTGAATGCCTCAGCCAAGCCATTAGTTGTAGGATTATAGGTCGTGTAAGCGACATTGTCGATTTTGTTATCGTCGCAGAACCGAGTAAACTTCTGGCTGATGAACTGTGGTCCATTATCATGAATGATTCACCGAGGGACACCGAATCTGTATATTACATGATGTTTGATGAAGTTGATGACACTGCTAGTCTTAACTTCGGCCAAAGGTATAGCTTCAGCCCACTTCGAAAAGTAATCGGTTATAGCCAATATAAACTGATGTCCTTTAGATAATGGTAGATTAATAGGACCAATGACATCCATGCCCCAAGCTTCAAAGGTCTATGATGCGGCAGTCAGATGGAGAAATTCCGATGGTTGATGAATAAAGTTTGCATGGATTTGACATGCTCGACACTTTCTTGCATATTCAATGGCATCTGATACCATAGTGGGCCAGTAGTAATCCATACATCGTATACGATCCTGTAGCTTAGGACCGGGCTGATGTGCTCCACAAACACCATCGTGAGCCTTACATAGTATTTATTTTGCTTTGTCTCCCGCCAGACAACGTAGAGTAGACCATCAAACGTTCGTCGATAGAGAGTCTTGGTGGTATGATTGTAATAGAATCGGAGTGATCGCCAACGGATAGTTGTAGCTTCTTTAGGATCTTCAGGTAAGATGTCATATACCACGAAGTCAATGAAAGGAGCCCTCCAGTCTTCACTGATGGCATTGATTTCTGTTGAATTGCTGAATTCAATGTTGGAATTATTTTTGATGCAAAATAATTCTCTGTTAGTGACAACAACCATCTGCTATCTTCCGATTAGAATTGCTAATACTATAGCAAGATTAGCTAGTGCATCAGCTTCTGTATTGCATGCTCGCCGTACATGCTTAATGAAAAAGCATTTGAATGATGTAGCCATTCTAACTGCTGCCTTGTGATATAGGACAAGATCCTGATGTCGAACTTCATACGTTCCTCTGACCTGATTGACGATCAGTTTAGAGTCTCCGTAAACCTCAAGATATTCAATATCCAGCTGTTTAGCTAGTTGAAGACCAATAAGCAAAGCATTGTACTCTTCCACGTTGTTGGAGCATGATTCGTCCAGAGAATAACCTCTTTGAATAGCTAATCCATCGGATGATACAAGGACAATTCCGACTCCAGCGACGATGGTACCTTTGGGTCCGATTCTGGATGCTCCATCAAAGAATAGACGCCAAGTAAGAAATTTTTTAGAAATTATGTTAGATTCCAGGGTTTCATCAAGAATTTCATTATAGAGTTTAGACATCTCAGAAATTGGATGAGCCGCTAGGAAGTCAGCGAGGGCTTGACCCTTAACATACTTTTGGAAAACATACACCCTATCGTACTACGCGAATAATATGGCCCATGTAGCGAGCCTGGAATTGAGTGTACTGGGATTCCTCATCAAAATCCGTAGAGGATTGAATCGGGAGATGACATGAATGGTTTGGCCTATTATATAATGTCATGTCTTTTGAACAGCGAACATCAAGGCTAAACATTTTTTTCTACTGGACTATAACGATGTTCAGCTCCAATCATCGTACGACTGAGATAATAGATAGCCTGCTCATGACCCTCTTTATTCTTCTGGGCTAGTAATGCACCCAATGAATGATCCATTGCTCGAACATAATCAGAAAGGATATTCCTGAGACTGGAGACACTAGAACTGGAGGGTTCATCAAGTACTGCTTTATGTCTTCAAATGTTTGCTGTCATTCTTCAGTCCAAATAAAAGACACACCTTTCTTCATAAGTTGAGTGAACGGTCTACAGCGTCCAGAGAGATTTGAGATGAATCTCCTGATGTACGCAAGCCATCCCCGGAATCATCGTAGCTCTTTTAAGTTGCGTGGAGGACGCATCTCTTGAGTGTCTTTGATTTTTTGAGGGTCAACGTGCATACCTTTAGAGGTAATAACGAATCTGAGAAATTTGCCGCTAGAGACTCCCAGGAATGATTTGGTAGAATTTATCTTGAGTTGATGTTGGTGCATTAGATCGAAGATAGTTCTCAAGTCTTGGATGTGGTCTTCCTTTAGACGAATTTTGACAGCAATATCATCGATATAGCATTCAACTGTCTTCCGTAAATGATCACGGAAGATAGTACTCATAGCCCGCTGATAAGTTGTACCATTATTTTTAAGACCAAATGGCATGACAGTGTAGCAATAGACTCCCAGAGGAGTAATTTCTCATCTTCTAGATGTATCTTGATTTGATTGTATCCTGAGAAGCCATCCATAAAAGACATTCGTTCGAATCCGTAAGTATTGTCGATCATAACATCAGTGATCGAAAGAGGAAACTCATCCTTGGGACAAGCGTTGTTGAGGTCTCTAAAGTCAATGAAGACTCTGACCTTTCCCGTTTTCTTCATAACTGGGATAACATTGGTGATCCAGTCGGGATGTTGTTCTTCTCTAACAAAGCCAGAAGCGATAAGTTTCCTAACTTCAGTCTCTATGGCATTCATCATGTCAGGTTTGAATTGACGTTGTTGTTGTTTGACTGGCCTTGCATTAGGCCGAATGTGGAGTCTATGGGTAGCGATCTGAGGATCCAATCCTGGCATATCTTCATAACTCCAAGCGAAGACATCAATATATTCTCGAATAAGCTGAATTAGTTCTTGTTTATCCGCCTCTGGGAGGCTTTTGCTGATAAAGGTTGGCCTAGGCGAACCTTCTTCTCCAACATCGACCTGAATTAATTGATCTTCTATATGTGGTTCTCGTTGTTCGAAACAAAGTTCCTACTGAGTGTCTATCCATTGTTCCCAAGGATCTACTTCAGGAACTTCCTCAAAGTCATCCTCGTCATCTTCCGAGAACTTGGCATACACCATATTAGAAGATAGTGTCACTCGATGGACATGTCCGACACTAGTGTTAGAATTCTACGATATGGAGTCAGAAGAATTAGACCGTTCTTCACTGTCAGACTCAGAGGCCTCTGGAGTTACAACCAGTGAAGTATAACCCAACCCACGCTTTTCCTTGCGGTAATATGGTAATAATTTCCCTTTCGGAGCAGGAGTACGAATGAGAGTTCGTCTTCCTCTACCGTCATTAAGACCAGTTTTAAAATCATAGCCCATCTTTTGAATGTTTCTTTAGATTGTCGACTATAACGACGTAGTTGTAGTCGTCCGTTATCATCTTTTTTATCCTCACTATCGAGCGTGGTTTCTTGCTCTGCTCTTTTACTAAAAAGTATAGGAGTTTTTTCTCTCTTTCTGGAAGAAACTAGGAAGAAGGAATCTTGCACTGGTTTAAGCGATACTTTACTTTGAAGAGGTAGAACTACTCCTATTGTAAGTGGTTTAAAATTATCTAGCACATCCAAATAACATCGAGTATAGTAACAGACATCATTATACTACAAAGGAGATGCTACTTTATTGATATGTACATCATCATTTACAATATGACTTTTAGCCTTAGAAGGCTTAGTCAGATTGATAACTAGAGGAGGAGAAGAAGAAAGAGAAGGAGGAGAAGGTTTGTTACGATGAAGGTCAATAACAAGTGGCTTAGAAGAGGTGATCTCCCTTTGTCCCGTCTTTCCAGCATGAGGCTTCTTTTTATGAGAGGGAAGATAAATGGTTAACGTATGGGAAGATTGAGGACAAGAAGTAAGTCCTTTAACTGGAATCACCAGACATCATTTGGGGTATCTCTCTGATCTTTATCAGTGTCCATGGCTAGCACCACCTTCATAAATTCTTTCTTATACATCCGAGAATCATTACAGTATGCTTCGACGCCTATAAAAGGATTTAGATCTGCCACTTCCTTCTGGACTTCACCATTGACATCTACGTACTTAAAACATTGGTGGAAAATGGATGGTACAATGTTATGCTCGTGCATGAATGGTCTTCCGAGCAAAGCATTGTAGGAGCCATGATTATCAATCACGTAGAAGGTCACCTTTGTACAAAGATTATCGATTTGAAGTTTCAGGCAAATCTTTTCTAAGGGTTCGCTTCTACCGGAATTAAATTCCAGGATTGCCGTGATAGTTGTGGACAGATTGTGCACAGAGATCTTAAGATCATCCAGTAGGGCCTTTGGCATGATACTGAGTGCAGACCCTGGATCGATCAAGATGTAATTAACCTTCATAGTATCGACAAGCATGTCATCCTATGTAAAGGTGATATTGGGCTACAGCTCTAATACGCTATGACAATGCAAACATGTGGCAGGTTCTTCTTCCGGCTTTTTAAGGAGTGCCAGATAAGTATCAGCTTGTATCAAAGCTTCACTTAATGTTTCTCGAGTTTTCTTTGAGAGACGTAAGAGTTCAAAGATTGACAGTCTTGCTGGGGTATTAACTAGTTGAGCCAATATATCAAAGTTATATAGCTTCTCCAGCCCAAGGGATGGAGTCTTCTTTAATACCTTATCGAAGCGGACAGACTGTTTTCCCTTGTCTGCTGCTGTTGGTTTGGGAAGAGTCTGTTCCACTAAAGATGATGAAGTAGACGAAACATTCACGGCAGAGGAAGAAGATGATGCTGGAATAGCCTCCAGAGTTGGAACAGAGTTCTCTTGACCTTCTGAATAATCCCTCAAGTAGAGTCTCCCAGACCTGGTACTGGTTAAAGCTTCTTCTTCGAAGACAGGTTCAAAGGACACTACGTTACAATTCTTCGTACGAATTTTGGTTTTAAAATATTTCTTCTGGGAGAATGAAGAGTTCGTCCAAAAACCTAAGCCGACACGAGATTGGTTATGTGGAAGGCATAGAGAAAGGGGTACTGGAGATCCCTTTCCATTATTCGAGCCGGGGGCCTTTTGTAAGTCATATCCCATCTTTGTCATTAGTTCATGAGATTGTGGACTATACAGATGGAAAGCTGGTTGATATTTGGCTTCTGGCTTTGACAATGCTATCTCAGAAGGGGAGGAAGGAGAAGAAGAATCAGTCTTTGAGATGAAGGTAGCAGTTAAGGGTGGAAGACAACATTCACCCAATGAAATTATATGACATGACTTGTGCTTTGTTGCTTTCTTGGACTTTGTAGAGGAAGATGGTACTTCAAAGTCTGACATCAAGTCTGGATGAATTCACATGATTTTCTCTTTTTCAGTAGAAAGAGGAACCAGACCATCAGTTCGTGCTGGTGGAAGATTTATAATCTCCATAGTAGTTCTCGGAATAGGGACGACACCATCCTGTACAAATTGAGCAGGGAAATCACTAAATTATAGAGAGACGACGTTAGCCGTCATAATCTTTTCGTCTTGCTGGAGAGTGATTGTACCAGAATTGACCATCTCTTGGATCTTTCCTTTGAGCACGTAGCATGCTCGAGTCGGATGTCCAATAAACCTGTGATAGACACAATATTTAGGATGGTCAGTCTTACCGACTTCCTCTGGTCGTTTTGTATCCGACAACTGAAGTTTATTGCTCTGGATTAGGCAATCGAAGATGCTCATGATATCATCCTCGTCGAAGAATATTTTTCTTTTGGACGTGGTGCCCTCGGTGGTGGTATTGTTGGGGTATGCGTTAGCTGACTTATGTTGACGGTTGGAGCTTCTTTGCCTTCGAGATTGATAGCCGAAGTCTCTTTGCCATTGCGGTTGTTCTGGCAACCTCCGCTGCTGGTTGTTTGTTGTTCATCTTTTTTGAAATTAGTCATCTGGATGCCTAACTGTTTGAATTTTTTAGCACTTTCGTCAGCTGCTCTGGCGCTTATTATGAAGGAAGGCCAATCTTGAAATTGAGTGGAACCCGTCCACATGCTAAATATAGGTAACAAGTTTAATTTGCATGTATCTATAGTTAATGCATCCGGAGTTCCCAAAGACATTTTGAGTGCTTCGCGACGGTAACGCTCAAAGAAACGATCCACGGTTTCGTTGGACATTTGTTTGATCTTGATCAAAGCCAACATAGTCATGTCGTTTGTTCCTTCGTAGAAGCGTTCCAAGAACATCTGTTTCTGAACTACAAAAGAAGTAGTACATGTCAGCCCCTGATTTTCAATTTTGATTTAATTAGTGTTAATTAATTTCTAATAACATATTTAGCCTTAAAATAATTTAATATGATTTTAGGAATTTTTTACAATTTTTAATGATTTTTAAATGAGTTTTAATAACTAAAATACCATTTTGCAATTTATTAGAATGTTTTAATATAGTTTTGTAATTAATTAAAATATTTTAATAGCAGTTTGTAAATACTTAAATTATTTCAGTGGTAGTTTGTAATTAATTAATTGTTTTAAGTGCGGGATGCAAATTATTATTTGCATTCAGACATAGTTAGGGACCTAATTGTAAATACCTAAAAGTCTAAGGACCTAACTGCTAAAACCTAATCCTACCCACCCCCGACGACTGGCCAGCTGCCGACGACCGGCCAGCTGCCCCCCCCCGCCATTTCCGGCCGACCTAGACCCTAACACCGACCTAAAACCCCTATAAAACGACCCCCTCGCTTTTCTCGACCCACCACCACCACCACGACCCATCTTCGCCCATTTCCTTCCCCATTTAGCCTCGCCTGAACCCTAGCTCCGACGAACTCCCCGTCCAGCCTCCACAGTAGTCGTCGTCGTCTTCAACCACCGCCGATCAACTCGCCGCGCTAAGGAGAGCCCAGCGCCACCTGAGCACCACCGCCCCGACGTATCCTCCGCCCAGTCGCCGCCCCAACAGCCTGCTCGACTCGAACACGTACGTGTCACTTTGTTTTTTCCCTTTCCCGACATGACTCGTCCTTACATATGTGACTCGTCGCGTCCCGACGAGTCTATTGGTGAGTTTGGACACAACGAACTCGTGTCGTGCGTGTCATAAAGGACCCGGACACTTGGACTCGACAGTACTTCGTGTCCTTAACTGTCAGGACACAAAGAAATGTTATCGGGTTACAACCCGTTAACTTAAAACCAAAATATAATTAAGTTAAACCATTTCCTAACAGCGAGCCCGAGTTGGCCTACTTGTCAGCGCGCGCGAATTTAAACCCCCCCTCGCTCAGTGACTCGAGTTCGAGCCTTAGGCTCTGTTTTATTTTATTTTATTTTTCTTTTCTTTTCTTTTGTTTTAATTATATATATATATATATATATATATATATATTTTAATTATATATATATATATGTATATGTGTATGTATATATATACTATTATATATATTATATTTACTGTTATTATATATGTATATTTACTATTATATATATATATATATATATATATATATATATATATATATATATATATATATATTATGTATATACGTATATGTATATATTATATATTTATTTCTTTATATATATATATTTCCTTATATATATATATATATATATATATATATATATATATATATATATATATATATATGTTATATATGTATATGTATGTATACATAACTATTTAGCCTCTATAATTTACATAATATTGTACATATATTATACTTTAATATATGTAAATATACTTGTCATATTTATATGACTACTATGTATAATTTCATATTGTTAAAATATTAGTATTTATTATGTACTTTTACCTCTTTGTATTTTTGTGTATTTTAAGTACTGCAACCAATTGATGTCCAAGCCTAGCATGGGTTTTTGGGCTCAAATGTATTTTTACACATTCAAGACCTCTACAAGTCATATTGGACTTGATTCATGGCCTTGGGTGTAAGCCCCTGTTTTTTCAAAATTCATTTTTAATTAGTGTTAATTAATTTTTAGTGACAAATTAGCCTTAAAATAATTATTTAGATTTTTAGGAATTTTTCTAGAATTTTTAAATGATTTTTAAATAAGTTTTATATATTAAAAATATTAATTTGTAATTTATTTAAATGTTTTAATATCATTTTGCAATTATTAGAATTATTTTAATATCAATATACAATTTGTTGAATTGTTATTATAGCAGTTTGCAATTTAGGAATTGTTTTATTTCTGTTATGCAAATTTCTATTTGTATTTAGACACACTAGGGACTAATTTGTAAATCCTAAATTCCTAAGGACCTAAGTGCTAATTTCCTACCCACCCCCTGCCCGACGACCGACAGCTGACCGGCGACTGCCCCCGCCATTTTCGGCCAGCGCACAGCTCCCCGACCGCCTCAAATTGCCTATAAATAAACCCCCTCTCTCCCCCAGTCAAAACCCTAGCTCTACCCACCACCACGACCACCGTAGCCCTTCAACTCCGGCGAAAACCCTAGGTTCTAAACCCTAACTCCGGCGTACCCTAGCACCGCCCCACCGTCCATCGTCGCCAGTCGCCACCACCACCGTTCGACTCGCCTCGACGAGCCGACCCCAGCGCCACCACTCCGCCACCGTCATGACGCCTCCTCCGCCGTCCAGACCCTTCGACAGCCCCCCCGATCGACTGGACACGTGAGTAGCAGTGTCCTTACGAGTCGTGCGTGTCTCGTGTTGTGTCCATATTGTTCGCCGTGTCTTGGCGAACATGAGCGTGGAACTGGACACGTGAAACACGTGTCGTGCGTGTCATAAATCAGTCCGACACATGGACACCTGTGTCCCTAACTGTTTGGACACAGGAATGTGTTTTATTTATTTTTTTTATTTTTTTTTATTATTGTATCACTTAACCTAAAATAAAACTAACCTAATCCTATTCCTAACACAACGGGCCAACTGGCCCACTGGCCAGCGCGCAGTAATTAAAACCCCCCCTTGCTGAGCGCTCGGGTTCGAGCCCCCCCCCTCTTCTTTCTGTTTCCTTTTTCTTTTCTTTTCTGTTTTCTTTTCTTTTTTCTTTTTTGTTTGTATTTTTATATATATATATATATATATATATATATATATATATATATATATATATATATATATATATATATATATTCCTTTTTCTTTTCTTTTCTTTTTTCTTTTCTTTTTTCTTTTTTGTTTTGTATTTTTATATATATATATGTATATATATATATTAGTATATATATATATATATATATATATATATATATATATATATATATATATATATATATATATATATATATATATATATATATATATATATATATATATACTGTATTTTAACAGTATTTAATATATATGTATATATTTTATAGTTAGTAAATTCTATATATATATGTTAATATATATATTTTCATACGTATATATATTATATATATATACACTATATTATTAAGTGTTTTCTTATGTATATATATATATTTGTAAATATATATATATACTCTATAAATTAAGTATTTTTCCTTATATATCTATATATACTTTTAGCATAGGTATGTATATATTCTTTTGTACAAATTAGCCTTATTAAAATAATAATATTTATTTTGACTATTACCAACTTGTATTTTTATTGTATTTAAATTACTGCAACCATTTGGTGTCCAAGCCTAGCATGGGTATTTGGGCTCAAATGTGTTTTCACACATTCAAGACCTGTACAAGTCATATTGGACTTGATTCATGGCCTTGGGTCCTGTATTTGAACTTTGGTTCAAATTATATACATGGACAAAATACGCAGATAATTAATTATTGTGTGCATTGCTGTTTTTGATTTTTCTAAAAATACTTAAAGTATTGCTAAAATTATGGAAATAGTTTTTAGATACTATGTTAAGTTAGCTAATTTAGTATAAATTTTATAGTATTTAATTTACTGTTTTGCCACTAGTTTGGCATATGAAACCAAAAACTCATTTTCTGTATACTTAGGAAAACTGATTTTTATAAAATATTTGTACTGGTTAATAAATTCCAGAAAAATTATAATAAATTTCTATGATTAACAAGGATCACGTTGGTACTTTACTTTAAGAAAAACTAGGCTTTTTGTCTACTTCAAAAATTGTTAGAACACAATGATCTTTTGATTTATTTATTGATTAATTACGACTTGTAGCTTTTTGTGTTATTTGGAGTTTTAGTCGTGTTGAACCCCATCCCTCACTAGTATAAAGACCCTAGAAAGTTAGTTAACATAGTGTGTCACCCCAAATTGGTCTCCTATGCCAAGTCATCATTTTGGCTAGGTGCCCAGTCACAAGACGTGTTTCACCAATTAGTGTCCTAGTATTTTAGCTTAGTGTAAAAACTAAGTTATTATATTTTACTTCTACAGCGACGAGTTACTGGACATCCATAGCACTGTTATCGCAGCTTGTTTTGTTTTGCTTTGCTAGAGGCAAGTACTTTCTACGAACTTTACATATTGTCACATAAATGAACTGCAAACCCCACCATATTAAATGCTGATCCTTGGGATAGCAAGTTAGATCTCTACATGTTGTACTTTCAGTTACTACCATGCTTAGAACAGTCTTGATGTATCTCTCACATGATTAGGATATGGGTTATGGGAAAACTGTTAGTAGCGTACGTGATCATGCCCCTTACTCGTACGTACGTACCGAGCAAGGTTGACATTTTATGTATACCTTGTCGTAGGCGCACCAGCTGTATTTGTACGTATGTACATCTATCGCTTGTTTTACTTGTACGTATGTACATTTTATTTACATTGTACCTTGGTACATTGTACATCTATTGATCGATCACGTACTTGCTACAGTTTTAAACATTACATATACATATGTCTCTATGACATATGTATCCTTGCCATGATAGATTGAGTGATGCCATACTTTCCAGTTATTCCTCTCATGTTCATTTCCATGTTTCATATGCTAGTTTGCTAGATTTAGTACTTGCTCTCGTCCTGACAGGATAACGTTGTAGGTGTCCTTACTGAGGAGGAGTTACTCTGCGACACATATTATGGGATTACTGCCGAGGACCCGGCTCTGCTCTACGAGGATGTTCCTGCGGGAAACCTCGCCTAGTTGTCTTTTGTTTACTTAGACTTTTGAGAGTAGACATGTATTAGACTATATCATTTTGTAACTGGACATGTATCCAGTTTTATATTTCAGTTTACTTGTACTTGGACGTTTACTATATACGATGACTTTTGTGTTTGGAGCATTTATGATTCTTCTTCACTTATAGAACTGTTAGTACATTTAGTCTTATCCTGTTGTCTTTAGAACAGCTTACTACGTTTTATCTCAACGTAGGCTGGACATGACTCGGCCTGGCCCAATAATTTGGGTAGCGGGTCGTGACATGTTTTTAGTGGTGGCCCATGCAGGTCCTGACTAAACTGTTTGGTTACGTTATTGTACCAAGCATGCCTGCAATTAGGAACTTAAGGTAATTAGACAACATTAGGAAAGACGCTTAGAACACTTAGAGGAATGCTAGAATTGCAACATAGGAAATACATCACATGTTTGCTATTATAATTAGATTTTCTTGCATATGATTTCTTACTTTAAATAAGTCCTTATAAGTCTTTTATGTGTAATTTAGATAGTGCTTACTCGTTCATCCCAGTATGTTACCCCCGAGAATGGGGCCCTCCATATCCAGTCAGCTGACCAGTTGACTGATACACCTCCACCTACCATATTTCTCCACTCCACAGATCCACAGACCCAGATACCACCTTCCACATCCCAGTCCCAGCAGGCCCCGATACTTCCACCACCCCCTATCACTATACCCACCCAGGCTTCCGTCACACTCGACGGGAACCAGCTGCTCATACTGATCCAGGGGTTCCTAACAACCCATCAGGAGCAGACTACCCTACTCCGCCAGAGCATGGAGCGTTCTGAGGGACGTCCCGTGGTCCCACCATATGTAGAGCCACGGCATAGAACGAGGACGATCAAGGACTTCATGGGTCTGAATCCCAAGGAGTTCTCAGGGACTGAGGGCATAGTAGTAGCAGATGACTGGCTAGATTCAGTAGAGAGGAAGCTTCTGGGAGTTAGGATGCCGAATGACCTTCAGGTCGAGGCAGCAGGATTTCTGCTGATAGACTTAGCCGGAGTCTGGTTCAGGAATGAGCCGTTGTTCGCGAGAGGTAGAGCCACTTGGGACCAGTTCAAGACCCAGTTCAAGAAGAAGTTCTTCTCGACCACTGCTAGAGTAGCCATGGGGCTACGATTCCAGAACATCCAGCAGGGGAACCGTTCTGTTGACGAGTATACGGCAGAGTTTAGTCGCCTGAGCCGTTTCGCTCCTAGTCTAGTTGCTGATCCAGAGGAGATGACCCGTAGGTTTTGCCATGGTCTAGTTCCAGACATTGGCATTCTTATAGTGGCGAACGGTACGACTGACTACTACCAGAGCCTAGAGTTGGCCCGGAGCATTGAGGAGCGTCTTCTGTCTAGCAAAAGGCCGGCTCCTGTACATCATGAGGGACCGTCCAAGCGTCAGGCTTTCCAGCAGAGAGCGCCGACGCCACCCCAGCAGACTTACCGTCCCCCTACACCACATCATCAGACCCCGCCAGTTCGAGCCCCGGGACCCCGTCAGCAGCAGCAGAAGGGAGCTATATGTTCTTTCTGCGGAAGACCAGGGCACGATTACTCCATCTGCAGGAAGAGGCTGAAGCAGTGCTTAGTTTGTGGGTCTGCCACCCACATGATACGGGAATGCCCAGTAGCGAAGACTAGAGGATCGCTTCCGACTCAGCAGCAGAGGTTCGGGCAGCATCTGCAGCAGCAGAAGGGACCTCAGGGGAGGGTTTATAGTCTAGCCATTGAGCCAGAGCCGGAGCAGGTTTCGGAGCCGGATTACTTAGCTGACGTCATCACAGGTCATGTTTATTTGCATACTTTTTTAGCTGTATGTTTGTTTGATTCTGGTGCATCTCATAGCTTCCTATCATTAGAGTTTATGCATAAACATCATCTAGTAGCTACACCTACTGCGGAGATTAGTAGAGTGATGACGGGAGGAGGACCAGTGCCTATTAGATCTTTCTATAGATGTTCTATTTTTATAGCCGGAAGAGAGTTCAGAGAGCGATTCTTTGTGATGCCACTCCCCGGTTATGATATCATATTGGGGATGGACTGGCTTAGCTACGCCCATGCATCTATAGATTGCCATGAGGGTAGTATTTTGTTCAGTCCTCCAGGCACAGCACCATTCAGTGTCAGGAGGACAGGGCCGGAGATCAGCCTAGAGCCGAACTGTTGTGCGACAGTCGGGGACGCAGCACCGCCACACTCTATCATTAGGGAGTTTATGGATGTATTCCCAGAGGATCTTCCAGGACTTCCGCCTGACAGAGATGCGGAGTTCACCATAGATTTAGTGTCGGGTTCATCACCAGTATCCCGGGCTTGCTATAGAGTGAATCCCAAGGAGGCCATAGAGATGAAAGAGCAGATTGATGACCTGTTGAAAAAGGGTTTCATTCGATCCAGTGCTTCTCCATGGGGAGCACCAGTGCTCTTTGTGCCTAAGAAGGATGGTACAGTCCGGTTGTGTATTGACTATCGGGCTTTGAATGCCATCACCGTCAAGAACAAATATCTCCTGCCCAGGATAGATGATTTTTTCGACCAGTTGAGCGGGGCGAAGGTATTTTTCAGGATAGACTTGAGATCCGGGTACCACCAGGTGAAGGTTAGGCCAGCAGACATCCAGAAGACGGCGTTCAACACGAAGTACGGGCAGTACGAGTTTCTGGTGATGCCATTTGGTCTCACAAATGCGCCAGCTGTCTTTATGAACTTGATGAATAAGACATTTCACCAATATCTGGATAAGTTCGTCGTGGTGTTTATCGACGACATCCTGATATACTCGAAGACGCCAGAGGAGCATGCAGAGCACTTGCGGATAGTTTTGGGGATTCTGAGGCAGGAGAGATTATTTGCCAAATTGCCGAAGTGCGAGTTCTTTCTAGACCGAGTGGAGTTTCTAGGCCATGTAGTCACTGGAGATGGAATCTCGGTGGATCCCAGGAAGATTGCTGCAGTTGAGACGTGGAAGGCTCCGACGTCAGTTTCAGAGATCAGGAGTTTTCTGGGTTTAGCAGGCTATTACAGAAAGTTCGTCCAGGACTTTGCTAGGATAGCCGAACCCATGACGAAGCTGACGCGGAAGGACGCAGAGTACATCTGGTCAGAGGACTGCCAGGCGACATTTGAGGGGCTGAAGAGGAGGCTGACGACCGCTCCAGTTCTGACTTTACCTTCAGGTTCTGGAGGTTTCACCATATACAGTGATGCTTCTGGGAAGGGGCTAGGATGTGTCCTACAGCAGCATGGGAAAGTGATTGCTTATGCATCTAGGCAATTGCGGACTCATGAGAGGAATTATCCTACCCAGGACCTCGAGTTAGCTGCGGTGATCTTTGCACTCAAGTTATGAAAACATTACTTATACGGAGAGCGTGTGGAAATCTTCACTGACCACAAAAGCTTGAAGTATGTGTTCACGCAGAAAGAGCTGAACATGAGGCAAAGACGATGGTTGGAGTTGATGAAGGACTTCGACATCGATTTACAGTATCACCCCGGAAAGGCAAATGTGGTGGCGGATGCGCTGAGCAGGCATCCGATGGCATGGTACCTGATGATTGATCGGCATTTGCGGGAGGATCTGGAGAAGCTCGGTATTGAGCTAGTTCGGCCAGGATCAGTGATACAGATGATGGCGCTTGACATTCAGTCAGGTTTGATGGAGCAGATCCGGGAGGCACAGTCTACAGATGAGAGCCTTCGTAGACTTCGACCCCAGGCATTAGCTGGATTGCTGGATGACTTCACTATAGCAGAGGATGGATCCCTGAGGCATGGCAGCCGATTGTGCGTGCCGAAGGGAGAGCTGGTAGAGGCAGTCTTGCAGGAGGCACACCGATCGAGATATTCTATTCACCCTGGTGCTAACAAGATGTACCGTGACTTGCGGGAACATCTTTGGTGGCACGGGATGAAGAGGGATGTATCACGTTTCATCTCGAGATGCCTAGTTTGCCAGCAGGTCAAGGCGGAGCGCCAGAGGCCAGCTGGTTTGTTGCAGCCGTTATCCATTCCCGAGTGGAAGTGGGAACATATTACGATGGACTTCGTTTCAGGGCTTCCTCGTTCCCAAGGAGGGAAGGATGCCATCTGGGTCATCGTAGACAGGCTGACGAAGTGTGCGCACTTCATACCCTTCAAGGTGGGGCTTTCCACCGAGAAGTTGGCAGAGCTATACATGCAGCAGATAGTTCGCCTACACGGAGTGCCGGTGAGCATCGTGTCAGACAGAGACAGTAGATTCACATCCCACTACTGGAGGAGCTTGCAGGAGGAGTTGGGCAGTAGGCTCAAGTTCAGTACGGCGTACCACCCACAGACAGATGGGCAGTCCGAGAGGACGATACAGACACTGGAGGATATGCTGAGGACTTGTGTGCTAGACTTCGGAGGATCATAGGAGAGCCATCTGCACTTGGTAGAGTTTTCATACAACAACAGCTACCAGGCCAGTATTGGTATGTCTCCTTTCGAGGCGCTATATGGACGACGATGCCGCACACCGCTCTTTTGGGATGATGTCGGAGACAGAGTTATGCTTGGGCCAGAGATGATCACGGATGCAGCAGAGAAAGTCGGGATGATCAGAGACAGGCTCAGAGTAGCTCAGGATAGGCAGAAACACTGGGCTGATGCTAGTCGCAGACCGATGGAGTTCGCAGACGGTGATATGGTACTAGTGAAGATATCATCTACTCGAGGGACGATCCTGTTCGAACGAGGAGGGAAGCTGAGCCCCAGATACATCGGGCCGTTCGAGATACTTGGCAGGATCGGAGAGGTAGCTTACAGGGTTGCACTTCCACCCAACCTAGCAGGAGTTTACGCCGTCTTTCACGTATCTCAGCTGAGGAGATATGTTCCAGACCCCAGTCATGTGCTAGATCATTTAGAGTTGGAGGTCGGACCGAGCCTTACAGTTTCTGAGCAGCCAGTGGAGATATTAGACCGGAGAGAGAAGAGGCTGAGGAACAAGGTTATACCCCTAGTGCGAGTAGCTTGGAGCCGTCACTCCCCAGGTGAATCTACTTGGGAGAGGGAGTCGGACATGAGGGAGAGATACCCTTACTTGTTCGATCCAACCGCTGCGAGGGAACCACCCGTTCCCACTTGATACCTTAGAGGTTAGTTTCGATCGTAGCCTTAGTCATTTGATTGCAATACTTGCTATGTTAGAATATTGTCGGGTCTTCAATCCTTGTGAATTTCGAGGACGAAATTTTTCAAGGAGGAAAGACTTGTAAGCCCCTGTTTTTTCAAAATTCATTTTTAATTAGTGTTAATTAATTTTTAGTGACAAATTAGCCTTAAAATAATTATTTAGATTTTTAGGAATTTTTCTAGAATTTTTAAATGATTTTTAAATAAGTTTTATATATTAAAAATATCAATTTGTAATTTATTTAAATGTTTTAATATCATTTTGCAATTATTAGAATTATTTTAATATCAATATGTAATTTATTGAATTGTTATTATAGCAGTTTGCAATTTAGGAATTATTTTATTTCTGTTATGCAAATTTTTATTTGCATTTAGACACAGTAGGGACTAATTTGTAAATCCTAAATTCCTAAGGACCTAAGTGCTAATTTCCTACGCACCTCCCTGCCCGACGATCGACAGCTGACCGGCGACTGCCTCCGCCATTTTCGGCCAGCGCACAGCTCCCCGACCGCCTCAAATTGCCTATAAATAAACCCCCTCTCTCCCCCAGTCAAAACCCTAGCTCTACCCACCACCACGACCACCGTAGCCCTTCAACTCCGGCGAAAACCCTAGGTTCTAAACCCTAACTCCGGCGTACCCTAGCACCGCCCCACCGTCCATCATCGCCAGTCGCCACCACCACCGTTCGACTCGCCTCGACGAGCCGACCCCAGCGCCACCACTCCGCCACCGTCACGACGCCTCCTCCGCCGTCCAGACCCTTCGACAGCCCCTCCCGATCGACTGGACACATGAGTAGCAGTGTCCTTACGAGTCGTGCGTGTCTCGTGTTGTGTCCATATTGTTCGCCGTGTCTTGGCGAACATGAGCGTGGAACTGGACACGTGAAACACATGTCGTGCGTGTCATAAATCAGTCCGACACATGGACACCTGTGTCCCTAACTGTCCGGACACAGGAATGTGTTTTATTTATTTATTTTTATTATTATATCACTTAACCTAAAATAAAACTAACCTAATCCTATTCCTAACACAACGGGCCAACTGGCCCACTGGCCAGTGCGCAGTAATTAAAACCCCCCCTTGCTGAGCGCTCGGGTTCGAGCCCCCCCTCTTCTTTCTGTTTCCTTTTTCTTTTCTTTTCTGTTTTCTTTTCTTTTTTCTTTTTTGTTTTGTATTTTTATATATATATATATGTATATATATATATATATTAGTATATATATATATATATACTGTATTTTAACAGTATTTAATATATATGTTTATATTTTATAGTTAGTAAATTCTATATACATATGTTAATATATATATTTTCATACGTATATATATTATATATATATACACTATATTATTAAGTATTTTCTTATGTATATATATATATTTGTAAATATATATATATATACTCTATAAATTAAGTATTTTTTCTTATATATCTATATATACTTTTAGCATAGGTATGTATATATTCTTTTGTACAAATTAGCCTTATTAAAATAATAATATTTATTTTGACTATTACCAACTTGTATTTTTATTGTATTTAAATTACTACAACCATTTGGTGTCCAAGCCTAGCATGGGTATTTGGGCTCAAATGTGTTTTCACACATTCAAGACCTGCACAAGTCATATTGGACTTGATTCATGGCCTTGGGTCCTGTATTTGAACTTTGGTTCAAATTATATACATGGACAAAATACGCAGATAATTAATTATTGTGTGCATTGCTGTTTTTGATTTTTCTAAAAATACTTAAAGTATTGCTAAAATTATGGAAAAATAGTTTTTAGATACTATGTTAAGTTAGCTAATTAGTATAAATTTTGTAGTATTTAATTTACTGTTTTGCCACTAGTTTGGCGTATGAAACCAAAAACTCATTTTCTGTATACTTAGAAAAACTGATTTTTATAAAATATTTGTACTGGTTAATAAATTCCAAAAAAATTATAATAAATTTCTATGATTAACAAGGATCACCTTGGTACTTTACTTTAAGAAAAACTAGGCTTTTTGTCTACTTCAAAAATTGTTAGAACACAATGATCTTTTGATTTATTTATTGATTAATTACGACTTGTAGCTTTTTGTGTTATTTGGAGTTTTAGTCGTGTTGAACCCCATCCCTCACTAGTATAAAGACCCTAGAAAGTTAGTTAACATAGTGTGTCACCCCACATTGGTCTCCTATGCCAAGTCATCATTTTGGCTAGGTGCCCAGTCACAAGTCGTGTTTCACCAATTAGTGTCCTAGTGTTTTAGCTTAGTGTAAAAACTAAGTTATTATATTTTACTTCTACAGCGACGAGTTACTGGACATCCATAGCACTGTTATCGCAGCTTGTTCTGTTTTGCTTTGCTAGAGGCAAGTACTTTCTACGAACTTTACATATTGTCACATAAATGAACTGCAAACCCCACCATGTTAAATACTGATCCTTGGGGTAACAAGTTAGATCTCTACATGTTGTACTTTCAGTTACTACCATGCTTAGAACAGTCTTGATGTATCTCTCACATGATTAGGATATGGGTTATAGGAAAACTGTTAGTAGCGTACGTGATCATGCCCCTTACTCGTACGTACGTACCGAGCAAGGTTGACATTTTATGTATACCTTGTCGTAGGCGCACCAGCTGTATTTGTACGTATGTACATCTATCGCTTGTTTTACTTGTACGTATGTACATTTTATTTACATTGTACCTCGGTACATTGTACATCTATTGACCGATCACGTACTTGCTACAGTTTTAAACATTACATATACATCTGTCTCTATGACATATGTATCCTTGCCATGATAGATTGAGTGATGCCATGCTTTCCAGTTATTCCTCTTATGTTCATTTCCATGTTTCATATGCTAGTTTGCTAGATTTAGTACTTGCTCCTGTCCTGACAGGATAACGTTGTAGGTGTCCTTACTGAGGAGGAGTTACTCTGCGACACATATTATGGGATTACTGCCGAGGACCCGGCTCTGCTCTACGAGGATGTTCCTGCGGGGAACCTCGCCTAGTTGTCTTTTGTTTACTTAGACTTTTGAGAGTAGACATGTATTAGACTATATCATTTTGTAACTGGACATGTATCCAGTTTTACATTTCAGTTTACTTGTACTTGGACGTTTACTATATACGATGACTTTTGTGTTTGGAGCATTTATGATTCTTCTTCACTTATAGAACTGTTAGTACATTTAGTCTTATCCTATTGTCTTTAGAACAGCTTACTACGTTTTATCTCAACGTAGGCTGGACATGACTCAGCCTGGCCCAACAATTTGGGTAGCGGGTCGTGACATTGGGTCCTGTATTTGAACTCTGGTTCAAATTATGTACATGGACAAAATATGCAGATAATTAATTATTTAATTTCAGATTGTGTATAATGCTGTTTTTGAATTTCTAAAAATACTTTATTGCTTTTAAAATTCTGGAAAAATAGTATTTAGATACTATGTTAATTTAGCTAATTTAGCATAATTTTTACAGTATTTAATTTACAGTTTTGCTACTGTTTTGGCATATGAAACCAGAACTCACTTTTTGTGTACTTATGAAAACTGATTTTTATAAAATACATGTACTGGTTAATAAATTCTAGAAAAATTATAATAAATTTCTATAATTAACAAGGATCATTTTTGTACTTTATTTTATGTAAAATTGAACTTTTTGTCTATCTCAAAAATTGTTGAAACACAATATGTACAGTTGATTTATTTATTGAATAGTTACGACTTTTAATGTTTTGTGTTAATTTGAGTTTTAGTCGTATTGAACCTCACCCCGCACTAGTGTAAAGGCCCTAGAAAGTTAGTTATAGTATTGTGTCACCCTACATTGGTCTCCTATGCTAAAGTCACCAATTGGCTAGGTGTCCAACCAGAAAGTCGTGTTGCACCACTAAGTGTCTTAGTGTTTAACTTAGTATAAAAACTAAGTTATGTATTTATTTCTACAGTGACGAGTTACCAGGCATCTATAGCATTTTATCGCTGCTTTGCTTTGCTAGAGGTAAGTACTTTCTATAAACTTTATATACTGCTATAACCATAAAACTGTGAATTACCAACCATGTTAAATGCTGATCCTTGGGGTAGCAAGTTAAAACTTCACATGTTATATTACTTTCAGTCTCTACCATGTTTAGGATAGTTTCATATCTCTCACATGTTTAAAACAACGGGTTAAGGAGAAACTGCTAGTAGTGTACGTGATCATGACCCCCTTCTCCGTATGTATTTACCGCGCACTGTTACATTCTATATGTAACTTTGTCGTATGTCTGATCCCACATTTGTGTATGGACATACACCGATATCGTTAAGGGTACGTATGTACGCTTCAGAAAATTGATATGTACCGCTGTACATCCTGATTACCTATTGACTGATCACTCACCTACTACAGTTTTAAACTTTAAAAACAATAATTTATTGCCATGATAAAATATAACTAAAACTGGATAAACATGATATGTCATTTCTTTTCATCACATGATCAGTATTATATGTTTGTTAGATTCAGTACTTGCTTCCGTCCTGACAGGATAACGTTGTAGGTATTCTTACTGATGAGGAGTTGCTCTGTGACTCATATTATGGGGGTACCGCCGAGGACCCGGCTTTGTCTTACGAGGACGTACCTACGGGGAAACTCGCCTAGTTTGCGTAGT
The DNA here is from genome assembly GCA_029216955.1 of Iris pallida. Lineage (NCBI taxonomy): Eukaryota > Viridiplantae > Streptophyta > Magnoliopsida > Asparagales > Iridaceae > Iris > Iris pallida. The sequence goes on from JANAVB010033820.1 coordinate 4,396,983, forward strand.
TGCTCGGGATATTTAGTGTAGTCATATATTAGACTACAAATTTTGTAATTGGACTTGTATCCAGTTTTACATTTCGAACTTGTACTTAGACTCACTATTCTATGAGATGACTTTTGTGTTTGGAGCATTTATGACTCTTTATTACTTATAGAACTGTTAGCACATTTAGTCTTATCTTGTTATCTCTAGAACAGCTTACTGTGCTTTATCTCAAGCGCAGGCTGGACATGACTCAACCCGGCCCAACAATTTGGGTAGCGGGTCGTGACATGTTTTTAGTGGTGGCCCATGCAGGTCGAGACTAAATTGTTTGGTTATGTTATTGTACCAAGCATGCCTGCAATTAGGAACTTAAGGTAATTAGACAATATTAGGAATGACGCTTAGAACATCTAGAGGAATACTAGGATTGTAACATAGGAAATACATCACATGCTTGCTATTATAATTAGATTTTCTTGTCTATGATTGTTTACTTTAAAGAGTCCTTATAAGTCCTTTTTATTGTAATTAGATGGTGCTTACTCGTTCATCCCAGTATGCCACACCTGAGAATGACACACTCCCTATCCAGTCAGCTGACCAGTTGACTGATACACCTCCACCTCCACCTACCATATTCCCCTACTCCACAGATCCACAAACCCAGATGCCTCCACCACCTTCCACATCACAGTTCCAGCAGGACCCGATACTTCCACCACCCCCTATTAGTATACCTACCCAGGCTTCCGTCACACTCGACGGGAACCAACTGCTCACTCTGATCCAGGGGTTCCTAACAACCCATCAGGAGCAGACTACCCTACTCCGCCAGAGCATGGAGCGTTCTGAGGAACGTACCGTGGTTCCACCACCTGTAGAGCCACGGCAGAGAGCGGGGACGATCAAGGACTTCATGGGTCTGAACCGCAAGGAGTTCTCAGGGACTGAGGGCATAGTAGTAGCAGATGACTGGCTAGACTCGGTAGAGAGGAAGCTCCTTGGAGTTAGGATGCCGGATGACCTCCAGGTCGAGGCAGCGGGATTTCTGCTGATAGACTTGGCAGGAGTTTGGTTCCGGAATGAGCCGTTATTTGTGAGAGGGAGGGCCACTTGGGATCAGTTCAAGACCCAGTTCAAGAAAAAATTCTTCTCGACCACCGCTAGGGTAGCCATGGGGCTACGATTCTAGAACATCCAGCAGGGGAACCGTTCTGTTGATGAGTATGCGGCAGAGTTTAGTCGCCTGAGCCGTTTCGCTCCTAGTCTAGTTGCAGACCCTGAGGAGATGACGCGTAGGTTTTGCCATGGTCTAGTTCCAGACATTGGCATTCTTATAGTGGCGAACGGTACGACTGACTACTACCAGAGCCTAGAGTTGGCCCGGAGCATTGACATTCTTATAGTTCCAGACATTGGCATTCTTATAGTGGCAAACTTCTGTCTTACAAGAGGCCGGCTTCTGTACACCTCGAGGGACCGTCCAAGCGTCAGGCTTTCCAGCAGAGAGCACCGACGCCGTACCAGCAGACTTACCGTCCTCCTGCATCACATCACCCGACCCCGCCAGTTACAGGCCCGGGACCCCGGCAGCAGCAGAAGGGAGCTTTGTGTCTATTCTGTAAGAGGGTAGGCCATGACGCTTCCATCTGCAGGAAGAGGTTGGGGCAGTGTTTAGCTTGCGGGTCTGCCACCCATCATCTTCGGGAGTGCCCAGCAGCCAGGATACCTAGAGGGCCGCTTCCGACTTAGCAGCAGAGGTTTGGGCAACATCTGCAGCAGCAGAAGGGACCCCAGGGGAAGGCTTATAGTCTAGCCCTTGAGCCGGAGATGGAGCAGGTTTCGGAGCCAGATTACTTGGCTGACGTCATCACAGGTCATGTTTATTTGTATACTTTTCTAGCTCTATGCTTGTTTGATTCTGGTACATCTCATAACTTCCTGTCATTAGAGTTTTTGCATAAACACCACTTAGTAGCTACACCTACCGAGGAGATCAATAGAGTAATAACGGGAGGCGGACCAGTGCCCATTAGAGCTATCTATAGATGCTCTATTTCTATAGCCGGGAGAGAGTTTAGGGGACGATTTTTTGTGATGCCACTCCCCGGGTATGATATCATATTGGGGATGGACTGGCTTAGCTATGCCCATGCAGCTATAGACTGTCATGAGGGTAGTATTCTGTTCAGTCCCCCAGGCACAGCACCGTTCAGTGTCAGAAGGACAGGGCCGGAGATCAGCCTAGAGCCGAACTATTGTGCGACAGTTGGGGACGTAGCACCGCCATACCCTATCATTAGGGAGTTTATGGATGTATTCCCAGAGGATCTTCCAGGACTTCTGCCTGACAGAGATGTGGAGTTCACCATAGATTTAGTACCGGGTTCATCACCAGTATTCCGGGATTACCGATTGATTAGAATAACTCCCATTAGGCTGATAATTACTGCCCTATGGACTTCCACTTTCCATTTAGATCATTTTGTGTCCCCGACCGTGCCATTAATATTCGGAGCACGAGACCAACTACTACCTTCCAACAAAATTCATATGCAAGATCTAGACGAGTCCACCTTCATCTAGGTATATCATGTTCCACTCAAGCCCATCCCCTTGTACTCTATTTTGTGGTATGACTTTCAGGACAAAAGGACTAGCTATAACCCTTACCATAATGCCGGTACACTTCCCGACTCCCATTAGAGCCTCAACTTTGACTTAATTCCTTCGACCCAATATATGGTTGTGATCTACTCAAAGCCTACTATGCACATGCCACTAGTGTGCCACCCAATTGAGGTCTCATGTGCTCCTTAAACACAAAGTCACTGAAGGCACATTTTGAGCTTTAGGGACCTAGCTAACCAACCTGACTAGCAACTAGCTCAACCCCTTTCGTAGAACCTATTCTAGGATACCTAATCTAGTAGGAGTAGTTTTATCATTAGGATCTTGCCTAGTCCATATAGATTGAAACCCAATGTTCACCCCACCAACGACTGATACCCAAATAGAGAACCCATTAAGACCACAATCTTGATTTCTCAAATTTTGTTCCATTATGAAACCTTGTTCGAATTAGAATTTTGAGAACGAAACTTCGGTATTGCACGGATTGCAGGCCACTTTAAGAACCGAAGGGCTCTTCGATTTAGCAAGTGTCTGGACTAGAGTAGCCAATTTAGCAAATAATTCAATGGTTCGTAAACTTTCTTTCCACCTGTATCATCGGATACTCATTACCGCCCTTGAAACCTCATATTGCTCTCGACTAGTTTTCCTTATCTTCTTGTCCTCCCTATTGCAGAGTGACGAATGGCTATGCTTACTAGAATTTAGCAATATTTCTTAGCCACTTGTGTAAATTTGTTGCTTGTTAAATTTTGGGTTGCTTGATAGATACGAGAGGATTTTAGATACCATATGTCTAGATATTTGTTGGTAGGATTGTTAGCAGCCAGTTAGAAGATTTTAATGATTTTAGTTTGAGGAGTAGTGTGACCAAAGGTGGGTAGAAGTCTGGAGGCTATATGGCTAGGAGAAGAATACAAACTATTTTGAGGAATTAAAATTTAAGGAGATTAAGGTTCAGGTAGACTTCTTATTGAATCTTAATGAATAGTTATGGATTAGAATTTCGAGGACGAAATTATTTTTAAGGTGGGTAGATTTGTAGCTCCCCTTCCCGAAAATTTTGAAAATATTTTATTAATATTTATTTTATTTAAATGATGACTTTTAGATCTTCTAAATATCATTTTAGTGATATGCAGTGACTTTTGTATAAAATAGGCCCATACATTTTTGGGAATAGTAGATTGTACAAATGATATACATACCATTATTTGATTTATTAAATTTTGTTATTATTATCATTATTATGTTATTGGGATTGTTATTTAACATTATTATTTTATTGGGTATGTTATTTTATTGTTAAATAGATATTATATATGTGTGAATGTGAATGTATGTGCATATAAATAGTATACATGCGTGTATTTGTATGTATATATAAATAAATATATTATATAGATGTGTGTATTTGTGTGTATATGTAAATATATTAAATATAGGTACATGTGTATATAAATATAGATATATATATGCGTATGTGTATATATAAAAATATTATATATATAATATATGTCTGTATGAATATATGAATATACATTATATATATGCATATATATAAATATATATAGGCGTATATGGCATGTATATATAAATATACATATATATATAAATGGGCATATATATATATATATATATTATAAAGATCAAGAGAGGAGGTGCAATTAGACAGGAGCTCGCCAAACTGAAGAAGCATAGTGCAGCCTAAGCGTCCATTGATTAGTCGTCTAATTTACCAGAGTTAGCTGTATTGAATTGTTTCCTTAAGTAACTACTTGGATATTTGGTGAGTCTGTTTTGATCAGATACGTTACTCCCACTATTTGTTCAGAGTTATGTAATGTACCCCAGTTTAAATTGTTTTGAGCTATTTGTTTACTATAACTAAACGTTAAAAATATATATATATATATTATATGTGAGTATATATATGTAAATATTATATACATGCGTATTTGTATATATATGAGCGTATTAAGTAGTATATATACATATATGTGTATATACATATATATGAATAGATTTGCTAAATAAGAAATGGGAATAGAAATAGAAAAAGAAATAGGAAAAGAAAAAAAAAGAAAAAGGAAAAAAGCGAAGCAGTAGCTGCCCCGGCCCAGCTACTCAGCTTTTAGCTGAGCCCGACCATCTGTAGAAATCCCGAAACCGAGCCTTGAAGCAGCGTACATAAAGAACAGGGGAGCGATCGATTGGGAGAATAGAACATCAAACCCTAAACCCTCACACCAGGCCGCCACCACCTCTCCCTGGTGCAGCCCCCAGCCACCGCGCGCCACCGTGCGCACCACCGGAGGCCGACCAGGCTGCACTCGCGTGCGGGGGAAACTGTGAACAGGGCAGCAAGGTACATGTATATCGAACCCCGTATCTCTCTTCGTAGTCGATCGTTTTTGAATCGGTAAAATTCTATGAACAGACTACATAACCCTCGACAAAACCCTTCGATTAGTTTAGATAAATTCATCCTAGATTGCTCATGAAAATTCATGGAAAATCGATAAAAATCTGTTCTTGACAGTTCGGAAACTATTGCTTGCACCCTATATTGGAAGGCGACAAATCGCCAATCCAATGGTTATTTTAGAAAACTATTTGAACACATTTTTAGACAACATATAAGGAATCGGAAATTGTTTTGTAGTTCTGAATTTCATAAACCATGTACAGATTTATCCATTCTTGAAAATCGAGAAAAATCTGATTTCGAAACAGTAGAAAACATAGAAAATCCTTCGATACGACGTGCGTTCCGCCAATCCGGACGACGTGGTCGCGAACCGAAACCATCAAAAGTTGTGTATCGAGTTCATGGTCGTGTGGGCTTTGACAGAATTCAAATTGGTCTCGTGTGCACGACGAATTTGATGCGTATCCGTCGAAATTCACCGTATCGGTCTCTATGCAAATTTTCCAATTACTTTGTGCACGCTCGTCAGATCGAGACGAAACTTGCGCCAACAGAACCGTATCATTTTTTTGGTCCTGTATGCCAAGTTTGGTCCAATTCTGGGACAGTTGAATCGTACGTCGTTTTGCGGGCCCCACGATCCCACTCAACGGGAGATTTTGTGCACGGGCCGCCGGAATCCAACTTTGGACATACGGTTGGGTTCGTATCGGAAAACCAGATTCGTAGACATATAGTTTGATGACTTTAGAGACCGTTGACTCTGGCACACATTTCGGTGCAAAGCGGGTCCAACGGCGGACATCGTTTTTGCCTAAAATTACCGTTTTGCTCCTGTGTCCAGAATTGGACTTAAGGACATGCAATCCTAGCTAATTTGACTATTCTGATAATGTTGATACTGTTTATTTCAGCATCTGGAGACTTCTGCATGTGTTGACTGATTGTGGCTCTTTGAGTGGTATATTACTATTGGTTTTTCCAGCTAAGGACCTCAGGCAAGTGCACTTTCTGATTATTTTCGATTCATAGTAGTCTTTTTATTTCATGTCTATACATATATCTTGCTGCTTGTTGACACGCTCGTCACACGGAGTAGTCGGGAGGGGAAATATCTTAGTAGACATGTGGACTACCCAGAAATATCCTCCGTGTCTTTCGTGAATGCTAGCAGCTGCACATGACACGTGCAGGATGCCTTATTTATCCCATAGCCGTTCACATGTTGAAAATGATATTTCACACCACGTAGGTAGATGTCTTTTATATTTTTTCTTTACTTCTCTATCGTGCTATGTCATCAGTTATCTTCCAGTTTTGATATCTCATATGTTATTTTCATGTCTTGTTAATTCTATTGTATTTTTGCATTGCCGTCGGTTTGTGTACTTGTTCCATTTCTGACTGGAAACCAACATTTTTCAGGTTTAGCCGCGATCACTCTTAGTACTGGAGAAGGCTTGGGTATGCTGAGGTCAACCTAGAAATAGAAAGCAGTTGTATCAATTCCATTAAATATAAAGTCTTGTATTTTCTTTAAATATAAATCTTGTAAATGTTGTAATAAATTTAGAAATGTGAGTGAGCAGCAAATATTATTTCTTGAGCATTTATTTCTTGCGGGCTTGACATCGTTCTACCGCCGACTCTGCGGCGTAGGCTGGCTTGGACACGTCTCGTATCCGAAAAAGCGGGTGCGGGTCGTGACAACTTCCGCCTGACAGAGATATGGAGTTCACCATAGATTTAGTACCGGGTTCATCACCAGTATCCCGGGCTTGCTATAGAGTAAATCCCAAGGAGGCCGTAGAGATGAAAGAGCAGATTGATGACCTATTGAAAAAGGGTTTCATTCGATCTAGTGCTTCTCTATGGGGAGCGCCAGTGCTCTTTATGCCTAAGAAGGATGGTACAGTTCGATTGTGTATTGACTACCGGGCGTTGAATGCCATCACCATTAAGAACAAATATCCTCTGCCAAGGATAGATGATTTGTTCGACCAGTTGAGTGGGGCGAAGGTGTTTTCCAGGATAGATTTGAGATCCGGGTACCACCAGGTGAAGGTCAGGGCAGCAGACATCCAGAAGACGACGTTCAATACGAAGTACGGGCAGTACGAGTTTCTGGTGATGCCATTTGGTCTCACAAATGCGCCAGCTGTCTTTATGAATTTGATGAATAAGACATTTCACCAGTATCTGGATAAGTTCGTCGTAGTGTTTATCGACGACATCCTGATATACTCGAAGACGCCGGAGGAGCATGCAGAGCACTAGCGGACAGTTTTGGAGATTCTGAGGCAGGAGAGGTTGTTTGCCAAATTGTCGAAGTGCGAGTTCTTTTTAGACCGAGTGGAGTTTCTCGGCCATGTAGATACTAGAGAGGGAATCTCGATGGATCCCAGAAAGATTGCTGCAGTTGATACATGGAAGGCTCCGACGTCAGTTTCAGAGATCAGGAGCTTTCTGGTTTTAGCCGGCTATTATAGAAAGTTCGTCCAGGACTTTGCTAGGATAGCTGAACCCATGACGAAGCTGACACGGAAGGACGCAGAGTACATCTGGTCAGAGGACTACCAGACTGCGTTTGAGGAGCTGAAGAGGAGGCTGACGACCGCTCCAGCTCTGACATTACCTTCAGGTTCTGGATGTTTCACCATATACAGCGATGCTTCGGGAAAGGGGCGAGAATGTGTCCTACAGCAGCATGGGAAAGTGATTGCTTATGCATCTCGGCAATTACGGACTCATGAGCGGAACTACCCTACCCATGACCTAGAGTTAGCTGCGGTGATCTTTGCACTCAAGTTATGGAAACATTACTTATACGGAGAGCGTATGGAAATCTTTACTGACCACAAGAGCTTGAAGTATGTGTTCACACAGAAAGAGCTGAACATGAGGCAAAGACGATGGTTGGAGTTGATGAAGGACTTCGACATCGATTTACAGTATCACCCCGGAAAGGCAAATGTGGTGGCGGATGTGCTGAGCAGGCATCCGATGGCATGGTATCTGATGATAGATCGGTATTTGCGGGAAGATCTGGAGAAGCTCGGTATCGAGATAGTTCGGCCAGGATCAGTGATACAGATGATGGCGCTTGACATTCAGTCAGGTTTGATGGAGCAGATCAGGGAGGCACAGTCAACAGATGAGAGCCTTCACAGACTTCGAGCCCAGGCTTTATCTGGATTGCTGGATGACTTCACTATAGCAGAGGATGGATCCTTGAGGCATGGCAGCCGATTGTGCGTGCCGAAGGGAGAGCTGATAGAGGCAGTCTTGTAGGAGGCGCACCGATCGAGATATTCTATTCACCATGGTGCTAACAAGATGTACTGTGACATGCGGAAACATCTTTGGTGGCACGGGATGAAGAGACATGTATCACGTTTCATTTCGAGATGCCTAGTTTGCCAGCAGGTCAAGGCGGAGCGCCAGAGGCCAGCTGGTCTGTTGCAGCCGTTACCCATTCCCGAGTGGAAGTGGGAACACATTACGATGGACTTCATCTCAGGGCTTCCTTGTTCCCAAGGAGGGAAGGATGCCATTTGGGTCATCGTGGACAGGCTGACGAAGTGTGCGCACTTCATACCCTTCAAGGTGGGGCTTTCCACCGAGAAGTTGGTGGAGCTATACATGCAGCAGATTGTTCGCTTGCACGGAGTACCAGTGAGCATTGTGTCGGACAGAGATAGCAGATTCACGTCCCACTACTGGAGGAGCTTTCAGGAGGAGTTGGGCAGTCGGCTCAAATTCAGTACGGCGTACCACCCGCAGACAGATGGGCAGTCCGAGAAGACGATATTGTAAACCCCCTAAATTTTACTATGATATTTTTTTTAATTTGATTTTTATTTTTTCCTTGTATTGTACGTTGCATAGTCGTATTGTACGTCGCATATGAGTTAATATTTTCGTATGTCTCGTCGAGTACGAATATGTGCGAGGTACATATTTTTGCAAAACATTTTTATTAGAGATTTTATTTATATAGAAGAAATTTAGTTTTCAAAATAATATGATAAATATTTTTATTTTGTATAAAAGAGTTATTTGTTCGTTGTTTAAAAATAAGTAGAGATTTGAAAATTTTGGTTTATATAAAATATATTCTAGATATTTGTGCAATTTGAAATTTGTATAGTAACATATTTTTGTTATTTATAAAGAGTTATTTTATGATTATTTATCATGATTTTTGAAAATAATTATTACTATATTTATTTAATTATGAAAAGGATATTTGGGATTTATTTAATTTTAATATTTGATTAAATATGGTAATTTAAATTGGAAAAGATTTTATTGACTTATTTAAAAATATTTTAAATTAAGGATAGAATTTATCTAGATTTGATTTAATTTGGATCGAGTTATTTTTAAATCAATTTGAATTAATAGGAGATTTACCTAATTAGAATTTAAACGAATCCTAGTCCTTATCCAACTGGAAATTCCCAACTCCTATATAAGGAGAGGTACTCATCCAGAAAATCCACACAAAACCAATTTCCATAAATTCGTGCAAACAGCAGCGTGTCTGTGTCAATCTTATTCCATATCTTTTACAGTTATCCCCGTCGTGTCCGACAATCCTGGACACGACGATTCCCAACAAATCAAATCCCGCTCCGTCTTCCCGTTACTCTGGCAGCATCCCCGTCATCACCTCCGCCGTAACTCCTCTGCGCGTCAGCCGTCTCTCCATCTGCCGATCCCGAACCCCCCGCCAACACAACCACCAACCAAAACTCCCTCCGACTTCTCCTTCCGACCGACTCCGCGGCAGCTACCAACGCCATCATCCCCGCTCTTCCCAACAACTCCCCCGCACCAGGGAACACACCACCATTGCCATCGTCTCCACTAACTTCACCCCCACCATCATCGTCACCACCGCCACCGAACCTCCCGCCGCCGGCGACCCCATCAGCCGTCGACCCCCTCTCCTTCCTCCAGTTCCGATCCGCCACCGCACCTCCCTTCTTGAGCCGCTGCCCCGCTAGTCTCCTCCGACTTTCCTCATCCGCCGTCGCTGACGAGGCCCAGCCGCCTCCAGGGCAGCGCGCCCCCACGTCACTCCGCCTCAGCCACCTCCGCCTTTCGAACCGCCGCAGTAAGCCCTTCCTCCAACTTTTGTTCTCACTATGTTAACATATGAACAGCACTCAGCAGAGATATTATAACCGTTTATAATTATTTATTATTATCTATTTATTAATATTATTATATAATGCTGTCGTTAAATATTATTATTATTATTATTATTATTATTATTATTATTATTATTATCATTAGTATTATTATTTGTATAATTTATTATCCTGGTTATAATACATATAAATATTTTGCTAAATTTATGACCAATTAATTATAGCTATTAATATTGTCAAATATTTATTTAATATATTCGTTTACAAAGTGTAGTATTTTCATATAATTTCAAAACTGATTTTTTCTTAAATTTTCAACCACTTATCTAAAATAATTTTTAAGGAATAATTATCTACGAATATTTTGATCAATAAAATAGTTTTTCCATTGGTATAAGTAAGTTATAAATATCTTCTAAGTAAACATATAACTAGTTTTAAGTAGTATAAATATTTTCGAGAAATAATTTATAAATATCTATCTATGCAAACCCTTCGATTTTAAAACCTTACCATGACTAATCTCGTTCATATTTTCTTGCGAATTCAGACTTCTTCAATTGGGCTTGGCCAATAGACTAATCGAAATGCTGTCAGACAACACACCATGCCAGACGATACACCAGGCAAGACACCTTGCCTTTACTGTTTAATTCCTGGCTCAATATCATGCATGCTTTTTCTTTATGTTGTTCTTTCAAAATTATATATATATGCAAATTATTATATTTTATGCAATCGGCTTAGATTTAAGAGACCACCGTATATTTAAGTGCATCTCATAAACTGTCACGATGTGCCATGGGTTGTGTGTGAGTTATGAGTCGCATATAGATACGGACTTGCGTACCGACCGTACATCAGAGCGTATAGGCCGTGCGTTAGGATATAACTGCTAATACATTATGTAGAAGACTTGGCAGTTATTAAAGATTAAACAGTGTCGTAGAGTCGGCACATGTATAGTATCATGGGGAGGGGGGAGACAATTATTAGCGTAGGGGCTATATGTTCAGTACACACATAGATTTGGGCCGATAGTGTCTCGTATGAGCGCTACTTACTGCCCCGGGGCCGATAGTTCTCGTATGAGAGCTACTTTCTGCCCATGGTCGATAGTGTCTCTTATGAGCGCTACCTACTACCACTCTCTCTCCATCTATGCTGAACACCTAAGCTCCTGCGTAGAACGTTGTCTTCTCAAAGTGTATATCACATAGAATGGTTAGGAACCTTTACGCATATATATTTTCTATTGAGCTCTTACTATTCAGTTTATGGCATGATATTATGTGTCTTGTTACGTCCGTCTGAGGACCTGGTTTTTCCTCAGGTGTGTGTTCATGTTTTCTGCAGGTGTTCTGGCCAAGGCCGTGATCTTCCCCATTTCTCGAAGATGATTGCTCCTGGTTCGCTTTATCATTTTGTCGATCGCTTTCTTGTATATTTATTTCATTGAGATAGTTGGTAGTGGACTTTGTCTCCGCCCAACGATTATACCATAACTGTTGAACTTGATTCTATCTTTATTTTATTATATATTTGTGGATGAGATTTAGCATGTCTTGGTTCTCTACATTTTACAGCTTATGTATTTATACGAGGATTCCATACATTGGAGTATTTTTCGTATATCTACAGCTGGCATGTCTACGTTCCTAGTCCTCCGTATTTTGGGACTGGAGCGTTACATGTTTTTGTGGTGGCCCATGCAGGTCGAGTTGTCATTTCGGCTACGTAATTGTACCGATGTGGGCCTGCAATATAGGATTAGAGTCTAGAATCTCATCCACCTACTTGACATCCTTTCTTGACTTCAAATTTTGAACTCTCGTTCGACCTCCTTGATTTGCATCCTGCTTGAATTCCTCCTACCGTAAATTCTTATCTTTCGTGCTTAGTGACAGTTAGAAAGATGACTACACTACTATATACTTATTGGTCAAGCATATGGCTAGAAGGGTTACATTGGCAATTGGAATACATTTAAGACTCTAATGGAATTAAAAAGGCTTTTTTTTAAAAAGAAGTGTGATTTACTTATTAGTAATTTATAAAATAGGATATATAAGGAAGTTGTAATCTTGAGATTTCTAAGTAGTGATCATAAGAGGATTGATAGGATTTTATTTTTATGCTGCAGAAAAATAGTTGGAATCTATACACAATTGATTTAAGAAATTGTTTTGATTTTCGAATTTTGATATTTATGATCTATTCGATTATAGCTATACGTCTTTGAGCAAATATAAAACTGATTTCAATTTCAAGTTGTGATATTTATGATTTATTGAGTTATAGATATACGCCTTTGAAAAGTTATAAATTTGGTTTGAAAATGATCTTGGATTTTAAATGTAGCAGTAGAAATTATTCTCGTACAACTTACGATTAGTATGTTTCTTAAATTTCAAATTTTAAGTGGAAGCAGCAAATTTTTTTATTTTGGGTTTAAAATATTTTGGAAGATATAAAAATAATTTTTGAAGAAGATTTTTAAATTTTAAATTGTGGCATGTGATTTATGATTTACAAATCTATTTAGATTTTGAGTAAAAAGGTTTTGATTGAGATTATCAATAAATGGGCAAAAAAAAATTATGTTGCCGGATTAGAGTTGATAAGTGCATTAAGATATTGAACTTCAATTTTGAGATTTTTTTTTGCTAAGAGTCTTTCTGTAGTTATTTGAAAAATTTTGGGTTTTAAAATTTTGATTGATTATGAGATTTTTATGGATTCGTGAATTATGAACTCTTGATTTCAATAGTTGGATTTGAACGTTAAGTTTTGGAAAAAGTTAGTAGTAACATGGTAAAATTTTACTTTGAGATTATTAAAGGAAACGAAATTGTTAGCCATAATCTAATTGGGCAGCTTAGAGTAAATACAATTTTGGTGGTTTATTGTTTTTTAAAAATTTATTAAGAGACTTTTTGAGGAAACTCCAGTTAAATTTTTTCTACCACTAAGATAACTCTAATGAGTTAGGAGTATTCCATACTAATTGCCATATCCTTCATGACCATGGTAGTAGTATATACATGAGTGTTGTTAGTCATCTCCAAGATCATGTGGTTATATTTCAATCTTGACTCCCCTCGACATTCCCTCAAACCTAGATTTTATCGTGACTTTCTAACCATTTGAAACTTGAGAAATAATTGGATTGCTCCTTGATCATACCCCATCAAGTGGCTATCACATCTCTACAAACTGTATTCCTAACTTATTTTACCCTGATCTACTAGAATCTAAATTATCATTATTTTATGTTTTAGCTTGGTCATTTATTTTGTGCGATAAACATTATCTCATGAACTCCCACATTCTATTTTAAATTGTTTGGTGTCATTTACCATGACTTGAATATTTGGAGCACAACACTAGACTTTTCCTTCCAACAAATTTTATATGCAAGATCTAGACGAGCCCACCTTCATGTAGGTATATCACGTGCCACTAAAACACGTCTCCTTGTACTCTAATTTTATATTGCGACTTTCGGGTCAAAAGACTGGCCTCTAATCTCTACCGTGAAACCAATATACTTTTTAACTATAGATGAGACTCGACCTCGACTCAATTTTTTTGACCCGATATATGATTTTGTTCTACTTAATTCCTTACATGCTTAACCTTGTATTTTATCTTGATTGCTGGACCTATCACACCATTAGTTTAATTCTTGTAAGTTGGGTAGAATACCTCACGACCAAACCAACATTTTGTGGACCACATTGATAGGATCACTCGGACCATAGAATTCAGTAGACCCTAACTTATCTAGTCAACCTAGCCGGCTGTATAGGCCCAAACCTTGGGCAAGACTTGATTTTAAAGAATCTAGGACTATTTAATTCTCCTTTATCATGGTTCCTTACTTATACTTTGACTATTTTTAATGCTAACTTAGCATAAATTTTGCAAGCTTATTTTTATCAAGCTTGATCATGACGTATCTTATTGGGTCACTCCCACTAACATACTGTCTAATCAGAACCGGTGTATGATGGTCTGATCAACCTATTGCACTTTGGTTCGCCTTTCGTATATCATTCTACGTAGATGGAGACATAGTAAACTTGCCCCTAGAGTCCCCTCCGCGATTACCTTGGCAATTCTCCTGGAATTATACAACCGTCTTTGAATCATATATTGGCATACGAAAACATCTCCTTTGGACTCTTGTTGGCTTTCGTCTTTTAACTATTCTAGACAAAGCTTGTGATTGATAGATAGACCAAACCATTCTCCTATGCCCATGATATTCGTATATACTTGGGGTTAGTTAACCACTGACCAACCAATATGACTATTCCCGCCTTGAGCTACTTGCCTTTTTCTCGACCTTAGATTCAACTTTCATGACCTTTTTGAAATTTGACGATGATTCAACTTTAAACCTAGACGACACTATATCTTCCATCGTACTATCATGATTTTTACCTTAACTAGCAACCCTCGTTCAATTCCAAAATTGTGAATTATTTTGTCGTTATCAAAATCACGATTTTTCTAAAGCATATTGTCGTTTCGTTGCCATGCCCAATTATTTGTGTTGCCTTACCCCCGTACCTTCTCACCACCTTACTTATTCTTAATTTCGAGGACAAAATTCTTGTAAGTTGGGTAGGATGTAAACCCCCTAAATTTTTACTATGATATTTTTTTAATTTGGTTTTCATTTTTGCCTTGTATTGTACGTCGCATAGTCGTATTGTACGTCGCATATAAGTTAATATTTTCGTATGTCTCGTCGAGTGCGAATATGTGCGAGGTACATATTTTTGTAAAACATTTTTATTAGAGATTTTATTTATATAGAAGAAATTTAGTTTTCAAAATAATATGATAAATATTTTTATTTTGTATAAAAGAGTTATTTGTTCGTTGTTTAAAAATAAGTAGAGATTTGAAAATTTTGGTTTATATAAAATATATTCTAGATATTTGCGCAATTTAAAATTTGTATAGTAACATATTTTTGTTATTTATAAAGAGTTATTTTTTGATTATTTGTCATGATTTTCGAAATTAATTATTACTATATTTATTTATTTATGAAAAGGATATTTGGGATTTTGTTAATTTTAATATTTGATTAAATATGGTAATTTAAATTGGAAAAGATTTTATTGACTTACTTAAAAATATTTTAAATTAATGATAGAATTTATCTAGATTTGATTTAATTTGGATTGAGTTATTTTTAAATCAATTTGAATTAATAGGAGATTTACTTAATTAGAATTTAAACGAATCCTAATCCTTATCCAACTGGGAATTTCCAACTCCTATATAAGGAGAGGTACTCATCCAGGAAATCCACACAAAACCAATTTCCACAAATTCGTGCAAACAGCACCGTGTCTGTGTCAATCTTATTCCATATCTTTTACAGTTATCCCCGTCGTGTCCGACAATCCTGGACATGACGATTCCCAACAAATCAAATCCCGCTCCGTCTTTCCGTTACTCCGGCAGCATCCCCGTCATCACCTCCGCCGTAACTCCTCTGCGCGCCACCCCTCTCCCAATCTGCCGATCCCGAACCCCCCGCCAACACAACCACCAATCAAAACTCCCTCCGACTTCTCCTTCCGACCGACTCCGCGGCAGCTACCAACGCCATCATCCCCGCTTTTCCCAACAACTCCCTCGCACCAGGGAACACACCACCACTGCCATCATCTCCACTAACTTCACCCCCACCATCATCATCACCACCGCCACCGAACCTCCCGTCGCCGGCGACCCCATCAGCCGTCGACCCCCTCTCCTTCCTCCAGTTCCGATCCGCCACCGCGCCTTCCTTCTTGAGCCGCCGCCCCGCTAGTCTCCTCCGACTTCCCTCATCCGCCATCGCTGACGAGGCCCAGCCGTCTCCAGGGCAGCGCGCCCCCACGCCACTCCGCCTCAGCCACCTCCGCCCTCCGAACTGTCGCAGTAAGCCCTTCCTCCAACTTCTGTTCTCACTATGTTAACATAGAACATCACTCAGCAGAGATATTATAACCGTGTTATAATTATTTATTATTATCTATTTATTAATGTTATTATATAATACTGTCATTAAATATTATTATTATTATTATCATCATTATTATTATTATTATTATTATTATTATTATTATTATCATTAGTATTATTATTTGTATAATTTATTATCCTGGTTATAATACATATAAATATATTGCTAAATTTATGACCAATTAATTATAGCTATTAATATTGTCAAATATTTATTTAATATATTCGTTTACAAAGTGTAGTATTTTTATATAATTTCAAAACTGATTTTTTCTTAAATTTTTAACCACTTATCTAAAATAATTTTTAAGGAATAACTATCTACGAATATTTGATCAATAAAATAGTTTTTCCATTGGTATAAGTAAGTTATAAATATCTTCTAAGTAAACATATATCTAGTTTTAAGTAGTATAAATATTTTCGAGAAATAATTTATGAATATCTATCTATGCAAACCCTTCGATATTGAATCCTTACCATGACTAATCTCGTTCATATTTTCTTGCGAATTCGGACTTCGTCAATTGGGCTTAGCCAATAGACTAATCGAAATGCTGTCAGACAACACACCATGCCAGGCGACACACCAGGCAAGACACCTTGCCTTTACTGTTTAATTCCTTGCTCAATATCATGCATACTTTTTCTTTATGTTGTTCTTTCAAAATTATATATATATGCAAATTATTATATTTTATGCAATTGGCTTAGAGTTAAGAGACCACCGTATATTTAAGTGCATCTCATAAACTGTCACGATGTGCCACGGGTTGTGTGTGAGTTATGAGTCGCATATAGATACGGACTTGCGTACCGACCGTACATCGGAGCGTACAGGCCGTGCGTTAGGATATAACTGCCAATATATTATGTAGAAGACTTGGCAGTTATTAAGGATTAAACAGTATCGTGGAGTCGACACATGTATAGTATCATGGGGAGGGGGGAGACAGTTATTAGCGTAGGGGCTACATGTTCAGTACACACATAGATTTGGGCCGATAGTGTCTCGTATGAGCGCTACTTACTGCCCTGGGGCCGATAGTTCTCGTATGAGAGCTACTTTCTGCCCATGGTCGATAGTGTCTCTTATGAGCGCTACCTACCACCACTCTCTCTCCATCTAAGCTGAACACCTAAGCTCCTGCGTAGAACGTTGTCTTCTCAAAGTGTATATCACATAGAATGGTTAGGAACCTTTACGCATGTATATTTTCTATTGAGCTCTTACTATTCAGTTTATGGCATGATATTATGTGTCTTGTTACGTCCCTCTGAGGACCTGGTTTTTCCCCAGGTGTGTGTTCATGTTTTCTGCAGGTGTTCTGGCCAAGGCCGTGATCTTCCCCATTTCTCGAAGATGATTGCTCCTGGTTCGCTTTATCATTTTGTTGATCATTTTCTTGTATATTTATTTCATTGAGATAGTTGGTAGTGGACTTTGTCTCTGCTCAACGATTGTACCATAACTGTTCAAGTTGATTCTATCTTTATTTTATTATATATTTGTGGATGAGATTTAGCATGTCTTGGTTCTCTACATTTTACAGCTTATGTATTTATACGAGGATTCCATACATTGGAGTATTTTTCGTATATCTACAGCTGGCATATCTACGTTCCTAGTCCTACGTATTTTGGGACTGGGGCGTTACAGATACAGACACTGAAGGACATGCTGAGGACCTGCGTGCTGGACTTTGGCGGATCATGGGAGAGCCATCTGCACTTGGTAGAGTTTTCATACAACAACTGCTAACAAGCCAGCATCGGTATGTCTCCTTTCGAGGCACTATATGGACGACGATGCCGTACACCGCTCTTTTGGGACGATGTTGGAGAGAGAGTTATGCTTGGGCCAGAGATGATCACGGATGCAGCAGAGAAGGTCGGGATGATCAGAGACAGGCTCAGAGTAGCTCAGGACAGGCAAAAACACTGGGCCGATGCTAGTCGCAGACTGATGGAGTTCGCAGACGGTGATATGGTGCTAGTGAAGATATCATCTACTAGAGGGACGATCCGGTTCGGACGAGGAGGAAAGTTGAGCCCCAGATACATCGGGCCGTTCGAGATACTTGGCAGGATTGGAGAGGTAGCTTACAGGGTTGCACTTTCACCCAACCTAGCAGGAGTTCACGATGTCTTTCACGTATCTCAGCTGAGGCGATATGTTCCTGACCCCAGTCATGTGCTAGATCATTCAGAGTTGGAGATCGGACCGAGCCTTGCAGTTTCGGAGCAGCCAGTGGAGATATTAGACAAAAGAGAGAAGATGCTGAGGAACAAGGTTATACTCTTAGTACGAGTAGCTTGGAGCCGTCACTCTCCGAGTGAATCTACTTGGGAGAGGGAGTCGGACATGAGGGAGAGATACCCTTACTTGTTCGATCCAACCGCTGCGAGGGAACCATCCGTTCTCGCTTGATACCTTAGAGGTTAGTTTCGATCGTAGCCTTAGTCTATTGTTGCATTGCTTGCTATGTTAGAAAATTGTAGGATCTTCAATCCTTGTGAATTTCGAAGACAAAATTTTTCAAGGAGAAAAGACTTGTCAGCCCCTGATTTTCAATTTTGATTTAATTAGTGTTAATTAATTTCTAATGACATATTTAGCCTTAAAATAATTTAATATGATTTTAGGAATTTTTCTACAATTGTTTAATGATTTTTAAATGAGTTTTGTCACTCCCCGTTCCCAGAATGCGTTTTTTAATACGTATATTGCTTGAACGTAATTATTTAGTATTTATCATGTATCATCCTGTATTTAAATTCCTATAATTTATTATCTGTATTTATCATGTTTCATATTAATTAATTATCTGCTCTTTAAATTTCATGCTAATTAATTTCCCACAATTTTATTCCTGCAATTTTATTTCTGCATTTATTATCTGCATTTTAATTTCCTGCAATTAATTTTCTGCTTTTACCTCTTTGCCTTGCTTTCGGGTTGGCCTTGGATGAGCCCCCTTACACCCGGCCCATTAGCTCCCACCTACCACCCCCTTTGCTATTTAAAGTCACCATCTCCTTCTCTCTCCTCATAATTGTCACGCCCCAGAACCAGAATACTGGAGAGCGGGGGCGGACACAGCCAGCTACGTATAATGAAATGGAATCCATCTCTTATACGGTCACGGCTGTCTAGAAATATGAGGGTTTACTACAAGCCATCGGTCTCTTATGGTCAAGCCTATTATCTCAATCTCAAGCAAGTAATATGATCACAAGATGTTTGACCACCAAATATACAATAAAAGGCGTCCCAAATATTACATATCAGCTGATCATGAAGCTAGTCGTACAAAATGCAAGGACTAGCAAGAGTTAAGTCATACATGATCAACCTCGAGTTGCCAATCATGATTACAGCCCGTAGGCAGACAGTAAATAAAGTGCATCGAGCTAACAGGTGCTCGTCGGCTAAATGCCTCAAAAGAATAATGTACAATTACAGTAGAAGAACAAAAGAAACCCACTCGTTGCCAGGATTCCCTCTAGTGGTCACCATCTGGCTGGAAAGCAGGTAGATCCTTTGCTGCTGCTCCGGTATCTGGCCATACAAAACCAGCTGGGTCAGACCCCAGAAAGAGCAAGTGCCACAAAGGAGGCCACAAAATAAGAACTAAAGCCAGCAAATTAGCACAATAATATAATTACATAATAAGAGACAATAATTTAGAAAAAGCATGATAGGTGAACATAAAAGACAATCTTGTACAGAATCGATAAAAGACAGAACATATGGAAAGCATGACAGGATGATATACGATGAGATAACCATGGGACTATTCAGATAACCAGGTTACAACCCGTAAACCAAACAAGGACCGAGGTTGTAACCCTTCGTCTGAACAGAACTTGGTTTCTTCCACCATTTATCGGCAAGGTAAATATAAGAAATTTGGTCATGCAATTATTCATGATGTAGAATTAAGATAAAGCACGAGTAAGCGTGTCAAGCCAAAAATTGTACAGGATCAGGACGAGATAAGGCTGGACTAGACTCCATCCAATCAATCACAGCCAAGCAATAAATACGGCTTGCTACTTTAACTAACTAGGGTTATCACAACCTAATTACTAACAAGATGCAATGAGAATTCCAAGTCCGGTTACCTGTTTGTTACTACCTGAGTGATCCCAGCAAGAAAAGGAAAAGATAGCAGGATATAGCAGACACACTGTAGTAAGATACATGTGTCCTAAGGTACCACACTCGACGGCGGGCTGGAAGTGCGCTCATCTCGACGGATAGCAACAAATCCCAAGTATATTTATATTTAAGGTCGGGACCAAAGGGGCAACGGGTAACTGGGAAATTCTCCATGAACTATAGTTTGATCTAGTCATTAGCCTAATCCATATTCAGTATGAATCCCTGACCGTGGGAAACCAGGGATTCATGTCCTAGACATGATGCAAGATAAGACAGGTTCATTTGTACAAACACATTCACCTACGGTGTCCAGGCCACTTATTCTTGTCAAGTCGGGTTAGCCGTCGCAACAGCATTAAGTTATCAAGTCATGTTACAAGTCAAGTCAAGTCAAGTCAAGAGTGCGCCGCCACGGGCCACTATAAAGTTATCAAGATAATCATGTCAGGGTACTTGTCAGGAGTGCGCCACGACGGGCCACTATCATGTCAGGTTGGTCATGTCAGGAGTGCGCCACTACGGGTCACTGTCGTGTTATGCTAGTTCCTTGTCATACCATGCCATGTACAATAGTCATTCCAAACATATTACGTAAAATCAAGTTCATGACAAAGGGCGTAAGGATATAAAATGGACGTAAAATATCTAATAAAATATCAATATACAGGGCTATAGAAGAGCCAAGCTTAAAGAAATAAAACTAAAACTCCAAGAGCCAATGGATTGCGCAAGGGGTCAGGGGGTTGGATTGTGCAGGAATGGTTGGCGCAGGCTGCGAAGTGCGCAGGCTTAGACTACGTAGGCAATGGATGGCGCAGGATGCAGACTGCGCAGGTTTAGACTGTGCAGGCAATGGATGGCGCAGGATGCAGACTGTGCAGGCTTAGACTGCGCAGGTAATGGATGGCACAGGATGCAGACTGCGTAGGGGTCAAGCGCGCAGGAGCCGATGGCGCAGGGTTGGTTGCACAATCGGGCAGCGGCCAGGCTGTGCAGTCAGCGAACAACGCTAAAGAGCGCGGCACGGGGAGGCTGCGCGGTTCAGGGCTGCGCTAAAGAGCGCAGACTGTAGATCTTCTTCTCCAGGCCGAGAGGAACATCGAGAACACCCAAAAATTCAATCTTTCATATCTTAGTCAAATCAAAGCCAAATCTAGATTTCCAAGGGTCTAACTTGAGTAAAATTGAATTCTTTTCCACATGGAAGCATCAAAACCCATAAAAATCCAACCAAAATAGATCAAAATCATGTAAATCCAAAAATAAAGAAACTTAGATCTAGAACAATGGAGACTACAAATCACAAAATGTTAAGTTCTAATGTTGATCACCATGGCCTAATCTAGCTAATGAACAAATAAAATGTGGTTCTCATGTGGTGGCAAGGTGCACTTGCCTAGGGGGTGGGTGTTGTTGTGTGGAGGAAGAAGAAGAAGAATAAATTAATGGAGGTTGTAATGAAGAGAGAGAGTGTTAGGTGGGGATTATAAAGAGGGTGGGATGTGATGTGTTGAGGGTGGAGCTTAAGCTAAGTTGTTCCAATACATATAAAACCAACCCAAACCAAACCAACCCAATCCAATTAAAACCGAGCCATGACAAAACCCAAAATACGAGAAATATCGAAATTCCACAAGTTGAGAAATAATAATAATAAAAAAATACATGCCAAAATCCAGATACGAGTATAAATACGAAATACTGGAAATATGGGAAATGAGGGAGACAACTCTACCCACCTTAAAGAATTCCGTCCTCGGAATTTATCAAGGAGCTAGAGATTGTCACGACAAGCTACATTAAGCACAGGCAAGCTACACTAAGCAGTTCAATCATACAATCATACAATACAAGCAAGGAAGGGAAAACGTAAGGCATAAGAAAGACATTATACCTTATGAGTCAAACAAGTCGGGATATCGTGATCGGATGTCATCCTCACACTCCCACGTTTGACTCTCCCAAGGAACGATGAACTCAAGCCACACGAACTAAACTGATAGTCTTGCGCTTGAGGTCTCTCTCTTTGGTCAAACAGGGACACGGGCCTCTCCTCATACGAAAAGGTTGGTACCAATAACCGTTTTCGAATGATCTAGGACAGGGCTCGGGTCCGGGATATACCGTCGTAATTGGGATACATGAAACATGACATGTGTCCCGCATAACGACGACGGAAAGCAAGACGATAGGACACAGATACCTCTCTGCTGATCCTAGGTCTGGGCCTGGGCCAGTGCGAACTGCTGAGGCCTCTGTTGCTGGAATACTTGGGCCTGAGGCGACAATGGCCTCTGAGGCTGATACTGCTGCTGTACTGGTGCCGGTGCTGGTCCCCTCACCGAAGGACTAGTCTGGGCCGAAGAGGTGGAACCAGCTCTATTCGGACAGGACCCTATCATGTGGTCCGGCGCTCCACAAGCCAAACACAATTTCTGTGCTCTGTGACACTCCGAAACAACGTGCCCTGGCTTCCCACAATGAGTGCAGCCCATTGCGGAAGACTGCTTCTGCTTCTGCTGCTGCGGATACATTGGGGTTGAATGCTGAACCGACGTAACCGAATCCGCCCTTTGGGGAGCTCCAATAGTCAAGGCCCTAGCTGCCGGGGCTGGTGCTGAAGACTGGGTCATCTGGCCGTGAGACCGCTTCCTACCTCCGGTCCTATCCACGATCCTCTGGGAGGTGTACTCATGCCTCCTAGCTGCCCTCAATACTGCATCGAACGTCTGGTGCTCGAACTGCTCAACCGCCAACAAGATCTCCAAATGCAGTCTCTGCTGGAACCGCTGGGCCCTATCAAACTCGGTCGCCACCAAGGTGGGGGCAAACCTGCTGAGTATAGAAAACTCCGATGCATAACTGTCGACTATTTTGCTTCCTTGCTTCAAGTTGGTAAATCTGGTCTGCAGGTCGTACCGAGCCACAGCATCAAAGTACTTCGTCTAGAATCTCTCTCTAAATACTGCCCAAGCAATGGGTGCCACTAATTCCATGGCTTGCGCCGCCCACCAACTGCGAGCCAAGTCCAACAACTGCAGACGTACCACCGCCACCTTCTCATTCTCGGGTGTCCTAGCTGCTTCCAGAATCACCTCGGTATCCTGAAGCCATGCATCCGCAGCAATCGCATCCTCGGTGCCGTCGAAGAAAGGAGGGTTTAATCGCTTGAAGCTGTTCGTCGCCTGGTTCCCTGGATGTCCGCCTTGGGTCAAAGCATCTTGAACTGTCTGGTGCAGGGCGTCGCTTCGACGATCCTGGGAAGCTATCAAGGTTCTGATGAGGCCTACTAAGGTACCATCATCTGGCTCTGCGGGCTGGACGGGCCGAACTGGTGACTCTCCTCCAGTAGGTATTACCCTGGAGGCTACCCCGGAATGCTGGACTTGATCTCCAGGTTGCTGCTGGTCCACGGGAGGTGCTCCTCCTCGCTGATCGGCTGGGTCAGGTACAGTGCCGCTGAGGAAGACGATACAGAGAAACAATAAGGAAGGACCAGGACAGATCAACGATACAAGCATGTAATCAGGGCAAGAATTTTAGGGATTTGAAAATACGGGTGGAGATCAAGGGCGAATACTGATTGAGACATCTATTCGGTAAACCCCCACATTTCTTGATTGACAAGACCTGCATGGGCCACCACTTAAACCATGTCACACCCCAGAACCAGAATACTGGAGAGCGGGAGCGGACACAGCCAGCTACGTATAATGAAATGGAATCCATCTCTTATACGGTCACGGCTGTCTAGAAATATGAGGGTTTACTACAAGCCATCGGTCTCTTATGGTCAAGTCTATTGTCTCAATCTCAAGCAAGTAATATGATCACAAGATGTTTGACCACCAAATATACAATAAAAGGCGTCCCAAATATTACATATCAGCTGATCATGAAGCTAGGCGTACAAAATACAAGGACTAGCAAGAGTTAAGTCATACATGATCAACCTCGAGTTGCCAATCATGATTACAGCCCGTAGGCAGACAGTAAATAAAGTGCATCGAGCTAACAGGTGCTCGTCGGCTAAATGCCTCAAAAGAATAATGTACAATTACAGTGGGAGAACAAAAGAAACCCACTCGTTGCCAGGATTTCCTCTAGTGGTCACCATCTGGCTGGAAAGCAGGTAGATCCTTTGCTGCTGCTCCGGTATCTGGCCATACAAAACCAGCTGGGTCATACCCCAGAAAG
This sequence comes from Iris pallida, assembly GCA_029216955.1. Lineage (NCBI taxonomy): Eukaryota > Viridiplantae > Streptophyta > Magnoliopsida > Asparagales > Iridaceae > Iris > Iris pallida. The sequence goes on from JANAVB010033820.1 coordinate 4,421,587, forward strand.
AGCAAGTGCCACAAAGGAGGCCACAAAATAAGAACTAAAGCCAGCAAATTAGCACAATAATATAATTACATAATAAGAGACAATAATTTAGGAAAAGCATGATAGGTGAACATAAAAGACAATCTTGTACAGAATCGATAAAAGACAGAACATATGGAAAGCATGACAGGATGATATACGATGAGATAACCATGGGACTATTCAGATAACCAGGTTACAACCCGTAAACCAAACAAGGACCGAGGTTGTAACCCTTCGTCTGAACAAAACTTGGTTTCTCCTACCATTTATCAGCAAGGTAAATATAAGAAATTTGGTCATGCAATTATTCATGATGTAGAATTAAGATAAAGCACGAGTAAGCGTGTCATGCCAGAAATTGTACAGGATCAGGACGAGACAAGGCTGGACTAGACTCCATCCAATCAATCACGGCCAAGCAATAAATACGGCTTGCTACTTTAACTAACTAGGGTTATCACAACCTAATTACTAACAAGATGCAATGAGAATTCCAAGTCCGATTACCTGTTTGTTACTACCTGAGTGATCCCAGCAAGAAAAAGAAAAGATAGCAGGATATAGCAGACACACTGTAGTAAGATACATGTGTCCTAAGGTACCACACTCGACGGCGGGCTGGAAGTGCGCTCATCTCGACGAATAGCAACAAATCCCAAGTATATTTATATATATGGCCGGGACCAAAGGGGCAACGGGTAACTGGGAAATTCTCCATGAACTATAGTTTGATCTAGTCATTAGCCTAATCCATATTGAGTATGAATCCCTGACCGTAGAAAACCATGGATTCATGTCCTAGACATGATGCAAGACAAGACAGGTTCATTTGTACAAACACATTCACCCACGGTGTCCAGGCCACTTATTCTTGTCAAGTCGGGTTAGCCGTCGCAACAGCATTAAGTTATCAAGTCAGGTTACAAGTCAAGTCAAGTCAAGTCAAGTCAAGAGTGCGCCGCCACGGGCCACTATCAAGTTATCAAGATAAATCATGTCAGGGTACTTGTCAGGAGTGCGCCACGATGGGCCACTATCATGTCAGGTTGGTCATGTCAGGAGTGCGCCACTATGGGTCACTGTCATATTATGCTAGTTCCTTGTCATACCATGCCATGTACAATAGTCATTCCAAACATATTACGTAAAATCAAGTTCATGACAAAAGGCGTAAGGATATAAAATGGACGTAAAATATCTAATAAAATATCAGTATACAGGGCTATAGAAGAGCCAAGCTTAAAGAAATAAAACCAAAACTCCAAGAGCCAATAGATTGCGCAAGGGGTGAGGGGGTTGGATTGCGCAGGAATGGTTGGCGCTGGCTGCGAAGTGCGCAGGCTTAGACTGCACAGGCAATGGATGACGCAGGATGCAGACTGCACAGGTTTAGACTGTGCAGGCAATAGATGGCGTAGGATGCAGACTGCACAGGCTTAGACTGCGCAGGCAATGGATGGCACAGGATGCAGACTGCGCAGGGGTCAAGCGCGCAGGAGCCGATGGCGCAGGGTTGGTTGCACAATCGGGCAGCGGCCAGGCTGCGCAGTCAGCGACCAATGCTAAAGAGCGCAGCGCGGGGAGGCTGCGCGGTTCAGGGCTGCGCTAAAGAGCGCAGACTGTAGATCTTCTTCTCCAGGCCGAGAGGAACATCAAGAACACCCAAAAATTCAATCTTTCATATCTTAGTCAAATCAAAGCCAAATCTAGATTTCCAAGGGTCTAACTTGAGTAAAATTGAATTCTTTTCCACATGGAAGCATCAAAACCCACAAAAATCCAACCAAAATAGATCAAAATCATGTAAATCCGAAAATAAAGAAACTTAGATCTAGAACAATGGAGACTCCAAATCACAAAATGTCAAGTTCTAATGTTGATCACCATGGCCTAATCTAGCTAATAAATAAATAAAATGTGGTTTTCATGTGGTGGCAAGGTGCACTTGCCTAGGGGGTGGGTGTTGTTGTGTGGAGGAAGAAGAAGAAGAAGAAATTAATGGAGGTTATAATGAAGAGAGAGAGAGTGTTAGGTGGGGATTATAAAGAGGGTGGGATGTGATGTGTTGAGGGCGGAGCTTAAGCTAAGTTGTTCCAATACATATAAAACCAACCCAAACCAAACCAACCCAATCCAATTAAAACCGAGCCATGACAAAACCCAAAATACGAGAAATATCGAAATTCCACAAGTTGAGAAATAATAATAATAAAAAAATACATGCCAAAATCCAGATACGAGTATAAATACAAAATACTGGAAATACGGGAAATGAGGGTGACAATAACTCTCATTCTTCACCATTACTTCTTCTTTCTCCTCTCATCACTTCTCCACCTACCAACCACAGCAGGCAAGTGCAATCTTGCTTCTTGCTTGGAGAACCATTTTTATGGTTCATTTCTCTTCCTCTCATGATCCTGAGAGAGTTTAGTTCTTGGCATTTTTGATTTCTATGGCTTATTTTCTCTAGATCTAAGTTGTTGTATTTCGGTTATTCATAGGTATTGATCTCCCAACTTAGCGTGTCTTCTGGCTGGGAACTTCATTTTCTGGCTGGGACGAAGGCTGAGTCACGCACACGTTCTTACGTATCTGCGTGTATTTTCAGTCACGCACACGTTCTTACGTGGCTGCGTGTATTTTTAGTCACGCTAACGTTCTCATGAGCATGCGTGTATTTTTAGTCACGCTAACGTTCTCATGAGCGTGCGTGTATTTTTAGTCACGCTAACGTTCTCATGAGCGTACGTGTATTTTTAGTCACGCTAACATTCTCATGAGCGTGCGTGTATTTTTAGTCACACACACATCCATGAGTGCGTAAATTTTTAGTCACGCACACGTCCACGAGTGCGTGCGTGAATTTTTTATCATTTTCCACACTCACACTGTGCATGCCAACATGAACCATTTTCACGCTCACTTCGACTAAACTTGTTGGTGTGACTTGTTGGCCTTGGTATAACCTACTCAACTTGGCGTGACTTCTTGACCTGGGTGTTTTTATTTGTCCTATAATTATTCATTTAATGATGGCATGATAATTCTTCTATTATATCTTTACGCCTTTGCGTGAATTTCTTGATAAATCATGATATATTAAATTTGTTAAAATGATTGTTATGTGGAATGTGCCTTGTGTCCTGATTGATCCATGGATACCCAGTATGACTAGAACTTGACCTTGAGAGTTGTAGACTTGACCCATGTAATACTAAATGACTTTCATGCCTTGTCACCATTGATAATGATTGTGACATGGACTAAATATTGATCATGCGTTCCTAGTTGGAACTAAGAGACTGGCTAGTCGTTTTATTGAATTGAATGAATGAGACACGTTCATGTAATAAACTATTGTACTCGATTAGCCGATCCCGAATATTGGCATACAGGCACATGCAGGCTTCAAATTATTTATTTATTTATTTATTTATTTATTTATCTTACAAAAACAGCATGTGTACTTTATGGTCAAGGCATGATTACTCCGTGGTTAGACTTGATTGCTGCATTACGCTATGTAAGACCTACAACATTGCCGCACGGGTATCGTTGTAGAGTTGCGCATATCGTACCCCGTACAAAAGTACTCATTTGAATGACCATGATCCACGGAATGGGACTTCACTCAACGTAGAGACTATTAAGTTAAATAAAATAATGATGGCATGGAGAGAATGGATTCCCGAGTTCTTACATGGCAGCCCCCTTGGGAGTAGTAATGCCCGACGGGCCGGCTGGTTCCCACAGATACTGTAAATCTGTCACACGGGCAGGAAACGGTATCTGCTTATATTATTGTACATGTTATATTAACGGCGGGCGTCCCGCTGGGACTCGTCTAATTACATGATTGGCGCAATTGATTGACTGGATAGACTAGCCTTGCTCACACATAGTAAGAACTGAGGAATCCCTAATTGCATAATTTCAGGATAACTTGGGACTCACAATAGCAAGCCGTAGTAGTTGATTGGTCGTTTAAGATGATTTGTTTGTGTACTGTACTACTCTGTTACCTAACTGGGATGATCAGAATGTCAGGACGTGACGGGCCAACTTCTGTCCTTGTTTGGTTGGGAGGTTGGTTCGAAGTATCGTGATGTTATGTGAATCCTAGTGGAAAGCAGATATCTATTATTATATTCTCTTACTTACTAGTTTAATCTCTCATATCGTGCTTCCTTGTGGTACTTGCTATTAGAGGTCTAACCTCTCTGGTTTTGTATGGCCAGATTTAGAGCCGGTCCCCGAGGATCCAGCTTACTTCTACCTCCAAGATGGTCAATACTAGGAGAATGATCGCAGAAGGACTCGAGTGGGTTCCCTTACTTCACCGCTCGTTCTGTCATTTACTTCATACTTAGCCGTTTGGTACCGACATGTTAGTCGGATTGTCTTGTACTTACTTTTACATGATTGTAATTAAGTCAGACTGCAGCTGATAACAATTGTGTATATGTTACTATACCGTCTGGCTATGTTTTGTAAAGCCAGATCTCAAGAATATTTTGACTGAGCGTTTGGGACGCCTTACTGCTTTATCTTACATGTTCTCTATTTCTGTTTTCTTGTTCGAATGATTGAGACAATAGATGTGAAATGACCATAGTAAGACTTTCATGTAGTATGCACCCCCTCGTCTGGTTAGACAGCATTGATCGTATTATACGGTATTCATCTACCCGTAATACGTAGCTGGCTGAGTCATTCCCCCGCTCTCCAGTATTCTGGTTCTGGGGCATGACAAGTTTTAATAACTAAAATACCATTTTACAATTTATTAGAATGTTTTAATATAGTTTTGTAATTAATTAAAATATTTTAATAGCAGTTTATAAATACTTAAATAATTTCAGTGGTAGTTTGTAATTAATTAATTTTTTTAAGTGCGGGATGCAAATTATTATTTGCATTCAGACATAGTTAGGGACCTAATTGTAAATACCTAAAAGTCTAAGGACCTAACTGCTAAAACCTAATCCTACCCACCCCCGACGACCGGCCAGCTGCCGACGACCGGCCAGCTGCCCCCCGCCATTTCCGGCCGACCTAGACCCTAACACCGACTTAAAACCCCTATAAAACGACCCCTTCGCTTTCCCCGACCCACCACCACCACCACGACCCATCTCCGCCCAGCTCCGCCCATTTCCTTCTCCATTTAGCCTCGTCTGAACCCTAGCTCCGACGACCCCCCCGTCCAGCCTCCACAGTAGTCGTCGTCGTCTTCAACCACCGCCGATCAACTTGCCGTGCTGAGGAGAGCCCAGCGCCACCTGAGCGCCACCGCCCCGATGCATCCTCCGCCCAGTCGCCGCCCCAACAGCCCGCTCGACTCGGACACGTACGTGTCACTTTGTTTTTTCCCTTCCCCGACACGACTCGTCCTTACATATGTGACTCGTCGCGTCCCGACGAGTCTATTGGTGAGTTTGGACACAACGAACTCATGTCGTGCGTGTCATAAAGGACCCGGACACTTGGACTCGACTGTACTTCGTGTCCTTAACTGTTAGGACACGAAGAAATGTTATCGGGTTACAACCCGTTAACTTAAAACCAAAATATAATTAAGTTAAACCATTTCCTAACAGCGAGCCCTAGTTGGCCTACTGGTCAGCGCGTGCGAATTTAAACCCCCCCCCCGCTCAGTGACCCGAGTTCGAGCCTTAGGCTCTGTTATGTTTTATTTTTATTTTCTTTTTCTTTTTTTTCTTTTGTTTTAACTATATATATATATATATATATATATTATATATTATATATATATATATATATATATATATATATATATATATGTATGTATGTATATGTGTATGTGTATGTATATATATACTATTATATATATTATATTTACTGTTATTATATATATATATTTACTGTTATATATATATTATGTATATACGTATATGTATATATTATATATTTATTTCTTTATATATATATATATATATATATATATATATATATATATTTTCTTATATATATATATATATATATATATATATATATATATATATATATATATATATATATATATATATATATATATATATATATATATATATATATATATATATATGTTATATATGTATATGTATGTATACATAACTATTTAGCCTCTATAATTTACGTAATATTGTATATATATTATACTTTAATATATGTAAATATACTTGTCATATTTATATGACTACTATATATAATTTCACATTGTTAAAATATTAGTATTTATTATGTACTTTTACCTCTTTGTATTTTTGTGTATTTTAAGTACTGCAACCATTTGGTGTCCAAGCCTAGCATGGGTTTTTGGGCTCAAATGTGTTTTCACACATTCAAGACCTGTACAAGTCATATTGGACTTGATTCATGTCCTTGGGTCCTGTATTTGAACTCTGGTTCAAATTATGTACATGGACAAAATACGCAGATAATTAATTATTTAATTTCAGATTGTGTACCATGCTGTTTTTGAATTTCTAAAAATACTTTAATTGCTGTTAAAATTCTCGAAAAATAGTATTTAGATACTATGTTAATTTAGCTAATTTAGTATAATTTTTACAGTATTTAATTTACAGTTTTGCCACTATTTTGGCATATGAAACCAGAACTCACTTTCTGTGTACTTATGAAAACTAATTTTTATAAAATACATGTACTGGTTAATAAATTCCAAAAAAATTATAATAAATTTCTATAATTAACAAGGATCATTTTGTTACTTTATTTTATGTAAAATTGAACTTTTTGTCTGTCTCAAAAATTGTTGAAACACAATGTACAGTTGATTTATTTATTGAATAGTTACGACTTTTAATGTTTTGTGTTAATTTGAGTTTTATTCGTATTGAACCTCACCCCGCACTAGTGTAAAGGCCCTAGAAAGTTAGTTATAGTATTGTGTCACCCCACATTGGTCTCCTATGCTAAAGTCACCAATTGGCTAGGTGTCCAACCAGAAAGTCGTGTTGCACCACTAAGTGTCTTAGTGTTTAACTTAGTATAAAAACTAAGTTATGTATTTATTTCTACAGTGACGAGTTACCAGGTATCTATAGCATTTTATCGCTGCTTTGCTTTGCTAGAGGCAAGTACTATCTACAAACTTTATATACTGCTATAACCATAAAACTGTGAATTACCAACCATGTTAAATGCTGATCCTTGGGGTAGCAAGTTAAAACTTCACATGTTATATTACTTTCAGTCTCTACCATGTTTAGGATAGTTTCATATCTCTCACATGTTTAAAACAACGGGTTAAGGAGAAACTACTAGTAGTGTACATGATCATGACCCCTTTCTCCGTATGTATTTACCGAGCACTATTACATTCTATATGTAACTTTGTCGTATGTCTGATCCCGCGTTTGTGTATGGATATACACCGATGCCGTTAAGGGTACGTATGTACGCTTCAGAAAATTGATATGTACCGCTGTACATCCTGATTACCTATTGACTGATCACTCACCTACTACAGTTTTAAACTTTAAAAACAATAATTTATTGCCATGATAAAATGTAACTAAAACTGGATAAACATGATATGTCATTTTTTTCATCACATGATCAGTATTATATGTTTGTTTGATTCAGTAGTTGCTTTCGTCCTGACAGGATAACATTGTAGGTATTCTTACTGATGAGGAGTTGCTCTGTGACTCATATTATGGGGATACCGCCGAGGACCCGGCTTTGTCTTACGAGGATGTACCTGCGGAGAAATTCGCCTAGTTTGCATAGTTGCTCGGGATATTTAGTGTAGTCATGTATTAGACTACATATTTTGTAACTTGACTTGTATCCAGTTTTACTTTTCAGACTTGTACTTGGACTCACTATTCTTTGAGATGACTTTTGTGTTTGGAGCATTTATGACACTTTATTACTTATAGAACTGTTAGCACATTTAGTCTTATCTTGTTATCTCTAGAACAGCTTGCTGTGCTTTATCTCAAGCGCAGGCTGGACATGACTCGGCCCGGCCCAACAATTTGGGTAGCGGGTCGTGACAATGCACCCATCTGGCAGGCTGCGTTACCAGTCGATGCTACTCCTTTCAAGCACCCAACAAAAACTCTTGTGAGAAGAGCATCATTAGGTTGAAGCTCGTCGGTCATTATCTATAAATGATCGAGATATTGATTCAGAGATGTACTGCCATCAAACAACATTATAGTAGTAGGCTTATACTTGGGTGGAAACTGCACCTCTTTCCACTCAATAGGGTGTGGTTGTTTGATACCAAGCTTCTGCAGGCCGTCTTTTTGCTTGAAGGCTTCGAATTGAGAACGCAAGAGTTTCACAGCCTCGTTAGTGTCTCCCGACAGTTGTAGAGTAGTAGATTGATTGGATGTGTTAGGAGGAGGGACTGTATGATAAGTACCACCCCCGGCCCAGACTGACTTGGAGTAACCTGCACTGGTATAGAGGCGATATGATGAGACTGTACCCCCAAACTAACATTGACAGGAGCAGATGCCGATATAGGTTCTTGGATTGTATTCACAACCGATGGAACCGTGTGTTGAGCCACAATTATGGTGTGTATGCTTGCCACCATTTCGGCCAGCGTTTTCAATTTGTTTTCTAGCACGACGATTCGTTGCTCCTGGCTAGCAGAACTGGAAGCATCCTGATCTTCTGTGATGGCATACACAGTCACCTCTCTGGCTATTAAAGAAGAGATAGTCTGCTCAGAACTCTCGCTGGCGGCGTCAAAATCATGTAAAGAGCTGCCCCCAGGATAAGAGATGGAAAGATTCCTTCGATCGATTATAGCTCGACTCCTTGATCTGGTATGTCTATAGACCACATCAAACGTGCGATATGTACGAACCGGGGGTCTATGAGTAGAGGTCCGAGACGAAGTACGTCTTGGGCTACCCTTAGCCTTGTGAGAGCGATGAGTTGTCATGTTAACAGAGGCATATACTGACTCATCTTCTGAAGATATCTCAACAGGATGGGTCAAAGTAAGACGATAAAAAACTGACCGTTTGGCTACTTAGCAACAACACCTGATTGTAATCTCATATGAGCTGCAATGATAGAGCCTTCCATTTATGAGAAATTAGATCACGGAGGTCGATTTTCTTAATAGAAGAAGAGGGAAGGTGTGGCCTGTTCCTGGCCTTGTTGGTTCCTTGAAGGTATAAGGAAGCGCCTAATTCAACAGCATAAGTGAGGGATTTTTTAGTACTTATCTTTGGGCGCTTTGAAGTAGTAGGTGTCACCCTTTGAATAGGATTCATATTAGCAGAAGGAAACTTGGGCGCCCAGAACTTATAGGCGCCATTGCTTGTTCAGCAATGGGGCGCACATTCTGGTTAAGATGGGCTTGGTGCCTGTTAGGATGGGTACGTATATCAGTATCAACCATCATTTCAATCTGATGCTCTTAGAGTTTTCCTCGTGCATTACGACTTATGTGCATGTTAGGAAGTTTTTCATTCAAACGAGGGGTAAGAAGTATCCCTTTTTGTTGTGAGCACAATCTCTCAGTGTGTCTGATACGACACCTTTGAGCATCCGTAGTGCCTTTGCTGAAGGATTCAGGGTTTGGCAAAATACATGGAAGAGAACGAGCGCCGTCAAGTGGGCGCCTATCTCTCTGTGGCACATCTCCCACAGAAGAACTAGGGATGGTAGATTTAAGAGAATGGGTGCCCTCAAACGGGCGCCTATCTCCAGATGATGTACCCACAGATTTAGGTATCACTGCAGAGGCAGATTTGAGAGAATGGGTGCCCTCAAGTGGGCACTATCTCCAGATGATGTGCCCAATGATTTGGGCATCACAGTAGAGGTGGGATCAGTGGTCTTGAGAGAATGGGCGCCCTCAAGTGGGTGCCTATCTCCTTGTGGTGCACCAGCAGACCTAGGCACCCATTCGAGGCGCCTCTTCAGAGAGTGGTTCTGCACTTGTACACTGCGCCTAGCTTTGGTCACAGTGGCTGTACGTGCCTTGTTTGCAGAAATAGGGGTGCGCTTTGCACCAGGAGCATTTAACATCTTTTTGAACGCTGTTTGGACGAATTTAACGACCAACATTCCTTTCTTAGTGCCAATCGATGATGAATCGCCTTGAGTTGTCACCTTCTCGTTGGAGGAGAAGGTCGTCCCCAGCAGATTCGCCATTTTGTTTACAAAAATAAAAAATGTTTTTATTACAAACTTTAAAGAATCGCACACGAGTACAATAAATTCTGGAAAAGTACAACTATAGGAGTCCGGTGTTGAATGGCGACCGCTTTGTCCCTTTGACGAGGCGATTGTGGATAGAAGCATGCTTGTCACTGTGTCTCAGAGCTTATGTTGACGAGGAATCTTCTATATGGCTCGGCCGTGTAGAAGTATCGACAGAACTTCGGCTTCGATTAACGATTGAAGAACTTGTTCTTGAGAATTGTTGATTGTAGAAGATGGAAGTGCGATGAGTGCTCAAACTATACCCCTCCTTCCTGTGTCTGTACGTTGGGGGAATGGAGAATGGAGCTCTATTTATAGAGCCAAGAGATAACCACCTGACAGTTATCCAAAGTAGGTACCTTTCTGTAGATGGGCGCCTAAACCACTGTGCGCCATTTTTAAACAGAGGCGCCTATTGACATGTGGCGCCTATACGGAATAGGCGCATGGTCGTAGCCAAGTGATGGGCACGCTCTTCGGGAAATTTGGAGTAGTGTACCACGTTCAACATGTATGGCAAATTAATACGCCACGTAGATTTGTAGATGTCCGCAGAAAACTGAGTACTTTGAGAAAGACGTCCAAGGAAGTAGGTGCCTAGAAAAGTTGAGCGTCTAGTAGCAGTAGGCACCTAAATGGGTCAGGACGCCTTAGAGAGGTAGGCGCCTGAATGCATAAGGAGCCTAGGAGAACAGAACTCCTAAAAGTAATGGGCGCCTAAGAATGTTTGGCACCGAAGAAACAGTGGGCGCCTAAGTGTGCTAGGCACCTAAGAAAGACAGAATTTTGAGCGCCTACAATAGAGTTCACAATAAGGATAATGCATTTTGAATGATCAAAATGATTTATAGACTCTTTACTAAGAAAGGATTATAGCATAAGATAACAAAAAAAAGGAATTAGACTCTTATCAAGTATAGGCCAACAAAGATATTCATGAAAATACAACAAAATAAATCTCTTTGCCAAGTATTGAAATTAATCCAAGGTAATGAAAGAATAGATCAATATAGAGAATGCAAAATATTCTACCCATTATGAAATAAGTGTATTCTCTAGAAATAGAAAATCTCAACACAAAAGCTTAAACCATAGTAGCTAAAAATATTAAAAAATATGATGTATCAATTATATGTATCCTTATGTGCTATTAAAAGTTCATTGGACAACAATAATGCAAAGAAAGAATAACACCCAAGGAATGAGCAAAGAAAGATAAAAAAAAAAGCTAACGAGCTAAAAATAGTAAAAACCAAGTTTTTCAAGAAAGCTTTCATAGTGCACTAGAAATATATAGAAGATATAGACTCGAAAATGTCCACTAATTAGGGAGGTAAATTTAAAATGCACGATAAAGCACAAAACCATATGATACCGAAAATAAAATATCCATAAATAGTCATGATCAAGACATTAATAAATATTTTCTCTCAACATCCCAACTTAAAGGTATAAAACAAATAAATGTCAAAAGTTAGGAATCATATATATATAGACACACACACACACACAAACATACTAGCATATAAGCACGTGCCTTGCATGTACTTTAACATTCTTTAATTAACTTAAGAAGACTACTTACGAAGACCAAAAAACAATCTTCGTAAGTACTAAGTTGTCCTTATTAAAATTAATGAACTATTTTAATTAGTATAGATATGTAAGGATATTTTTGGAAGAAATTTTTTACAATGAAACCTTATTTTTGGCATTATATAGTAGCATATATATATATATATATATATATATATATATATATATATATATATATATATATATATATATATATTAGGCATACATGAAAAGATTCAATAGTCAATTAAAAAACATGTATCCATAAAGTCAACCAAAAAGCCAAGAAGATATCATCAAAAGAAAGATTTAAGGAAGAAGTTAATTGGTTCAACAAGAGATGCACAAATTTGGTCAAAAGAATCAATGACTAAAGTATGAGATAAGCACAAGTTTGAAGGTAACAAGTATAATTAAATAATCTACAAATAAATATAAAAGTTGAGCTTTACTCATATGCCACCATAAAGATATTTATACGAAAATATATATCAATATAAGAGATATATGAACAATATATAATTAGAAATTTAATGTATATAGTCATGCATCCTTATCGAATAATTGAAAAGCTATCATAAGTTCAAAAAACATGTATAAATATGCTTTATTAGGCAAAAAAATAATTGATTCACAAGAAGATAATCAAAATAAAATATGAGAATCAATAATGAATATATTATGCAAGCACAAATTTAAAAAGAAGTATAAGTATCACTACGCCAGAATTCTCAATTATCGACGGTCCAAAACAGTCGTAAATTTTCATTTACAACGGTTTTAGACAGTTGGATGGTCCGTTGAAAATATTAGTGCAGTAAAAGTTAACGACGGTTACTACCCGTTGCAATGCACTAAATTAAACGACGGGTCAAGTCTGTCTTTTATTAATCGACGGACTGTAACCGTCAAATAAGCTGTGAATCTTTTTCACTCTTTAGAACTAATATAATCTGTCGTTTTTTCTGCAAATATAATTTTAAAAAAATGTGCACAAAGCATACAAAGGTGTATAAACTCCAATCATTCCGTAACCTCCAATGTTGATATAAATAATTCCAATCATTCCGTAACCTCCACTGTTGCATATAAATAATTCCAATCATTCAATAGCTTGAACTGATATTGCATATAAACAAACTCCAATTATTCAGTATATAAACAACTCCAAGCATTCATTATAGGAAGAACTGATATTGCATATAAGTAAATAATCATCCTCTGCATCCATACAAAGATTTGGTGTTTTCTTGTACACAACATTCAGAAAGGAAAAAAAAAACTACTACATAGTTTTGTTTTGTACTAAAACTAGAAAAAACAAAAGACTAAGTGCATAACTTCACACCCTAATAAGTTGAACAAATACTTTTGGCCAATTAATCACGTCACCAAGCATATCTCCAAGCTTCCCATCTCCATCAAACAAATCTGCATCTTTGTCAAAAACTTCATCGATAATGATATTATAAACATCTTCGTTTGGTGGAGCATCAATGTTCAAACGTCCAAAAGCAACATGTTTCCTTTTGAAGTCTTTTAGAAAACATGTTCTTGGAAAGATAGATTGATCAGGTGCCTGCATCCATCAAAACAAAAAATTTAAACAACATAAGTATTTGAAAATATAAAAAAGTAAACTTGTGAGCATAAACATGACATGTGAAATAATTAAATTAGAAATTTTCCATATAGTTAGCAACTAAAATTACTTGTTTCATATGAATGTTATATGATCCATCCTCTGAAGGTTTTAGGATTCAAACTCATCCTCTTCCAATAGCCTGCATCCATCCTCCTGTTTCACTGGAATGATTATTTCTAATGAATATTTGGAAGAGGATGAGATGTCTTTCCAATAGCCTGCATCCATCCTACTGTTTCCCGTTGTATCAGAATATTATATGAATATTATATGGAAAATTTCCTCTGAATCCTTCCAAACTCGTCCGAAGGTTATTGGAAAGACATCTCATCCTCTGCATCCATACAACAGGAAATATATCTCATCATCTTCCAAACTCGTCCGAAGGTTATTGGAAAGATATCTCATCCTCTGAATCCTAAAACCTTTTGAAAGACATTTTCGAACCAACTACTCTTTATGCAAAGATCGGTCAAAGGGAATGATGAGACACCAGACGTATGACACTATCCAATCTGAACACAGTACGGGAGAACACAAGCTGAACCCCACTCCAAACCTGTGATACTACATGAATCTCAACTGATTCAAAGCTCGAAATCTTGTGATACTAAAAAATGATACTAAAATCCTGTGATACTCCAAACCTGTGATACTAAAATCCTACTGTTGTGTATAAAAAAATTCCTGTGTAAAGTATAATAAAATTTCTTTATAACGAGCGAACACAAATACTAAAAACTTGGCTACAATTTCTTTCTAGTGTTTCACCTATAGAATGACAAACGGAGGCTACAGCTTAAGAAGAAAACTAGAGAGAAAAAGAAAAAATACACAAAAAAAAAAACAAGACCTCGTGATTCTCTACAAAGAAGAGGACTGCAATTTTGGCTCTTGTTACCAAAAAAAGTAATTTGTAGCTCACTAAACTAAACTTACAGCTGTGTAGAATGAGACAAGAAGAAGAAGAAGAAGTTGATCGATATACTTGTACAAAATTCCATAGTACCAAGAAACTGCTAAAATCATATATATATATACATAAATCTAGAGCCAGTCATACTACATTGAGGACAATGCTATGATGTTTTAGCAAATATGGACTGGAGCAATAAATAAAAAGTTGATGAACGAGTGAAATGATCAGTTAGTGAATACCAAAGAAAGGAGTGGTGGTCTGTCTACTTTGGAAAAGGGAGTGGAGTTGTTCTTAATTTGTAATCCCTGTGGGAATATTGGGTCCGTGGACATGATAAAATTAGCCTAAAATTACAAACCCATGTCTGCTAAAAGAAAAGTTTTGAGTAGTAGTACTGTAGTAGTAGTAGTAGTAGTAAATTGTTGGTGAATAAAGTAAAAGTGATGGCGGTGGAGATCATAATTTAGCAATTGAATGAGGTGCATACATACATACATACATACAAAGGAGAGGAGGACCCATTTCGAGTTTTCAACACATGCATGTACTACTGCTACTGCATCTCATAATGATGAAGAATAAATATGTACTGCTACTATTATTGTTAATCTTTCGTTTAGCAACCAAAACAAGTTCATATGTACAAGAAAATGAGAGAAAATAATAAGAATAAGTATTTTAGCTAATAATTGAGATTGAAAGAGACCTGAGTTTTTTTTTTTTTTTTGGTGGCAACAGTCGAATAATAAGTCCACAGAGAACAGTGAAAAGAGAAGCAGAAGAGAGACATATAAAAACATACCTGTGTAAAGTATACTAAAACATATACCTGTGTAAAGTATTCAAAGCTCAAATTATTTGTTTACTTTATTTCTAGCAGTACTGCAAAATTTTTTGTTAAATTATGTCATTGTAGCCTCTATGGACTAACATTTTCACTTATGTCATGGGTATACTATGTACTGCAGAATTTTTGGTTAATTATGTCATGGGTATCCTATTATTGATCATACATTTTCACTTTATGTCATTGATACATATTTCTTCAAATGTAAGAGTATCTTCTAAAAAAACTGTGAAAATTTGATTTGTATATATAGTGGCAGTGTAGATAAAGGATGACAGAACAGAGAAAGACACCAAAGACAGGAATATAGTCTATATCAAAGAATTTAAGTAATCACATATGGACATTTATGTATATACGCAAGGGCATGGTCAAGCAAAATTTGAATGTTAGGCTAGATTACAATGTCACATCGAAAGTAAAGAATTTATGTGCAAATCTTATTTTACCTGAGAAGTATTACGAAGCTCTGATGTAGACCGACTTGATGACATAGCATTAGCCTTTTGCATGAGTGTTGCTACTTGTTCTTTGAGTGTACTTATATCAGTCTCCATAGCCTTGTTTTTTTGTATTTGTTGACGAGCAATCTCTCTACTTGCCGCTGAAGCATGAATCTCAGTCTTTGATACACCCCCACCCATGCCACGAACAAAACCCTTTTGATCACGCCCATATACCTAAGAAAAGATTCATCCGAATTAAAGATATTTCACTAGTAGTCGATCAGAGAGGATTCAATTTACAAAACATATACTAAAATTTTAATCTCACAAACCATTGCCACAGGATCGTTGTCCAAATCTTTTTGTCCTAAGTATGGATCATCCTCTATAAGCCTTCTAATTTTGTCCTACAACGAAAAAAAATCATATATAAGATCAAACAAAATAATAATAATTACCATGACTAATAGGACTTACAATGTTTTCATTCGAGACAGTTGAGGATTCAGGATCACTACTCTTACTTATATGTGTAGCCAAGTATAATTCAGTTCTATTCACCTCACCGGTAGGACTCTCCTTTTTCTATATCAAATCACAAAAATTTAGCATTTTAATTTTCGTTGCAAATAAAAAAATCTTATAGAAAAATCATATAAAGAAGATAGAGAAGTATATAAATCAATTACCATCCTATGTGCTATCCGAGCGCATCCGGTCCTACCAGTTGTGTGTTGTACCTTAATATTTTCCCTAGCTTTCTTACCGGCTTCACGACGCATCTTATCTTCATTAGTAGAGCAGAAGTCAACAAAATCTTCCCAATCTTCTTTTTTCACAATTATCTTGTTTGGCATATTTCTTTTTCGTTCAGCAACCGTATTATGTTTATCACAAGCTCGTCGAAGGGAACACTTCCAATTTTTCCAAGAAGTGTTAGCGTACTTCAAAATCTTAGCCTTATAAATTTTCGGTACTGCATATTTACCCTACAAAGAAAATTTCCATGTCACACGTATATAAACAATTTACATAAGAACTTGAATAAATCGAGTTTACTCACAACAACACTTCTCCATATGTCATCTTTGATGCCTTGTGGAACTCTTTTCCAAGAACCAATTGCAGGTCGACAATGTGCCCTTGTTATCTTTCCAATAGTCGACGAAAATTGTTCTGATCCAACATCAACTGGCCGCCCATATTCGTCGAAAATAATTTGATTAGTATTACCTAAATATAGAAAATACAGATCATTATAGCAAAAAATATGATACTACCACCAAGTCCGAGATGATTATCGCAATATAGAAAATACAGATCATTGTTGCAAGAATTTGATACAAATCATTACTATTATCACAATAGTAGACGCAAAGTTCATAATGGTGATTATCGTACACAGGTTATTTCAGAAAAATATTTGGAAGGTAAATGTACACAGGTTCCTATCTAACACTAATTATCTGTATAATACTAAAATATGTACACAGGTTCCTGTCTTCTATACGCACCCAATCACAATAGAAGAGTGTTTCTTTGAAATCATAATAATCCAATTCTAGTATTTGTTTGACAATTCCATAATAAGTCATGTCATCATCTTTTAAATTGGTATCACTAACTCTTGATCTAAATGTGCCTGTAGCCTTTAAAGCGACCCCACTATTTTGTGTGGTTAAATTCATTTCTGAATCAGCTGTATAAAAAATATAATCCATTTCTGGACCATCCGCAAGCCTCTTTAAAGGACTCATCTCCTCTTTCTCGAGCTGTTGCCTTAACCAAGGAATATAATCCATGGCCTTCCTTGTTTGTTGCTTTCCTCGTTTTCCAGTAGACTTCTGATCCCGAACATATGCATGATATTTCCTACGAATACATAATAGTAATCATTAAATCAAATATCTATTGAATATTTTTTTATATATACATACATGCACACATATATATATACATAAATTTATATACAATTGTAATGATGTTTTACTTACTCCTCCCATTCAGTATTATCATCGTAATGCGACAAAACCCATCTACGTGCTTGTTCGTACTGCACACTAGACAAACGGTAGACTTTGCCCACTGAATTCACAGGATATGGACCTTCTTCATCATTATCATCTACGAATGTTCTCCCTCTTCGCTTATAGCTTTTATGTTTACCACCAGGAATGTACTCCATGCAATATCTCATTGCTTCTTCTAATGTGTATTGTTCAGCTATAGAGCCCTCTATAAAAGTCTTGTTCCGTCCATATCGTTTGTATGTTTTCATCATCCTAAAAGTAACATAACTCTAATTAGTAAAACATCAAAGGAATAAAACATAAAGTAAATAGTTTATTACATCTCTTTACCTCTCAAAAGGGTACATCCACCTATATCTGACAGGTCCGCAAACTAGCGCCTCTTCTGCCAAGTGTACGACAACATGTGTCATTGAAACAAAAAAAGATGGCGGAAAATACATTTCAAACACACATAATGTCTCCACAAGACGTTGGTGTATGTTGGAAAGCTCTGATCTAACAATAACCTTTGAGCAAAGGATTTTGAAAAATAATGATAGCTGTCGAATTGCAGCACGCAAAGGTTTCTCTTTTTTAAATGCATGCATTAGAAACACCGGTAGTAATCCTTGCATGAGAATGTGATAATCATGTGACTTCAATCCTTTGAACTGTAAATCCTGCAAATCCACCTTATGTTTCCAATTCCCGCTGTACCCAATTGGAACCTTTAATTTACTCAAGGTTTTACAAATGATTTCTTTCTCAGATTGCGATAAAGAAAAAGGAGCCTTTGGCATAATTTGTTTTCCATTATCATTTACAAGCCACAATTTCTTCTTTATCTTCAATTCCTCTAGATCCTTACGAGCTTCAACTCCGTCTTTGGACTTACCTTTAGTGTTCATTATCGTCCCAAACAAATTTTCAGCCACATTTTTTTCTACATGCATCACATCCAAATTGTGCCGAAGATGCAGTTCCTGTTATGACAAATATATTAATTTGATACTACATAAAAGCATACCATAAAAAGAAAAATTATTTGTTTAACAAAATAAATTACCTTCCAATACGGTAAATCAAATAGAATTGATCTCTTTGACCATGGAGTATTTACATCAGTGGATCGCTTCCTCTTCTTACCAATTAACTTCCCAAAATCTGTACGTATAGATTCCATTTTACTCAATAATTCTTCACCAGTCAAACGTTTGGGAGGCCTTCTGTGTTCTTCAATTCCGTTAAATTTTGACTTTTGCAATCTAAAATGATGTGTAGCATCTCTTATGAATCTTCTATGACCCATGTATGTAAATTTTTTCCCATACTTTAGCCATTTCGAGTCTATTTCTTCACCACATACAGGACAACCATATTGTCCCGCTGTCCTACAACCTGAAATGTGCCCATAAGCAGGAAAATCATGTATACACCACATCATCATTGCTTGCAGGGTAAAGTTAGTCTGTGTTTTAGCATCATATGTTATGCTTCCTACAGACCACAACTCTTTGAGCTCCTCGACCAACGGTTGCAAATAAACATCAATATTATGTCCTGGTCCAGTTGGACCAGGAATCAACATTGTTAACATAGTAAATTCCTTCGTCATGCATAGAGATGGAGGAAGATTATATGGAACAAGCATGACAGGCCAACAACTATAAGAATTATTCATTCCAAAAGGATTGAAACCATCAGTTGCAAGACCAAGACGAATATTTCGTTTCTCAGTAGCAAACTCCGGCCACATCCTATCTATCTTCTTCCAAGAAGGAGAATCTACTGGGTGTCGCATGTGTGTACTACTATCTTCTACACGAGCATGCCATGTCATCTCCTCAGCTATCCATGGTATACTATACATACGTTGCAACCTCTGGATTATTGGAAAGTATCTAAGCTTCTTCATCGGCAACTTCTTGTCTTTTTTTTTTGAATTTTCTTCTGGTTGCCACCTACTTTCACCACACTTGGGACAATTATTCTTGTCTGCATTTTCTCTCCAATAGAGTATGCAATCATTAGGACAAGCATGGATAATCTCATACTTCATTTGGAAAGGCTTAACCATAGCCTTAGCTTTTTGAAAATTTTCCGGCAAAGTGTTCCCATTCGGTAAAATCTTCTTCAAAAATTGCAAAAATTCAGTAAAAAGAGCTTCAGAACATTGGTGTCTAGCTTTCATGCTTAACAAATCTAATATTGAGGATAATTTAGTATGTTGACCTTCACAATTAGGATATAAAGGTTCCATTGCATCCTCCAACTTATTGTTGTAATTAGTGTCTTCCGGGAGATCAGCTTGAACATGAGCATCATTTTGTTGATCAGATTCATTCAGGCATTCGTCGAGGACATTAGGATCAACACGTCTAAATGTGTCATGGAACAAGTCTGCCATTCTTGGAAAGGCATTTTCTGTACTAGTTGATGAACTAGGAGCTTGAACATTCACACCTATTGTAGGAAGTGGTTCTCCATGATTGATCCAAGTTCTATATGACTTGTCCACACCATTGCAAATCAAATGCTCAGCAATAACATTTAGTTTTTTTTGCATGAATTGTAGTTACGACATTTATCGCACGGACAACAATACCAATCATTTCCACCCAATTTATCTTTTGTGAACTGAATGAATGATGCAACACCTTCAAAGTATTCATCTGACAACTGAGGTGCATCCATCCATGCCTTACTTGGGGGTATTGAAGACATCTACCAATAAAATATAAATATATCATCAATAAAATAGAATAGAATAGAACATATTATCGTTACGGAGTTTGTATATAACAATAAATTCACAGGACTTGGAAACAAAATAGACCACAAGAAACTATAAAAATATCATCAATAAAATATAAAGATATCTTCAACAAAATAGAATAAAACATATTATAGTTAAAAACTTTACTTACAACAATAAATTCACAGGACTTGTAAACAAAATAGACCACAATTGCCAAGAACAACTTTACAGATTTCAGATTTGATGTTCAGATTTCATATTTAATGTAAATAAATTAATGGAAACCTAATAAAACACATTTGTAAAACCAATGTTGCCTACTCCTCCGCAGGAGCTCGTATCCGTGGTCGAGTCAGGTCCGACGGCGCCTTACACCTCTGCACGGCTGCTCGTCGACCGGCGATAAAGGTGGAACTGTCCCGACGACAGTTAGAAGAGGTGGAGGGCACCGTCGGACCTGACTCGACCACGGATACGAGCAAAACCACAAATCATAAAGAAAAAACTTGAGTAAAAACATAAAGGTGGAATTGACCCGCCTGCTCGATCAATGACTCGACCACGACGAGCAAAAACTTGAGTAAAAACACAAATCATAAAGCAAAACCTAAAGGTGGAACTGACCCGAACCTAAAGAAAAAAATAATACAAAGAAATTCCAAACCTAGATTTAGAGTAAAAACACAAAAAAAATTCCAAGCCATAATTCGAGTGAAAGAAAAAGATGAAAAAATAATGATTACTTACAGTGGAGAACTCCTTTAGATTAGATTGAGGATTTTTGTTGGTTTTTGATGCCCTCTTTCTTCTTCCTTTAGATTGAGGAAATTTTGTGAGAGAAGAGAGGGAAAGATGAGAGGGAAAAAAAGTGTTCTGAATGAAACGGCGCCAAGTTTAGCGGGATATATTGCTAGGGATTATTTTTGGATGGGATTTTTTAATAGGAACGATGGTTTAGGTCCGTCGAAAATAAATCTACTGTCAAGGTCTGTCGTTTTTGACAAACCTCAAGTGTCAAAAACTAGATAATTTGGTGTAGTGTATATACTCTTCAAGTGACAGGAAGCTTGTGCTAAATGCATATATTTACAAATACTGATTAAATTAAATATGACATTCAAAAGCAAATCGGTAAGTAGTAACTATTTCAAAAATCTTAAAGACGAAGAGTTAAAATCATATTAATTCAAATCAAAATTGAGCTCATATGGACTAGAGTGATATGCATGCATAATAGATAAAGACTAAGAATAAAGAACATGCATAAATAAATGTGTCACACTAATAGAAAATGAGTGATAAACTAAAAGTATGAACTAATCATTTAAGCTAAACAACTAGTCATACTAGATAAGAGAAATTGTAAGAAAATAAGCTAAGCATGCTAGTATCATATCTCATATTGATTTTGATAATAAGCACTTAAAATATATCAATGTGAGTTAGTAGTAAGACATCAATAAGAACATGCTAGATTCTATGAATAAAATCATTTAGGAAGGATCGTTTAGTATGTTACCAAAGTGGCTCTAGTGGCCACACTTGTGTTGGTACAATTACAATCTTTGAGCTTTGTAACCATCAACTCGCTCTTCGGTGCTATGTCGCAACACAGTAGGCTCTACCTACAATATTATGTGAAGACTTTGGTATCCAAATAGACTTGGATCCACATTTGTTAGCTTTGGGAATCCATATAGCATTTATTCTAGCATTGGTAGTAAGGCTCATACGAATAGGACAAACAAAGTTCAGATGACAATACGAGAGCAAAAGAAGCATCTAATGCTACTGTGTGCACATGTATCGGAATGAACATAGTTGTGATCATGTGACATACTAGAATGATGAATATTTCTAGAGTGAGCATAGAAAGATTTGGTTTTAAAAATATCATGTTCTAACAACAAATCATCATGCATGCATGTAAGAGAATCAAGTTTAATATTTAAAATATTATTCTCTTTTTTCAAATAAAATAATTCTAGAAATAAAAATATCATTTTGTTTCTTTAAAGCACCAATAGAAGAATCATGTAAGAAGTTTAACTCATGTGATTGAGCCTTGAGATCTTCTATAGATGAGGAAAGAGATATGATTTTCAAAATTAAAGACTCATTCAAACTCTTTAAAGAAACACATGATGAGTTTTGAGAATCAAGTCCCGATAATAAATTATATTTTTATTTCTTAACAACTCATTTGATTCTTCTAAATGAATAACCTTTTCCTAAAGTTCTTTATTTGTAGAATGAAGATTATCAAGAATTTCTAAGGATTGTTTAGCTATGAATTTCCACTTAGAGCATTTCTTGCATTTAGAAGAAGCATGATTGTCTATGCTACTAGAAATAGAATTCTCTCTGTCGGAGGAAGAATACGATGCCATAGAAAAATAACAAGGATCTACTCTAAAGATGTTAAGTCTAACAATAGAGTCCTTGTGCTGATACCAATTGTAAATCCGTAGAGGGGGGTGAATAGGGTTAAGCAATCTAATCAAGCACTAAACGATTGTTAATAGACAATTTTAAGATTAAGAGTGCAAGAGAAGAAGCAATAACAATACTGACACCCGATGTAACCTGGTATCCTTCCGAGGGGCACTCTAGTCCAGGAACTCTCTCCGACTTTAATCCACTATTATGCAAATAGTACAACGTGAGTTTTCATCTGAAGGGAGCTTTTATCCGAAGGCCTCTCCGACTTCAAACAGAGAGCTTTTATCTGAAGATTCTCCAACTTCAACCGAGGGCTTTTATTCGAAGGCTCTCCAACTTCAACCTTTTCACAAGAAGGTTTTTGATCTTCTTACAATAAGATGAAGATCTCTCTTTTTCAACTCAACAACTCTAACACAATTTGTGGATGACAAATAAAAGCTTTGTAGAGTTGTTTGTGGATAGACTTTGGTGGTTTAAAATTTTTTAGGCTTAAAGCATCAACCTTGAATGAAGGGGTTCAAGGCTATTTATAACCAAAGCATTGGAAAGAGCATTTAATGCAACTTTCAACAGACGAGCAGAACAACTGCCGAATTTTTGCGAATATCCGTCGGATCATCCGCCTGCACAGTCCAACGGATATAAATATAACCGTTGGGATCAATCTTCGATAAAATTCGACCGTTAGAATGCAAATGGTAACATGACAAAAAATCTTTTAGAATTTTGCAATTTTTCATCGGATAATCCGAATGTTCACAGAAGGTATTCTGTGGGTCCATTTTGGTCTCCCGTCGGATTTTTAGGAAGATCTGCCGGATCTTCCGTCAGGATGTCCGAAGGTTGTCCTGGGTTTTTTCTACCCTAGCTTTCGATTATGCCATCCTTTTCTTCTATTTACAAATATTTCTAAGACTTATTACAGACTCCATATATACTTTAGCAGGTGCAGGCATCTTCATAGTCTTGAAATGATAATGGCAAGGCTTGGCCTCTTCCTTTGATAGATGATGGAATTTTTTTTGATGGCAATTGTCCGAAGATACCCAGTTTGTGAAAATTGAATACATTTCGGGGACTTCGCCCTCGAACCCCCACGGGGGGCGATGCCCCCTCGACACTCGTCCGTTGACCGCGCTGCGAAAACCCCGAGTGTGTGGCTCCGGAGATGTCGTCGGGTAGTTCAGAGAAATCTTATGGGATACCGTCGTCATTGTCCCATCATGATTTTTTTATTGCATATATCCAAATTGATGTTGTTCTAACGCTTTTCTGCATGCACATGTTAGACGAACAAATCAATATACACATAGTAGCAAGTATGATAAGTTTAATGCTCATTAAGACTATGCTACGTTTAAGTATCAATACTATAGTGATAGCATAAATATTATTGATATCATAATATTAAACTTAATCGAATAACCATACTCAAAATACAGTCAGATCATTGGGCTAACATCCTCCAGGTAAGAAATTTGTTACAGTGATTGATTGGAAGAAGTAAGATTTTTGTTGACTGTCACCATTTCACTACTGCGTTAACATTGACCTTATTGTTGTAATATAACTTTCTTTCTTAAAAAATTTGTTGCAGTGATTGAATTGGAATTAAGATTTTTGTTGTCTGTCACCACTTCACTACTGCATTAACATTGACCTTATTTTTCAAATATAACTTTCTTTCTTAATAAATTTGTTGCAGTTTGAATTGGAAGTAAGATTTTTGTTGACTTTCACCATTTTACTAGTGCGTTAACATTGACCTTATTGTTCTATTATAACCTTCTTTCTTAAGAAATTTGTTGCAGTGATTGAATTGGAAGTAAGATTTTTTTTGACTGTCACCATTTCACTACTGTGTTAATATTGACCTTATTGTCCTAATATAACCTTCTTTCTTTTTTGGAAACCCTTGTTACCTTAATAAATTAAAGATATATCTGATCTTGACATGAGGGAGGTATAGAGATTTGCCATCTTTATTTTTATATTTCATTCTTATCCAATGCCCCCTGTTGCATCATTCCAAAGATCTATGGGTTGTCTCCAAGTTGACATTTTTACCCATCTCTTGTAGATAAATTATCTGCAATAATGTGCAATCTTTATTAGACAATATCTAAAAAAAACTCACTCTTCAACCCTTCGAAATGACCATGATAATCATAAAGTAAATTGAGTCTCTCCATTCGTAAGTTGAAGTACTAAAAAACCTGCTTTGAGGTTGAGAATGGTTACAAGAGAAAATTCAAAAAGTTCTTGTGTGTCTGTGATAAGATGAGCAAGTAAATTTAATTCCTATAACAGTCATGTACCTAATATTGGGCTCACAATAGACTGTTAGTAAAGTACCCTTATGAGGTAGAATATAATGATTTAGCATGGTACTCTGGCAAATAATTGTTAAGAGGATGAACTGAATGCCATGAATGATACACACTTCGACATCGACTATCGTTGGCCTTATTGCAGGAAGTTAGAAATTAATATCTTTTGTCTATTTACTGGATCTTAGCTTTTCAAAATGTTATTTTTTGTTGGTGTGTCTAATACCAATCATTGGGACAGATTGTGAGTGGAAGGCCCAAGTCGGCAATCCTTTTAAGAAACTTTACATACCTCTCTCCCCCTCTTTGTAATATAACTTTGTTTTGATCTTACACCAAATTTCACATATTATTTTGTCATGGGTCAATCATGTAGAAGAATAGAATTTCAGGCGCATCTAAGTCCGAAACTCCTATATGCCCTAACTCTCATACGCCAGAAATCAACATGCGCCAGGAAAAGAATACTTCGCACAACATAAAACAACAAAGAAGTAGAGACATATAAATGGGAATTTTATTTCATATGAAAGTCTATCACATGTCTTTTAAAAAGGAGAATTCTTTTACAAAAGAAAAATAAAATCCTAAAAGCTACAGTCAGGCGCAGTATTACAGCCAGGCGCATTACTTCAACGTACAGCCAGACGTATCACCCAAGTGGTATAGCCAGGTGCATCATTCCCGCATCTCAGCGTATGCGCTGTAGTGCCCCGCTTTCGATAGGCGACGGACTTCATAATATGCTTACACCGAGTCAGATCGGTCGGAAACTTAGATGGCCATCTGACTCGATCGCTGAGCTTGGTAAACGATAACACCTTGCGACATCAATCAAATCAATTTGGACGGATGTTACGAGAATCGATCCAACTAATGGAAAGACTTCTGTTGGAATAAGTCCTAGATGCATCGGGCTACTTCTCGGCGAGTGAGCTCTATATAAGAGTCCTGTAAGAGTCCCTTCGACATGACCGGATAGCTGTATGGTTTTTTTGGAGCTTTTGCCGCTTGGTTTTGATGAAAGTGCTTTCGCGTCATTTTCTGAATGCAATCTACGAATTTCGAAGCGAAGGAAAAAGAAGGAATTCTAACTAAGTGTTGGTGCTATTGCAGGAGCTCGCGTAACTAAAGCTTGAACGTTGTGAAGTGCTTCGACGGTCGATACGATCAAAGTACTTGGTAGGTGATTCGGCCCCTTCTTTTCTACTCTGTCCCGCAAATGAAATTCCTTTGCCTCAAACTCATTCAAATCGACGATGCCAAGTTAAATGCATGCCAATCCACTAAGTTCAAGAACTCAGGAAAAACGTATCTATTTATATTAATTTACTCTAAAAATATAAGTTTCGCACCAAAACGAGAAAGTTTAAGGTTCTATTAAAAAGATAGACTATTTTACGTACTGCAGAATAATATGAAGTGTCAATTGTGGCTTACGGTGCCTCGGGGAATTTGGTGCCTACGGGATGCTAAGTCAGAAGTATGGCTCAGGGAAAATGATTCGTTGCATGAGTAGGGCAAAAAATGATAATGTTGCTTAATACTGTCCGCACCATACAAATCTGTCTACACATATTAAACTGTTTACGCATTGGCATGGTCATAGACAGTTTGTGCACAAGTTGAACTTTCCTCGATGCGGTATCCGGGGCATCGGAACCGAATCGACCTAGGGGGAATAAACAAATTTGTGCTTCGGCACGAGGCATTGTAGGACCTGCAGCAGGGCTTGTAACCCAAACTGCAGGCACGTCGTAATGCTATATAAAAGTCCCTCGTGGTACATAGCATCAATGACCGTACATATAAGATAGATCATGCTTACCTATTGTCTTATGCAGATAGTAAATATTATCTGTATTTTATGCAGGGACGAGCACGGCCGTAGTAAGAATTGTGATAAATTACTATGTTTTACAGTATGCTTAATTACTTTAAAGATGGCTATCGATATGAACTGAATTCATTTAGTTCTAAATAGAAAGAAAACTCTAAAGCATGCCTACCTTAACAATCAGAGTCGGTTTAGATGAGTGGGTTCGTCTCGTCCACTTAGCAAGTGTGCTAACCCCCTCCCTCAATTCTTCAGGTGCGGCGGGAGCTTTAAACTGAAGCTGAAGTGCGGAGAGGCATTTTGAAGCTCTTCCTATACTGAAGTATTTTGAAGCCGATTCAATCGAAGGCTTATATATAAAGGGGCGAATGTATGGAACGACAAGTGTTAGTTCAGGCAGCTTGTCGAGTATGTTTCTTTTTGTTTTCAATCAATGTAGCCGCAACGGCTTCCAATGTAATTACGACTTGCACTTCATTGGAAGCTATGAATGAAAAACATATTTCTATCTTCCTTAATACATCTTATATTCTGATATGATTTGTGAAGTTTTAGCTTGGTGTTTTAATATAATAATCAACGTAACGTTCTTGCCTTGTACGAGTGCAATTCCAGACTCATACAACATCACGCCTTAGCGAGGACGATCGATTCGGCATAATAATACCGAGGACGAATGGTTTGTCGACTCGGGACGTGACAAATTGGTATCAGAGCCCAGTTATGTTTCCTCGGATTTTTGAAAGATGTTTCATTATTGGAATATTCGTTGCGATTGCTCAATTGAATGCTTGTCGACATGCTGCATGAAATAAAAGTTCTATACAGGTAAGCGCGTAGATATTTTAAAAAATACTAACGGGTTTACTCTGTTTTGTAGGAACGACTAAGAAAAATAAGAATAATCCTGGCACAACAATCCAAACAGTGGATAATACATTGAGTTCAAAGAGTACTGGCCCTAGCGAGACGACGATAGAGAAAATGCTACAGTTGATGGAGCTGCAGCATCAACAACTTCAAATACAAATCAAAGCCCAATTTGATGCGCAGCATAAGCAAATGGACGACCTAACGCAGATCGTAAGCAAGATGGAGGGCAATACCAAAGCAACGATCGTGGTATCCGAAGAGAGACAAGATGTTCAAGATGAAGTCGAAGAAGAAGTCCAACCGTAAATAATAAACTCTTCTTCCCTGTTCAAAGCAAAGGAGTTCCGCAAGATGAACCTGTCTTAGTTCAATAGCCGAGCAGAGCCCGATGTGATAGTGGGATGGCTCGCAGAAATGAAGGACTTGTTTGATCTTCTTTGCATCGAAGGATCCCAGAGGGTGGCCTGTGCGATGCTACAACTACAACTGAGAATGTACGACTGGTGGGCGGCGAAGAAATAGAAAATCTGTGAAACCGATCCCAACACCAAGATTTCCTGGAAAATGTTCAAGGCAGCCTTTCTTGAGCAGTACGTTCCTCGCGCCTTCCGTCGACAGAAGGGGGATGAGTTCATGATGTTGAGGCAAGGAAATATGACTGTTGAAGATTATGATGCAAGCTTCTCAAAACTTGCAAAATTTGTCGGTGCCTTCCTACCCAACAAAGAAGAATGGTGCAGCATTTTCAATAAGGCCTCAACGACGAATTGCGTAGGGACGTCATGAATCAGCGATGCCGAACTTATCGTGAATCCTACGAAGCCACACTTGATAACGAGCGGATCTTTGGCCGTATGTCGCAAAGGGCCGTGCCTGTCGTCCGCAACAATTTCAACAGGCGTCCTAATGACGCTGGAGGATCGGGAGTACACAAGCGTCCAAACACATCCGAGAATCAGCGTTCGTATCCAGGATTATATTACAATACCTACGGCAAGCATGGGCATCGCCCGAGCAATTGTTTCTACAGAACATGCTACGAGTGTGGCGAGAGGGGCCATTCAAAGCCGTAATGTTCGAGAAATGTTCCGAATCAAGACCACCCACCAAGGAACATTCCGAATCAATATAAAGCGCCTACACTACAAGGCGCAAATGCGGCACCCGTGAACCCGCAGAATCAACACCATGGAGCTCAAGGCCGAGTTTATGCATTAACTCGGGACGAGGCATTCGTGTCCGATACTATTGTAACAGGTATATTACTCTACAAAAATATACCTGCTTGGGTTCTATTCGATTCGGGTGCAATGCATAGTTTTATATCTGCTGGTTTTGTAAAAGAAAATAAAATAACCATGCAATCACTAGATATGGACATTAGCGTTAACACTCCGTCGGGAGTCGATATGCCTGCGAACTTTATTTATAGGAATGGCCATATTTGTATTGGAAAAGAAATTTAACCTTGGATGCCATCGTACTGGACATCAAAGAGTACGACATAATCCTGGGCATGGATTGGTTGGGCGCTTGTCATGCAACAATCGAGTGCACGGAGAAGAGAGTGGTGTTTCATCTTTCTGACGAGACATAGTTCTCATATTCGTACGATACGGTCTCGAAGACGGTAATGATAGTATCGGCAATCTCGGCGAGGCGTATGTTGCGTTCCGGCTGTGCGGGATACTTGGTATCAGTTTGAGATACGAGGAAGGATATTCCAGACACAATGCAGACTGATGTTGTGGCAGATTTCCCTGATATTTTCCCTGATGAGATGCTTGGGATGTCGCCGGATCGAGAAATAGAATTCAGCATCGACATCTTTCCGAATACACGATCGATATCAAAGACGCCTTACCAAATGGCTCCAGCAGAATTGAAGGAACTGAAGGTACAATTATAAGAGTTATTAGACCGCAGATTTATTCACCCTAGCATCTCTCCGTGGGGAGCTCCTATACTGTTTGTGAAGAAGAAGGATGGATCGATGCGGCTATGCATCGACTATCGTGAACTCAACAAGGCGACCATGCGGAACAAGTATCCCTTGCCACGAATCGACGACTTATTTGACCAACTGCAAGGCGTGTCAATATTTTTAAAAATCGATTTTCGTTCAGGCTATCATCAGTTGAAGATCAAGTCCGACAACGTATCGAAGTCTGCCTTCCGCACTCGATATGGTCATTATGAATTCCTAGTCATGCCGTTCGGTTTGACGAATACCCCTACCGCTTTCATGGATCTGATGAACTGAGTCTTCTAACCCTAAATTGATAAATTTGTAGTCGTGTTCATCGACGACATCCTTATCTACTCAAAGAATCGAGAAGAGCATGCAGAACACTTGAAGACGGTATTACAGAATCTGTGTGAAAATAAATTATATGCCAAGCGGAGTAAATGCGAGTTCTGGATGAGTAGTATGACATTTCTCGGACATGTAATCTCTGTCGAAGGTGTCGCGGTGGACCCAAAGAAGATTGAAGCGGTGGTAGATTGGAAACGACCTACCTCGGCTAGCGATATTTGAAGCTTCCTGGGCTTAGCGAGCTACTACCGAAGATTCGTGTGGAGCTTTTCAAAACTAGCGTCACCTCTGACTCGCCTTACCCAAAAGCGAGTAGTATTTGAGTGGAGTGACGACTGTGAATCCAGCTTTCAAGAGTTGAAGCAACGGCTCATCTCAGCTCCAATCCTTGTACTTCCAGATGGTCCAGAAGGCTTTCAAATATTCAGCAACGCATCGGGAACTGGCCTCGGGTGTGTACTCATACAGAGAGATAAAGTCATCTCCTACGCTTTACGGCAGTTGAAGCAGCACGAGAAAAACTATCCAACGTATGACCTAGAATTGGCGGCGATCGTGTTTGCATTGAAACTATGGCGGCACTACCTCTATGGTGTGGCTTGCAGAATCTACACAGATCATAAAAATCTAAAATACTTGTTTACGCAACGAGAACTCAACTTACGGCAGTGACGTTAGCTCGAACTCATAAAAGATTACGAGCTAATGATCGAGTATACACCGGGCAAGGGAAACATTGTAGCCGACGCGCTTAGCTTAATATTTATGGGATCACTGGCCATAAATAATGAGATACGACGAGACCTTGAAGCGATGGGTATCAAACTCGGAATTGAGTATCGCCACCTGCACCTAGCTCAGTTGAAGTTAGGGTCGAGCCTGCTTAGCAAAATAAAGACCGTACAGAAGGACGATTCATTCCTGAAGAAGATGCGTAAGCTGATTTTAATAGAAAGGGCGACTGACTTTGCAGAAGACGGAGGCGGGACGATGCGACTAAAAGGAAGGCTTTGCATTCCTGATACTGTCGAGCTTGGAAAAAAATTCTAACGGAAGCACATTATGCGAAGTACTCGTTACATCCTGGAAGCACCAAGATGTACATGGACTTGCGCACAAACTTTTGGTGGCAAGGCATGAAGAAAGACGTGGCTACTTTCGTATCGCAGTACATGGCGTGTCAGCAAGTGAAGGCAGAACACCAAAGGCCAGGTGGAGAGCTGCAGAATCTCTCTATTCCCGAGTGAAAGTGGGATAACATCTTGATAGATTTTATTGTGGGATTTTTGAAGACGCCATGGGGGAATGATGCGATTTGGGTCATTGTTGATAGATTGACCAAATCGGTTCACTTCATCGCAATTAAAGTAGGATGAAACGTCGATCGGTTAGTGTAAATCTTTATGACGAGATTGTTCGACTGTACGGGGTACCGGCCTTAATAATTTTGGACAGAGGCGGGCGATTCCTATCGCGTTTTTGGACGAGCCTGCAAGCAGCGATGGAGACCAAACTAAATTTTAGTTCTATGTACCACCCCCAGACAGACGGTCAGACGGAGAGGGTAAATCAAATCTTAGTGGATATGTTATGTCTATGTGTGATCGATCTAAAGACTAGTTGGGATACGCATTTGTCGCTTGCAGAGTTTATGTATAACAACAGCTATCAGTCGAGCATTCAGATGGCTCTATATGAAGCACTCTACGGAAGGAAGTGTCGTTCTCTAATATGCTGGGACGAAGTCAGAGAGCGACAAGTGCTTGGACCGGAACTGGTGGAGCAGGCCGTCGAAAAGGTCCGCTTGATCCGAGATAGACTCCGTATCGCGCAAAGTAGACAAAAGAGCTATGCAGATCTTCGTTGACGACCACTAAAATTTTTGGTCGGGGACCATGTGTTTCTGAAAGTAACGCCCATGCGTGGTGTGATACGGTTCGGCGTTAAAGGCAAATTAAGCCCGAGATTTGTAGGCTCCTTCGAGATCATCGAGCGAGTTGCAACGGTTGCTTATCGGATCACACTATCCCCTGTCTTAGCTGATGTGGACGATGTTTTCCACGTCTCTCAACTTCGAAAATACGTGCACGATCCAAGTCACGTGGTTAGCTTCGATCAGTTGGAGCTACGTACTGACTTATCTTACTCGGAGGAGCCTATTCAAATTTTGATCATAAGAAGAAGGTATTACGAAATTGGTCGATGTTCTTGGTCCGTGTGCTTTGGCGAAACTATTTAGTTGAAGAGTCGACGTGGGAAACGGAGGCGGAGATGAAGGAGAAGTACCCTTTATTGTTTGCCTAATTTAAGGTCGGACCCTTGTTCTTAAGTTTCGGGATGAAACTTTTTTTTAGTGGTATATTATGTAGTGCCCCGCTTTCGATAGGCAACAGACTTCATAATATGCTTACACCGAGTCAGATCGGTCAGAAACTTAGATGTCCATCTGACTCGATCACTGAGCTTGGTAAATGATAACACCTTGCGGCATCGATCAAATCGATTTGGACGGATGTTACGAGAATCGATCCAACTAATGGAACGACTTCTGTTGGAATAAGTCCTAAATATAGCGGGCTGCGTCTCGGCGAGTGAGCTTTATATAAGAGTCCCTTCGACATGACCGGACCGCTATATGGTTTTCTTGAAGCTTTTGCCGCTTGGTTTTGATGAAAATACTTTTACATCGTTTTCTGAATACAATCTACGAATTTTGAAGCGAAGGAAAAAGAAGAAATTCTAACCAAGTGTTGGTGCCATTACAGGAGCTCGCGTAACTAAAGCTTGAACATTACAAAGCGCTTCGACGGTCGGCACGATCAAAGTACTTGATGGGTGATTTGATCCCTTCTTTTCTACTCTGTCTCGTAAACAAAATTTCTTTGCCTCAAACTCATTCTAATCGACGATGCCAAGTTAAATGCATGCCAATCCACTAAGGTCAAGAACTCAGAAAAAACGTACCGATTTAAAGTAATTTACTCTGAAAATATAAGTTTTGCACCAAAACAAGAAAGTTTAAGGTTCTAGTA
Source organism: Iris pallida (assembly GCA_029216955.1). Taxonomy (NCBI): domain Eukaryota; kingdom Viridiplantae; phylum Streptophyta; class Magnoliopsida; order Asparagales; family Iridaceae; genus Iris; species Iris pallida. The sequence continues at coordinate 4,454,853 of JANAVB010033820.1, forward strand.
AAAAGATAGACTATTTCACGTATTGGAAAATAATATAAAACGTCGATTGTGGCTTACGGTGCCTCGAGGAATTTGGTGCCTACGGGATGCTAAGTAGGAAGTAAAGCTCAGGAAAAATGATTCGTTGCATGAGTAGGGCAAAAAATGATAATGTCGCTCAATATTGTCCGTGTTATACAAATCTGTCTGTACGTATTAAACTGTTCATGCATTGACATGGTCATGGACAGCTCGTGCACAAGTTAAATTTTCCTCAATGCGGTATCCGGGGCATCGAAACCGAATCGACCTAGGGGAATAAATAAATTCGTACTTCGGCACGAGGCATTGCGGGACCTGCAGCAGGGATTGCAACACAAGCTGACAGAAACGTCATAATGCCATATAAAAGTCCTTCATGGTGTATAGCATCAATGACCGCACATTGTTTGCAAAAACAAAAATTTGTTCTATTATAAACTTTTGAAAAGAGTACAAGAGTACAATTTGAATTATGGAGAAGTACAACTGTAGGAATCTGATCAGAAGACGATCACGTTATCCCTTGGACTATGTGAACTTGAAGACTAGAGCCTCTGGAGAATGCAGCAGCAATTTTGTAAGAGTTCTTGATCTCTATGTCTGTCCTTTAAGAACGATTGGAAACTCTATTTATAGAGTTCTGAAAATAACTATTTTGGCAGTTATTCTGATGTGCACGAGGCTGGGTTACGCCACATTAGGCTGCACCAACCTCATGTTTCGCCAACTTTCATTCAGTTATCAGTCGTGTACTAACTGTATTTAGACGCGTGGCATCATGTGATTGAGATGCGCGTGGTCGTGTACAGGATAGTAGACACGTCTTGAGAGATTAGCGACATGTGCGCCACGTCATCCTGCTTTGTGTAGTGACCCGCTCCGCCCTAGCGGAACGCCGATTCCAAACGGCGTGTGCAACGACTCAAAACGAGCCGTCGACCCGAAGAGTTGCCTCGACCCGATGAAGTATCGATGCAAATCAATGCCAGACTTGCCTTGGCCCGTCAAGATGAATCCAGACTTAGACTTCCAAAGGTGCGCTCGGAGTATCGCTCGGCCAATGCAAACATCGCTAAGGTGGGTGGCTCCGATGAACCCGTCTGTGCTTAGCCTAGACACATAACAATACGGACATTATCACGAGAATCGCTAGGCGATAACCTCTTGCATGCTAATAAATGACTCAACGCATCTAGCTAAGGGAATAATCCCAACTTGTTTGCTTGTATAGAATATGGAAAGGAACATGGAAGAGTACGAGAACTCTCGCCCGCGCTCCATGCTCGTGCTACGGCACAAGCCTACGTTTATGCTCCTTATGCGTTCAAACAATGAAACAATGAATGGTTTACAACAATGAAACGGAAAGACTATCAACATAGTCGCTCCGAGTAGAGTTTAGCTACATTAAAAGGCTATGGGACCGATGGGTCGCCAAGGCGACTCCCATACTGGGAGTTGCGTAATGCGTGAATGAATGGATCAACAAATGAACGAACGAATGAATGAATGAATACATGAATGAATCGATGAATCAAATGAACAAGTGAAAGAAAGAAAGAAAAGAAAGAATACGTGAAAGATAAGACTTGGAAGACGCTATCGACAGGTATGACGGGCACGTACAACGGGGCTCGCTACCCGCGCTGTACGGACGCCAACCTGGTCGATAACGCATTATGGCTAAGGGTTAGCCTACGGCTCGGAGATAGCCGCTAAGTTAAAATGACAAGACAATACGAAATGGTCGTGGACAAACGGCACGGGCGATGGGGGGGAATACCGTGGCCGTCGTGTGGAAGGATTCTGCGGCACGGGCGTTGGGGGGGGTAAACCGTGGCCGGCCTAGGCGGAATCAACGGCGCTTACGGGCTGCTTGGGTGCGGGCTTGGGCACCAAGAGACGTAAGTAGGAGGGTATATTCAAGAGACTTAACGGGGTGTACCAGCCATCACCCTACGCTAAGTTGAGAATTGCCACAGGGGAATGTCCTAAATGGCTTGTAAAGCCAGCGACCCGTGCATGTAGATTAAGTGGACTATGCTGGTGGCAATCCACGTGCAAGTTCTTGCATTGAAATCAAAGTAGTCTAAGTTAACTAAATGAAGTGTTTCCTGAACATGCTCGAAATATAACACTCAGAACATACTTGAAATGTAACATGCTGAACATGCTCGATATGTAACACTCCTGAACATGCTTGAATATAATATCCGGAACATGCTTGAATTGTAATACTTTAAAACGTGCCTACGACGTGCTAGAACATGCCCACGACGCACTAGAACCCGAGACATGGACACACACTCGATATTGAATGCGTACATGAATCGTGTTATGTTATTATACATGAATTGTTGTTTAACTTGGTTTACCTTGAACAGGGAAGGCCGGACGGTAAGTATGGGTAAGTCGTACATGTATTTTTATGCGACACTTGAGTTCGGTAACACGAGATAGGCTATGCAATATGCTATGAAACTGATCCTAAGGCAAGATTAGAAAGACAATGAATGATAGAGATGCACAAAAGTAAATGGAACGTGTTTGGTAATGATGGCATTGTGGGCGAGCTAGCCTCCCCACCAGTGCATAACAATGTACTGATAACCCCACAGTATGCTTGCAGGATAGCAGGAGACGCCGGCGGGTGCGGAGCTTCCATCGAACGTGTCAAGGCGCGGAGCCAACTCTGGGGCCTTGGAACGTTACAAGAAGCTGAAGCACCCTATACAGGACATAATGTATCGGAACATCGCCATGTATCATTCCATGTTGTAAGCCACTTGGCACGCCTTTTATGTTTCAGAGAGAGAGCTTGAGCGATTTATAATATCGGCCTAGCGCCGCTTGTAAACTTCTTGAAATTCAATAAAGAGATTTGGATTCGCTTCTACTTGTGTTCATTTTTACTTCCGCTGCAAATGGAGACACTCTGTGCGACTCTGTGGCCTAGACTCAAATTGGCCGTTTCTGGACTTGGCCTTGCACGGGCGCAACCTAGGCCCGTGCGGCATCACGCCTTAGCGAGGACGATCGCTCCTACGGGAGCGGGGCGTGACATATTGGTATCAGAGCACGGCTTTACGTCCTTGGACTTTATTTCGATTATCTCAGTTTTGAAAGCTCGGTTGGAAGAAAAGAAGTGTACGCTCTCTCTCCTTGTGCCTTGGGATGTTCCATACAATAAGTCTAATATTTTCGAAAGCTCGTACAAGTACTCGGTTGAACGGGATCAATAGGCGAAGGCCTTTGTGCCGAACCATGACAGACTTGAGTCGAAGGAAAACTGAAATGCTAGAAGTTAGCAAACACAAGGCTTGCTTGAATAACTTTACGCTAACAATGTCGAACGATGTTAAACTTGACTCGATAAAGAACATATGCTAAGTTAACATGTCGCGTGCGTGCCTGACTAGTCTTGCGTCGACCTAGCATGTGAGCGTGCAAACTCAAATATAGTCTGCACGAGATGGTTACGTGGCACAACTTAGCCACGTGTCGCGCACCTCGATTTTTGGGTGCAATCGGGTTGCGAGCGATATCGAGTATCGCTCGATCGAGAGCGAAAATACACTTTGAGTGTCTATCGATAGGAACGCTATCGAGTTAACGCTTAGGCGTGCACGAAAGATTAGCTTGGATTTTGAGGATTAGCCTGAATGACTTAGTACGTCGAGGTGACGTGAGCGATTACGCTAGAGATACGTCGAACGAATCTGAAGGACATCTTAGCGCATGACGCGAACGTGATTGAGGATTAGACCGTATGGCTTGAACCCGAGTGGTGTATGTGATAGGTTCGAATAAGAATAAGAATGAGTGTCGACGACTAGTCGAGTGGCTCGAATCCGAGTGGTGTATGGATGTTCTTGGAAAAATCATTCGAGTGAAACTTGAGGATTACGAAACACAACGAGTACGTCGACGAGGCGATGCGATCGTGCAAAGCCTTAGAACGTGTCACGCTTAGTTGGCCGTGACTTTAAAAGTCCCGAACGAGATGTCGCTGGACAACTTGTGAATGGGTAACGCATGTTAGAAAACGACTCGGAACGACGAATGGAAATAAATGGTCTTGATCGAGGAAACTTAGAGCATCGCACGTACGATTTCGGATTGATACAAATGAAATGTGACTTGAATCTTGAACAACGATCTTGAAACGAGCTCGAGGAATAGCAGATGAACTTGATCTTGAATATTAAATAAAATGGTGGAATATCCAACTCGGACAACGGCATCGTCGCATGATTCGAAATTGGTTGCAAAGGAAGATCGTCAGGTTACGCATATCGTCGATGGTATTGAGGCGTATCAAAGATCGATATGCGATAACTTGGGGGTACTCTGACTCGGCAAATGACGATCGTGCAAATGTCATTATTCCGTTGGATGCTATACTTGAGATGTAAATAGAATGTATCGAGAAAAAGATAAACTTGGCTCGAGGATTTTCTAGTTGAACGCATGACGGTCGGACTATCGAGTAGAGATCTTGGCTCGAATGAAAATGAAAATACTTGGATTTACTTCGACGATAACCTCAACGTCGACATGCTTGTCTTATGCGAGCGCAACTCCAGCCTCGCACATGCGTCGCGCCGAATAGGGCGATCACTCCGCGTGAGCGCTGGTATGGTGATTCATACAGCGGAGGTGATTGACCTAGCTTGGCGTAACAATTTGTGTGCTTCGATTTGTGGTTTGACGCGAAGGTGACTCAAGAATGGATTTGTGTGCTTGAAAAATCGAACTTGAGGATTGAGTAGGTCCAATCCGCGTATCGAAAATGAATTAGTCTGGACCCAAACAAGAGTTACGCCCCGATGAGAATGATTATTCCACGGGAGCGTTGCATGGTGATTCATGAACCACCGTGGATAATCGGACTCGCGTGAGATTGGGGCGCAACATATTGTCAAGTTAGATGAACTCGTGATCGAATACGTGAATTGGTTAGAATGGATATGTGAAGTATGTCAATTTAGTGATTTGAATGGATTTGAATTCGTTGCAGTGTGCGACGAATGTCTTGATGCGAAATAGGCGATCATGCTCGATGTTTAGAAATCAGAGTGACGCGAGCTTGGGTAGAAAATCCCGTACTATCGACTTGGGTTTGACCCTAGGATTGGGGTCAGTGTTGGCATTATTGTTGGGGAACTATGATTCCAATCCTGACATTGACTTAGCCTCGCAAAGATTGGCCTAGCGGTTAGGCAAAACGCCCTTGTTGTAAGAGTTATCAATCGAAAGATTGATCTTGAGGATTGGCATGGATGGATAGTGTGAATCATAAATATAGGAATACCCCTCACGAGATTCGGCTGACATGCATATATTCAGGGACGCTTGAGTATGTGCACGATGCGACTCGAGTGAGAATGACAAATTTCTAGATCATGCGGCTTGGCTGAATGCATGTATTTTGGGGACGCTTGGAATGCATGCACGATCCAGCCAAGTGATACATCGAGTTCAAGCAAGACTTGAGAAATGGAAGAGTGTCGAAGATCTTGAAATTGCGTTAAGTAAAGGATCGATACTAGTACGAGCGTGGCTCGGAATCAAAGAAAACGTGTAAGTGGAGTGTGCGTGAACGACAACGAGATTGGCCCTAAATAAGTGAATGATATGGAATCGATATCGTACAAATAAAAGTTGGTATAACAAATTGGACCATTGATAGGAAGATATACTCGAGGATAGTGCAATACTTAGTCTTGAATCGGACGAAAATTTCATAGACTTGGTCGACCCCGCTAAGCAGAAATCATACTGATTTCGTGGACACGAACGCTTGAAAAGCGAAACGGGTCATCTCGATGACCGAGATAAACGAAAGTGAATTTGCCTTAGCCTACGACCCTCGCATTTGACGAATTACAACGTGCCCCATACAGCCATTCCAGTCTCATGACACGACGAAATAGAAACCAATACGAAGAATGCTTGAATTGAATAAGTAACAACAAGTCTAAAATGAACGAGAAGTAATTCGATAAAATCGACCAAACGTATGCGACACGGAACTTAGAAAGAAACCGAGTACGGTTCGATGCCATCGAATGATAAAGCCATTCGATAGGAAATTGCCTAAGATGTGTACACGATCCGAGTTAAGGAACGGTAGGATGACCTGCACTCAAGAAGTCTCGAGGACGAGACTTGTTTTGAGTGGTGTATTATATAGTGACCCGCTCCGCCCTAGCGGAACGCCGATTCCAAACGGCGTGTGCAACGACTCAAAACGAGCCGTCGACCCGAAGAGTTGCCTCGACCCGATGAAGTATCGATGCAAATCAATGCCAGACTTGCCTTGGCCCGTCAAGATGAATCCAGACTTAGACTTCCAAAGGTGCGCTCGGAGTATCGCTCGGCCAATGCAAACATCGCTAAGGTGGGTGGCTCCGATGAACCCGTCTGTGCTTAGCCTAGACACATAACAATACGGATACTATCACGAGAATCGCTAGGCGATAACCTCTTGCATGCTAATAAATGACTCAACGCACCTAGCTAAGGGAATAATCCCAACTTGTTTGCTTGTATAGAATATGGAAAGGAACATGGAAGAGTACGAGAACTCTCGCCCGCGCTCCATGCTCGTGCTACGGCACAAGCCTACGTTTATGCTCCTTATGCGTTCAAACAATGAAACAATGAATGGTTTACAACAATGAAATGGAAAGACTATCAACATAGTCGCTCCGAGTAGAGTTTAGCTACATTGAAAGGCTATGGGACCGATGGGTCGCCAAGGCGACTCCCACACTGGGAGTTGCGTAATGCGTGAATGAATGGATCAACAAATGAACGAACAAATGAATGAATGAATACATGAATGAATCGATGAATCAAATGAACAAGTGAAAGAAAGAAAGAAAAGAAAGAATACGTGAAAGATAAGACTTGGAAGACGCTATCGACAGGTATGACGGGCACGTGCAACGGGGCTCGCTACCCGCGCTGTACGGACGCCAACCTGGTCGATAACGCATTATGGCTAAGAGTTAGCCTACGGCTCGGAGATAGCCGCTAAGTTAAAATGACAAGACAATACGAAATGGTCGTGGACAAACGGCACGGGCGATGGGGGGGAATACCGTGGCCGTCGTGAGGAAGAATTCTGCGGCACGGGCGTTGGGGGGGTAAACCGTGGCCGGCCTAGGCGGAATCAACAGCGCTTACGGGCTGCTTGGGTGCGGGCTTGGGCACCAAGAGACGTAAGTAGGAGGGTATATTCAAGAGACTTAACGGGGTGTACCAGCCATCACCCTACGCTAAGTTGAGAATTGCCACAGGGGAATGTCCTAAATGGCTTGTAAAGCCAGCGACCCGTGCATGTAGATTAAGTGGACTATGCTGGTGGCAATCCACGTGCAAGTTCTTGCATTGAAATCAAAGTAGTCTAAGTTAACTAAATGAAGTGTTTCCTGAACATGCTCGAAATATAACACTCAGAACATACTTGAAATGTAACATGCTGAACATGCTCGATATGTAACACTCCTGAACATGCTTGAATGTAATATCCGGAACATGCTTGAATTGTAATACTTTAAAACGTGCCTACGACGTGTTAGAACATGCCTACGACGCACTAGAACCCGAGACATGGACACACATTCGATATTGAATGCGTACATGAATCGTGTTATGTTATTATACATGAATTGTTGTTTAACTTGGTTTACCTTGAACAGGAAAGGCCGGACGGTAAGTATGGGTAAGTCGTACATGTATTTTTATGCGACACTTGAGTTCGGTAACACGAGATAGGCTATGCAATATGCTATGAAACTGATCCTAAGGCAAGATTAGAAAGACAATGAATGATAGAGATGCACAAAAGTAAATAGAACGTGTTTGGTAATGATGGCATTGTGGGCGAGCTAGCCTCCCCACCAGTGCATAACAATGTACTGATAACCCCACAGTATGCTTGCAGGATAGCAGGAGACGCCGGCGGGTGCGGAGCTTCCATCGAACGTGTCAAGGCGCGGAGCCAACTCTGGGGCCTTAGAACGTTGCAAGAAGCTGAAGCACCCTATACAGGACATAATGTATCAGAATATCGCCATGTATCATTCCATGTTGTAAGCCACTTGGGACGCCTTTTATGTTTCAGAGAGAGAGCTTGAGCGATTTGTAATATCGGCCTAGCGCCGCTTGTAAACTTCTTGAAATTCAATAAAGAGATTTGGATTCGCTTCTACTTGTGTTCATTTTTACTTCCGCTGCAAATGGAGACACTCTGTGCGACTCTGTGGCCTAGACTCAAATCGGTCGTTTCTGGACTTGGCCTTGCACGGGCGCAACCTAGGCCCGTGTGGCATCACGCCTTAGCGAGGACGATCGCTCCTACGGGAGCGGGGCGTGACACTTTGGAAAGGAAAATTGTCTCAACTTTATCAGGTTGCGCGAGCTTTAGTCAACAAGTTAAACTGCGTATGATTAGACCACACCTGGATGGCAGCTTTTGAGAAAAAGTTATTCAGATTGCGCCTAGGCGCAACTAAGAATTTTGTTTTAGATTATGCCTAGACGCAACTCATAAGATGTGCAGGACAGCTGTCAACCAACTCTCCTCGAGCGGCACAATTCGAGGGATTCGAAGAGATTTTTCTAGTTTACTGTGCTATCAGTTGTCAGTGTTGTCAGGTAATGATGGCCATTAAATGTCAGACACCACGTAGACTTTAGCGCAATATGACTGGACGCAGTCTGATATATGGCGCAACCTAATCAATGGCGCAGTTTGATCTTTGAGCTCCATTATTAGTGGCACAACTTGATTTTTGGGGTACAACTTGATTTCTGAGTAGTAAATACATGGCGCAAGTTGATTTTTAGGTCCTACAAGACCCCCTTCAAAGTTTTCAAAACTTAAAAACATTTTAAAGTTTTGAAATACTTTGAATTTATAAAAGTTTTGACTGAGTCAAGTTGCGCCAGTCTCGCGCAGTCTATTGTGACCAGTTACGATTTTTTATGCTCAATTGGGGGTGACTGTTAGGATTCCGACTTTTGGCTATAAATAATCCCTGTTTAATCTACTGTGATTCTTTACTTTCACTTTTAATCTTCTGAGAAATTTTTTTGAATTCTTGCGACTCTCTTTTCTGACTATCTCCTCGACGACATGGCCCCCCAAAAGACTGCTGCTGATAAAGGAAAGGCCATCGCCACCCCTTCAACTTGTGCTTCGTCCACACGTGCGCTATAATATGCGCCGCCTTCTTCTCGATGAGAGACAGCCAACCCAGCAATGGAAGGTGATTAAGGACGAGCCGATTCGAAATATGGACGATGATTTCATTACTGATTGATTTGTGCCCCTCTTTTTAGAGTGTGGTGCATCACAAACTTTGTGCCACCCCTTCTTAGGGTGTGGTTGCCCTTTTCTTGAACACTGTTCGTTCTTACGAACCGTATTACACATTTTGTTTGCACAAAATTAAAAATATTACACAACTAAAATTGAGGTGCAACTCAATATGTGGCACAACCTGAGATGTTGCATAACTTGAGTTTCGTACAACATAGCATATGGCACAACTTGGGTTGTTGTGCAACTCAGAATGTTGCGCAACTTAGGTTTTGCGCAACTCAATAAGTCGTACACCTTTATTTTGCTTCTATTTTTTGTGTTCATGTATCTCTTTGCAGTTAATCTTAGGGAAGACCCAAATGTAGAAAGATTTGCTTCAACATTCAATATCCCGGAGTATAGGAAGAATTTGTCTCATGTCGCTTTCCCTCAATATGACGGTCCTGAAGCACGAAGGACTCTGCTCATAGATCAAGATAATCAAACCCTTTTGAACTTAATGAACGGTGAACCCCGTCAGAGCTTGGATACTATAGTCCACAAAAAACCTGCCTTTTTATTCGGGGATGCCATCAAGAAGACCTCCCAGCCTAAGGCAAGAAAAGAGATAAGAACTTTCTTAAAGGAGGACAAAGCCATATACCTAACAGAAATATCAAGGTCTATGGCATTATCCCAATATGCTTTTGCCAGCTATCCTAGAAGGATGTCATGGGATCTGACTCCTCTTCAGCAAGCAAGAGTCGACAAAATCTGCTATAAATTGGGTCCAAGGAACATGGACCTTTTCTACAGTACTTCTGAAAGATATAGCACACATTTAATAGGTTTATGGCCGAGCTGCATTCCTCCTGAGGATTCTTTCCTGCTCCTTCCGGTCCGAATACCTATTTTTACAAATACATTTGCAAAAGTCGAAGGAAGATATCCCGACCGCGCCATGCGTATGACAGGTCTGGTAAATCCAGAGATGAAGCGCTGGAGCAGCTTGTCTATATGGATTTTGGATGAATTCAAAGACAAGCTGATTGATCTGGGCCTCTATAATGCCATATGCACTGCAGTATATGGCATTCGCTCGAACCTCATATGTTCTTGGCTCTAATAGAGAGATATAATGAAAGCACTGGGTCTTTCATGACTCCTCATGGAGAAATGGGATTTGCTCTTAACGAGATGGAATATATCTCTCGTCTACCAATGGGTGATAACCCATATGAAGAATATGTACCCACAAACGATGAATTGGATGTTTTGGCAAAGGAGAATCCCTAGATGATCACAGTTTTCCAAGAGCTACTGTGTCACTACAAAATTTGTTCACTCTACTACAAAAGTGCCACTGCGGGTACTTGCTACATCACCAAATGGATGCCATATCTGTTCTTGGGTCATGCGTGGGAGGACAAGCCACTGGACAGTCAAGCCTGTGCTCCTCGTTTCTTTGAACGTTTTGATAGGAGTGATATGCAATATCTGATGGAAAAACATAATCATGGAGATGTCACATTGACTGAGGACTCGGGTCTGTTTAAGGTTGGCGATGTTCTCCAGAGTTACCTTAGACAGGGTTACAGACCTGTCTCCAGAAGCCCAGCTGGCATGCTTTCTATCTTTATGGCTACGGCGTTTTGTAGTTCCGGGAGCCAGTGCAGTTGACAGATTCCATCGGGGTGTTCTGTTCGCTGCAACACGTCTTATATTTGGATACAAGATGGATCTCTTATCAGCCATGACCTGCCGCCTGAACGCAGGATTATGTTCTTTTGTGGACACTATGCTGCATGATAAGGATGTTCGGTCGGATATTCCCGCACTGAAATGTTATATACTTATTTGTTCGGATGGTTATTACTACACCATCCTTGTTTGATGAACCCTGATATGGGAACTGCTGATGGAGACTTCATCGGGCACTTCGCTAATGCTTACTGGAAATATACTGCTCTTTCGGAGTGCCGACTTGCCTTGAACTATGGATCAGGATGGAGTTTCCAGTGTGTTGGACCTCCTTCAGGGTATGAAACGATGCCTCCATAAATGATGGACTTAACTGAAGAAATACTTCGTTTAAGCCCAAACATCTTTTCATGGCTTAAGGTGATCCGGCCCTCTCACTTGGTCTATAGATTCGAAGAAGAATGCTATTTGGAACTGTATTTGCCGAGTCAATTTGCACGGCAGTTCGGGTACGATCAGATTCATGTAGGTAATGCAACCACTTGCCTATAAGCCAAGGGTTATCTCATTGATGGGGCTAGGGCTTGGAGTTATTACAACGCCCGAGACACAAAAGCTATCTTTTCTATGCCTTACAAACTTCCACAAGGCTCGCGTATGTTATATTCATACGCAAACTTCTATACTTCAGCGAACAAATTCGCTGAAAACTTCCATCCTGCACACAGCTTTGCAACTGAAAAGAGAATTAAACAAGAAAAATGTACTCTTCAGTCTTTTCGGGATGTAGAAGACAAAGATCCTGCCGATGAACCTCTGTAGGCATCAATTTTAATAAACTATGCTGATCCAGTTCAAGATCCTCTAGACATATCCATAAAGGTGCGGAAGAAAAAATCTCCTGTTATGGGTAAGAAGAGAAAGACTAAAAAGACGACGGCCTCTCCTCAGCGAGATAATACATCCAATTCTCCAAGGGCTCCGGAGAAGAAGAAAAGAACGTCACTGGTTATCAATGAACCAATGACTACGAGAACAACACGTTCTCAATCAATTTTGTGCAATGAATTTGTAATTATGACGATGAATCTGCCTCTTCGTATTCAACCAAGTCAAAAAAGCCATTAACGCCTCGAAGAACTCAACGGACGGGCCAATAAGGATATGCTATGTGGCAGATGCGCCGTCAGCACTGTGCGCTGCATACCGATGCGCCTAGTGGGGCACAAACTGATGCGCCCACTTTAACTCATCACTCATCAAGCATTTAATGCTATGTGACAGAGTCGGCAGAACGCTTTCCGAAGACTGAACAGTTGACAGCTTTTTGCAGAAAACGAAGAGCCGCCAACGTCATCTTCATTATTACATTTTGTCGGCTACAGCTGTCCTTGCCAAGTGGTTGACCGATCACTTACATGTGCCTCCACAGCCATTCGCCCAGCAATTTGCATGCGCCTCAAAAGTCATGCGCCCCCGACTTACTCCTGATCCCAAAAGACAGAAGCCAAGTCTCTGCATGCGCTTCCACAGCCATGTGCCCAAAGCTCTGCATGCGCCTCAGAAGTCATGCGCCCAGACTTGTCTGTGACCACTAAAACTCATAGATCGAGTCGCCCTTGTTCCAGATCCTAGGCACATCCTGACAGATCATTCCCCTCCAAAATAAATTCGAGATCTTTGAGCCAAAGACATGCGCCATGTGTCTTTTGACTCAGTTCTGCTCATGAATGAGTGCTAACCACCCAAGATCTCAGCAACGGCCAAATCTTCACAACTGCCATGTGTCAACTCTCCTGCAGTCCAACAGTGCAGTTCAAGAGATTTGACTTCAACTCGGGGTGCATCGTCCATGCGCCTCACAACATCAGCCATATGGCGTTCCTACGTACAGGCGTATCCTACATATGCGCACATGAGCAGACCAGTCTGCTGCCTATAAATAGAGGGATCATTCCTTCATCCACACATACACAGACATACGGATAGATTATCATATCTACCTACAGAGATGAGAAGAGATACGTAACGTCTACTTCTCTTCCAAACGCTCTGGCATTCAGAGCAGCCCATACCTTCAGAGAATCCAAGATCGTCGTCAGATCGTCAACGGTCAACGCATTACCACTCACTCCACCGATACGATTTCTAGATAAAAATAAAAGTGTACTTCTAGGACTACGTCTAAGTCCTACATTGTATATTGTTCTGTTTGTAATTGAAGTACCAAGGTTTATCAATCAAAAAGACCTTGTCGCATTTTCGATGGCGAACAAATCATTCTACATACATGGATTAGTAGAAGAATAAGAAGAAGAAAGAATGTATTGGTGTGAAATATGTATTTGCATAGCTGCAAGATCTCATTTTCAAATATGTGAAATATGGTGTTTGATCTGGACATAATGTTAAAAACGTGAGAAACCAAAATGAGGGAAGGATTTAGTTGTTTCGGTGGACCGAGCTATGTAAACCGCAGATGGAAATGGATTGGACATGGGCTTTGGTCAGCTTTTCTTGAGGAAAATAAATATTTCAGGCACGCAACAGGACAGTTGTATGCACTCTCCAAAGATTTGGCTACATATATATCTGCCAATAGGTAAAATTTTAAGTAAAATTTCATGTGCTTGAATTTAGATTATATACACATGGATCCTTATTCTTACTATCATGATTGTACATACAGATACTGCACAAGTATGCTAATGAAGATGTTTCTTTAGGTTCTTGGTTATTGGTCTGGATGTCTAGCATATTGATGAACGGAGCTTCTGTTGTGGGACTCCTCTGTAAATCTCTAGAGGGAGGGGGGTGAATAGGGTCAAGCAATCTAATCAAGTACTAAATGATTGTTAATAGAAAATTTTAAGATTAAGAGTGAAAGAGAAGAAGCAGTAACAATACTGACATCCGATGTATCATGATATACTTCCGAGGGGCACTTCAGTCCCTAAAAGTAGCACGTTCATTGATGCTGACGGTGTATGTGCTTAAGCTCTTATGGAGTGAGGCTGTTATGACAACAGCTTATCTAATCAACATGATGCCATCAAGAGTATTAGGGATGAAGACACCATGTGAGATGCTCTTGGGCTCGAATACTTTTTGTGTTTAGCCCAGAGTGTCAGGATGCACATGTTTCATAAGAGATCACAGACCGTCTGTGAGTAAGCTAGATCCACAAGCAGTTAAATATATTTTTGTGGGCTACTCATCAAGTTAGAAGGGATACAAGTGTTAGTGTCCTACTGAAAGAAGGTTGTTTGTCAGTATGGACGTGACCTTCCAGGCGTTTGAACCATTTTATGGAGAGACAGAGTTGAGTTTATTGTTCAATGATGGCTCTACTGATGCTAGTAGAGAGTGGGAGAATAATGAGAATGACATTGTGTTGGTATGATTCCATGTTCTTTTGAGTCACCTAGGAATAGTGGTATCTCAGAAGGGAGCCGACATCCAAGAGGAACAGACAGTCAGGGGGAGCTTGGGGAGCATGAGCACCAGAAGCAGCATGAGCAGCAAGAGCCGTCTCAGCATGCACAGCATGAGCCGGCTCCTCCTATGTCTATGCTAGTACTGACAAATGCTAATGTCCCAAGTCTCTCTTCTCCAGGTCCTTCTTCAACCCTTCCACCTGAGTCACCTGGTAATAATTCCTCCCCTTATACTTCTAATACTCAGGTCTTGCTTCGTAGAACTTCTAGAATCAACGTTGGAAAACCTTCAACTAAATTTGACAGTTGGGATACTGACATTGCACATTACATTTCATATGAATCTATTCCACCTGCATATAAGTCCTTTCTTGCATCATTGCATTCAGTGTTTGTATCTAACAACTGGCGGGTAGCTAAGTAAGATCCTAGGTGGTTGAGTGCCATGCAGGAGGAACTTTATGCCTTGGAAAAAAATGACACATGAGAGCTGGTACACTGCCAGCTGGGAAGCGTGTTGTTGTATGTAAATGGGTTTATACTATTAAGTAGACTCTAGAGGGCAAGATTGACAGGTACAAGGCCAGATTGGTTGCTAAAGGCTACAACCAAACTTATGGTATCGACTATGACGAGACCTTTGCTCCAGTAGCAAAGATGAGCACGATATGGGTGATGGTGTCATGTGCTGCCAACTTCAATTGGCAACTACAGCTAGATGTCAAGAACGCCTTTTTGCATGGGGATCCAGAAGGAGATGTATATGGAGATTCCACCAGACTTTGATGCTTCACAAGCAACTTGAAAGGTATGCAAATTGAAAAAGTCTTTATATGGGCTAAAAGCAGTCTCCAATAGCATGGTTTGATAGATCCAGACTTGCAGTCTGTGGTATGGGGTTTAGGCAGTGCAATGGAGATTATACTGTGTTTAACATGCACTCCAAGACTCGTATCATTGTTCTTGCAGTCTATGTGGATGATATTGTAATTACTGGAGACGATACCGAGGAGATAATATGGCTAAAGAAAAGACTAGGAGAGGAATTCAAAGTCAAGGATCTGGGACAGTTGAAGTACTTCCTTGGAATTGAAATTACAAGGTCACGAAAGGGTATAGTGCTTTCTTAGCGAAAGTATGCTCTGGACCTTCTTTCAAGCTAGGGATGCTGGGTTGCAGGGTTGCTTCTCTCCTATCGAGCAAAATCACAAGTTGTGTGCCGAGGGTGGTGATTCGGTGAGTAAGGAGCAATATCAAAGATTAGTTGGTCGACTTATATATCAATGCCACACGAGATATGATATTACTCATGCCGTGAGTGTGGTGAGTAGATATATGCATGATCCCAGAGAGCAGCATATAGGGGACAGTTCACTGAATTCTCAGGTATGTTAAAGGAAGTCCAGGAAAAGGGGTTATGGTTCAAAAGTTCGGAACATCTGAAAGTTGAAGGCTACTGTGATGTCGATTGTGTGGGTTGTATGGATGATCGCAGGTCCTCTACAGGTTATTGTTGTTTTGTTGGAGGCAATCTTGTATCTTGGCATAGCAAGAAGCAAGATGTAGTTGCTAGGTCTACAGCTAAGGCCAAGTACAAGACTGTGGCAGTTAGTCTGTGCGAGATGATGTTGGTGAAGAACTTGTTGTCTGAGATGCGATTATTTAGAGGAGACTCTCTGCAACTTTGGTGTGACAATAAATCAGCAATTACTATTGCAAACAATCCAGTTCAACATGATCACACCAAACATGTAGAGATTGATCGGTTCTTCATCAAGGAGCAGCTGAATAAAGGAGTTTTGACTTTGAACTATGTGAAATCAGGAGAGCAGTTAGCTGACTGTCTAACTAAAGGTTTAAGTCCTAGAGAGTTTGATATCTTTTGTAACAAAATGGGGATGACTGATATCTATCGTCCATCTTGAGGGGGGCGTTGAGTTATGAGTACTTATTTAGTCTCACATCGGATAGAAATATGGAGGAGGCTTACCTCCTCCTATATATATGTACTCCCTCTTGAATAATAAAATCATCAATTATTTCTTTCTACACATGCCAGACCGTATCGGTATCGGCCGGATCATATCAGTATCAGTATCGGTCGATACTGTGAACTATGGATGCAATGAAGCTTTTGTATCCTTACACCTGTGCAGTTCCTTGGGTAAACTTAGGGTCCTCACACCTGTACTTGCCATCAGGGCCAATTCCAAAACCTTTTGGATCTGCAAATACATTCTCCAGCAATTGGCTCCGAGATGGAGGAGGGCTTGCATCTGCGAACTCCACAGCTTCTTCAACTACATCATCAATCTTCTTCTCAATAGCCTTGAGCTCCGATTCAGTAGCAAGATTATTTTCAAGGATGTATTTCTTAAATGCTTTAATGGGATCCCTTGCAACATAATGGGCTTTCTCTTCTGCCAACAACCAAAAATAGAAGCTTACAAAACGCAATAGCATAATAATAACAATATATTCTTCTTAAATAATTGTGCAGATACAAACTTAAAACAAAGTCAAATTGCAGGATGACATGGTCAACCTATAGGACTATAAATACAATATCAGTGGACGAAACTAGAACCAACAAGTGTAAAAAACCATGGTAATGCAAGTGACTCCAATACAAACATTGAGGTATGCTGACAACCAATGTAAAAAACCATCATAAAAATAACTAGAATGTAATGGTAGCAAGTAACAGCCTAAAAACTGTTGGAGAGAACAAAACATCAGAAGGAAAGGCAAAATTGGGTTACTAAATGTTGAGAAAGAAGAAATTTGGAGACACTTGGGACTGTTTTGTTCGCAAGTGATATCAAACACATGTCTGCAAAGCTCTCTTATTGGGTTTTGTAGAATAGTATTCGGTTGTTTCTATGATATCTGTGGCAGAAAAAAATTAGAGACCACAGCCAACAAAATACTTTCCTGAAAATCATCTCTTCTTTATTTCGTAAAAATCTGAAAATGACTTTAGGATATCACTTTTTCAGGAAAGTAAATGCACTATTGAAGCCTATTTTATTTTACTCCACCTTTTCTAGCTAATTTATTGAAGCATTTTAACTTTCCCACCTAAATTAGGAAAGTTGCAAATTCATACATTTGACATATAACAACAAAACCTTTATCCCAAATATTCGGGGTCGGCTATTCTTACATATAGCTTAGCTTTGGCAAGGGGCATGTCTGCTATAACGCTAGCAAAAAGCATATCATTCTTTAAAACCATAATCCAAGTTCACTCACTTAGACCTACCTCTAGTCCCAGTAGCTCCTTTATATATAATCTTATGGCTCCTTACTTGTGATCATCTATTTATCTACCATGCACATGTCCAAATTGGTGTCACATCTAACTTCTCTTGAATATGCTCATATCTTTTCATGTCTTTCAATGTCTTGTTATTCATCCATCTTAACATTCTCATTTATGCTACACTAATTTTCATGACATGTTCTTGATTGCCCAAAGACAATCCATAAAGCATGGCTAACTTTTACTCCTCTTATAGAAATTTTCTTTTAACTTCAAAGAAATAATATGATCACAAAATACTCTAGAAAGTAGAAAGGCACTTTCATTTAAATCATATTGTTTTAATTTTATACATTGCATCGTTGTCAATCTCTGTGCCCTGATGAATGATTGATCTTAATACCAAAATAATCAATCATAGGTATCACTTGTCCATTTATATGTATTCCACTTTTTTTCAGTTCGCCTTTTCGTTGAAGTTACATTTGGCATACTTTGTCTTTGTCCTAATTTTAAATCCCTTAAGATTTCAAATTTTTTCTTCACACATGAATTTTAGCATCTAATTTTCCCTACTCTCGTCTTCCAACACAACATCATAAGCAAATATCATACACCGTGTAACCTCCTCTTGAATATACTTAATAATCTCATCATAACTAGAGCAAAAATGTATAGACTAAATATTGATCATTGATATAAGCCAACGAGAACAGAAAATGCTTTATAATCTCCTCCAATGACCCACACAATCGCCATGACTCCATCTGCATGTCTTTAATAGTCACAATATATATGGCTACTAGGAACTTGTTTCTTCTCGAAAGTCCGCCACATTTACTCCTTAGAAAACTCTATCATAAGCTTCTCTCGGTCAATAAAAACCATATGTCAATTATTTTTTATCTCTAAATATTTTCATGGAACTTCTAAATAAGTAAATAGCTTCCATAAAATTAAAACGATTTTGAAAACCTAGTTTCTTTTCTTAATATTTGCTCAATTACTCTCTCATAGGTTCACGATATGACTCATAAGCTTAATTTCTCGATAGTTGTTACAAGTTACAACTTTGTATATCTTCCTTATTTTATTATATGGGTACTATATTATGGTTTTCCGTTCTTCGAGTCTTTTCTTTTCTTAGTCCTTAGAATTTTGTTGAATAAATCAGTAAGCCATATCAATTATTTCGAAACCTTAATTGGAATATCATCTGGTCTTACCACTTTTCCAGTTTTCATTTTCTTTAAAATATCCTTGATTCCAAAAATTCTAATTTTACAAAAATAGCTATTTGAGTTATCGCAAAGTAACTTTTATCTAAATTAAATCCTTCTATGTTGCTCTCATTAATTAACTTGTGACGATAACTCCACCAACTCTTCTTAATACCATTTTCTCTTACTTGTACTTCATAGTATTCACTCTTTATAAATGTAATATTAGCTAGGTCCTACGTTGCACGGACACACCCGTAAGCTCAGTTCAAATTCCCTTGGATTTGGCCAGATTCAGGGTAGATACGGTTAGACACGAATTCAAGTCGAATATGGACAGTGTAAACAAAATGTGGAAGGGCTTACATCTATGACGATTGCTCTATGTCGGTGAGCGTACTGCAACCATCTTCCGCTTGATACTGACATATGGAAACAGAGGGATAAAGAGAAACCCTAGCCTAGAGGAAGGAGAAGGAATCAGAGAGGGTTGTTCTTTTAGTTAGGTCAAAAAGTAACCAATATATAAAATGGATTAGGTGGGGCCAAGCTACAATATGTAACTTAAAACCATTTTTAAGTTAAAAAGTTAAATTTGTTGGGTGGAAAAAACTAGAATTTTCCAACTTAAATCTCTTGATTCTCTTTGTCCGGTGAGTTAGTCATGCAAATTGGTCTGGACTTTTACATGTTGGGTTGACTTTTTTAATAGTCCAATTAAATTAAAAGCTCATATAACTATAACACACACACACATACATATATATTAAAATAATAATAATTTGTCATATTCGTCTCGTGCAATATCCTAGGTTTCTACTCTTAGCAAGTATATAGATATATTTCTCTCCTTAGTGCCTAACCTCACATACGAATAATCATATCTGATATTTATCTTTACTTACTGCTTTCATAGTTTTTTTCTTTGCTAGTTTATATCTCTCAAACTCCTCATTTTTACACTTTTGCTACTCTTTATAGAAAATTCTTTTTGTCTTGATTAACTTTTGGATTTCTTCGTTTCACCACCAACTTTCTTTAGAAGTCCAACTATTGCTTTCAGAAGCTCCTAAAACCTCTTTTACTAACCTTGTTGATGTAATTTGACATCTTACACTCATAACATTATATTTTTTTTATGTCACACTCCTTCTTTTATTACTTTATTCTTAAATATTACTAAGTTCTCTAGTTTCAAGTTCCACGTCTAATTCTCGATCACTTGTCTAGCCTAGTCTTACTCTTCCATTTCGTAATAGTAATATCAAGACCATCAACCTATTTTGGGTTGTCAAACGATCTTGCAATATTTAAATGCTAGTCTATCAAACTTTTTAGTAAAAAATATATTTGTCTAATATTAGATTCAATCTTATAAGTAATTAAATGTTCATCTTTCTTCCCAAAGCAAGTACGTCCTGATCGTACAGGTCAAAGTTGATCTCTAATGAAGTAGGTTAAAGGGTTTTACTTTGTGGCATCCAATTACCTGTCGCTTATGCAAATGAGCTACATTTTGTACTTATTTAGATTTCTATTGCCTCATAGGTAGTTAAAAAGTGCCCATATAATGTTCTTAGTATGAATGGCTCTATAGTACACTAACTATTGTGTTTGCTCAATTGGTATGCTCCTACTGACCTATGTTACATGGACACGGATACGCCACGACGCGGTAAGGATGTGGAGACAGCGTCTATGTTGGTGTGTCCTGGTGTAGGCTGGATTGTCCAGGTTGTGTCCTATTCTTGTTCGACACAATAACAGCCTATATTTTTTGAGTGTCCATGCTTCCTAGCTACTAATCAATGTGTAAATTTTCAAAAAGGATAAGGAAAGGCCATTAGCAAGATGATAACTGTCCCCGCAAAATCTCACCAGTATTGCGTAGCTCATCCGGAAGGCCGAGCGAGTGTCCCCTGAACCGATACGTCTCGCACTCCACCAGCGTAGGCCCTTCCCCTCTCCTTGCCCTCCCGATGGCCTCCTGCGCCACCTCCCTCACCTTGAGCACATCCATCCCGTCCACGTGCACCCCAGGCATCCCGAACGCGGGGCCCTTCTTCCATATCTCCGGATCCGAGTTCGCCCTCAGATGCGACATCCCGATGGCCCACAGGTTGTTCTCCGCCACGAACACGACGGGCAGCTTCCACAGCGCCGCCATGTTGAGGCACTCGAAGAACTGACCGTTGCTGCAGGCCCCGTCCCCGAAGAACGCCAGGGTCACATCCCGGCAGGAGCTGTCGCCAAGGACCTCGCGGCGGTACTTTGAGGAGAAGGCGGCGCCGGCGGCGACGGGGATCCCCTCCCCGATGAACGCGAAGCCGCCGAGGAGGCCGTGCTCGGCGGAGAACATGTGCATGGTGCCACCCTGGCCGCGGCAGCACCCGGTGGACTTGCCGAAGATCTCGGCCATAACCTCGCGGGCGGGGACGCCCTTGCTGAGGGCGTGGACGTGGTCGCGGTAGGTGGACACGACGGAGTCGGAGCGGGCGAGGTTGCGGATGAAGGCGGAGGAGACGGCCTCCTGGCCGCTGTAGAGGTGGACGAAGCCGAACATCTTGCGGCGGTAGTACATCTGGGCGCACATGTCCTCGAAGCACCGGCCGAGGACCATGTCCTCGTACAGATCCAGCGCCTCCGCGCGCTCGATTGGCGCCGGCGACGGTGGCACATTTTGTGGCGATTGTGTTTGTTGCTTTTTTCCGCTCGTCACCACGGGTCGGACGGCGGTGTTGGGAGAAGATGACAGGGAAGTTCTGGGTTTTGGTTTCGAATGGGGGAAGGGGATGGGGGAGGAGAGGGGGGGTTTGGTGAGGGAGGAGCGGACGGTGGCGATGGCGTTGGGGGAGAGGAGATGGACGGACGAGACGGAAGCCGCAGCCATTGTTGTTGGGAATGAATTGATGAATGAATGAACGAATGAATGAATGGAGAGTTGTAATAAGAAAGTTTGGGACGCAGAGGAGGAGGGTGGGGAGGTTGTGGAATGAATCGCCGAGCTAGCTTGGGTTGATTTGATTTATACGAGGTTTATGATGGGTTGGCCAACGGCTCCAAGGATACAACGGGGGAGGGATTCCCGCCCAAATCTATCTAAATATTCATTTATTTAATTTCTATAATATGTTTTTTATTCTATCTTTGAGTACTTCACTTCATCATAAGGTTTTAATAAAGAAACTTTTGGTATACTAATGCATCAGGATGGGATGAAAGTTAAAAAAAAACAAAAAATTTTGATTTACCAATGCATTGCATGAAACATCCGTTTTTAGTTTGTTACATGACCTTTGGTTTACCAATGCTTTTTAATATATCAGCACATAACTGCTATATGCAGATTGTAATAAATGATCAATATGCAGAAGACTAACAAGTGACTTATTAGATTTCAATACATTCTCCATTATTGCTTACATCGGTAATGCAAAGTATGAGTAAAGCTTCTCATATTTAAATAGAAGCTTATGATCGAATTCAACTTCATTCATACGCCAATAAGTATATTATGTATTACTCCTTTCAAGTGATAAGATTATTTTCTTATTCTTCTGCGGCATCTGTTTTTCCTATATCCTTATCTACCATGTTATTTTCATACATTACCCTTACTCTTTATTTAACTCTAAAATTATATTTTTATAAATTTTAAATTATCAACATTTAAGTATGGCTCCAAGAATTAATCTTATATACGATATTAAGGCCGGAAAGGTTGATTATAAGATCAAAGTTAGAGTTGTGAATGTGTGAAACGTTCCTAAATATAATAAGTCCAATATTACTAAGTCAATGGAGATGATACTGGTGGATGAAAATGTTATCTTTTGTCTTTTTATCTCTTAATTTAACAAATTTTGTATATTTATTTGTTTTAATATATGTTCCACATGTCTGCAGGGTGGAAAGATTTAGGCTTATGTGAAGCAAAACCTTCTTGAAATGTTTGACAACACTCTGTAAGAAGGATCCTGCTAACTCATTCAGAATTTATTGGTTGCTGCCAATGTTGAATCAAAATTCTGCGCTTTCCGTCAAATATAAACTTACGTTTATAAGGATTACTATATGCATTAAATCAGATGATTCAAGAATTCCTATTTGCGTTTTTAATTTTGTTAATTTTGCTATTATCATATGGTTTAGATGAAACCATCTGATAGGTATTACTTTTCAGAATTTAATTTAAAGCTTTTTGTTGAATACTCTTTATAAGGTGGAATTTAATTTCTTTGTTATTATTTATATTGTTAAATATTATTGGACATGTGGTGCAAAGAAGTGCTTTGAGGAAGAACAAAAAAATGGTGTTAAGAGCTTGCTGATAGACTTAGATTTAGAGTGAGTTATTTTATTTTTTAGAACATTTCTTTTATGTATACTATTTTTTTGATTTCTTCCCTTTTGTGCATAATTAATTATCTTCAATTTTACCATTATTGTTGTCATTTTCATATAGGGGTAACAAGTTAGACTATATTTTATGTGGTGATTATACAAATGTTTGAATTCTTATCTTAAAAAAAGGGTTCTGATGGTTCTATTATAGTTATTTTACATGGCTGCAAAATCAGGATCTTCAATTGTAAGTACTTTATTTTATTAGATATTGCAGATTATTTATGTATATTTATATATTAATATAATTATATAATTGCATTGTTTACTTATTTTGTAGCTAAGATTGGAATTTTGGATTCGTTTGATGCAACTAAACTTTGGCTAAATTCCGATTTTAAGGAGTGTATCGAATACAAGAATAAGTGATTTGTATTTTATATTTACTACTGTCACGTCCCGCTTCCGTAGGAGCGATCGTCCTCGCTAAGGCGTGATGCCGCACGAGCCTAGATTGCGCTCGTGCAAGACGGGTTCCATAACGGCCGATTCCAGCGGCGGCGACGGGATCGTCGCACAGAAGTCCCAAGTAGATACATTGAATATGCAGCGGAAATTTAAGAACGAAAACACATGAACACAAGTCATTCAAAAGAAACTCTTTTATTGATATTGAATACAAGATTACATTTGTGGGCGCAAGCCCAAATTATAAGTCTCTCGTGCTCACTTTTCTCTCATTTTACAATTCACTCTGCTCTCTCTCATCTCTCGATACAATGCTTGAATCCAGCGGAAGCTTCGGAAGGCGATGTCCATACATTATGTCCTGTATAAGTCTTCAATCAACACGGCCGCATGCTTCGAATCGCCAAGGAACTCCGTGCCTCGATGCATCCAAGCGAGCTCCGCGCCACGAGCTTCTACCTGTGCCTGCACATGAACACTGTGTGGGTGTCAGTACTCAACTGTACTGGTGGAGTGAGCTTCTCGCCCACCCATACATAACCGACACGTTCATTTACTTTGTGCAGCTTAAACCCTTTCGATTGTCTTTCTAGTCTTGCCTTAGGATCAGTTTTAAGACGACGTCTAACCAACTCGACGTGCAACGACAGACTCGTGCTGCAATACCGTATATTTCGATCAAGGCAGTGCCTTATCGCCTAGGTACTTGACCAAACTTCAACTCGGGACGGCAGGGTCGTGCCACATTCTATTCGCGACTTAGACATACTCGAAACAATGCTATGCCAAGGAGTAACTTACGCGAACTCGGCCGTGCCAGGACTTTTGTTTAAACTCAAACGCCTCTAGACCAATCCTCGTGCCAACGATTCAAGTGCCAAGGACGGCCATGGGACGACTCGTGCAGGTCGTGCCTCTAGACTTTGCTTAAACTTGACCGTGCTTTGAGATTGAGGCCGCGCCTCGCAACATATCAAGACTTATCATGATGCCGCCTTGCGGCCCTTCTATTCGACTCATGAACCAACTTAGACAAGACTTGCCAAACCTAACATCGATCTCATGGACATCCTGACGCCAATCTATCGTGCCAAGCACGGTGCCTATGCTGCAGCCCAGTCTTAGGCCCAGACCTTGTGTTACCGACTAGACCTGCATTCAAGTTCTAGACCCAAATCCAAAGGCATACACGCGGTGTGCCGCTATTGCCGACACATCTACATGAGTGGTCACTAGCAATTTTAAGCTACCTTGGACATGGCTCGTGGGATATCCACCTGTACCAACATGGATAGCTAGCCCGGTGGGGTGGAACTCTCCCATGCAGTCATCCAGCATCCTACTTTGAGCCACACTCGCTTCTCCCAGGCCGAATGACCCAGCGTCCCGGTGATCACTCGAGAAGACTACACCTTGTCGACAAGTTGCCCAATGACCATACATACTCGATTTATCCAGTCTATCCAGTCCTTTCTTAACATGACCATGCATTCCTTCTTTCTATCAAGACTTAGCGAGACTCCCAAGCCGTGGGACCGATCTCGTGTACGGGACATATCAAGACTTAGCGAGACTCCCAAGCCAGGGGACCGATCTCGTGTGCGGGACATATCAGGACGTAGCGAGACTCCCAAGTAGCGAGATCGATCTCGGCGACAACCAGTCGCGTGGACTTACTTTGTTCGTGGCAAGCTTTTCACTAAAACGATCGCAACTCGTGCCTTAGACAAGCCTGGTTCTATAGGCGACGCTAACGCTCAAGTCATAGACTTACACGACGAGCCTTGTTCTTAAGGGACTACGCAACTTGACAACCGCAGATAGAGCGGGACAGTGCTAGAAATGGCTTTGATAGCCCAGCACAATACTTGTCTAACTTATTCAGGCGACGACTCGACGAGCGAGGGCTACGTCGAGCTCGGGCTACGTCGAGCTCCGCGTCGGGGGGACATGCTATGCACGGGGTCGACTTGAACAACCAAGTTCGTGCCTAGACTTAGCCAACGGGCCGTGCAAGACGACTTAACTAGCGGGACGTGCGAAGGCTATGCCAAGCCTTGCGGGATAGGACCGTACATGCTTTGTTAAGCATTCATGCGGACGACGCCTATGACTTAGGCTGATTTGAGTTTCGGGGGAACATGACGGGACCGTGCATGCTTTTGTAAGCATTCACGCAGGCGACGCCTATAACTTAGGCTATTTCAAGTGTCGGGGCAACATGATGGGATCGTGCATGCTTTAGCAAGCATTCACGCAGGCGACGCCTATGACTTAGGCTATTTCAAGTGTCGGGGCAACTTAACTTAAGCCAACGTCCTTCTTCCAAGCCACGGGATCGAAGGATTGAGTGTCATTTGAAAGCACGCTGAGCCGACTTCTATTAAGACCGTGGGACCATTTTCCATGTTCTAAGAAATTCCGACCCGACGGGATTATTTTCGTAGCTATGTTGGTGCGTAGCTTTTAGATTAGCCTACCAGTACAAGTTGAAAACATTGCGAGTTATTATGTGAAGGCTAAGATGAGGCAAGTTCACCGAAACTACCCCACCTGTGCGAGGAGTCGCCTCGGACGAGCGAGCCTTTGAGCGGCCGTTGCAAGGCTAAGTTCCAACGCCGTCGGCGTTTCTATTTCTCCGATAGACTTTGCGGGATGGGGCACTACAACTACTACTTTGAATAATCAAATATCTTTGAAATATTTATAATATTTTAGGTATAAT
Source organism: Iris pallida (assembly GCA_029216955.1). Classification (NCBI taxonomy): domain Eukaryota; kingdom Viridiplantae; phylum Streptophyta; class Magnoliopsida; order Asparagales; family Iridaceae; genus Iris; species Iris pallida. Next base: position 4,481,350 of record JANAVB010033820.1, read on the forward strand.
AGGATTACTATTTAGAAATCCTCTTATGACTAGAATATGATTTTTTCATCTTATATATATGGGCTGAGGGTAGAGGCACAAAGCAAAGCACAAAGTGCGGGGTGCTCGTCCACAAGAAAATCTAAGAGAAAGTTCATAATTTGCTCTTAGGACTTCGTCATCCAAGACAGAAGGAAGAAGAAGATCTAATCGAGGAGTCGTCAACTTCGATTAGGAAGATTGCTACGGGTTAGTGAGTGAACTCAATTGTAATCTTGTGTTTTTCTTCTTGAGGGTGGTGAGAGGGGTTGAACCTATTAGGACAAACGGTTTTATGTTGTAACTCCACTTTTCCCATTTTTAGTAGAATTTAAATTTTTAATAATAATACTTCATTTCTTTTTCCTATAATTAAATATATACTTTATGAATATTTTGGAGGGAAAGAAATTTAGAGCGGGAATATTTTTAAAAAAATTCAAAAGTTGGTTACAACTAATGTAAGTTGTCCCCATTTTTTAAAATCTCCTAAACAACATTTTTAACTAAATTTTGAACAGTTATGTAATAAGTAAAAAGGGGGACGGCTCCATTGCAAGATTTCCATTGGTGGGAGGATTTTTTTGTAAATTTCCAATTCTCATTATATCAGATCAGAGGAAGAGAGAGAGTGAACATTCATTCATATTTTTTTACAAAATTCCTCAAGACTCTCCTCCTCTTCAGCTCAGCCGAGCGTAGGGCTCACGGCGGCGGTGGCCACCACTCCGGCCACGACGGTGGCGGCGCGATGATTCGTCTCCGGCAGTCCTCTCCGGTACTCCAGAGTGGAGAGTCGTCTCCTTCAAAGGAGACGAACGGTAGTTGAGCACCGTTCCCTCCAAGTTGATGACGATAGCATCTGTCCGTTGATCTTTTCGGCTCCGACGATTGAAGGCAGAGCCACCGCTCTACTCCATCAGCAAGCCTCCGTCGACGGTGTTCGACCGAGAACCCGTTCTTCTTCGATGACAGCGGGGTTCTTCCCGCGGACTATGAGTCTCCGTTCCCAACCGGCAGTGAGCAGATTGTATTCGTCGACGGCGATCGAGACTTCTGTTCTTCTCTGTCAGAGACGAGAGAGCAGTTGCTAGCCCGGTGAGTTCTATTTAATCGCTTCATTCCTTCCTATACTCCTAGTTTCGATCGATCTACTCCTGATCGATCTAGGAATTTCGGTTGGAACCATATCGATCGACTGATCGAGTCAATAATTGATGGATTTTATCAATTCTTGATTTGTTTTCTTTGAAGAGAATTGAATGGCCCTGTTCTTGCTATACTTTGAATAAATTAGTTGATCATTCGTTTTAAAACCAGTTTTTCCTTTCTCGAACATGAAGTGTTTACAGTTTTTCCCCTGAGGAGGTGTCGAGCAGATTTGGACTCGTAGAGACGTGTCCGCCTCCTTGGCCGTGTCTTCGTTCAGTTCGAATCCTTCATTCAAGTACCTACTTACATCTGTATTATAGAATTTTTCGTTGCTAGTCTTTGAATAAGTTGTGTTGAGCAGGTTAGGATCATAAGGGTGTATATGTAGCAGTGTGCTCGTGTCCTGTATACGTGTCCAGAGTTTTGTTTGTGTCCTGTCATATGCGTGTCCGGGGGTGACGGAGTATGGGTGGCAGGAAGCAATAGTTGAGCCGGATCTGAGATTGTAGTAGCAGTAGCTTATTTTCCTTGGATTGTGTTATTATTTCATCAATTTGTATATTTTTCTTTGTATAAGATTTCGATTTGGTTGTATATTATCTTAGCCTTGTATATTTTCTTCTAAAAATGTTGAACTGTTACGTTGATGAGTATCAGAGGTTGGTTCAGCCTGGGATATCACATCTGTATAGTGTTGGTTCAGCCTGGGATTTATTTTAACTATAGTATTTACTTCAGTTGAGAAATCTGAACCCACACTTGCAATATTTGTTTTGGTTTGGGTTGTGAAGACTGAGATTATCAGGAGCATCAGTTTTGGCTCAGTTGACTGCATATGCAGTAGTGGAAAACCTGGGAACACATGTTGAACCCGAGACTTACCTATCAGTGTCCATGTTCAATCTATTGAACCTGAGGTGCATGCCTATCAATGTTCTGATTATTTGGTGAGCCTGGGAACTGTAGGACTGACAGTTTATGAAGTTTAGTGCAAATTCATGGGTCACGAAGTTGTCAATTCTCTTCATTGGTTCTTTAAGTCCCTTGAGCTTTAGTTTAAACCTAGGAATTGGTTAGGCTTTCAATAGAAACTAGTGCACCCTATAACCTGTTGTAAGAAACAACTAAGGGGCCCACCTTTAAAGCATGTTTCACCTTAACAATTATTGCATGAGAACAACATGACAGCCAGGATGGATCTTATATTAGTCCATCATGTCACCCCCAGTTTTCGAATTAGGAGTATTTTCTTCATTTTCCAAGTTTTATAATTTTTGGGAATTTTATTTGATTTTATAGGATTTTTAGGGATTTGTTTGATTTATTTTGAATTTTATCCAATTTGGACTTAAGTTGGAGACCCGGGTAGTCTGGACACTAGTGGGACCCACATACTAGCTGGGCTTGGCCCACATGCCATCCTAACTAGGCTAGAAACCAATAAACCACACTCCCATAGCTTAACTAGTCATTTAGAGGCTTAATTAGTCAATTTAGAGTTAAACCAAAACAAACCGAACCAAACCAAAAACAAACCGAACTAAACTAAGTCTATTGGGTGTGGAGGCCTAATGTAGCACCCAGTTTCCCAAATGAGGGTAATTTTAAATTTCGTATTTATAATTATTTTAATAATAATATTTAATTCATGATATAATTTTTGCTGATTTTAAATTATTTTAAAATTATTTAAATCAATGACTTGTGGTTTTGACGTTTTGCTAGTGAAACCCTAGAGACTGTTTGACCTAGAGCCTAACCATGTGATTATGATATTTTAATGTCATTTTTGGCCTAAGGATATTTTTTGCATTTGACCTCTTTGAATTATTTTGATATTATTTTATTATTTATGATATTGTTTTGGGGTTATTTGAGTCGGGTTCGAATTTCAACTCAATCCGACTTGAAACGGGGACCCGGGGGTAGTTTGACTCTAGTGGAACCCACACACTAGTTAGGCATAGCCCACATGATATTAATTTTAGTCCACATGATAGAAATATTTTAGTTAGAGGTTAGACTAATTATTATGGATAAGGTTAGTGTGATTAGAGACTTTAGAATGACTAATTTAGCCCCAACCAATTAGCCCTTTCCTAATACTCATAGAATAGGTTAGTAGGGGCTTTTGGACTTTTCCTAATAGGACAAAATCACCTTTATGGTCAGCCACAATAAGGATAGGGTTGAGCCTCCATTTGTCATTATCCATCTATTTTTCTCTCTCTTCTTCTTCCCCAAATTCCTAGAGAGCAATTCCTAGCAATTTCTCCACCAAATCCTTCTATTTCACCACCAAATCTTCTTCTTTCCTTCTCCATTCTATCCAAGGAGGAAGCTACCCAAGTTTGGGAGGATTCGGAGCTCGTTCGTGTCCTTTTGGAATCTCTACATGTCGGTGTCGCTCCAGGAAGGTTTTTCTTCGATTCGATCTACCGGGAGGTATAAATCCCTTCTCCTTTTCATTTTCTCATGCATATAGGTCTATTTTGAACCCATAGGAATGATCCCCATGGTTGTATCTCCATTTGTGTCCATTTTGTGTCCATTTGGAGGTCATAGGAGTGTCCTTTGTGTTGTGGATGTGTTCATGTTACATATATAGATTTATATATATATATATATTGTAATGAGAGTGTATCTATATTTATATATGTAATAAATGGTTCATGATGATTATATAATCAAGTTTGTGAGTGTGGTTCCTCATATTATCATTGCTATTATTTTTGTGGATAATTAGGATATATATTGTATATTCTTTTGGCTCAAACTATCTAAATCTGTCATGATTTTTATCCATGTTTTTAATTTCAGCCCTAACTTAGAAATATCATAACTTCTAGCTCAAAGCTCGGTTTAATCTTTCGTTTTTTTTAAAAGAAGCGTATTGAAGTTAGCTTTCCAAAAACATATATTAATAGGCCTAATTCTTTCTGTAACTTTCTAGAGAATTATTTGAGTGTCAGCTGTACGAAGAAAGAAAATGCGTTCTCGGTGTTTTCGCGATTCCGGGAGTTTCCGGAAACGAAAATGCGATCCGTTTGAAGTTTCGGAAAGCTAAACATAGATCTATAACATACTTTAATCCTAAATTTAATTCATGCTGAGATGGTACAGTATTGATTATTTAGTAGGAGTTATTATTCGGCATATGCATTTTGTGCACACCTTGTGTGTAATATAATGTTCTATTTAATTTTAAACCATGTTAATGTATATACATTATGTAATTAAATAAGAATGCAGCATGAGTAAATGGTTAAATAAATGATGTATGAGGTGATAATGTAAGCATGATTATAAGTATGGCTTGTAATGAATATGTAGGTTCCATAGTGTGTAATGATGGTACATATATTAGTGCAAGAGAATAAATAAATGAATGAATGAAAGCATGAATGTAATGTAATAATAGATGTAATGTATGAAATATACAAGTTAATGAGATGTAATGTTCTAT